>OY747127.1:34549172-35749172 GCA_963556465.1 Berberis vulgaris
GGAGGAGGAGGGCTTCCTCATCTGGGGGGTTAGTAGGGAAAGCAACTTCAACTGGTGGTGGGGCTGGAAGAGAGTCCATGATTTGATTTTAGAGTTGTGAGTGAGAGAAGAAGAAGAAGAAGAAGAAGAAGAAGAGAGATAGACGAAGATAGATAGTTATTTGTTGGTTTTTTTATGAATGGGTTGGGAAAATATGGGACCGTTGTTTTGGGAGTGAAGAGTAGCAATCTGACGGATTACGATTCTATCAAAAGTGTTCACGCGGATTGAATGACGTGCCTTTATTATTATTATTTCACCTCACCACACCTCCTCTGTGCTTATCTTTTCGCACCATAAATATTAAATACTGTCTCATGTCTTTCTTATCCATTCTCACATTATATTATGGATTATGGATCTCCTTTTTTTATTCATTAATTTTAAATAAATAAATAGGGGGCTTTTGTTTAGGTTTTAATACATTTTCTGTTTTCAATACCATAATTGCCAACTGATACATCATTAAATGTGAAATAAAAATTTAGGAATGCCACTTAAAAACTTCAATTTATTTAAAGTAAAGCAGAAAAATGAAGATTTAAACACATTTCCAAGGATCAGTTTTAATTCTTATATGTTTTTTTTTTTTCAATTATCGTTTCACCTTTATATTTATGCTTAGAATCTATCTCTAATTTGCTACCTATTTATGCTTGCAACATACATTTTGTGTTGACCAATTTGCTTTACACAAAAAGTTTAACCAATTCTTGAAAAACTTTTTTAGGCTTAATTTTATTTCCCTTGATTTTACTTTGTAGTTTTTGTGAATGAAACATTTCTTTTATGCATACAGGTAGCTTATTCTTTTATAAGGATTTTGAGTACACTTGTCAATGGTCCGGGTTTTGTTCGAAACCAATCTAATCCGAAAAAAAATCGGATTTGGATTGATTTCGGATTTCGCAACCCGATTCAAAATTCTTATTGTATTGGATTCGGATTTTGACAAATCCAATCCTATAATAGTTTGAATTGTTTAAGTATTATAAAAGTAACTAGCAGTTGATTGTTTTTTTAGACTTATTAATATTGTTAACGTCAACTTATGCTTCACTCGATCTCATATTTGTTTAAAGTTGACTTCTTTTTTTTAATCTCATAGCCCCTCCCACCCCAGATGCCACCGGTTAGGATCGACCCCGTGACCTAGTGATATCATTCGCCACTGCTCAACCACTGAGTCATCACACCTTTGGCTTAAAGTTGACAATTTGTCTTGCGTTCCTTATCCATGTTTCTCTTTTTGTAGATGATATATATGTTCTTAAGCTTAGTTGTTTATGACCTATCAGGATTTTTCAATCTCAACTTCTTTTGTCATGTCTTTTAGAAATGGAATGCGAAATTACTAATGCAAATTAATTGATGCTTGAAATTGTAAGCATAACTAGGATGCAATTTAATTGTGGTTTCTTAAGCTACCATGTTGGAAATTTTTGTCTTAGAATGTTTAATATAACATTAAGACAAGTATAATGTATAACACTACTCAAAGATGAAATGGAGATTTAGATATAAGTGGCAAGTATGTTGGCCAAATTCAAATTGAAGTGTCAAAAGTACTTTGGGCGGTCAAATTTCAAAATCAATTCCAAATCTAATAAAAGCTTACTATAGCTACTAGAATGTAGTAAAACAAATATGAGGAGAGTCAAGTATGATTGTTTAGTGAACATTGTGAAATATATTTGTTCTTAACAAGTATCTACTCGGACCGCATGTGACAAGAGAGAAACAAACCAATGAAAGCCATCTATAGTTTTTTCAGACATGGCTTATAAATATAAGAGCCCCTCATTTTCTCATTTTAACTTGAAGAGAAATTTGGGGCATGTGCGCCCTTCCACTAAGGAAGTAACTAATCGGGAGCCAATCAAACTCCGAATTGGTAAATCATGTTATATTTGTATGCTATGGTATTATCTTTTGCTCTGTATCTTTTTACTTCCACTTGTTCATACTTCCTTATTTTCCTGCTTGAGTTTAGTTATGTATATTTACTTGCATGTTTTAAAAAGTGATTGTATGATTTCCAACCATAAGTGTGCACTTTCATTGAGGAAGTAATTTATCGGAAGCCAATCAAACTTCGATTTAGGTAAACCATATTATATTTGTATATTATGGTATTATCTTTTGCTGTATATCTTTTTTACTTTCACTTGTTCATGCTTCCTTACTTTACTGCTTGAGTTTAGTTATGCATATTAACTTACATGTCTTAATAAGTGATTGTATGATTTGCAACCATAAGCCTACCTAGCCTTGATGTTTTTTTATTGGTGGTTGAGTTTGATGAGCCTAACAAACTTTAAGTAGTAAAATCTACGAAGAGTTCGGGGGACCTTATCTAACTCTAGCATTCTTTTGCAAAAGTTTTCAAAGTATAAAAAGTTTATTATAAAAAAAAAAAAAAAAAAAAAAAAAGCGCACTTTCACGACTATGATGGACCAAATGAACATCAAAATCAAAATAACCTTTCGTATTTTAATGTTTATTGAAAGAGTCGTAATTTGGATATAGGTTAGTCAGCACGAATCAATTGTGTTCATCATTTTATTTTGGACCCCATAATAGTTTTCAAAATGGAGCCCAGAGTCAACTCTAATGAACCAAATGGACTCTAAAGTTACAAGAGTCTTTATTATTATGATTACATATCACATTGTATGCATGCAATATGTGTACCCTTGTGTAGAATTCGGCAAATTGTATGGCCGTATAAGACTTGCATCTTAGTTCAATAATGGTCATTTACCCTCTATATCCAACTTAATGATCGTGACATAATGATCTCCAATAGATTTGGTTCAGGCGCATAGGGTTGATAATTTAATTCACATTTACATTCATATTCTTGTTGTTATTTTATAAATTTTTTTTACTGATTACATTGAACTTATGTCTAGACAATATATTTTCAAGCTTACGAATCTTATTATTATAAAGACAAAACTCAGTACCCGTTTACAAATTTGTGTTAACATCATGAGGTGGGGCTATAAATTTACATTTACTATTGATAGTTTTTAATTACTACTTCAAAGTTAATAAAAAAAATGAACATAAATGTAAATGATTAAATTGGGTGTTTCCTTCCGCTTCTATGATCAAACCAGATCAAACTTCAAACATCGCTTGGCAGTTACCAAATCAAATTTTGTAATTGTATAAAGGAAAAATAAATTTTGTAACGTTTTGCATATAGTTGATTAAGACGATTCATCCCATTATATTAACTTGTTTAAATACTTATTGTTAAATTTCAACAATTAATAATTTTTTAAAGACATTGACTAAAGGACACCATCAATTTTGCTGAAGGACATCACCATTGCCCTACTTTCTAAAGGACACCACTACCTGTTGAAGGCTACCACCAATATAAAAAACCTACCACTTTTGATCTCCTCTCTGTCTCTTCTCCATCAAGCACCACCACCATCTCTCCCTCGCCACCACCGGCCACACCTTTCCATTTCTTCTTCATCTTCTTCTTTTCTCATATCTTTATCTTCTTATCCTCTCTTCTAAGGAGAGGTAGCAGGGGAGAAAAATAAGAGGAGGATAGAAAAAATAAAAAATAAAAAGGGAGAAGAAAAAGAAGAAGATAGTAGAAAAATAAGGGAATGAGAATAAAAGGATAATGAACAAGAAGAAGAAATAAAGAAACGGACAAGAAAGAAGAACAACAAGAACAAGAACAAATGAGAAGAGGAAGAAATGAGAGGTGGTGCGGCTGGCGATGGATGGGGCATGATGGTGCGACATGTGGCGTTGCTATTGTGAAGAGATAAAAGAAGGTGAGGGGTGGTGGTGTCCTTCAGCAGATCCAAAAAAAAAGTGGGGTGGTGAATTATTCAGCACAAGTGGTGGTGTCATTTAGTCGGTGCCTTTTTTAAATGTAAGACTGCCTACAATATTTGTTTGAATTTGAATAAGCATAAGTATTATATTTGTTTTTTTAGTTTCAATGCATAACTACTAAGTTAAGAAAGCATAGAGTTTTTGTAATGAAAAACTATTTAGCCAAAAGAATAAACTTCTACATATGAAAATATGCATAATAAAATTTGTACATCTTTTATAAATTGAGGTACATGGTTTTAGCCAACATATTTTGTAAGTTAACTATTATCTTTTATTGATTTCTATTTAGCAAACAACACTTACTTTAGATTCTAGTACAATCTTTAAATTATATTTCCGTTTTCTTTTTTTTATCAGATTTAGATTATGTTTATTCACTAGGCATTTACAAGTGTATTAATAGAATTGAATATTATATAAAAGAAGGATGATTCTACATCAATAAATCTCGTAAATATTACAGCAGGAAATGATGATGATGTTCGCGAATGATGATTCATTATACAATTGATATTTTATTCAATATGGTTTGTGATATAAGCATATATTATCTGAAAATCTAGATGATGATGTTTTAAGATTATATATTTCAAGAATATGGATTGATACAATATATAAATGCCACAAAGTAAAATGGGTTTTCTAGTTAAATATATTCAAATTAACTTCAATTATTTTTTGTTTGAGACTTTATTTATGTAAGATGGCAAGAGCAACATACTTACTTTATTAATACTAACAATGTTTTTATGGAAAAAAAAAAAAAATCTCATATTCTTTGATAATATCTATAAAATCTCGTCAAAATTTAGTTTTTAAAATACAAATATACAAGATATGATTAGTGAAGAGTTGTTTTCCCCATAAAAGATATGTTAAAACCTTTTTTCTTCAATTAAAAAAAAAAAACAACGTGAGAGAATTAAGGTGATTTGTTTAAAAAAATTTCATTGCAAATATTGTATAAAATACTATTTTTCCTTAAAAAAAAACTTTTCTAAGATCGTGTTTGTAATGCAAAATTTAGTTAAAAAATAATATGAAATGTTGGTTGGACAGAGAATGAGGAGAAACTAGTTGAAAAAAAATAAACAACAAGTGAGTTGAATGCTTTTGGAAAGTAATTATAGCAATACTGAATGTGAGATTGTGATTTTTGCTTTCATTTGTAGGTGAGTATTTTTTTTTTTCTCAGAGCCAAGACAATGTAGGAAGGCAATGGAACTCATAATTTTAAGATTAAAGATGATATGCTAAACGAGTTATTATCAAATTCCTGAAATCATTAAATGTAACCACTGCAACTCGGAGTTGTGTGTTTTTTTATTATAATGTTTGCAACTATAAAATACTAGATGAAGAATACTTTGAAAAAAAAAGTTTCCTACAACATCTTCAATTACTCTGACGAGAAAGTTCAACATCTCACAAATGAGTTTATTTTAAAACTTAATTGAAATATATTTTCGTAAAAAACACAAACTTATTGCTGAAATCATGAAATGCAGTCAACATGCATAAAAAAATGCACGACATAATAAAATATCAACTTAACAAATAAATTAATGACATCATCGTAATACATAATGACCACCGTTTTGAAAAAAATGTTTACTACAACATATTCAACTCCGCCGATGAAAAAAATCAAGTATGATTACTATTATTTAAATTTTTTATTGCTTACTGGTTTTTTGCATTTACCTCACCTAATTTTTGTTGATTTTTTTTTTCCACGAAGTTTAAAATTTGTTTTCCACTATGTCTGTTAGATGCAAAAAAAAAATAAAAAAAATATTGTAGGCATGAACTAATGAAAAATGTCTATGTATCGACTGTTGTCATATATCACAACGATTTTTTTAATATATAATGCATTTAATTAAAATTACTCTAACCTCAAAACTAAGATTTTAAGATTAACAGTTAATATTCTATTGAGCAAAATCTGAATTACTTACTTTTCTAATTAGTTGATGATTTCTATTTTTTTAGTAATAGTTTAAAACGATGAAAATCAAGTACTTCTAAATTACAATTGATGACAAAATATCACATTTTAATGTTTATGTCTCATAGATTGGGTAATTTTTTCAAATTACATTCCAGGGGTGGGCACGGGATGGGACGAGATATACCCATCTCTATCCCATCCCGTTCATACGGGATCGGGACGGGACGGGATCAGCGTGCTGCCTGTGGCTGCCGCGAACATTATCATCATATAAGAGCGTGAAAAATAACTTTCTTATAATTAGATATAGATGTGACATGCAAATATAAGGGTAGCCACTAAATCCCCTAACAATGAAGTTGAGTGGGCTTGACTTTTAGAAAATGACATAATAAATGGGACCAACTAAGAGTATTGTGTCGCTGTGATGGCCTTCCAACTGATTTTACAATTTCATTACTGTGGGAAACAAAATTCACGGTTCCTTGACAAAATGACATTTAATCTTTTGTTAGAGAAGAAATATAGACCTATTGGTGATGCTCTAACATATTCATAATGGTTTACCATCAATACATATATTGTAATTAAAAAAATTATTTTTACTGCCCGGGGCATCTCAAATTCTTGGCTCCGCCCCTGAATGTTCCCTTCTGAATATGTATTATTCAGTTAATTGTCATTTTTCATCTTCACCTGGGTATTATCAATATTTGGAAGTTAAATAATTGGAGCCACTTTTATTGAGAATCCAAGCAATAGTCTATTATCTTTCTCTTGCTTAATGAATATTTATTTCTTAAAGTAACATTTCTGTTACCACTGCAAACACCATGAGTTTCTGTCAGTCATCTATAAGTTTATATGAATAAAAAAAATAAATAAAAATATTAAACAAATAGCTCGGGACGGGACGGGATTGGCGGGATTGAAAATCTTCATCCCATTCTAGATCGGGACGGGACGGGACGGGATCGGGATGAAATTATTCAATCCCGTTAAGACCCGGAAAATAGGGACGGGACGGGATCGGGATCGCGGGATGGGATGCCCACCCCTATTACATTCTATAAGCTTTGCATTAAAAAAATAATATCACATATTTTTTTTTTATAAAAAAAAATGTGCATTAAAAAACTATAAAAATAACTCAACCTTCGATAGTTGTATGACTTTTTTGCGTTTAAATTTAGTAAAACTCATATTAATTAATCTTAAAAAAAAACTAGATAAACACTTATTGGAATTCAATATCTTGTAACGATATCTTCCGAAACGTGTAAGCATGAAATTGTAACTATTTATAGTTACAAATGATGTCAGAAAAATAGAAATTGTAATGATAATTTCAGTCATTTACATGCCAAGTGTCTAGCATTTATTTTAAAGCTCCACTAAAAAGAATAATTTCAAAATTTACAAGCTACAAAGTAGCCCAACCAAATGCAAACTTTTCTTAGTAATCTTCTTCATCAAATAAAGATATACTAAAAAAGATTATGAAGAAAACAACCAGTCAATTGTACACACTTGAAGTAACAAAAACAATCTAACGGATCAATACGGGTTTTCTTTGAGAAACTTGACTACATGTACAACACAAATAAGGATTATAAATACCAAATCATTTAAAGAAATCACGAATGATATATGTTTTGGAAATTTTAGAAAAACCAATGGAAATATTAATTGCAAACATTATCATCAAAACAGAACCAAACAAATAACATTATAAGTGATGATACACCAAAACTGTCACAACTATGCGTCATACACGTGTCATGATGATCTCGAGGAATGATAGGCCCTAGCGTCTCAACACAGATCCGACCCATACGATTCTAAGCCCGCCCAATGTAGTCCGCCAAACGGATTCGAATTCTTAGAACTTGCGAGGCGCACGTGTCTCATAGCTATCCTCAATACCCATAAACCTTGTTAAGGCTAGTATCTCGAGGATCGGCTTCGGACAGGCAATTACAACGGCTTTTTGCTTCCAACTAGAAATCATATTCAAGAGTACGTATCACATATGGAAACTTCTACCGATAGAATACTCTCGGAACGAGAACTATCTCTCGCATATCTAGGAACACATGGCTAACAGGGAAACTTCCCTCCACATGACTCCTAATTAGAGAAGGATCTCTACGCATATCGACTTTCCTAAATTACGACATCGATGGCCCGGTCGAACCAGGACTCCAACACTATAAATAAGACACGAGGTTAGTAAGCTAAGGTACGCTACAAATTCTCTGCTTACAACATTACACCTTCCTCGGATCCCTGTCTGACTTTAGCATCAAAGTGTCACCGACCACCACAACGATGATCCGTGGCTCATGTGCGTTCCTTGTACAGGTCAAGGTCAAAGCAGGGAGCGAAAATGATTGCATCACTTTGGCGCCATCTGTGGGAATGACAAAGTTCATAGCCTTTCACTAACATCATCTTTCTTCAAAATACTAAGAAATGGTGACCACTCGATCACACAACAATGAAGAACAAGGGGACAAGTCAAACGCCCAGACTGGCACTATACCACAGCTCTTAGCGATGTTGGTGGCCCACGGGCAACAGACTCATGCCATTGCGCCAGCCACAACAACGACGGACCCCGGGGATGGATTTTTTGTCGTCTCAGATACGACAAATCGTCAAAGCAGTGGAGGTTTTCATACAGCAGAACCCTCCACCTGCTAATGGAGATCAAGAGCAACACATGCCTCCATCGCCGGAAGACAACAAAGAGCAAACACATGAGAGTCAAACCCCTGCTAGTTTCCATTGGACTAGAAGAGGTGGCGCAACTAACGTGGAATCGGCTCTCCGGGCATAGAGGCTCGACTCTCAGAACCCCTTCTGCAGAGGGCGCATGACCCAGACGTGTTATACCATCTTTCTGTTCTGCCGTTCGTGGACCATATCATGAACGATGCTCTTTCACAGAAGTTCACACCTCCAAAGCTCGGCTTCTACGACGGGACTACCGACCCATTCGACCACCTATGCCATTACCAGAACATAATGGCACTCAAAGAAGGATCCAAGTCGGTCATGTGCAGAACCTTCCTCACCAGCCTAAAAAATCAGCACTAACATGGTTCCACAGGCTCCCACCGAAGTCGATCGAATCATTCAAGGCATCGACGAAGGAGTTCCTGACGCGTTTTGTAGGAAGTCAGCGCCTCCTAAAAGGCCCACAATACATACTCTCTCTCAAACAGAGATCCAATGAGAAACTCAGTGATTATGTCACGCGATTCAATGACGAGCTGACATTCATTGATGGTTGTAGCGACGACACAACCGTAACAACTTTTACTGTGGGCCTGAAGAAGGGAAAGCTTTATGAGTGCCTCACCTTGGAACCCCTATTGGATATGGTGAAACTCCTCAAGAGCGCCCAGAGGTACATCACCTAGAAGAGTTGAAAACTTGAAGAGGGAAACAAAAGGTGATAAGAAACTTTCGGCTTCTAAGGACATGAAGGAGGCGTGAGGATGAAGAAATAAGCAAATGAAAGCGCAATGACAACAGGTCAGACCCTGGCCAGGCCAGGCCAGAGAAAACATCCAACTATGTTGGATCCAAAAAAGCTAGAAAGATTTGAAGTGGCTTCCGAAACAGCGCGAAAACCTCTCCAAACGCGACAACAACAAGTATTGCTCATACCACAAGCAAGGTGGACACGACACCAACGACTGCAAGAACCTAAGGTATGAAATCAAGTACTGGATCCGCAAGGGCAAGCTAAAGGAATTTTTGAGCTCTGAGAAGTGATCCCAATGACCAGGAGACCGGGGAGAGTCGGTCAAGGAAATAGATAATGAGCATCCGGGCATAATCTATGTTTTTCAAGGAGTCCAAACGAAGACTAGTCAAACAGGTCCCGCAAGCGAACTCTACTGGAGATGCGAACTCATCCCGCACATGAGGATAGACGCGTTTACTACTAGAGGGTGCAAATCCCCATTCCTACCTTAACCTTTACAGACAATGGTCTCGAAGGAGTCCGAGCTCCGCACAATGACGCTCTTGTCATATCTGTCTCCATTGTGAGGTGGGAGGTAAAGAGAGCTCTGCTAGATACAGGAAGCTTACTCAACGTCCTGTTCTACAACGCGTTCCACAGTATGGACCTCAAGGAATAGAACCTGACTTCCTCAAACTACTCGCTGATCGGATTCAGCGGAGAAAAATGCTTCCCGTTCGGGAAGACAAGGTTAGCAGCAGTGGCAGGAGAGCCGCAACTCAGAAAGGTCTTGTTTCTTGACTTCATGGTAGTAGACGCGCCGTCTACCTACAACCTTATCTTGGGAAGACCATGGCTCCACCAGATGGAGGCAGTAGTATCCACCCTTCACCAGTGCGTTAAGTACATTGCTAACCACTCTGAATGAATGAACGATACGTGGAGACCAGCCCATCGCAGGAGGCTGCCATTATGCCACGTTAAAGCAAGTATAATGTTTCCAAATCCAACCGGATCCTACAACGCAACCAAAAATGGCGTCAGATCCTGCGACTGTGGACGCACAACTCTACTCGCACGATATCCCAACAACGATGGCTAATTTCAGAAATGGGGGACGATCAAGCGGAACAGAAGCAATCCTCTCTTCAACCTACCAGAACGGAGAGGTCAATGCAGACTGGAGCACAACCCCCGACATTTCGTCAGCGTGGAAATTAAGGGGGTGGTATTCAATTATGAATTTTAATGGATTGTGAAGGATTTTAAAATCCATTAAAATTCAGGGGTATTCAATTAAGGATTTAAAACAATATATGTAAATCTAGGGGTATTCAAATACTGATTTTAAATAATTGTTTTAGAATCCATCAAAATCAGGGGATATTCAATTAATGTTTTTCAAAAGTCCACCAAAATCAGGGGGTATTCAAGAAGTAGTGGATTTTAATGGATTTGTTAAAGTTGTTGTGGATTTTAAAGGATTTGTGAGTGTAAAGTATATATAACAAGAGTTACCAAATTCAACCTTCCCTCCTCACATTTCAACGGATTTGTATTGGCTATTGTTAAATAACACCCACCATTTTCGCTGAAGGACGCAACCATCCCATTTTTTTGTGATCTGTTGAAGGACACCACCACTTTCCCTTCTCTTCTCTCTTCACAGGAGCAACACCACCTCGCCCCTCAACTTCTGGTCACACCACCATGCCCTACCATTGTAGGTTGCACCACCACCCGCACTTCCTCTTCTCCTTTGTTATTGTTATTCTTTTTTGTTATTATTATTATTTTTCTTTTTCTCATTCGCTTCCTCTTATTTTCGCTTCTTCTTGTCCTCTCTTCATCTTTTTTTGTTCTTATCTTTTTTTTTCCTTCTGATTTCCTCTTCTACTTTTCTCTTTGTTTTTCTTCTTCTTTTATTTTTTCTCCTTTATTCTTCTTTTCCCATTTTTTTTTTCTTTTTTGCTCTTGCAGAGGTTCCTGCGAGTGGAGGTTCCCCACTTGCCAGAACCTTCGCTAGGGCAAAAAGAAGAAAAAGAAAAAAAAAACAGAGAGAACAAAAAGTGGAGGAGGAGGAGAAGAATAAGAAAAGAAAAAATAACAAAGAAGAATAAGAGGTGAGGGGTGGAGGTTGAGAATAAGAAGATGAAAATAGTTGGAGGTGGGATGAGAGGTGGCGGTTGATGGACAAGAAGAAGAAAAATGAGAATAGGGGGAGGAGGAGGAGGAGAGGTGGCGGTAGCGTGGTGGTAGTGGTGATTGAAGAAGAAGAAGACGGGATGAGAGGTGGCAGTGGCGGGGATAACAATTTGAAGTAAAATAGTTATTTGTATTACTTTTGGACCATCTTCAATGTATTTGATTTTTTTTTTAATTTGAAGTAAAATTCTCGTAATATACAAACAATTGTTTAATTGATGTTTTGAGAGATGTTTTATTATTTGTGTTGGCATTGATAACAATGTAGGTGATGTTCTTTCATTGTTTCCTATGATTAATAACATATTTATAAAAATCCGTTGAATTTATAAGAATTCATAGAAATCCATAACAAACCTTTATAAAATCTACAAAATCCAATCATTTAAAATTTATCAAAATCCAGTGAATTTTGTAAAATCATTTGAAACCTTTTAAAATCCACGTGATTTAAAATTCTTCAGAGTCCATTCAAATCCCGAATTGAATACCCCCACCTAACTCCCACTAAAGCGACAAGTTAAGGAACGACAATTAGTCGATTCCAACGGTGGTATAAAGCAGTCACAAACCTAAACCCGAAACCTAGTTCATAATCCAATCCATAACCTAATTCATAACCTAAACCCAACCCCAATGATAAGCCCAATCCTTCTCCTACCCTCATTGATGTATCATTCCCTCATTTAATCCATATTCATGTTAACAATTTTCTATAAATAGAAGATAATAGGGTAAGAAAGGGGGAGGAGGAAGAGAAGGGAAAAGAAGAGAATTAGAAATCAAAACCTCTTCCTCAATGGAGATTTCCTCAAAGGAGCTCCTCTCTCAAAGGTGATTCTCACAAGGTCACCCTCACCACTCATCCATCTTTCACTCACTCCACTCACTCAGCAATCACCACCTCGCCACCACCGTCACCCTAGCACCACCTCCACCGCCAGACAGCACAACCGCCACCGTCACCACCGTGAAACAGGGGTGTGACAACCCTGTTTCACGTCAACTTTTCACTCCGCCACCACTCTCTGCTCCTCTCCCCTGTCCACACAACCGCACCACCTCCGCACGAGTCCCACCACCACAACCTCCGCACGAATCGCCGCGACAGAGCCACCAACCACGCCGCGACCGCGACTCTGTTCCGCCTCGCGATAGAGCCATACCCTGCGTCCTCCTCTCCTCTTTGTCCTCTCTTCGTCCAGGCCCCAAACCATCTCTCCGCCACCGGACAACCACCACAAACAGAGCCGCACCGCGGCGCACCACCATCGCGACAGGAAGCGAAAACAGGGAGTCCCCTCCTGATTTCTCTCTGTTTATTTGTGCTGTTTTATTGGTGTTTCCTCACCTTTGCTCGTCTTTCGCAGGTTCTAGAATCGATTTGAGGTCGAGGACGGTCGCGAGGAGCGAAGGAAAGCCGCGCGAACAGCCGCTGTCGCGCTGGAGAAGACGACCGGAGCGAGGGCACTGTAGCTGCACTGTAGCTGCACTGTAGCGAGGGCGGGGGAATTAGTCATCCCTAACGCTTCTCATCCCTAACGCTTCTCGTATTTAAATTCAGTAATTTAGATTTAAATAATTTTGCTAACTAAATTGTGAGTCCAAGCCCACAAAATTCCATTTCATCTATCTTTTATTTTATTTTTCTTATTTTTAATTTATTTTTTAGTTTAGTTTTAAAAATGCTGTAACCCCATTTTCCATTTAAATTAGTTTAATTAAATTCTAAAATTCAATTTAATCCACCTTCCTCGTGGGATCGACCCGTACTTGCCGTTGTCTACCAGTTAGGCACCGTGCACTTGCGGTTATTACAAGTGGGCTGAATTAACCTATTTATTTAGGTTAGTTAAACTCGCATCACAACCCTCAATTATGGTTTGAGGTGGTACAAAATTGACAACCGGGGGCCCTGCGAAAAGATACGGCCAACTCACACGCTTGATTCGGTCGACAAAATGAACTTGGGACAAGTATCAGATTGATACAGGTCGAGTGCACCTTCCTGCAGAAGGGATGAGATGGTGTCCAGAAGTCAATGGCCCAATCCAACAGACCATATCCAACTCCACCTTGTCATGAGATCACCCATTCCAACGCAAGGCGAGTCAACGGGGTTAATTGAGAAGTGATGGAGGCGACTGCTCCGAAGTTGGCTACTGGTATTATCTCTGAGATTAAGTGCTCCAAAGCAGCGACGAGGCACCAACACATAAACGACAAACTCATCCCTTGAGAGGCAGTCCATACTTCTTATCCGCATTACGAGAAAAAAATTATGAGATCTCAACGAAACAACTAGGTGCTCACCCGAGAGCAGGTGACCATACATAAGAACGATTCTCATCATGACTCATTGGCGCAAATGTTTGAACATTCTAAGACTTTGACCATGGAGATCTCCCTTCAGCCTTTGGAAAACCCAAAGCATTTTCTTCAAGTAAGAACATTACAGGAGACACGCTATACAAAAATAGTGCATACAACGATGGAGAAACACCATTATATTTATTGAGCCATGAAAAAGATGAACAACATTTTCAATCAGAAGATGAACATAACATGATCTCTAAAAGCAGAAAAATAGAAGAGTTAGTCTCCACACAAAGGATGACCTAAATAGGGATTGGGTTCCCGCTTCTTCTCCTCTGAACTGACGTATATTCAATTAATGAAGAGCGTGACTCAAGTAACAATTCAGACTCAATCATCATAAGCAGCGTACCTTTTCGGGGGGAGTAGTTGATGATATTGTACCGAAATAGAGGTCTGATTTGAACGACCAGGTACAGCATCACATTTGACACCTGAATGTAGAATCGACATCGTCAACTTTCAGACTTTCTTCATAAACTATTTGAAGGCCAAGTTCTCTAATATACCAAAATGGTTCCAACTTCACGTTGTACACATGTCATGATGGACTCGAGAAAAGATAGGCCCTAGCGTCAGCTAAAAACTGATCCGGCTCATGCGGTTCTAAGCCCGCCCAATGCATTCCACCAAACGGACTTGAATTCTTACAGCCGGCTAGGCCCACGTGTCTCACAGCTATCCTCAATACTCGTAAGCCTTGTTAAGGCAAATATCTTGAGGATCAGCTTCAGACGGGCAATTACAACAGCTATTTGCTTCCAACTAGGAAATATATTCTAGAGTACATATCACATATGGAGACTTCCACCTATAGAATACTCTCAGAACGGGAACTATCTCCCACGTATCTAGGTCTAGGAGTACATGGCTAACAAATAAACTTTCCTTCACAGTACGACTCCTAATTAGATAATGATCTCTACGCAAATCATCTTTCCTAATCTACGCCATCGATGGCCTGGTCGAACCAAGACTCCATTACTATAAATAAGACATGAGTTTGGTAAGCTAAGATACGCTACAAATTCCCTGTTTACCGCATTATACCTTCCTCATATCCCTGTCTGACTTTAGCATCGGAATGTCATCGGCCACCACAACGGTGGTCCATGGCTCACGTGCGTTCCTTGTGCAGGTCAGCAGGTCAAATCGAGCGAAAAATGACTGCATCAATAAGTATAGATTAAAAACAAAACAATATTGTATAAGTACAACTACAAAATGAGTTTGTTTTAAAACTTACTTTGTTTAAACTTTGATTAAAAAAAATAAACTTATTGCTGAAATCATGAAATGTGTGAAATCATAATATCAATCTAAAAAAATTCATTAAATCATCATAACTTACGAAGATAATCATTTTGGGCAAGTATCATAAACAAACCAACTCATTGCTAATGGGTAGATGGTTTAGGTTTGCGCCAAACTCATCCATGACTAAACTGAACAAATTATACATAAAAGTTCATCTCAATGAAGGCTAAAGAAATAGAACTACAATATCAATTGAAGTTACAATCATAACGTCATACCCAACTAATAATGCACCTAGGACCACTTCAATTCTTGGGATTATTATACTTAGTAATTTTTTAAACAATTGAAGTACACCCAAACATCTTTATTTACAACCTAAGTTGTCTAAAAAGAGCAAGACATCCCCATATAATGCTGAAAGTATGATATCTAAAAAAACAAAAAAGAAAATTTCACAAGTAAACATTTAAAACCCTAGACTCATGATATACGTCTCCACACATCTCATGAACAATTCATTAAGCATTTGTCATATATCCTATCTTACCATCAACCATCTATAAGATTAAACATCCGAGTAGTATGAATTTAAACACACAAGTTATTGATAGAGATAATGACATAACATGATGTTAGAAAGTCCAATGTTGAAAAATTTTCATGTAGTAAAATAGGTTAAAAAATGGTAATATTTGTTGATATCTAATAATACAATAATAAAAAATCTTAAGAACATTTGAGGCAATTATTGTAAGTCAATGGTAGGTAAAAACATGTCTTCTATTAAGTATAAGCTTTCAATGGGTAAGTTGTTTTGTTGTAATTGTAGATAGAGATAATTCTTAATATTTATAAAGTAACAAGCCTTAGGGTAGAAGTTATCTGTCATAATTTTATCCTAATAGGAGAGTGATATCGGATCGTGCCATAGGATTTGTATATATGTTAGAAACATCCAGTTAAAAAATATTCACGCGTTTATAAAACTGAGACCAAAAACTTCAAAATGGGTTGTTAGGAATATCTATTTGATCATTTCAACAACCTTCCACCAACATATGTTCAATTGTTATTTTGAAAATTATATCTCAATTCACGAATTTACAAAGTGGAGGGTCATCCTTTGATTTTAGGAAGAAAAAAAATATATAAAAACTCATACATGAAATACATTATTTTTATGATGCATATATAACTTCTGACACTCACGACTGAGCGAACGACTAACACGGTGTTGTGCAAACATTAACCTAATTAATAAGTTTCTAAATGTATGATTTAATACGCAAGTGCACAAGATCAAATAAATAGCAGAGATAGAAAAAACAAGATCATTCCCACGAGGATTTGATTAATTGTGTTTAAAACAACTTTCCTAACACTATTATTTCAAGAAGAATTCTACTCAGCCTGGCCAGACAACACTGATTAGTGCCTGGCCAGACAAAATTCCAATTTCACCCCTATCTTCAAACCCATGTATTCACCTCCGCCAGCATGGGGAGAGAGGGGTAGAATTGGAATTTTGTCTGTAGAATTACTCTTATTTCAATGAAACCTAATAATTAATTGAATATGAAAAAGATAATGAAGAAAAGTAAATGTAAAATAAATAAGTTCAAATAATGAGAAAATAAGTTAGGGATTCGATATCCGTCACTAGTCATTTTCCTTTGAACAACAACATGCATAATGGTACAAAATAAATTTCAATGCTCAAATTTTGCCAACCTAAGGGTATGGGTGTTTACTCCTTAAGCTATGAATTTCCCTAAATAATGAATTAGGCATGAGTCTCTACTCTAACTCTTTTCATTCTTAAGGTATTTAACTTGGTATCTACTAAGTTGCACCTTAAAAACACATAAATCAATGGAAAATGACAAAACATAAAATCTAAAACATGGTATCTACTTCGACCACATGTTGATTAATTCCAATAACCAATCTTACTTAGTTCTTTTTGTCACTTAGCAAAGACACAAGACTTGGTCATCTAAATTACCCATGTAACAATCCTCATAAAAATCATGCATATGGTGATCAAGCATAAACAAAATCCATATGAATGGTGAAATAAAATCAGAAATTAATCATGATGATAAATAAAATCGTTACCAAATCATGGCCATACACATGGCTCAAATCATCATAAATATTGGAGGGCCTTTACGAAAGCTCAAGTCATCATAAATGTTGATGGATTGTTACGAAGGGGGAGGGAATCACTCCATCTCAATGAATGAGGAGACCGTTATAATAAACACCCCGTTCATTGCGCCAACCAAGCTTAAGTCATGCACACAACTGAATGCAGTCATCAATTCACTCATTATATAAGGTAAAGGAAAAGGCATGAGAATGGGAGGTTGATTCGACTAATCCGCACGATGCAACTTTAACTGAGTTTTGTCCAAATTTACTTTCTTCTTCAAACAAAGTTGGTGACTTAAGCATCGGAGTGTCTTCGCCCACCAAAAAGGCGGTATTTGCCTATTTGGCAGTCTAACATCTGTTTTGCAGGTCAAACTCCCAAGAGAACGAGATTTGGACGCATCAGTTTGGCGTCGTCTGTGGGGAACGACAATTTCCTTAAAAAAAACTTATGTTTCATCACAACTGAACAACAAGACAGGAGAATGTTACAATCATCCAGAGCCGTTTCTTCCTCAGAACTTGACCAGGATCTACCAACAATCGATGGACTAACAGGCCTCGCAAGCTTCCTCTTCCTGGTGGTCAGGCCTACGACATTGACAGGAGCATCGAGATTCCTAATGCGCCTGTTCGAACTCACTTCCCAATCAATGCTAGCACTACTAATGCTAGTACGAGTTGCGCGAGCAGCAATATACTAAACATGTGATTCAATAAGCAAAGCACGCTCCGCTTCGTTCATAGTGTACAAACCACTACGATCCAAGATGTCCTCAAAGAGAAATGCCTCCACAGGGAACTAAGGAAGCTTCAAGAATTGGTTGCCGATCCTCCGCAGTCAACTGCAGATGTTATCATTAAGCTTCGCGAAGCAAACGGGATAATGGAGGAAACAAATATGCTTGGTCACCATCAGACCAACCACCGAATGCAGAACCCTCACAGTCAAAGGATTGCCGGATATAATAGCCCTCGCATAAGAATAAACCATGACCCTCAAACCATTAGGACCCATTTGGGCAGGAGGAATGCCAAAGAAATCCAGATACTCCAAAAACAGCTCTGGAACTGGGAATCGAAGGCCAGAAGAAAACAAGCACGGATACAACGCAACATACCCGAATCTTGGATGACAAGGAATGTCATTCTGTCTAGGCAAAATAATCTCGAGGCCGGGTGGTAAGTTATAGTCAGAACAAAGGTTGTCCAACATTGCTTGAGAAGCTTTCTTGGGAGAAAAATATGCCGCACAAGTAGCCAGCGGCTTACCGCTTATTTTATCGCCAACAAACATCGTTAAAGAACGAATAACCAAAGATAACAAATGAGACAAAGGAAGAAAAAAACCTTAATTTCAAAGATAGCGTAAAGAGAGAAAACAAACTCATCAATCCCTGGACTACCTAAAGTTTTCCAAGCAATGCCTCTACCAACTCTGTTGGTGCTCCTTTGGTAGAATGTTAAGTTCTGCATCATTATATATAGATGTACCTGGATTTCCTGTCTAACTCACATGACACAATTTTAGTCATTTTAACCAAAATAGAATAATTTTTTTTACATTGATATTGGAAACAACTATGTTTGAAGAATGAAGTAAATCTGGACAAAACTCAATTAAAGCTGCATACCTTTGTCGAATGTCCCTTTTACCTTTTATAATGGTTGCAGTTAATTCTCTGCGTGATTTAAGCATATGAGGCACAATAGAAGGAGATGTTTCTCGTAACAGTTTCCTTCTTTATGAAGATGCGTCCGTGGAAGCGTAACTCCCTCCATGACTTTTTTGGGTGCAACGTTCCTTTTATTTATGAGAGACTTGTATCGGGCCTAGATTTGGGCGGGCTTGGATTTTGGATTTGATTACGTCTTCCTTCAATGAGCCATGTTTTGGCCTTTATGATCGGTTTCAACCTTCTTGGGTTTTACGGGCTGGCACAGTAGATGGGATGCCAGATCCTCGTGATGAATGTTTTCTGCCACGTGTATGGTTATGATGACAGTCTATTTTGATGTATCATCAGTTACTCCCCCCTTAGTTAGTGGGTTTGCTGAATTGGCCACTAACTTCGTGACAGTTGGTCTTTGAATTCCATCACTGCCTTGTATTTAATGTTGTCAGCAACTTTTGGTGGGTTGGTGTCCTGATTTCCTGCTCACCTATTCGTTTTTGCACACATTTTTTGAATTTTATGTAGCCATCATGTTTCAAACGTTGTCCCATGACCAGTCCCTTCGTTGCTTGGCTCTATAAAAGGGGGCGTGACAGGCACGAGTAGAGGTTGGTCCGACCACGACAAGCCCCAGTAGATACAGATCTGATAGGAGATAAATCCGATAAGAGACAGACCCGACTGGAGACAAATTTGACAATAATCAAGTCCGCAGATCCATGAGCCCAAACAAAAGCAAGCCACGGAGGACAAACTCGAATGAAAAACGAATCTGGAGAACGAGTCCGAATAAAAGCTAGCTCGTGGTGGATGAACCGGAATGAAAAACGGATTCAGAGGATGAGTTCGGAAGACGGTCCCGAAAATAAGCTAGCCCGTGGAGGACGAACCCGGATGAAAAACGAGTCTGGAGGATGGGCCCGAGTAGAAGCTAGCTCGTGGAGGACGAGCCCGAATAATAAAGGAATCTGAAAAACGAATTCGGAAGATGGGGCTGAATGAAGAATGAACTCGGAGGACGAATCCGAATGGAAAAAAAAAATCTGAAGGACGGGCCCGAATGGAGACATATCGAACATGGACATGAGACATATTCGACTGGCCCGAGTAGAGACTGATATGACATGAGACATATCTGACATGGACATGAAACTTATTCGACAGGCCCGAGTAGAATCAGGTCCAACATGAGACGGATCTGACAAGAATCAGGACCGCATGCCCTACATAAGATTAGTCAATTTGACTTCATCTGGCTCGAACGCGTGCAGTTTGACCACGCTGACTTTATCTGGTCCGGACTCATGAATTTGACTATGAAGATTACATCACCTAGTAAACGCGACTGATTACGATGACTTGTCTCGGATCCGAACTCACGAAGTTCATTTAGTAACGGACTCACGAATACTGAATACAATAACCTGTCACAAAAATCTTCGCCTAGTCCGAACTCATGCAGTTTGAATTCGATGATTTCATCTGGTACAAACTCACACAGTCCGACCCCGATGACTTGTCACATTGACTTCACATAACAGATAAAGAAAACCCTCATTAACGAGTTAGTGGCCACGCAAGCGAGCCCACTAACTAAGGGGCGAGTAGATGATGATACATAAAATCACCACTCAATTATGGCCATACACATGGCTTAAATCACCATAAATATTGGAGGGTCGTTATGAATACTCGAGTCATCATAAATATTGATGGACTGATACGAAGGAGATGGAGGGAATACTCCATCTCAATGAAGGAGGAGACCGTTATAATAAACGTCCCCCTTCATTGCGCCAACCGAGCTTAAGTCACGCACACAACTGAATGCAGTCATCACTTTACTCATTATATAGGGTAAAGGAAAAGGTATGAGAATGGGAGGTCGATTTGACTATCCTATCTACATGATGCAACTTTAATTGAGTTTTGTCCAAATTTACTTCATTCTTCAAACAAAGTTGCTGACTTAACCATCGAAATGTCTTCGGCCACCAAAAATGTGGTCTTTGGCAGTCTAACATCTGTTTTGCAGGTCAAACTCCCAAGAGGACGAGATTTGGACGCATCAAATCAATTGAGTATCATAAAAATAGTGTATCAAGGCATGTCAAAATTCTCAATGAGTCATGACTAGTGCTTCAATCTATCCCTAACTAAATTGTTTAGTTACACATATTGCAAGTAAAAAAATTGTTCAATTTAAACATATGAGAGTTTGGAAAATAAGCAAACTGGGCTCTGTGGTGGTGCAACATAAATTTTGGGTGCAAATAGTGAAAAGAGTTCAAACTTCATTTTTCCTTCCATGCTTATTCTTCTTCTTTTTCACACAATCTGCATCAGTTCACGAACATATCAGCTAGGGGTGGGCACAGGACGGGATAGACCTCATTTCTATCACATCCTGTTCATTTGAGATTGGGACTGGTAGACCTCATCCCATCCCAAACGGGTTCGGGACTGGACGGGATGAACATGTATTAAATAGTCTTCCAATGAAAAATAACAAAAAATTTCATCTCACATTGCTCACACACAAATAATGCCTAATTTATGTAGATATAATTTTCATCATAACAATATTAAATGTCATATAAAATTTATGCCCAATGAATAAAAATAATTGTCGTATGTGATACAAGAATAATTGTCATATGACCAATATAAAATGTGAAAAAACATAAATTTTCATGGGTTCTATTTGACCTAAAATATTTAAAATAAAGTTTTTATCTAAACAAATAGTACCAAATCAAGCAAGTAAGTTTTCAAACGATAAATGTTTTGATTTAATTTCAATACATCATAAACTTTCATTTAGAAAAGTAGTTTGATTAAAAATAATAATAATAAGTATTAAATAAATAAGTTTAGGACGAGATGGGACCAGGACTAGATCGAGATCGCAGGATGGGATGCCCACCCCTAAGAGTAGCCCACGAGCAATTCATGCTTCCTTCACGCACAGATAATTGATTCTTCATTCTTCACTTCACATAACCTTCCTATTCACTCAACAGCCAGAGAGCTTCCCTGTTTCTTCTTCGAGCAATCGAGATGTTCATGCTAGATCAACCAAGAAGAAAAGGTTTTTCTTCTCTTCACACACCTTCAAATAAAGCAGTTAAGAACCTTCATGCCAACAACCACCAGATTCTCCTTATTATTTTCGCAGTAGAGAGCAACAACAAGAAGATATCACGCATAGTAGCAACAACCGAGATCAATCGCAACTCTGTCACCTTCACAGCTGCAACCAAGCAAGAAGTTGTAGCATTCGAGGGATAATTTCGCGTGAGAGTGGGACGAAGAGATTGAAGCCCCTTATTCTCCTTTTAAAATGTTTTCCCCTTTTAATTTCGCTTCATTTCTTAATGGGTTTTGACATTAAATTCTTTGCAAAATTTGGTTTTCATCTTTAACTAGGCTTCATTCTTGATTTGGAGCATAAGCAAGGGATGTGTGAGTTTTTATTTTTATTTTTTAATTTCTAGCTTTGGAATAGAACATTATAAATAGGATCTCAAACTCTTGGAGAAAAAAAAAATCTAATTAATTTCATACATCATTATCTTATCTCTAGCATAACTTAGATTAATTTTCTTTCTTTCGTTGAAGCTTTTGTTAAAGTCAAGTTTATTATATGTAAGATTTTAGTTTTGAATTTAATAAAAGTTAATATTTTCTTTATGCATTAGTTTATCTTTCAATTTAATTAGTTTACTTTCACATCCACCTTCTTAGTTCTACTCTTAGATTAATTCATCACAATGATAATGGTAGGCTAAACCTCTCATCTCAGGGAGAAAAGATAAAACCTACTTGAATAATGTAGAGATTTTTCTTAACACAAAATAAAAAAAAACTTGTATATTTTCTATTAATTATAGATTCAACCAATGAATCAAAGTTGTCAAATCGAAAGTTGGACAACGAATGATTATGCGAAATGAAGATAATGTATTGGAAACAAGCATTATATGTGTTTTTCGCAGTTATTTAATTATTTGTAAATTATAACCATTTATTGAAAAATCGCCATCGAGAGAGGAGTGGATTAATGATGGTCAATGAGTTTCTTTTTATCATCGAAAGAGGAATGAAATTATATCTTAGAAAATAAATTTTTTTTGAGGGTTTGAATTAAAAATTAAAGGAATTTGTGCAAGTATTAAAAAATATGTGTTAAATTAATCTCTACAAAGCTAAAATGTAGATTATCCGATCCTTGAGACATTTCTTTTAATTAGTAAATTTTTTAGTAATTTTCAATCAAATTTTGTTTTAAAAAAATCGTTCCCAAATCTTATTTTCAAAAGTTTTGGAGAGAAGACAATGCAACTTCCACTCCTAATTCTGGGTTTGTTCTCATTTGTGTAAAAAGTTTAAACACAAGCAAGAATAGCAAGAAAGTAAAGAGACAAGCCACTGAATATGAATGAACTGATGGTTGCTATCCTTGTCATCTATCATCATTGACAGTTCATTCTAAAACATTTTTTAAAATTTTGATAATGATGCATTTTAAATATTTTAATTATTTCATTATCAACATCATTGGATGTCTGTCTCGTCTCCTTCATAATAATAAAAAAAACAAGTTGAATTAAAAAAATAAATTAGTAATATTTTAGAGATATTGTTGTTGCATTACAACAGAAGAAGAAAATTCCAAGTCTTGCCACCCAGTTTGCCACGGCCTTGGGACTTGAGAGAGGCAGTAAGTAAAGGGTGAGTTGATCACAATTCACACCCACCTCTCAGTCCACTCTCCAACTCCCCCACCACTAATAGGCAAGCAATAAACCAAACCCCACCTTTCCGTTTCTTTTTATTGTTTTTTGGGTCTCTGTTCTCTATCGTACTTCAGGTCCCACTTTCAACTTGGCTTTTCTCTCTCGATAGCAGAAAACAAGCAGCAGCTCTATCGATCGATTCCTCTTGGTGTGCAATCCAAAACCTTCTTCAGGTAAACAAGGTAGAAGTTTTGCTACCTTTATCAGTTTTTATTCTCTTTAGTTTCTCTTGCTTCCATGACCTTTTAGCTTTTCTATGCACTTTCTGGAGCCACTTGGGTGATGTTCAACTTGGATGAAAGTTGAGGTTTTTCTTCAATTTGAGCATTTGGGTATTGTTGAAATCACTTTCAAATTTGATTTGTATTGCTTCAAATGCTTATTCATGGACTTTGTGTTAATGGGGTTGTTTGGGGTTCTTCTGTGGTGACTATGAGATTGAGGTTTTGAGGGGAATTTTGGAAATGGGGATGGTTATGCCTAGAAAATTACTAATTTTTTAGCATTGAATGAGAAGTCTTTTGGGAGGAGTATGAAGAATTTTCTAAAGAAGCTCCATATCATGCCGAATCAATCCGAAGACATGGATGGTTCGAGCTCTTCCAGGGGGAGTAGTTGGTTGAATGAAGGTTTAAATGAGAAGGAGTCTCCCTCTCGGTCGTCTCCTTCGCACTCGGAGCAGAAGCCTTTTTCTACTTTGTCTGGGTGGTTGAATTCAGTCACTAGTAGACATAGTCCTAGTCCTCCTTCGTCTTCCAACTTTGGGGGAGCAGAGAGGAGGGACCCTCTTGAGTCTTTAAGCAATAGTGGTGGGGTGGATGTTTTGGATACGGTGAGGCGGGATTCAGGGTCAAACAGTTCCAGGGATCCTGAAGTGGAAGAGGAATATCAAATACAACTAGCTTTGGAGCTTAGTGCTAGGGAGGATCCTGAAGCAGTTCAAATTGAAGCTGTTAAGCAGATTAGCTTGGGTTCTTGTCCTGCACAGAACATTCCTGCGGAAGTTGTTGCTTATAGATATTGGGTTAGTTTCACTTTCTCATTCCTTTTTTTTTTTTTTTTTTTAAGGTGGACGTGTATATCTTGATACATACATCATCGATCGATAGTTTATAAATGAAAGTAGTAAAACTAGTTCCACGCATTCATTTGCAGAATAGCATTTGCTAATTCGAAAACATGTTAGTATGACTAATAAATAGCTTCACTTATTCCACTTGAAATATGCATCAAGTGGCCATGAATTTGACAATCATGATTTTTGGGGATCTAATTCAATCTTGAGGCATGTTTTTCTTCTCATTAAAATCACATTAGGATACATGCTGTGGGCCAGTACCACCCATTTGGGGACATGGTTTTGGCTTTCATGAGGCATGATTTGGGAAGTGGAGAGATAGATTGTGAGCTTTTATTGCTGGTTTTTGGGTTTGGGGGTGTACATGGCTTGTAAGGTATCGTTTTTGATATATGAGGGGATGGATGATCTCAATCGCTTTTAGAGATCCCTGCTGTTGGGAGGCTCCTTTTCAGGAGTGTGCCTTCCCTTCCTTTCATGAAACTAACCTCTTATGAAAGCCTTGATTGCATATACTACTCTCCAGTTCTCTGTGTTTCTAGAAAGGGTTTACATTATCGTAAAAAATTTGGGCAGATTGTCAGAGACCTTTTCCCACTTTAATTATGAATCATGGTAGGTTGATGACTTCAATGAAACCTAAGTTTGATTCCAGAACTTTATTTCTTTCTACAATTATTTTCTGCTATGCTATATTTTCTTTTGACCCCTCCTATATTTTATACATTTTTGCTTCACAGTATTACAATGCTCTTGGCTATGATGACACGATCTTGGATGGTTTTTATGATCTGTATGGCATTTTGGCTGAGTCCACTTCAGAGAAGATGCCTTCCCTTGTTGATCTACAAGGAACACCAGTGTTAGAAAGTATCAGCTGGGAAGCTGTGCTGGTCAACAGGGCTGCTGATGCGAATCTGTTAAAACTAGAACAAAAGGCCTTGGTGAAGGCTGTTGAGTATAGGTCGGAATCTCTGGGTTCTGGGGATAGAGATTTGGTGCGAGAACTTGCTGCTCTGGTTGCTGACTACATGGGTGGACCTGTTGATGATCCGGACAGTATGTTAAAAAGCTGGAGAGATCTTAGTAATCATTTGCGAGCAACTGTTGGGAGTATGGTACTCCCTCTTGGTTATTTGAAAATTGGTCTGGCTTGCCATCGAGCCTTGTTATTCAAGGTAGCTGCTTTTCTTTTATTTATAAACTGAGTTTTGGATAGTCCCATCTACAATGAAAAACACAAGCTATTTTTCATGATAGTTCTAAATTTTCTTCCCCTATTAAGAGTTCCAATTGCTGTTAGTGATTGGAAAAGCTAGAGTTTTTATAGTGCTTCCAGTAGGGTTGTTCTTGTTATGTCTATGTTTTTCTTATTTCTTGCACTTCCTTTTTTTTTTATTTTTTTTTATTTTGCAATATACATTTCACTGAGAAATAATCATACTAAAGTACCAATGATGCCAAAGTGTTAAAGGCACTATTTTTCATAAGCCGCCCTGCCTCAGGCTCACTTCACCTCAAAATGCTTTTTAGCTCCTGAAACACTCAGTTGGGGCTCTAATATCACTTAAAAAATTAATTAGTTTTGTAAACAGAGATTAAGAGAATACTCTTTTTCGTATATTATATTGAGAATATAGCATGTATTTATATACAAACTATTGAGGTTATTCTAGGAAACTATATCAATTTAGGATCTCTACAATTAACCTAATTGACAGATATATACACACACTGTAACACTCCCCCTCAAGCTGGAGCATAAATGTTAATCATGCCCAGCTTGTTACAAAGATAGTCAACCCGAACCCCATTTAAGGCTTTCGTGAAGATGTCCCCAAGTTGTTCTCCAGTTTTCACATATCCAGTAGAAATCAAGCCTTGTTGAATTTTCTCACGAATAAAATGACAATCAATCTCAATGTGCTTAGTCCGTTCATGAAACACAGGATTAGAAGCAATATGAAGAGCAACTTGGTTATCACACCACAATTTCGCTGGTACTGTAGCTTTAAGTCCTACTTCAGTCAAGAGCTGATATATCCACATTATCTCACACACAGACTGGGCCATAGCCCTATATTCAAACTCTGCACTGGATCGTGACACAACGGTTTGCTTTTTACTCTTCCATGAGACCAAATTTCAACCAACAAATATACAATAACCTGAAGTGAATCTTCTATCCATTTTGGAACCTGCCCAATCAGCATCTGAGAAACTTTCAATATGAGTGTGCCCGTGATTTTCATACACGATACCTCGTCCTGGTGCTCCTTTCAAGTAACCCAAAATTTGCTTTAACGCTGCCCAATGATGAATTGTCGGAGATGACAGAAACTGACTGACAACACTGACTGAGTATGCAATATCTGGACGAGTCACAGTAAGGTAATTCAACTTCCCAACCAACCTTCGATATCTTTCAGGATCTGCAAATGGTTCCCCAACATCGGTAAGTTGCACATTTGGAGTCATTGGAGCACTACAAGGCTTTGCTCCCAATTTTCCTGTCTCAGTTAATAAGTCAAGAACATACTTTCTCTGAGATAGAAAGATACCTCGTTTGCTCCGAGTGACCTCAACTCCTAAGAAATACTTTAACACCCCCAAATCCTTCGTGTGAAACTGAGTATGAAGGAAAGATTTAAGAGATGAGATTCCTCTAGTATCATTCCCAGTAATGACAATGTCATCCACATACACAACTAACAGAATGATACCAGCTGCTGATCGTTTGTAGAATACAGAATGGTCAGACTTGCTTTTCATCATACCAAATTTCTCAACAGCCTGACTAAACTTTCCAAACCAAGCACGAGGACTCTGTTTCAAACCATATAAAGATTTTCGAAGACGACAAACTCGCCCTGACTCCCCCTGAGCAACAAAACCAGGAGGTTGCGCCATATACACCTCCTCCTGAAGATCGCCATGAAGAAAAGCATTCTTGATATCAAACTGATGTAAAGGCCAATTATGGGAAGCCGCCATGGAAATAAATAACCGAACAGAGGTCAACTTTGCAACAGGAGAGAAAGTGTCAGAGTAATCCACCCCATAGGTTTGAGCATAGCCCTTAGCGACAAGACGTGCTTTCAAACGGGCAACTGACCCATCCGGATTGACCTTAACTGCGAAGACCCATTTGCAACCTATAGCCCTTTTTCCTGAGGGTAAATCGACCAAGTCCCAAGTACCATTGTCATCTAAAGCATTCATCTCCTCTATCATTGCATTATGCCAACCAGGATGAGATATGGCTTCACGAACAGTTTTAGGAATAGAGGTAGAATCAAGGGAAGCAATAAAAGAACAAGAGGAAGACGACAAATTATTATAAGAAACAAATGAAGAAATAGGATAAGCACACTGGCGTTTACCTTTGCGTAATGCAATAGGAAGATCATCGCTCGGGACTGGATCTGATGACGAAGGAGCAGGTGCAGGACAAGAATCAAGAGGTTGACGCCTGGAGTAAACCTGAATAATAGGAGGCTTCACTGGAGCTGGGTCCGAGACAGGAGCTGGTGCGGAGACAGGTGCTGAGGATGTGATAGAATAGACCAACAAATCATCATCCTCCCCCTGGCGAGTGGGAATGGGCGGAGACGGAAAATAAGGTGTGTCTTCCAGGAAGGTAACATCAATTGAGACCAGATATTTGTTAAGATTGGGACAATAACACCGATAACCTTTCTGAAGACGAGAATAACCGAGGAAAACACATTTCAAAGACTTGGGATCTAGTTTAGTGACATGTGGACGAACATCCCGAACAAAACAAGTGCTACCAAATATCTTCGGGTCAACAGGAAACAATGACTTATCGGGAAAAAGGATTTTGTAAGGTATCTCACCATGAAGAACAGAGGATGGCATGCGATTAATGAGAAAACATGCTGTAGACACTGCATCGGCCCAAAAAGGTTTAGGAACATGCATTTGAAATAAGAGAGCGCGTGCTGTTTCAAGAAGATGTCTGTTTTTACGTTCTGCCACACCATTTTGGGATGGTGTATCAACACACGAAGTTTCATGAAGTATGCCATTCTGAGTCATATAAGACTGAAATAAAGCTTTTGTGTATATTCTTTAGCGTTATCACTTCGCAAGGTTTGAATGGAAACATTAAATTGAGTTTTAACTTCAGCACAAAACGCACAAAACAGAGAAAACAACTCAGATCGTTTTTTCATCAAATATAACCAAGTAACTCGAGAATAATCATCCACAAATGTAACAAAATACCGAAATCCAGTTTTAGACAAAATAGGACAAGGACCCCAAACATCAGAATGAACTAATTCAAAAGGAACACTAGCACGTTTATTGACTCGAGGACTCGAACTAAGACGATGATGTTTGGCAAACTGACATGACTCACAATTTAGTGAAGACACCTTATTATATTGAGGACAAAGCTTTTTGAGTAGAGGGAGAGACGGATGACCCAGCCTACAATGAGCCTCGAAAGGAGACGTGACACTGGAGCAAGCAATAGAACTCGGAACCGATGTATCAAGAATGTAGAGGCCTCCAGACTCATGTCCTTTACCAATAATCTTCTTCGTCATAAGATCCTGAAATAAACAATGATCAGGGTAAAATGAGACACAACAGTTAAGATGACGAGTAAGCTGGCTTACAGAGAGCAAATTAAAGGATAAATTAGGTAAATGTAAGACAGAGGACAGAGATAGCGAGGGGGTAGGATTGATGGTGCCAGACCCGCGAACACAAGATGGTGACCCATCGGCTAAAGTGACGGTAGAGGTAAAAGCATTGGATTGAAAAGAAGAAAATATACTAGAATTACCTGTCATATGATCTGTGGCACCAGAATCAATGACCCACTTGGAGGATGATGAAAGAAGACAAACATCGGGTTTACCTGAATCGGCAATAGCTGTGACAGAAGGAGAGGAAGACTTGAGTGATTCCTGATACTTTGAGAACTTGGCAAATTCATCAGCAGAGATAAGGACTGATTTGTCAGAGGCATCAGAAGTGATCGCAACATGAGCGGAGTGTTTTTGCCGATTTTTAAACTGTAGCTTTCGACAGTCAAACTTGGTATGGCCCGGCTTCTTACAATAGTTGCAAATAATACTTTCAGAATCCGGCGCGCGAGTTTCAAACCCTTGTGAGCTGCCTCTTTTGTGTCCACTGTGATTAGACGGTCTCCCAGGCGCATAGCTATTATTTCGACTTATCAAAGCACCACTAAGCAGAACAGTGGGAGTACTCTCGGTGCGGAGAACACGACTAAAGACATCTTGTAAAGAGGAGATATCAGACCCAGAAAGAATTTGTGCCTTAGCAGAATCAAATTCAGGAGAAAGCCCTGCTAGAAAACTCATGATAGCCATTTGCTCCCATTGGCGTTGTTGAACCTTCACATCAGGGCTAAATGGCAACAACATATTAAGCTCCTCATACGTTTTCTTAAATGCCATAAAGTAGTTGATAAGGGACTGATCTTGTTTTTCCACACGATAGAATGCTTGGCAAACCTCATACATGCGAGAGAGATTCCCTTTCCCAGAGTACAAAAATTCCAAATAATCCATTAGTTCTTTAACAAATTCACAATGATTGATCAAGCCAATTACCTCACTATCAATAGAATTCCGAATCTGAAGGAACAAGCGAGCATCTTCCCTGAGCCAGGTCTGCCGTGAATCCTCAGGAGGATCATTAGTCAAATGGTCATCTTTGTCAATACTTCGCAAATAAAGACGAACAGTCTTACTCCAGTCGTGATAATTCGAACCAGTTAACTTATGGTCCGTAATTTTAGACATCACAGGAATCAGATCAGATACAACTATTGACTTTGTCTCAGCCATAACAGGTCAAATAGGTCAGAACTCGGAATGAAAAACCTCCAAAATCAAATTTTGACAAATAGGGTTGTGCAAAATCTCCCCCAAATCAAGAGAAATCAGGAAATAGGCTTGAAAAAGGTCACCTTCAATCGACTGGATCGACTGGACACAGACAAGCAAGGAACGACTGGAGAGGATCGACTGGAAGCAGCGACTGGAAGCGTCGACTGGAGGCAGCCAGCGACTGGAGGCGTCGACTGGAAGGGACGATCGACGGGAGGAGTCGACTGGAGGAGTCGACTGAAGGAGACGATCGACTGGAGGAGTCGACTGAAGGAGACGTCGAACGGAGGCTGGATCTGTTGGTGCCTGGAGGAGTCGAACGGCGTCTGTTGGTGCTGAAGGAGTCGATCTGGTGGCCTAGGAGTTCTGACGGCGGTGAGAACTAAACTTCGAACTTCGAAGATTATGCCCTAACTTCAAATTTCGAATTTTTTTTTTTTTTTTTTTTTTTTTAATCTCAAACCCTAAGTAGCTCTGATACCATGTAAACAGAGATTAAGAGAATACTCTTTTTCGTATATTATATTGAGAATATAGCATGTATTTATATACAAACTATTGAGGTTATTCTAGGAAACTATATCAATTTAGGATCTCTACAATTAATCTAATTGACAGCTATATACACACACTGTAACAAGTTTCATTAATAACTACTTATGTCTCTAATTAAAGGGGATTTGGCTAGTTGGGGAATGAAAACAGTTCAGGTGATATTGAGGATATTTGTATTTTACGAGGTATGAAGTCCTATGACTATGTTAGGTCTTAGTTTAAGTCTAATTATTTGACTTTCTTACGAATATGACTTGGTTTGTCGTGTGTTTTATGACTTGTGGGGTTGGTTAGTTGGTTCTGTGACTTGATAAACACTTGCTAATAAAAGTTTTGAATTTTGAGGATGGTGGGATTGAGATTTGAGACGTTGATTATGTACCTACTTAGAGGCTACCATATGCATTATTTGTTATAATGACATGGTTGTTGACTTGTTTGTCATTCGTCATTGTCGGTCTTGTATTGAAGGAGACATTAGAATGAATTAGGAAAATGAAATTACCTCAAGAAAAATGCGAAACACACCACAAATATAAAAAATGTGGCCTTTTCTTTAGCATATTTTTTGTTGTCCAAAGCGCCCTTGAGGTGCTAGGAGACCTTCTCATCGCCTCGCTGCACCCTGTGCCCCCGACAACATAGAGTTTGTCTAGTGATGAATCTTTCACGGCTGCTTCCTTTTATCTGCTCTTTTATTTGCTAGCCCCCATGTTAGAGATGGAGGAATTTGAGGATTTTCGCGTAAAGGAATTCACCCCAAATTGTATTTATATGGAGATCTTGGATAGGAGGGGTGTGTATTGAAGTGGCCCATGTTCTTTCGATGGGCGTTTGAAACTAAAGATCAGATATTCATCATTTTTTATCAGCAAAAAACTGATGAAAAAATATGGTCTAATTTATTTAATTAATTTAGTTTATTTGTTGGATCAGGCCTAAGTAAGCCCAGTAGAATAATTGGAGATTAGGGCTCCAATAGAATCTAGGGTTAGATTTAGTAGAAATAGGCCTATAGGCCATTGCTTGTAGTTGGTTGAATGATTATGAAGAATTAAGTTTTTTTCTTTTATTTATTTATTTTTGTTTTGGTAGTTGTAGTTTGTTATTTTTATTTTAGATTTAGGTTAATTAGTTTAGTTGTAGATTACATAAAAAACAAAGCAAAGTTCATTATAAATAAAAAGACTACTGACTGAGCAGGTCAGTAGACAAGAACATAGTACAATAGAGAATGCTTATTTCATTTGGTGCCACCTTTTGAGATGCTTCAGTGTTTCTTGCCCCCCCCCCCCCCCCCCCCCAATGCAATTATTGTTGTGTTTCATTGGTGAATAATGCATGCAGTTGCGAGTGTCTTGTCAAAATTCCTTTGGTTTCTTGTGGCTTATGCAATATTAAGGGGTATTTGGGTGGATCTTAACCATTGGGTTTCTCATAACAATGGTTTGACATCTTTATTTTAATATTAAAGGTATCTTATGAAATTAGAATATGACTTAGAGGCGTCTGCTTTGAGATTTTTCATCTGCTCCTGTTTGGTGCTTTAGCTTTGTTTGTTTTTATCATTTTTCTTGAATAAAATTTGATTGCATTCTCTTTTTGATAGGAATTGTTATATGGAAGCTAGAAAGAAGAAACTACCGAAAAATTTCATAGACAAGATCTTGAATTTCAAGACCTTAAGCTCTCAACTTTACTTCTGAAAAAATTCTTAATCCACCTTATTACTACAATGCAATGAGACTCTTACTTATAAAAACTAATAAACCCTAATTCAAATAAGAAAAGGAACTAACCACTTAACACATTCTCCTTAGTCCGCTTTCCCCAATCCCCATCACACCTTTCCTAAAATGCAAATTCTTCAATACGCACTCCACATGCCTTGTAACAATCCACTCTTGGACCACTGGTAGTACCCCAACTTAACCATCCCCGCAGAGGTGGGGTTTTTAGCTCAAACTAATTAACTAACAACCGATCGGGATTGAATCCTGTATCTGCCACTTGAGATTAAAGAATTCGGTATTAGAAGAGTGCTAGTCCACAGTTAAGAATCTTCACTTGAACGGCTGCTTAAGCATGTGGGACATGGCCTGGCGCAACTATCACCACTCAGTGGGTTATGCACCTTTCCAGTACATCACCTTCTTCCCCCTCGCTGGGATTCGATGTGTTACACCTTGAACACTCCATGTAGCTCAGTTAGCCACCCTGTCCCAAGACTCTGCACTTAATTCGTCAGTTGCCCTGAAAGCTTTGAAGTGCTTCGCTTCAAATCAAGTAATTTAGTTGTTCATTTTATGAGCAGGTTTCTATATGACTTTGGCTGTGCTGGAATTGTGTTAACAACCAGAATCTTAGGATATGTCATCATGATAACTTACTTGGCATCCCATGCTTTTTCATATTTATTTATTTGTTTTACTTTTGTATCTAAGGAGGCTTATCATGTTATCCATGTGAAATAACATTTCTTTTATTGTTAAGCATATCGCTTCATGACTTGGGTCTCATTTCCTGTTCAACACGTCTCTCTTGGTGATAATAGGAAATACTGTTTATGCTTATTATGCAGGTTTTAGCAGATAATGTGGGCATTCCATGCCGATTAATGAAAGGGCAGCAGTATACTGGTTCTGATGATGTGGCGATGAACATAGTAAGGGTTGATGATGGAAGGTAATTCTTTTCTTTCAAATCATTTTCTATTACAGGTTCCATTTTATCCTGATATAAGCAAGTGCATAAGATTCTCTAGGGCCAGGTCCTTTTATTGCTCATCTCTGGAAATACCAATATTGCAGAATGTATATTGAATTATTTTGTGAAATTTAGCTTCAAATTATCCTGCGGCGGAGGCATAATTTTCCTCAGTTTCTGCCTCCAAAGCTAGAAACTGATGAGCTTTTGTATCTTATTGTTTCATAAAATGAAAGTAAGCAAGGGGAGATTTGTTGAATAAACTGATGAAGGATATGCTTCACAGGGAGTACATTGTTGATTTGATGGCAGATCCAGGCACGCTTATTCCATCTGATGCTGCAGGACACCACTTGGAAAATGAAGAGAAATTCCCTGCTGTCAGTCCCTTTCTTAGAGGTTCTGGTTACAGTCATGCAGCCTCTTCCAGTAGTGGATTAACAAGTTCCATCGATGGATATTTTGACTATGAGAAAGCAGACAATAGTTCAAGGTCTGGGAATCTTTGCACTGTAGAACACGAATTTGATAATAGAGGTAGTAGCAGTGAATATAAAAATTTTGAGAACCCAAGACAAGGGGTTCCTTCAGAATCATTGTGCAATCCAAGTAAGTGTGAATTTGAATCGCCCGGCGATAGCACAAACCTCAGTAAAGTCAAGGTTGAGAAGAGCCTAGTCCGGGAACTCCCTGGGCGTCTTAGTCATCCTTACACGCATGCAAGATCTCCTTCCTGGACCGAAGGCGTTAGTTCCCCTGCTGTGCGTAGGATGAAAGTAAAAGACGTTTCACAGTACATGATTGACGCTGCAAAAGAGAATCCACAATTAGCGCAAAAGCTTCATGATGTGTTACTTGAAAGTGGTGTTGTTGCGCCTCCCAATTTGTTTTCCGAAATTTATGCAGAACAGTTGGATAGCTCGCAGGTTGACAAAAAGAACCAGGCCGAAGACAGAGAAGATGAGAAGAGGAGGAGGAATGGAACTCAGCGTAAGGGTCAAGCTCATCAAAGTCCTGGTCAGTTTTATCCACCTCAGCCTTATCCTCGTGTGCAATCAAAAGCAATTCCGAGCAGGGATCAGCTTGGACATGTGAAGCCTTCAGAAAGGTTGGCTGTTACCAAACCACAATATTCAGAGGAAATGCCTGGAATTCCAGTTGACGCCGCCACTGCTGCAACAGTAGCTGTTGATGCATCTTCGTCGGTGGTTGCTGCAGCCAAGTCAAGTACTGACGCGAACCTCGACTTTTCTTTAGCAGCTGCAGCCACTGCTTCTGGTGCAGCCGTGGTAGCAACAACTGTGGCTTTTAGTAGGCAATATGAGCAACCTGATTGTGATATGCAAAGTGGTGCCCCGTGCCTAAATAAAGTTGACTTTGTGCGGGATGATAGCATTACAGATGTTGCAGGGACTGACCCACAAGGAAGCAGGGGCCAGGAGCATGTTGTGGCTGCAGAAGCCGAGGCAGAGAGAAGTTCAGCTAGATCAGCAGGGAATGATAGCACAAAATCTGACATTGCTCTTGATGATGTTGCTGAATGGGAAATTCCATGGGAGGAAATCACCTTGGGTGAGCGGATTGGACTTGGTAATGACCTATCCCTGACACTCTTTTTTAACCTTTTTGTCAGTTGTGGCTTTTAGGAAATGAATGACATGAAATATTAGTGTTCTTAGCTGTTGCATTTGGTGTATTCATTTAAGTTATCTGTCTGGTTATCTTCTTGTTTCAGGATCATATGGGGAAGTATATCATGGAGACTGGCATGGAACAGTGAGTTCTTTCACAAGGACTATGAAAATTCATTATGTGTTTTTTTATTGCTAAATTTGTTTGTGGAGAAATTGGTATATATATATAATATTTCTATGTCCAAACAAAATCCGAACGTGGATATGATGTGATGCAGAATGACAATGCATTGTTATCTCATTCTAGACAAACTCATGCTCCTAGGGAAGGTATTGTAAAGGATTTTCACACTTAAAATCAATTTATGACAAATTGTCCTCTGCTATTTCAAAGAAAATTGCTTTTGTTTTCCATGTGCACTCAAGCAAAGATAATGTACTTTCATTTAAAATGATTTTCATGAAAGTTTCTTGACAGTACTTTATACGTGATTACTAAAATAATTATTCTTATTGGTGCATTTTCTTTTTCCCATCAAGTCAGATTCAAAATGAAAGTTAACAGTCTTTTTACCTCACTAGGAGTAAAGTGTTCTCACTTGTTTTCAATCTCAATGTAATTAACGAGGTTCAGGTATTTATATTCCTAACAATATGTTCATGCATGTTCGTTTGCCTATTTGTCACTGTATCTTAGACCATAGTTCACATCTAATGATTTAAGTGTTTTGTGAGTTTGATGTGCAATTTTAACATCTATCGTATGTAAAATTATCAGTAAATCATATTTTTGTCATTCAAGGACTCTGAATGGAAAATCATATTTGCTGATAAGCTTGCTTTTCCTCTTTTTTTTCTCATATCCTTATTTGGGAAGTTGAACGTTTGGACCTTAACAAGGTTCTTCACCTTTACTAGGAAGTTGCTGTTAAGAAGTTCTTGGACCAAGATATTTCTGGTGATGCACTGGAAGAATTCAGAAGTGAGGTAGGTATTCACATTCACACTCCTATCTTAGTGTGTATGCCTTGTAAAACCAAACTTCACAAATTGTCATATCATATAAATTATATAATGCATGAAATGTAGAAATTGTTTGAAGAACTGTATTACACCACTTTTAAGCTGATGAAAGCTATAACAGAATAAGAAACTAAACTATCCTTGCAATTGCTCCTATATTCTCAAGCTATAGATTTAATGCTGCTGTCTTTGACTTTCCCAGTGGACACATACACACAGACAGAAGCTAATTTTCAAATATCACCCAAACTCATACATCTGAGAACAGGCAATGTCTGTGGAGGTTTGCATTTTTTACCATATGGTCTCCCTTGGAGCCTCTTGGTATTTGATGGTTTCTCTAAAATTTCCTTTTTCCTTTTCGTAGTTTTCCCTTGGAGCCTCTTGGTATTTGATGGTTTCTCTAAAATTTCCTTTTTCCTTTTCTTAGTTTTTCTTTCAATTTCTGTTTTTTGTTTTCATCACTTATTTACAATCACTAACATTATGAGCTTCCTTCCTCCTTTTGAGAACTTTCCTTTTTCATTTTCACATTTGAACAAGTTGGTTTCTGGAAAATAGCTTCCTTTCTCGTCTGTCAATGAGGAAAAATATTGGAGGGAGAATGGTCTGTCCCAGTGATATTCTCCAAGAGATGATGTATGTAGCAGGAAAGGGGCTGGTGTATGTAGCAGGAAAGGGGCTGGTGTATGTATCAGGTAAGAGGCTTGTGTTAATCCATCTCCAGGCATTTTCAAGGATGGGAGGCAAGTGACTAAGTGATTCTAGGAAAGGAAGTCTCGTGGGATAGTCTAAAGAAGAAAACACATTAAGGGTGGCAAAGCTTGGGCAGATGAGGGACAAAGAGCTAGGAGAAACAATGCTTTTGGGTTTGGTGAAAGGGTTTGGGTGGATGATAGTTGCTAGAGCATGTTGGTTATTGGCATGGATAGTTAACAAAGGGGCAAAAATATGGAGAAGGGTGAAGAAAATAAAGGAAAAAAAAATCAACAAATGTGATTCAGGGGTGGGACTGTATTCTCATTTTTATAGGGTTTGGTGTGGCAAAGGCTGTTAGTGTTTTCTTTGGGTTTCTTGGGTTTGATTTGGACATTTTTCTTTGGTTTTGTAGCTTTCCTTTTATGTGTTGTGCAAAATATTGTTCCTGCTCTAACCGGTCGTGGATTTGTTTATCTATGTTTCCATTTTGATATTCCAATAAAATCTTAGCTAAAATAATAAAATTAAAATAAATGATAATAACAAATAAAAATAAAAAATCCCAAAATGTCACGAATATAGTATAGTTTAAAATTTTTAAAAGATTCAAGTTTCTTTTCATGCAAAATTATGAGATTATTATTATTATTATTATTATTATTATTATTATTATTATTATTATTATTATTATTTGCATGTGTACATAATTCTGCAATATCTTCATAATTCCTGGAAATCTTTTGTACATCAAAAAGTTCCATAATATTTGCAATTTGTTTTTCTTCATTTGTAACTTTGGTTCTGCATACTTTTGTGGTACCTCATGCCTCATATAAGAAATGGCCATTTTGGACTTCTGGTTATTCACTGTCACGTGGATGTAATATTGGAGTGTCCTCATGCTCTTTCAGCTCCATATATCTATTAATGATATTGGTTATCCATCAAATCATCACTTCACTGAGTCACTGTCACTATATATATATTCACGCTTTCATATGCATATATAATGTTGGGGATTCTAACCTAATTTCAGTTCCATATAGTTTCTATTAGGCTGTGTTTGATGCAAAAAAAGAAATACAGGGAATAAGATCTTGTTTCCATTGGCTTCTTAAGTCATGTGACTGATAACCAAGTTCCAAGGAATTCGATTTGCAATCAAACTATGAAACTTGAGTCCAATTCCACTAAAACACTGCATTTCCCCCAAATCCTTGAAATCTACGTTAAATCAAACATAGCCTTAATGTATTCCGTTTCTTCACTGAACAATCATCTCACTCATTTATTTTCTTACAAGGTACGGATAATGCAGAGGTTACGACATCCAAATGTCGTTCTGTTTATGGGAGCCATAACTCGTGCTCCAAATCTTTCAATTGTTACAGAATTTCTTCCTAGGTACGTTGGTACTTTCTATAAATCTTCAAATATACAATTTTTTGTAAGTGCTTTTCTTTGTGGCAGTTAATTTTTTTAATTGATCTTTTTTTCCTATGAATTAGATGCTATGCTTGATGTTTCATGTTCCAGTTTCACTAGTGTGACTACACTGGTAGTCCAGATTGTGTAGACTGGATATCTTAAGCAACTGTATTGTCTCATACGTTCTTCACCAAGCACGCTAATGATCATTATAATATATATATATATATACTAGGGTATTCCCTGATGTTAAATATTTTCATCGCGGCTTATCTTCAGGGCTTTTACTGAGTTGAAAAGTCTTCCGGTATTCCTCTAGGGATTTTAGCTCAATATGCTATTAGCACCTGATATGTGGGATTAAATTAAATCATAACTAAAAAAGGATAAAAAAACTTACCTATCCTTTCAACGTGTAATTAAAAAATCTATGTAAATGAACATTTTTTGCTACTTGAGATCGTTGGCATGACCATTCAACTTCACATATTTAATTTTACAATCGCTTTTGTTTCTTAATATTTAATGAAGCATAACCACAAAATCCACCTAACTAAATGACAATAATGTGTTTGAAACATGTAACTTATAGATTTGAAATAGGAAAGATTTGTAGAGATTATTAGGCTAGAGGTATTTGTAAAAGAAAATAAAGAGTTGTGCAAGAGGTGCAATGCGTGTAAAGTTGTGTGGTAAACATATATGAACTATTCCACGGAGGGATTAATTGATACATTTGTCCTCCATATGAAACTCAAATAAATAAGAATAAATGAGGAAGGACCCATTATTACCATAAAAAAAAGTTAATTTAATAAATATATAGTCATTCAAGACATGTGTCACTAATCATACCCCAAGATTGCGGCACATGTACCATTACCACTAAACTTTTTTTTTTTTTTTTTGTATATCTATCGTGGCATTCATCTTTTTAATATTCATTGCGGCATTATCTCAACCACAAATATTTGGTGTTTTTGTGATGGTAACTTAAACTAAGCTAATCACAATTTTTTGTGGAATTTTGACAATATACCTTACTATAGCATTACTCCACATGCTAAATATTTGAGTAGAATAAATAAATAAATAAATATACTTACATGCTTAATCACTGCCATCAACATTTGAAGAAAAATAAATAAATATCAAAATGTTGGGTATGAGAATCGAACCCATGCACTCTTATTGGGGGCTGACTGAAGGTAAGATATAAATGCTAACTTTAAGTCCCAACCATTATATCTTCATGTTTGAATAAATCTTAGCTATCTTTTATCTCCCAAATAGTGAAACATCCTTATGATTTGTTATATATATATATATAGCATTTATTTTCAAATACTAAAAATATTTTGATAAAAGGAAGTCACTAAAGTAACCTATACAAAGCATAAGTCACATAACCAAACGAGACAACTGTCTATATATAGAAGAGTACACTGACGCTTCTTCATCTGGCTTTGTATTTTGATATCAAACACTCAAGATTTGATTGATAAAGCCAAAAATGTGAGAAACTCACCATGCAAGAAGGACGACAAGATTACCAAAAAAAAGAAGGATTTCCTTGCTGAACATAAAAGTTCAATAGAAATGCTCCGAATGATCTTCTGAGCTGATAAAAAACTCATCAGAGGAAAGATTGGAAGAAATGTTCTTCATCTGGCTGTCTCCAAAGCTATCTGTAGCTGCCACCATTAGTTTCAGACCTGTCGTGAGTTATGGTCTATGCGCTGCTCTACAACTCCCATCTTCACATGTTCACAATTAGTTTTGACTGACATCACAATTCACATCATCAAGCCTTATCATGGTTCTCAGATCAAAGCAGACCCTCTTTCGTATTAATGTCGTAGATGTAATTACTTTTATTCAATGTTGATAAACCATATTGTTCTAGGTATTATGGATTTTTTTTTTTTGGAGAATAAAAATTTATTCATTGAAAATGCAACAAAAGGTACAAGACAAATCCCATTGAAAATGTATTCTTTAAGTTTCTGATGTTATGGGTCTTAATTGCTTTTCTTCGTATAGTCATCCCGTTTGAATACAACAAATTTGGAATTCCCTACCCTGTAGGATGCATGCACAATTTGTGCTGGGCCCACCAATGGTCGAGGAAAAAAATCCTTGAGGAAGAGTGCTTCAGCCAGAACCAATTTGCAGAGAGATAAACTGAACTGACATGATTATCAAGCTGTCTCTGGCTATTAAAATCTTTCAAAACAATCCTTAACAAACTAGAACTTTCATTCTAAATCCATTCATCACCATTGCTATTGAGCTTAATGAGCTGAAGATGTCATCGCTCTTTCAGCCTCATCATCTTTGAGTTCCTATCTCAATGCCAAATCTCATTCCATATACCAATTTGAGGTCACAACAAACTGCGCAACAGCCCGTCTTATGATAGGCTGATTGAATTGGGGTGAGTAAAGTGACAACTTACAAAACCAGGATGAATGCCTTTAGGGGGTGAAGGTGGTTGGGAGCCACTTTCTGATAGGATTTATACCTTTCATGTGCATCAGTTGTGCATGTGTAAGTCGTGAGATTCTCTCTAGAATATGCTATTCTAATTAAGGAAAGGAATAAAGGGTTGGAATAATATTTAATTTGTAAGTATTTGCTTATTAGGAGAGATGGTGTATTAGTGGATCATATTTTGGGGACTATGCTAATTATGGTAGTTTTATTCAATTTTATTTTGAGAATAATGGAATGAGGAATAGGTTATTTTTTGTGTTTTAGGGTTTCGAATTATGTCCCTTGTTTTTTTAATGATAAGTTGATTAATTGAGTCTGCTAATCAGTCTTTGTCACTGCCATCTGACACTAGTAAACCACAAAAGGTGAACCCCCTATAGCTTGCCTTCCACCTTTTTTTTACTCAAGTCATGCTTTTACACCAACCAGTGGAGAACAGATTTTACTCTCAAGGTGTAAAAACTAGACAAGTAGACAAGTCTAAATATACACTTCTTATTGCAGATGCTCTCAAAACACAAATCTTGTTAACATGAAAGCTCCAACATGTAGTGCAAGCATTGTAGGAATGGCTGCTGTTAGATTGGTTAGGCCTATTAATGGGTTAAAAGAAAAGCATTGGAAGATAATTTTATTTATTGGGAAAGTTATTTGATTAGGTACTCCATGGAGGTGGCGCATGGTAACATACTGCATAATACACCCATTTGTGATGTGCGAGTTCGTGTGATCACCTCTTATCCCGTGCATGAATCTTCCCTCTCTGCCTGTTTTACTAATCCTCAGTGTTGAAGACAAGCTCTGTTAGCCAATGTTGTGCAAGGTTCTCCAAATTAGGTTCATTTTGATGTTTGTTCTTACCAATCTTTTACTGTCATTGACTATTTGGATGAGAAGACTTGCCAAGACTGTGCACAACAAGCACAAGTGAGAGAGCAAAATCCTTCACTGTCAACCAAATGATTTAAATAGGAAGACGTCTCTCTGTCCATATCTACATAAATATTGTTTAACGGATGCTTGAACTAGTTCAACAAAGATTTTGATTCACCTGCAAGACGAAAAGTGGCAGAGGTTGGCATTATTTTGAAGAATTAATTTAGGAAAACAATGGAAATAACCAGAAACCCTTGCGAGGGTTTAACCATAGGAAGATGCATGCCTACCTTCTATCGCCGTCAACAACCAAATCAACCTCCTTGTCAAGAAAAGTTAATAATCTCTGATGATGACCTTTGGAGAGCACATTAGATCATGATGCAACAAAGAACAAGCAAGAAAGTGATTGCTATTGATCTAGGTTGCACGGATATGGATGTACGAAACCGACACAACTATATGGCAAATTTCCAAAACTAGGACACAGGTATGGGTAAGACACGTCCATAGAGTTTCATCTTCCACATCTTTAATCTCTTTTAGAGAATCTGGGAGTTACCTAGGTCTTCTATCTCCCATTCATTGAAATATCTTCCAACCACACTGATGAGGGGAATCATCCCTAAAGTCTGCTACTAGTCCCTTCTTATTCCCGCATAATTCAAAGAGAGTTGGGAAGGCCTCTTTGAGATTGAACTGTTCACACCACTTATCCCCTCAAAAGCTGATGGTGTTACCCCTTCCAAGGACTAACGAGGTGAAGGAGTAGAACGTGTTGGCTAGAGGAAAAATAGTTTTCCACACCCCTCAACCATTGTAGTTAAGGTGTTGAGACGAAGGCAAGGCGGACGGGCCTGAAAACGCCCAAGGCGTGAGGCGAGGTGGACGACTCAGTGAAGTGAGGCGGTCTTAACATTTTTTAAAGATTTTTTTTATAATAAATTGAAATATTTAGCATAGAATTATACATCATCATTTTGATAAATATATATGATAAACAAATATGTACAAAAAGTGACAACTACCTAGAATCGAAATGAAAATATAATAAAGTTGTATAATATAGCGAAAAGATGCACAACATAAGTGTCAAGTAACTTGTAAACATCCACTAAATTATTAAAATTCAATAATCTTGAAAGAATAGAAATTTGAGAATATTGAGCATTTGTAAGAAGAAATTGTTGGAATGGTTGGTAAAAATCGAAGCATAATCACTATTGGTATTCCAAAAGCATAAAAATCATTGAACCATGCTATGAAAAATCAAGATTGATCTTGATCAGAGACTGATCAAAACATGGTATGTTTTCTCCAAAAATAATAAAACAAAGTGACAAATTTATCAAAACTTAAAATTTTTTTATCTAGTTTTTATCAAATTTATCTTATATTACACCAAGAAACATAAAACCCTATTATAGAGTGGGTTGCAACCTCTTTTTGCTACAGTTAGGCTCCAAATGAGCTGCAATTAGGCTGGCTGTAATCAGTTTTGGGTTGAGGCGAGGCGAGGCGGACGCCTCATTTCACCGCAACGCATTGCCTCACTTTGAGGCGGAATTTTGTAGAAACACCTTGAGGCGCGCCTAGGCGGTCGCCTTGACTACACTTCCCTCAGCCATAAGTAGAATATTTTGTTCTTTGCAGCCAACTTTCAAGGTTACCAATATTTTATTTGCAATGATGGCTCTCCACAGAGCTGGCTTCTCATTTTCAAATATCTAGAGCTACATGCTAAGCACGATTTCTTATCGATGTTTCAAAATCTGATATTTGCTAAGCAGGGCTTCAGTGATATTCCTAAATCTGATGGAAACGTTGATACTGATGTTTTCTTGATTGGATAGATGAAATGGAAAGAGTTTTCAAATCTAAATTCTTAATTGTTTTGAAATTTGTGAAGTTAGTGGCTACCAAACTCGTTAGATTTGTTGGAAAGTGATGTAACTGTTCGCAGAAAGACATGTTACAACAACCTATTATTTACCCTTGGCCTTAAACGAAGCCGCTCTTAGAGGAGCAATTTACTTTGTATAAACAATACTTGTTTGGACGTGTGTGCGTGTGTGTTTTTTTTTCTAATCTTCACAATATGAAATGACCCTATAATTATGTTGATGCTCACAAAGCTGAACTTGGGCTGAAGTCGACACCTACTACTACTCTCTTTTCAACTTTCGCCCTCTAAAGATTGCTCCTAATTTGAACGATAAGTGTTTTGGCTGTTGAAACATGGAAATACCTCTTGTTAATGCCCAGATGGGAAGAAAGTAGTGTTGGTTACCGAGGGAGATGAACAAGAAGTTGGGAATTTGGAGGCTCCTGTTGATGAAACTGCCATGAAGAGTCCTAGTGATGGTGATGCCGCAGATTTTATGGGTGTCTTTAGTTACTGATTTGGGCATTGCCTCTCTCTGAACTTGAGGTTGAGTTCTTTCCAACATCTGGGGTCTTGATAGAAATTAGATTCCTTAGATTTGGTAGGCCTAGCACATGCCCTTGAAATCAATTAAATAAAGGTGCTAGAATTTTTTTTTATAAGAAAAACTAGTATTATATAATACAAAAGATAAACTGTGATTTATCTCAAGTGAGTACTGAACAGTTCCAGAAAGAGAACTGTACATCCTTAAAGGTGCTAGAAATTAATTTTATGTATTGTGGAAATGGGTGAATATTATGGGAATTACTTTTATAGGTTTTTTTTCTGCTTCAGTTTAGGGTTTAATTTTTATTCATAAATAGGGCTCTGGTCTATGTATTTGAAAATGTAGATTGAGAAGGATAGGAATATAGTTTTAGTTAGTTCTTGTGCTAGAAGGGCTTTGTGTGATGTCTTTAGTTATTTGTTGGTCATTCATTCATAAAGCATTATTCTATCAAAGTGATATAATTTACTGAAAAACTGATACAACAGAGTGTGCACATGTCATGAATTGTTTAAGAAGATTGAAAGGCCTATAAGAATGGTATGTTGTTATCATGACATACTTGAATAAAAGTCCTGACATTGTGTCAGGTCTGTAGAATCAAGAAGGCTAGTATGGTTGGATGAAGAAGGAAAGTTAGTTAAAAGGAGGGAAAGTTAGTTAAAAAGGGAATAAAAGAGAATATGGCGGGTAGATTAAATTTGAATCTCTGTAATGGCAAAAGAGTAATTTTTAGGGAGTTTAGTTGAAAGAAGGATTGACCACGCGTCTCATTCTTATTGGTCATTTTGAATTTCTGTTGTGAAGTTTGTTAGGAAACAGAGTTAAATAGAGCGAGAGATGATGAACAGTATGTCCATTTTGTAAGCAAAGTTAGAGGTCTCTTGTTCCTGGAACTTGAGAAGGTGTAATTGTTTGATTGAGCAATAGAATTGAATTGTTTTCTTGTTTTTTCTCACCATTTGATCGCTTGAGAAGTCATGACTTTGACATTTGGTATGAGAGCAAATTGATACCAGAGCAAGATTTGATCCTTGGAAGACATTTGGTATGAGAGCAAATTGGTACCAGAGCAAGATTTGATCCTTGGAATCGGATCGTGGATCTAGTGATCTGAATCGTGGAAATTCTCTCCAAAACTCCTTGGAGAACCTTGGTATGTTTTCTCAAATGCCAAAGCTTGAATTTCCACATTTCGATGGTTCAAATCCCGTTCATGGATTAAAAAGTGTAAACTTTTTTTTCATTATATCAAGTAGTAGAGGAGAACAAAATCTCCATAGCTTCCATACATTTATTGGGTAAAGCAGACTTGTGGTTTCTTGACCACCAACTGTGCAATGAAAATCCCAAATGGAAAGTGTTTGTACATGACGTCTGTGAAAGATTTGAGGAGTCTGTAATGGACAATTATGTAGGGGCTTTCAACAATCTAAAGCCGGAATCCAATGTTGAGAGTTACTATGAACAACAGTTTGAAGAGTTAAAGTCTCTGATGACTCACAATAAGAACCTAGACTCAACCTACTTTGTACTTAGTTTTTTAAGTGGCTTAAAGCCTGAAATTAATTTCTTTCCTTTCAAAAAAAAAAAGTCTGAAATTAAGGCCCTAGTACAAATGTTCAAACCTACCAGTGTGGTACAAGCATTCACGCTTGCTAGGATGCATGAGACAACCCTTAACCAAAGCCACACTCAACCTAGACCTAAGCCATACACTACTTTTCAGCCAAGGACAAGTACTAGTGTCATTTCCTCTTTTTCTGGCCTTACGCCTCAAAATCAGCAACCTGCTAGTCACAACACCTTGCCTACATCACAGACTACTTACATCCCTAATAAACCCAACTATTCATCTCCCATCAACTCAACTTCTTCCATCCGATTTAATACACCCACTCTTATTAAAAAACTTATTCGAGCCCAAATGAGAGTTAGAAGAGAGCAGGGCCTGTGTTGCAATTGTGAAGAGATCTACAAACCAGGTCATCTGTGCAAGAAACAACAACTGTACATGCTGATCACAGAAGGAGAAATTGAGGAAGAAGAGAACATTGATCCATCAGACACCATAGATCTGACTCAGGAGGTGCAATCTGATATGGAGGTGTCCCTCCATGCCATTCAAGGCAGTTTTTCTGCAAATACTATCTTGTTTAAAGGATACATTAAGAAGAAGGTTGTTTCCATCTTAGTGGACACAAGGAGCACCCACTCTTTTATGGATCCCAGGGTTATCAGAGCAACCAATTGGCCAACTATTCTCACTCCATACATGGTGGTCAAGGTGGCCAATGGAGAGCAGCTCATCAGTCAGGCTATATGTCAGAATTTACAGTGGTATATACAAGGAGTTCTATTTGAAGGTAGGGTGAGAGTTCTACCTTTAGGAGGGTTCGACATGGTGTTGGGTGGGGATTGGTTGAAACCTTTTGGAGACATCATTATCAATCTCCAAAAGCTTCAAATCACCCTAACAATCCAAGGTAAGCCTACTACACTACATGGAGTCACCAATGAAGGGTCAATTTATATGATGGAATCCAAGAGTTTGGGAAAGTTTCTAAAGAAACATACTTCATGTTTCCTGGGTCACTTGTTTTCTATATCAGAAACTTCACCTCACTTAGATCAGACCATATCAACTCACCCCATACTATCTTCTCATGGAGTTTGATGATATCTTCCAAATACCCAAGACCCTACCTCCCAGTAGGTCTTTCGACCATAAATTCCTCTTAAACCTGGTTGCTCTCCTCCCTCTCAAAACCCTTATAAAATACCCTAAATGCAAAAAGCAGTTGTGGAAAATTTTATTCAGAAGATGCTCCAATCAAGGCTTATCCAACATTCTCACAGTCCTTATGCTGCTCCAATTCTTTTGGTAAAGAAGAAAGATGATACATGGAGGTTTTGCGTAGACTACCGGAGACTAAATGAAATCACTATTAAAGACAAATTTCCGATGCCTTTAATAGATGAACTCCTTGATGAGCTTCATGGAGCCAGAGTCTTCTCAAAACTAGACCTCAGGTCTGGCTACGATACCGGTGCACCTTCCAGATATACACAAAACAACATTCAAAACTCATCATGGCCATTTCGAGTTCAAGGTAATGCCATTTGGCCTCACCAATGCATCAACTTCTTTTCGGGCCTTAATGAATCACAACTTTCAACCTCACTTAAGGAAATTCATCCATGTTTTCTTTGATGATATACTCATCTACAGTACCTCCATCTGTAACCATCCCCACCATCTCCAAACTACTTTTTCCATCCTTAGACAACATCATCTCTATGTCAAGTTGTCTAAATGTTCTTTTATTCAATCCAAATTGGAGTATCTGGGATATATCATTAGTACCTGATCTACAAAAGATAGAGGCTATGTCTAAATGGCCCACTCCAAACTCTCTCAAACAACTAAGGGTTTTTTGGGGGCTAACAGCGTATTATAGGAAATTTATCCAACACTATGGTCATATAGCCCAACCCCTTACAGACCTTCTTAAGAAAAATAATTTTGAGTGGTCCTTACAAGCAACCCAGCCCTTCCAAGCTCTTAAAGATGCAATGTGTACTGCCCCAGTGTTCTCTTCCTGATTTTCAGTCTCCCTTCACTTTGGAAATAGATGCCAGCTCAAGAGGTGTAGGTGCAATATTCTCAATAAAAGGTAGACCCATAGCTTACTTTAGTAAAACTTTAGGGCAAAAAAACTTAGCTATGTCTACATATGAGAAAGAGCTTCTGGCTATTGTGCTAGTAGTTAATAAGTGGAGGTCATATCTTCTGGGATCCAAGTTCTATATTCTGACAGACCATCAAAGTATCATACACTTCCTTGCTCAAAAGGTAAATACAGTCCTTCAACAAAGGTGGTTGCTACTTGGGTATGATTATGAAATTCAGTATAAGAAGGGTATTGATAATAAGGTAGCTGATGCTTTATCACGTTGTGTAGAAGAGATAGGTCAATGTGCAGTTTATACACTGGTTACAGGAAGTGGTGAAGAGTTATAACGGATGTTACAGTCCAGTCATACATACAACAACTACTGATCAGTGAGAGGTCTGTCCTTAATTACTCATTTCTCATGGTCTCCTCAAGTATAAGAACAAGATTTATATTGGCAACCAAGGATCACTATGGCAACAAGTTATCAATGCTCTTCATAATTCAGCAATGGGAGGTTATTCCGGCATCACAACCACCTACCAGAAACTGAGGCAACACTTCTATTGGCAGGGTATGAAAGCTGAAATTATCAAGTTCATCACTCGGTGTGACATTTGCCAAAGAAATAAAATGATCAGTTTGCTTATGGAGGTTTGCTTCAACCACTGCCTATTCTGGAGCATGCATGGCAGCACATTACTATGGATTTCATTGAAGGTCTGCCACCATCCCAAAACAAGTCAGTAATCCTTGTTGTAGTAACCGGTTGACAAAGTATAGTCATTTTATTGCACTCTCTCATCCCTTCAATACATCCAGAGTGGCTGAGGCCTTTCTCCAAAATATATACAAGTTACATGGACTTCCTTCTTCTATTGTACAAGGTAGGTTTTTATGAGTGCCTTCTGGCAAGACTTGTTTTCAGCTTTGGGCACTACTCTTGCTTTCAACAATGCCTACCACCTACGGACACACGACCAGACTGAAAGAACTAATACTTGTTTGGAGAATTACCTTCACTGTATGACTAGTGAAAACCCTTCCCAATGGTCCAAATCGTTGTACTTAGCCGAGCATGGGTTCAATAAGACCTATCACACTAGCCTCCAAGCTACTCCTTTCCACACACTCTATGGTTACTCTCCACCTTTGTTGGCCTTACCACCCATTACTACATTATCTACTCCTGATGTAACCAAGTACTTGCAAGAAAGAGATCACATGATGCAAATCATAAAAGAAAAGCTGCAGAAAGCCCAAGAGAGGATGAAGTACTATGCGGAAAAAATAGATCAGAAAGAAATCTTTTTTGGGGAATGGGTGTACTTAAAACTACAGCCATATAGGCAAGCATCTGCCAATATGAGACGCAATCTCAAACTATCAGTACGCTTCTATAGCCCCTTTCAAATTGTTGAAAAAATAGGCCATGTTGCGTACCGTTTGCACCACCTCAATCAAAGATTCGTCCCATCTTTCATGTATCCCAACTGAATCTGAAACTCCACAGGGACTCCAACACCTCAGCTTCCTCTGGACAGCCAAAGTAAGTTCAAAGTTGAACCTATGGCCATACTTGGAAGAAGACTGATCCTATGCCACGACAAAGCTGTGACACACGTGCTCATACAATTGTCTAATGCTTCCAAACAGGAAGCCACTTGGAAAGATTTATCTCACATCTCAGGTACTTTTCCTCACTTCCATCCTTGAGGACAAGGATGTTCTCGTGGTGTGGGCAACGTCAGGTCCGTAGAATCAAGAAGGCTAGTATGGTTGAATGAAGAAGGAAAGTTAGTTAAAAGGAGGGAAAGTTAGTTAAAAAAGGAATAAAAGAGAATATGGCGGGTAGTTTAAATTTGAATTTCTGCAATGGCAAAAGAGTAATTTTAGGGAGTTTAGTTGAAAGGTGATGATTGACCATGCGTCTCATTCTTATTGGTCATTTTGAATTTATGTTGTGAAGTTTGTTAGGATACACAGTTAAATAGAGTGAGAGATTATGAACAGTATGTCCATTTTGTAAGCAAAGTTTGAGGTCTCTTGTTCTTGGAACTTGAAAAGATGTAATTGTTTGATTGAGCAATAGAATTGAATTGTTTTCTTGTTTTTTCTCACCATTTGATCTCTTGAGAAGTCGCGATTGTGACATCTTGGTGTAATGAAGTTGCAAGAGTTCTTTTGGATAGAGTTTTTTTGCCACTCTTTGGTCTCTATGGAAAAGAAATAAATTAGAGGATCTTCAAAGGAGAAAAGCAGGGCGTCATTTGTCTTACCATTTCAATTAAGGCAATAGTGTGGCAATGGTGTACTACTTGGGGAGTAATCTCTGACTTGGCTTTTCATATGTGTATTTTTAACTGGGCTAGTATTTTCCATTTGTAATAGGGTTGGGGTGGAGTGTTTTTTTCATTTTTTTATACTCCATTTCGGAATCCCCAGCTTGGTAGCCTTACTCGGTATCTCTTTTGTTCTCTAATATATGCTAGCCTGCGTTTTATTGATTAAAAAAAAATTGTGAGTGATGCAGTCTCTGGGTTGAGTGTATTTCTTCTGCACGTAGATGTCTCTTTGAAACTTAACTCATTATTTTATATTTTGCAGAGGTAGTTTGTATAGGTTGATACACCGACCTAACAATCAATTAGATGAACGGAGGCATTTGAGGATGGCCCTGGATGTTGTATGGTTCCTTTATCCATCCTTTACTCCTGACTAGCAAAGTTTTCCTGTGCATTGGAAATAATGTATTTTCTGTGATCAATGGACTTACAGGCCCGTGGAATGAATTATTTGCACAACTGCACACCTGTAATAGTTCACCGTGATTTGAAATCTCCAAATCTTCTTGTTGATAAGAATTGGGTTGTGAAGGTATCCAAATTGTTCATTTTAATTTCTTTTTACGTTGAAAATTACTTTTACATGAATTAGCTTAAGATGACTTTGCCTCTTTATGCAGGTATGTGATTTTGGTCTATCACGGATGAAACACAATACATTTCTCTCTTCAAGATCAACTGCTGGGACTGTAAGATGTCTTATTGATGCAAAGTTTTTCGTTCCAGTTGATGCATAATTTTTCTTTCTTCTTGCAGTGCCATGTAGTTATTCAAATCTTATTATCTTCCTTAACTGTTGCTAGCAACAATTGTGGTCTCTATACCCCTTAACCATTTTCATTTATGACAACACCTTTTCTTCTGATGCTAACTAAAATCGAAATGATAATAATATATTGCGTAATTCAGTAACTGAATGTAAAGTTTGCTGACAAGGACCGTAATAAATTTAATTGAATTTATTTAAAAACAACATTGGAACATTCTTATCACGCTCTTGGAACATATGTTGGTTTTGCTATTTTAAATGATGCCAACTTGATAGTTTAACCACCCAAAAACCTTTGGAGAAAGTTGATTCAAGCAAAGTATGCAACGGGTAGTAATGGTTGGCTTCTAGTTCATGCAGCTTGGGCTTGTGCACAAGCTTTATGGAGAAAGATTTCATTTGCTATGCTTTCTTTCGAAAAAGAAAATCCACTTTAAAAGAAACAAGATTAAACTTGGCATAATAGATGGTACCATGGGGGTCATCTCAAGCATGGATTGTGAAATCTCACAAAATTTTTCAGTTTTTTAACTTAACAAAAAGAAACAATTTGAATATGATACAGTTTTTCGTCAATAATTGCGAAAAATTCGCTAAAATTTTGACGAAATTTCGATAAATTCGTTAAATTTTGTCGTCTTCCTCCTAATTTGTAGAGAGGAGGAAGAAGACTATGATGGAGCCCTCATTTTCGTCGTTCAACCCCTTCAAGTCAAAAAAATCCTCCGATCAAGCCCCAAACCAATTCCCTCATAAGATCCAAACCCACTGAAGGCGACAAAGGAGTTGCGTTGCAGAGAAGGAGAGGTGGAGAAGAGAGAAGAGGAACAAAGGACGTTTGAGTTTTGATTTGCTGGTAATCGATTGGATTTGAAAAAGCCATTGAAGGTCTGATTTGCAAAGAATTTTATCGGATCTAAAGAAGAAGAGAACTTGAGATTGAACTCGAGTTCTCTCTCTATCTATTTGGTCTTTGTTCCTTTGTTGATTTGAAGAGACAAAAAACAAAATAGAGGTTTCTGAATAGCTGAGTTGAATTTATGAGCTTTGATTAAGCCAATAGGATTTCTATCCACTTTAGGGCAAATAAAATTATTGGGCTGGTCATTCTCTTCCAATTCGGTTTGAAATGTTACGGTCATTTGTTTGTTTGTTAGTAATTTTTATGAAGCTACATCGAAAATGCATTGATATTTTACTATATTGTTAATTATGTAAATAATTTAAGAGATACTTGGTATTTAGGCTTCTTTAATAGGTTTATCTATTTGCATCTTATTTTTTCACATATTTCATATACCCTCGAAAATTTATTATATATGTTTAATGTATTTTGAAATTTTTACATTTTTTATTTACACCAAAAAATTTCTTAAAATAGACCGAAATTAACTCGAAAACTGAAATCACTCCTTGATGTCAAGCATAGATTTCCTAAATTCGGGTTTGTTTGGAAGAGGATGGAGTTGTACCCGACTTTGCTCATTTCCAAGGTATGGGTATGCATGTGGATTCTAATCTCTACTTTAAGAAAGCTCTAATGAGCCTGAAATTGTGGAGGTTGGAGAACTTTTCAAGTCCTTACAATCAAAAGTGTCAAACAATGGTGAAGATGGAGAGATAGAGGGAGAGGGAGAGGGAGAGGGAGAGAGAGTTGTTGTTTGAAGTGGCATCCCGATTAGGGCTTGGATGGGCTTTTGTGTGGAGTTGGTGTGGCTCAAAGGCCATTACATTACTTAGGAGCTCATCTGGGACTAGGTGGCTAAAAGAGGGATTTTCGGAAGAAAGGGTCGTGAATATTGATTGAGGATGTGTGAGTTTTGGTGGAGGTAGAATCTATAAGCCATCTTTTCATCTGGTCATCTTGCTTTGTGTCGTAATTTCTTGACATTCTTTGCTATTAGGTGCGTGATTTAAAGGGTCATTGTTGATTTGTTTCATAGGTGGATCAGCCATGTGTTCTAGGTTGAGCAAGAGTATGATCTGTACTTTCTAGTCCAATATGGGAGTTTTGAATAAACACAATGATCACATCAAAGAAGAAGTGAGGAATGAGGAATGGATTTGTGCGTCTGTCATGAGAATTTGGTGGCATTGGAGTTTGACTCACTTAAAAAATTATTTTAAGTTAGTACCGCATTGTAATGTGCCAATAACGTTTGTTATTGTCCATCACAATTTCCTTATCAAGGCTTCACTCTCTATGAACATGTTTCTTGCAGAATGTGGAGATCATGAAGATAATACTGCTTTTAGTTGAGATCCAAACAAAGACAGATGAAAGGAACAAGTAAGAAAGAAGAGAAGAACAAGGATGAGAAGGTGAATGCGCTAGTACTATCTTATTAGAGTAGGTGATATTATTTGTACCCCAAATTGAGTACACAAAACATATGAAAACAAAGAAACTCCTGCCTCCTCCCCACTAAATCCAAATTAAGCATTTCCAGCTTGAAATAGAATTTTGAAATAAGAAGCTGCAATAGCGACCACCATGGCTAACAAAACTGTAGCTTGCACACAAACCAACTACCTCATTCGCCAACGAAAGATATCACTGTTCAAGTCCATGTAGAAGCTCGACGTCCATAGGCCTAGTCGAGCTTGGAACTACCCATGTGACATACATAATGTGTTTTGTAAAACTTGTCTTTTTATTATCGAAAAAAATAAATGTCAGTCACATATGTCTTTAGATTTTCTAATGTGCCTTATTTTATGAGTTTTGTTATTCCATTACTGTATTACAAATTTCATTGTATCAACATTTTGGAGTCTGGAATACAATTCTCATGAGAAAGTAACCTCAACAGTTTGATATGTGTTTCTTTCTTCAGGCTGAGTGGATGGCTCCTGAAGTATTAAGAAATGAACCTTCGGATGAAAAGTGAATTCTGCTTCCCTACTTTTGATGCCTCTGATTTTATATATAATTTTCTGTTAGATTAATTTTCAGATCCACCGACACTTGTAACTATGATATGCAGGTGTGATGTTTATAGTTTCGGAGTAATTCTATGGGAACTCTCCACATTGCAACAACCATGGGGAGGAATGAACCCAATGCAGGTTGTTGGTGCTGTGGGGTTCCAGCATCGCCGCCTTGACATTCCATATGACATGGATCCTACTGTTGCTGATATTATAGTGAAGTGCTGGCAAACGTGAGTATTTTTTTTGACACTTCTGTATGCGTTAGGAGTCATTGCTTGATTTAGTTTTAACATTTCAAAATACCCGTTGCTTTTGGCTTTAGTGGCTTGCCTATCCAAGAATGTAGTGTAACCTTGTCAAGGTTTCAATCCTTAATGGGAGTTTCTTTGGCTTGTTGCCAAAGTAACATTCCACAATCGCAGCTCATGAGGTTTACTTTTTGTTTGGAGAGCCTATTCTCTCTTGGGTATTTTTTTTTTATTATCTAAGTACCATCCGTCATGTTTGATTTCCCATCCCTCCTTTTTTCTTTTTAAGGTAAAAATACTATTGATGAACCACTAATCTCTATTATATTATATAGAGGCAACCTTAAAAATATTAAGGTCCCACAATTAGCATGTCTGAGTTGACATTCAACTTCTCAAATAAAACGGAAGGGAGATGAGACGCTCAACTGAAAAGGGTCGAAAGCACCTCCATAACTTCCATCTCTGACAATTTAGCACAACAAAAAAATTTGTTATTACGTTCCTTCCACTCCATCCACTGAATAGCAAAAGGGAGAACTGATATATCATTGTCATCTAAAATATTCTTGCATGTTTTGAATTTTGAAGTGGGACCTATGAGAATTTTGTATATCCTACAAATGTATTGTGATTGTGATTTCGGTCATTTGATTTTAAGAAAATTTTGGTGTTTAAAGAAAAAATGTAAAAATTTCAAGATAAATTTAACATATAATAAATTTCGAGAGTATATGAAAAAATAAAAGTAAATAAACTAAACTATTCAACAACAACAACAAAGACGAGAAGGTAGTGAGAAACAAAAAAATTTATTCTACATCTTATCAATAAAAAAAACTCTAACAAATAAAAATGTCACGAAAAATCATTCCTTGCTATCTACTCTACATAGAAATTCTCTTTTCTTCCAACGGACATTATTACACGCTTGCTAGTCATAAAAATTACACACCCATTGACCCCAAAGAATGATTTTCCTTAATGTCGGTTCCACGTGCATTCTTGAAACAAATCCAACTTTTGTTTTAAGACTCTTCCAATCAAGTTTTACCTCAATGGTTCAAACTTCATTATACATTTGTTGGACCAATCGTGTGTGTGTGTGTTTTTTAGGCGAGTAGGGTTTTTATTGAATCCCAGAATCATTAAATGCCTCCAGCAGGGTTCAAACCCTGGACTTGTACAAATTTTCCAACTGAGCTAGTTATTATTTATTTCTATTTTTATTTTTTCTCAACTCTCCAAAAAAAAGTATATAGCTCTTTCTTAGTGGTTCATTCCTTAACAGTATAAAGCATTGTGATCCCACATCATAGTTTATGAGAGGACGAAAAGGGTACGATGTAAATTTAATGTGTTGTGTATCTATCATATGTCAAATTATTTATTGGCGGAACTAGTTTGTTGAATATATGAAGTTATGAACACGTTAGCTCGTATTGTCAGGGAATTTTCCTATCCAACCTTGTCAATGTTCAAGCACCTTAATGATTCTGCCGATGCACATCCAACATGTTTTACTCACAAATCAGTGTGAGACATCTAATTTAGAATTAATTGGCAAATCAATCTGTTTGGGCAGCACAAGTAATGCCATTTACGTGACCTGAGGTGAACAGCCTCATAAGAACAAAATCATTGCTGAGCCAATCTGATCTTATGTGAAGCTCGACAGTATGAGAATAATTGAATGTTTAACGTTAAATTTCTCCTTGTTGTAGCTTTTGAAGTGAATATTCTTTAAGATGGATCGACAAATTAATAACATGCTTGGTGGAACTTGTAGAGACCCAAAGTTACGCCCATCGTTTTCTGAGATCATGGCAACATTGAAGCCATTGCAGAAACCTATAACAAGTACTCACGTTCCCAGACAAAGGATACCAGCAACCACTGGCCCAAAGGGAGAGCAATCACAGGGTGCAGATGATCCAACATTCTAAACAAGAACTGTGATCAATCCATACTAACTTGGTGGAGAAGTGCCAGAAAACAAGGAATCCTGAATCTTCTGGCTGTTGTAAAATAGGAAAATGATCGAAGATCATAACAAATATTCTTGTGATTTGAGACAAAATCATTATTTCCTCCTTGTATTTTTAGCTTGTTGAAGGGGCCATCTTTATGGTTTTGTATATTTGCTTCTGATATGTCCATTTAAATTTATTTACTTTAGTTGTATTAGATATTGGTAAATGGATTAGTTCAACTTCAAGGAATGCAGGATAGAAGAAATGAAAGGGCGTGTAACGGAAAAGGAGTGTTAAGCACACACACAAGGTTCAGAGTGCAAATAACTTCAAATTGCTAAACACGCGAACTATGCAACCTTGACATACGATTATTTAGTGTGAAATGAATTAATTCAACTCACAAATTTCCAAATCCAAATATCAATGAATAAAATAAAATAAAATAAACAAATTTCACTTTTACAAGGCAAGATTACCCTTCAAAATTGCCTCATCTCTCTTTATTTCAGCGGAATGAGCTCTCGTTGCGAAATTGGTTATCACCGTTGTTGTTGTGTATATATAGTAGGGTATATCCTGTGTTATTGGCATTCAATATACAAATATTTTTTTCTTTCTGTACTAAACACCCCTGCCACCATCCCTACTTTCACTCTCAATTAGTTTTGAAGTGTAAGCCTATTCTAAGGTAAAACTACATACTATAAACTTTAGAGTTAAATTCAATAAAAAATTGAATTAGTTGGGGAAAACAAATTGAAATGCCCTAAGACAGTTCTCCCCTAAGCTTTGAATTTGCCAAAAACAAGTCACTATTTACGGTGAAAAATGTATCTGCCAATAATGACAATAAATTTGCAAGAATATTCGGTCATAAATGAGATCCTTTTTGGTAGTGTAAATATTGTTTGCTTTAAGAACCCGTCTTAATGGCGAGGAAACCAGCGAGGGAGGGTGTGCAACCCTCCATCCCCCTCGGGATGCGTGTCCCGAGGGGGATGGAGGGTTGCACACCCTCCCTCGCTGGTTTCCTCGCCATTTAGAATTTTTGTTGCTTTAATCATCAACTTTTGAGCTTTGCTAGGGGTCGAGGGAGGGAGCGAGGGATGAGAGCATCGACATTGAGATGCGTGATGATGCTCATCTCGAGGCAGATGGGTGGCTTCCTCGCCCCTTTCCCTCGTTCCCTCCCTCGACCCCTAGAATTTTCGTCAACTTTTACATTGAGTGCACTTTGAGATACTTGATGGGATGTTGCAATTAGTTGGACCAATGGCATTTTGACATCTATATGCACATTTTCCACTTTGACTGCATGAAACTTTGAAATGGTACTAGTGTCACTATACGGTTAACATTTTTTCCCTTTCCAAGTACTAAGTACTTCCTCTAGAAGTCCTCAAATCATTTATGTCATTTCTTTTTCACATGGAAAGAAAGTTATGCGTAATGTAGGGTGGAGAAATTACACTAAAGTCCTTAGGGGTATTAGTGTATTGGTACACATATCATTTGTTTGTTAGTGAAAACATGGACATGACCTCTCAGACTATTAATATTCATGGTGAGATATGGCAATGCAACTATGGTGTTGCTCCATGATGCACTGTAACTTGATTTTCTTTGAACATGCAACAATTTTTTTTATTTTTTTTGTTTTTTTTGTTTTTTACAAATGGTTATGTAGAGTTCGGATGGTATTAACCATAGTAGAATGAAATTGTATTCTGCTGGGTGACCCAATCAATATCGAATTGGCTGATAGGTAATAATCATAGTATAATCAAACTTTATTTTTGTTAGGTAGGTAGTTCGTAAATCTTAATCACGTAGAATTACTTCCTTTAGAACTACCACATCTCTTTGTGTTTATATTTTTTTCTCTCATATAGAGAAACTAAGTAACATTCGGGTTGAGTCTTGCGAAGTAGGGCACATATTTCTTATACAGAAACTAACTAACCTTCGGATTGATCTTGCGAAAAGGAGGTGGTTTTATGCCTAAAAGTGGCTTGATTATTTATCCATAAAAATGTGACGTGACTTATGCGTGTGGATAGTCCAATAGTGGCTTTTATGTTATTCATATAGTTAGAAGTATCTGGTGATGCATGTATGTATGTGATGTGTCCCCACTTAAACATGAATGATGTAGACGTTTTCTTTATATGAGATAGACATACAGACATGTATGTTCTACATGAAGGTGGTGCAAATGTGGTATAGTCTAAGGTGATCAATTCTAATTGAATAATGTTATTTAAAAAACACAAACTATGGATCCAACTGACTTAATTGAGGAATTTTAGTTTCATTTAGATTTTACATTTTGTGTTCTAATCAGTTAGTGCAGGATGACAAGTCTACTAATGTTTCTGCAGGTTAGACTAGCCATTGTCAACTTCTACAAAGTAGAGGTAAGGTAAATAACTACTACCACATGCTAGGAATTTTAATTAGCATTAGATATTTATTTCGTGGAGGAGCTACATGTTTTAGTTTGTCCTTTATTTCCTGTCATTCTATGGTATTTTATTGATTTGAAATAAAGAATTTTCACATCAGCTTATTTGCTGACCAAAGTGAGTTTTGGCTTCTTGGGTACATTACTTTGGAAATGTAGCCGACTAGCTTTGTTATAGTTTTGGAAAATGTTAAGGAAGTTCATTTCGTACGGGACGAACCTTACTGGGGAGTTGTACGCTATCCCGAGAGTCTAAGTTTATTTTGTTTGTTAGGTGACAGTTTATTCTAATGTAGTAAAACTGTGAGTTGCATTTTATTTTTGGGAGAATTATGTTTATGTTTAGTTGAAATTGTTAGAGTTGGCTCTACGAGATTTTAATATTAGTTTCCTCCATTTTGATGGACTATTTAGATTAATTATTATATTTCTCTATTTTGGCAAATTGTGCATTTGATTATTTATCGTGGATGTCAACTGTTACTTTTAGTAAATGAATTTTATGCCCCGAATTTAGGGGGAAATGGATAATCCTACGTAGATACTATGATTTCGTTTTCTAAAAAATCGGGGTGTGACATCGCTTTTTCCTAAACAAAAAATAGAAACATTCGCTAGGGTATGAAAATGCATCAAAGCGCGTTTGTCAATGGAGTTTTGTGTTAGCAATTGGTGTTATATATAGTTATTTATGTATTGATCAAATATAAAAATCGTGCTAAAGTTAATAATTATTATATTATCATTAATTAACTATGACTCTTCATTCAGTCCCTTCAACAAAAATCCCGACTTCATCTAGTAGCAAAACATAAGATTTGGGTGTGCGACAACCACCACAAGCACAAACTAGAGTTGTTTACTCAGTCGTCAATTAGATAAATAGATTATGGCAAACGTTCTAGATTCCCATTTCTTAGCTCTCACAACAATTGTCATTGTAATTCCCTGATTCTTTATCTCATTTGCGTTTATTCGTTTTACAATGGATGAATTGATTTGATTCATGCATATATGAATGATTTTTGTTTATGCAGGTGGCCTATCAGATTCGATAAAGTCACTGAATATGCTGGTAAACCTCTTCACATTTCGTCATATATTAGGTCCAAAAATGTGTCTTCAAATTAGAAACAAATAGATAAGTCTGTACAAATTGATTGTAGAAAGCTATATGGCAAAATGATTGGATTTTTATTTTTCATGCCAATAATCTCGTGAACTTTAGTTTCTTTATTTAAATAGTTCACAAACATTGATGCAAAACAAATGATTTATACTTATCTACTCCACTATAGAAAGAATTTAATTTACATAATCTGGAAGGGTGGAAGACTTTGATAGTCGGGTCAATTATTACACGAAGATTTTTTTGTTGGACAAGTATGTAGCTCTATCAGGTGTACGTTTTGAAGGGAAAGCAGAGATCCTAGAATCTTTAAATTCTTTCGGCAGGGTTCGAACCCTGGACTTGTGATACCATTTACCATAATCTATCAGGTGTAATTGGAGAGCTACGTACTATAAGAAAATATGAAACACCCTTTTGAACCCTTGGGGCTAGTCGTGACACTTGACTGTGATGATATTAAGGTTGTTCATGGTTTGTTTTGGATCAGTTTCAACTTGAAACCACAAACCAAACGATATCAATTGGTTTGAAAGCAATCAACCAAACTAAATGTGTAATGAAATCGAACCAACAAAAGCTACATATTATCTATTAAAATTTTTATTTTATATATAATTAAAAAAATAAACATACGCATAAGAGTTCGATTTCCTTGCTTTCTTTATAGCTAAAACCAAAATCATATTGATCACTTTAGTTTCAAAATTTACAGGTCAAACCGAAACCACAACAAAAACCAAACCAACCCAAATTGATCAATTCAATTTTGGTTTGGGCAGTTTAGGTGGTTTGTTCGACTTTTTGTTTAGTCATAGTTGATTATCTTCCTTAGAAAACTTGAACCTAGATGGTTCCTTTAGAGGAAATAGTCGCTTGCTTAATTGTAACTCTATCTTTTTTTTTTCCATTAATAAGTGTAACTCTATCGGTCATCATGGTGAGGGATGGTCTTAAGATTTTAGAGGCCCAATGCAAACTCAAAATGTAGAGGCCCCTACAAATTTTTTTTTTTTTTTTTTTTTTTTGCATATTTGGGGCCTCAGTAAAAGGAAAAAAGAAGAAGAAATAATTAGTGCATTTGGCAAGGCTTGAGCTTGTCAAAAATTAATTCAAGACTTACAATCTAAGCTAAGAAAAACTAGTATTCAAGTAAAAACTTAAATAAATAAACAGAAATGTTGGGGCCCTAAAAATCAACATTTTGTCGAACCCGAAGCGATGGTTCTTTAGATTGCCCTCGTGTTCAATTCTTATCATAGTACTAGTACTTGGGACAAATTAGGTGCAAAGTTGAAGAAAAACTAGGTTATACACTTTCTTTAAAGGAAAAATGACTTATAAGGCATAATTTTTATAATTGTAGACCATATAAGACCCTAACAATTGAAAATGCCTCAAAAACCTACTTTTTGTACTTCAAGATTGTTAAATGCCATAAACTTAAATCATGGCTAAAAAATATGTAAAAGGACAAATATACCTATATTCCTGGTGGCTGTTATTTATGTATTCAAATTCTAGTTACATTGAAACAAGTGAAATATGCAAATTCTAGTTACATCGAATGAGGGAGGAATGAACTATTGTCGATTTAAAATGGTGTGGGGAAAAAATGGATAGTTTTTGTTTATATAGGTGTTGTAAGAAAGTATGGTAGTGTGAGAAAAAAGTAAGTGGTGTGAGGAGAAGAAATGATGATACGATGTAGTCGCTGCTTTATAAAAAGTAGCCCTTATAATAAGTCATTTTCCTGCTGTTTTTATCTAATGCCTTATTTATTTGGTTGGAGTTCCCATGCAACTAGGGGTGGGCATCCCATCCCGCGATCCCGTTCCCGTCCCGATTTTTTCGGGTCTTAATGGGATTGAATAATTTCATCCCGATCCCGTCCCGTCCCGTCCCGATCTAGAATGGGATGGAGATTTTCAATCCCGCCAATCCCGTCCCGTCCCGAACTAATTTATTAATATTAATTATTAATATTTTTATTTAATTATTTATTTTTATTTAGAATCTCACTTACTATAATAAATTTATAATGCTATTAAAAAATTTACGATTCTTCTTGAGCTATTATACTCAAAAGTTGAGTAGTTGGTGTCTATTACTAAACAAAAGTTGAGCTAGAACAGGGGCATTTTTTTTTTCTTTTAAAAAATAGATGAAGAGGTGGTGGTTGAGTTTGTCATGGTGCACAACTAACATGTCCATTGGGTGTGAGCAGTATGTAGTTTCTGATCCTTCAAATGATTTCACATATATGATATTGCATTTAAGAGCTGAGGTTTGTTTGGGTTGGCATATGGATGATGTCTTCAGTGGCTGAGGGTGGTGTTAAAACTTATTTGTAGGTGTGGTGACTTGATTGAAAGGATTTTGTTAGAGGGAAATTGAAAAGTTCTTAACATTTGGCCCACTACAAAATTTGACAGACACGCTTTTCTCTCAGCTGCACCCAAATCTTTGTTATAGTAGAGAAACCTGATCAGTAAGTCAATGGATACAATTTGAATAGGATGAAGACATATTTGAATATGAATTACAAAGAATTATCTGAGAAATGAATCTTGCTATTATTCTTAATTGTTTATTGAATGTTGATGTAGTTGATATCTTTGCATTTTTATGCTCCAACATCTCAGTTTAGAGTAATACCCGTGTTTTGATTCGTTAAGTTGAGAGGACTACTATATTGTACACGTTTTTCTATAAAGTTTTTCATTACTAAAATAATTTTTATTTTATTTCTTTTCTTTTACAGGGAAAGATAGAAGTTACACTACTGTTGTATTGTTTTGTAGTTTTTTCTTTTTTTTTCTCTTCTGTCTTCTGAGCCTCTCGTTCATTTCTATTGTCATTTGGCTATTTATTTAATTGAGAATGTCTATTGATAAAAGTTAACCAAAAAAAAAGAAGATGAAATGGGGTACCTTTGAATTGAAATGGGGTACCTGCTGATCCCGTCCCGTCTCGATCCCGTATGAACGGAATGGGATCGGATAGAGATGGGTATGGGTATATCTCGTCCCATCCCGTCCCGTGCCCACCCCTACATGCAACCCATCCAACCTATTTTAATCTTGATCGGGGTGCTTTTTGTTTTGGTAGATGCCTAGATCTCAACCCATTTTTTACTCCAATTTAGAAATTGGATTGTGGACTAAGCCAACCAAAACAGTGACACCGCTCCCGACTCTCCCTCGGTCCCTCCTCTGTTACGTTTCTGAGGCTTCCCAGCCAGCACGTGCGATGCAATTCTTTCATTTCTAATCTACTCGTGCCATTTGATTCTCTCTCTCTCACTTCTTCTTCTTCTTCTTCTTCTCTTGTACATTTGTGTGAGCGAGCGATCGATCTACCATGTCTTGGATCTCTTCGAAGCTCAAAGTTGCTGAAACATTCCTCCAACAGGTAAGAAAAGCCCATTTTCTTCTAATTAAATGTTTCTCCATCTCATTTCTTAATTACTTTTCCTTTGGATCTCGAAACCAACCTCAATCTCTCTTAATTCTCACTTTCAATAAAAACTTCTTCAATTTGAATTTGAATTCAATTCCTTTTGTTTAATTGTGTGTATTGTAGATCGATCAACAAGCAGCCGAATCTCTTGGTAAGAACGAGAACCCACGATCCGAAGATGACGATTTGAACAACAAAAACCCCAAAACCACTCAGATCGAATTCTCTTCCCCCTCTGTCGTCCCTTTAAAGGATCAGTTCAAGAAGAGAAGCTCAAATGCCCAAACTGATAATAGTATCGTATTACGAAATGAGTCATCTGGAACTCCAACTAGACAACAAGTTGGGAAATCTACAAAAACCCCCCCTTCTTCTTCTTCTTCTTCTTTGTCTGCTGTTGCTTCCAAACCTTCAAATTCCTCTCTCACTGATACTGATTGGACCCAACTTCTCAGTACTCCTCCGAATAAGCATCCATCGCCTGTCCCTACAGTTCAGAGCAATGGGGTATCAGCGATTCGCAGTCAATTGAAGAAGAATGTGAAGAAGCCAGTGGAACTTAAGAAGAACCAAAAGAAGAAGACTATTCGAAATGATGGAGATTTCAAGTCTTCACCAACATTGGGTACCACATTGAGTAATGAGGTTAATGGGGAGGAGACAAGAAGTAAGCCTAGTGATGGGGAGGAGTCGGGTTCAGCTAGTTCTGGTGATTCGCCGCAGACTGGTGATGGGCCTGTTGAAAAGGTTGAGAATTTGGGAAATGGGGTGTCCCAGTCTGGTATTACTATGGTAGCTACTCCTGAATTGGCGAAGGTGGCTGATGAGGTTAATGGGGCAGCTGAAATAAAGAAACAAGTGGATGAGAATTCTGATGGTGTTGGCGCTTCTTCTCGGAGCTCCATTGCTCGGGACTTGCGTGGAGGTTCTCCTTCGATAAGTGAGGGAACCTCCGCTTCGGAGACCGATTCAAGTTCTTTAACATCTGACTCTGACAAGGAGAATGAGAGGAAGGCAGAAAGGGCAAGGAGGAGGGAACGCGTAATGGCTGAGAAAGCAGCAGCTAAAGCTGTTGAGGCGATAAAAGAGCGTGAGAACATGGTTGCTAGGTTGGAGGGTGAGAAGCAAAGCTTGGTGAAAATACTCGAAGAACGGGCAAAGCAGCAGGCGCAAGAGGTCATACTATTTGCCTAATAACCATGTTGCATTTCATCTCAGTGCCAAATTGTATTTTCTACTTACTTGATTTTCGATTCTTTTGATGAAGGTAGTTATTTAAAAATGTTCCCATAAAATGTTCAAAGCAAATTACAAATACAGCAAGCTTTGGATGGATATATCCTGATACTTGCTTGATTGAATCCATAATTGCAACTGAAAATTTTATTGATAGAATATGGAATGGAGTGAACTCGCAAGGAGATGGGATGTCGTTTGAGCTGTTTCGATTGGTGAGGGATTCATAGAATCAAATAATTACTTTAATAAGTGTATCAGATCCAGGCAAGGGATTGAGAGCGGTTTTGGAATATATTACATTGGAAATTAACTATTATTTTTTGAGTTTTATAGATTTTGGAAAAGGATGAATCAGTTTTAGTAAAGAATGCCAAAAGTACATATGAAAACATAATACATCTCACAAACACAAAAACAGAAGATTTAATGTGTAAGAAGCATATTAGCATTTAGCAAAAAAAAAGTGTAAGAAGCATCTCCAAATCTATGAAAAACCTCTCAAAAGGAACCCCCTTTAGCTTCATTATGGTGGCTAAAGGCGAAGAAATACCTATGACCTCCTCGTATAACTTTTCAGCTTCCATAGCCTCATTTTGAAATCCGTCCTGTTATTTAATTAATTAATTGCTTTATTTATTTAAATCCAAGGAGTCCAACAAATTGCATAAAAGACCAAGCTCCAAACTGGTTTTCTGATACCCTTGTGGAGAAATTTCTTCATCCAACATTTACCCTTGTGGGATTTACTGATGATATATAAAAAAAGGATAAGAAGTGGTTGTGTACCATGGTAACAAGTTTGCATCTAAATAAATGAGAAATGGTCCCTTTTTCAACATGTCAGCTATCACAGGATCGGAAACATGCTAAATTTTTCACAAGCTGAGGCTCGAGGTCTCTACTTAGTGTCAGGCTATTTATCTTACAGAGTACACAACATTCGCACATAACTCGCCTTATCCGTTTATTTGCAGTATCATGAAGTTACAAGGATCTCACATCCAAAGCTCTCCCAAATGGAGTTGGCTTTATAGAACAACCTTACTAACAATGCATATCAAGTACATCTGTCCTAGCAGTTGCATGTCTCTTCCCTTTGAAGAGATTTGCTGTTCATTTTGGCAAGACAATAAAAATAACAGAACCAACCAGACGAGGCAAACCCTTGCTTTAACTGTAAGATCAATTAGGTATGATGCAAGTTAATAAGTGTATTCCAAAATCAATATGCAGCTCATAATAATCACTCATGCCCTTGTAATTGAAGCAGCTGCTTACCTTCTGCCATGTGCATGGCATGCTCATTCACAACGTGCTGTCTATGCAATTTACAAGGCGAGTACTTGTTGAGTACTCCCCTAGTAATTCCTAAATCCCTTAGATTGTCTTTTTTTACTGCTGGAAGGAGGGGAAAATATGAAATTGATGATTGGATCATTCCAACTGAAGCACCAACCACTCGAGCATTTTGTAAGGCAAGGTGATGATTCGATTTGGGCATAGTTTATAGAAGCAAGGGGAGGTGATGATGATGTGGGACCAAGTGGAAGGTCAAAGACTAGGAGTAGAACAATGGCACTTCATGAGGATGATGGAGTAGGTGGTGAACAAGATCATAAATGATGATAACGTTGAAGTTGATATTGAGTATTGAGTGATTATGGACTCTTTTCTTCTTACCTATTTGTTGATGTTATGCGACTTATGATTTGCATTTTGTAACGTCAGATACTTATTATAACTCTTATGGTTGAATGTTAGTTTGTGTTTGCCTAATATTTAGTTGTAAATTTAATTTTTTTTGAAAACTTTGTCTTTGTTTCGTGATTGTATTACACTACAAATTATTTTTGTTTTTAATATATATATATATAGTCTCCAACATGCATATCTTTTTAAATGTTACAAGGAAGGGATTGGGAAAAATTTTAATTGGTAAATTGGCCGAGTAATCTTGATCACTCCCCTTGTAACTCAGTTACTTTCTATAAGCTCATGCACCGAGCAACATGTAAACTGCATAGTCCGCTGTATAAGAGAGCTTGACCCATTGCATAGTAACATCTTTGCCGAGCCCACCAAGGAAGCTAGTGAGACATGCATCCCATTAACTCATACATACATGCATCTCTCTACACATGTGAACTATCGAGCATCGTTACATATTCATTTAAGTAGATCACAATCCGTCTACCTTCATGTCTGTATGTCTATCTTACCTACCAAGCATATCACTCTGCATGCCCAAGCATCCACTTTGTGTCCTACCATGTATATAGGTCAGAGCCTAAGTATCGAAGCATCCAACAACCAAGAGTCCAAACCACCATTTACTAAGAGTTACTACTTACTAGCCTCACTATGCATTAAATGTTAGTAGTTAGCACGACACCCAACCCATTGGAATATATATATATATATATGTTTTAAAAAATGTTTTTCAGCCTCGAGGTGGTCAAGCTTTTTCCAAGATGAAGCGGAAGCGGTGCCTCGAGGCGAAGTGAGACATTTTTTCATAAAAAAATGATGAAAAATATAAAAAAGTTTACAAACAAATAAAAAAATAAAGAAACAATCATCAATGCAAGATATAACACGAATTCAATTATAAAAGTGGTTGAGGCGGTCGAATTACCTCATTATAGTGTATATTTTTGAAGACTAGCAATCTTGTTTAATCCTCATTAGTGGTATTGAGCAGCATTCAAAGTTCCTTGGATCAACCTAAAGGTTATTGGGCTGATTAGCCCTTTCCCTGTGAGGTATTTTGTTAAGAGATTTACTTGTTTGAGACTCCCCCCTCCAACAAAAAAAAAGCCTTTTACCACAATGGGGCTCTCCCTTTCACCCAAATTTGTTTCTTCACAATACTATTTCAAAACACAATTTTGATACTGCACTACGACAATCCTTACTCATATTAATACTTGATCTAAACTAAAATAATAAAATAAACAATTATGAGTGCTAATTAAGATTTGCTAAAACTAATCAATGTTTCTGACTCTTGCCTTGTTAGTGCTACAACAATGTACAGTGATTCATGAATGAAAAAAATCAGGATTTGTAATGGCAATGATAACTTTGAATTTGTCAAAAAACCCGATCCAAACCCATATAAAATGTAGCCCATTACATCTCTGACCGTGGGCTAAAATGGAGGGAGTCTAGATTTGTCCTCGGGTTTTGAAGAATATTTCCCCCTTTGGCTTAAATAATGAGTCTACCTCACGACTTTGACCTCTCCGTGTCTTTATTTGTGAGAAAGAGCGAGCAAGAGAAAATGAGAAAGCAGACTGCGATGGCGATGAATCAGTGGATGCGATGAATGTGAAATTACATTGGAACGCTTGAGATTAAAGAAGTTCACTGTTCTTTTTCTTCCCCAGTTCCCCTTCTTCTTTTCTTAATTGAATAAGTGTGCAGGTTGCCACACAAACGAAATGCACGAATGTTAATTAAGGTTTTGATTTGGGGGATTAATTACAATCGTTAGATTGTGTCAAGATCTAAAACAGATCAAAAATTCTGATTAGAACGACTCGTACGCACCAAGACGAGTTGACTAGTACGAGTTAGACATTAAACTCGTTTGCCTTGTTATACCCGGTCAATTCATTTTTTTAGCGCTTCGAGTTGACTCGTGCGCCTCAATCGCTTTTTAAAACAATGTATATATATAATAGAAGGTGAGCCTCCACCCACAACCCTTTGACGTGAGGCACTAGGTCTTGATCACATCATCTCTATATGTATATTTAGTTATAGATACCCGATTCACTCAAACCATCCTCCCCCATGTGAATTTTGAACTGGGTCATGCGTACCGTTTTTGGTACGATTCACTACCAGAATAAGTAGATTTCAATATCAAATTTGAAATAAGGGTAGTTGGGTCCTTTTACACTTGTTGGGTCCTTCACTTATTAAAGAGTTGACATTTTTAAAAAAACCTTCAAAATTAGTATCATGTATAAAGTCCATATTCCTGTATTCATACTTATATATATATATATAGAATATATCATTACCTAAATCTGTACCAAAATAAAATAATACACAAATTGCAACCCAAATAGTGTACCAACTCTACCTACCCATTCGAATTTCGTAACATGGAAACCGCGAATCTGTTTCCGTTCCCATACCCGCTCATTCCCCGTATAGGTAATTAAGTTTGAGTGAGCTCATTCTATAGAATGTAAGGGAATGAAAGTACAATAAATAGGAAATGAGAAGAGAAGGGGAGATTGAAGATGGCCTTCCATTTCCCATTTATGTGGGAATAACAATTCATGCTCCCCCGTTTCATGATAAACTTGGGATTATGGTTTGTATTTTTTGTCATAAATATTGAGATTGATCATCATCATCACACTCTTACAAAAACCTTTGTAAGGGATTAAATGCCATGAACAAGATTCTGTGCTTGACAAAGGTTTTGACTGACAATACAAAGGCTCCATGCTTTGGGCTAGTCTGGATAGGTTGGAGGTTTGAAATAGTTGAGTTGTGTGGGTCTCTTAAAGACATGAAGGGTGTTGGGGGTTGGGCCAATAGTTTCTTCTTGGGACTAGTCTGGAACTTGTGATTATATGAACCTGTTGGATTCACCCTATCGTCGTGGGGACATGAAGGATGCTAGTGGAACAACTCCTCCGGGTTCGAGGCATGGATGCAGGTCATTTTGAGGGTTTATGTGATGATTATATTGGGTCAAGTTGTGACCATGGGTCTTCATATATTGGATCTCGAGGAGGTGTTAACTGAAGGAGAGTGGGTTGTTATGTAATCTTTGTGTACTTGTAAGGTGTCTCCAGCAATGGGGATATTTTGTAGTCGTTCAGATTATCATTGAATATTACCTTTAAAAAAGAACAAAGGAGAGAAAGAGGGAGAGAGGATGTAGAATATGAGTTTGATGATGATCTCCACCCTCATGTTCTGTTACAATGCTGGAAAATGTCTTGTTGGGGTAGGTGCAAAGAATATTTTCTTAAAGTATACATCTTCTTGAAGTTCAAGTGGAGAGCTTTTTTCCCTCTTTCTCTCCCATCTCTTCTCCCTTTTAATTGTTTTTTCTGACCAAAACAATTCTTAAAAAAGTACACACAGCCTAAATTAGATCATTTTCTTAAGGAGGGAATTGTGAGTTTCATTGTTTCAAGAAGCTCTTCAGTCTTGGAGATATCTTTGCAATAAAATTCAATGGAGATCTTCATCTGCATGATAACAACAGTCTCACATTCACTTTTAATTTGCATCACCTATAGGCAATTATCTAATAGAGCTTGTAGGGAAAGAAAAAAAGGTGGATCTTGGAGCAGTTCTACTTATAATGTAATAGATACAGATAAATGACAGGGATGGATGACGGAAGGTGGAAGGGGCAAAGCTAAATCTTGAAAGAGGAGGGGCAGGGGTGGTAGCTTATTTCCCCCTATTCTTCAATGTTCATGCTTCTGTGTATGGATAGTCCTTTTTTTTCTTCCATGTAATGAACAGCTCAACGTTTTTGCTCCTATTTTATGCATCCTTTTGTATGCTCACTTTTCTCTGGCATCAGGCTTCTGAGTTGCAGACAAGTATGATGGAAACAATGGATGCTGTTGATTTGGAGAAGCAGAAACATAACACTACTAGGATGGAAGCACTGGCACGATTAACTAAACTTGAGGTCCTATTATTCACATACCTGTTCTTTAATTTCTTGATTATTATTTAATCTAAGTGAGGTTTATTTATAGTTTGTGGAAAATTTGAACCATTTGTAGTGTCTGGAGTATTGTTTTAACTTTTTCCCCTACTAAATATATAATGATTTTGCAGACTGCAAACGCTGATTTGGCAAGATCACTAGCGACTACACAATGGAATCTTGAAATAGAGGTATAGGACACATGCCTATTCTTATTGGTTTCTCATGTTCATACTTCATATCTTTTCTCCTTAGCTTAGACTATGTGGGGTCAGCTTTTGATGAATATAAGTGGAGACAGTCTTAATAAAAGAAACAACCTAGCAGATATTTTTGTTTTGTGGTTCTGTGCTCCTAACTTAACTGAAGATTGTTGAAAAATTTGACTCCTTTATTTTGGTGGATGGTAATTGATGGATTTTCCCACTGTTTTTACAACTCTATCTTTGCAGATCCTCCAACCTCTTAGTGCTTGAATCTGTATTTACTATTTACCATGCTAACAAACTGTTTCATGGATGCATTTTCTCAAACGAACTGCAGAAATTCTACAGTTTGTATGAGTTGTGCAGTCACTGGTTAGTAGCTTTCTGTAAATAGTGCCAATATGATATAGTTTGAAGCATGTAAGTATCACCATGTTATTAGTACCTTGAACTTGTAACATAGGATTTTTATTTATTTATCTGTTTATTTATTTTTACCATAGATGAAGTCATCCTCATTTTATCTAGTTCTGTTCTATTCTATGTCACAACAAAAGCATTATGTGTGTCATTGCCCAACTGGATACTAGCTGTTGGAGAAGTAGACTAAATCCCCGACCATGGAGACATGCATGGCATTATGATAATATTTGTTTTAAGAATTTATAAAGAATTGAGATCATCAAAAGATATTTGAAAAAGTGGATCATGTAAGCATGGAATGTCGAAGGAGTATCTGTGTCTCCCAATGTACAATGTGTCTTGACTTATACGGATTTTCTTTTTTAAAGAAAATATCAATAAATTCAAAAAACAAAAAATTTAAAAAAACAAACGTCTTTGTTCCATAGGTTGTCATTTCTTTGTCATGTATTGTGTTGTGTACACGCGTTTGCTTTCATTTTCGATTTTGGTATGAGATAAGGATGCATCATGTTTTCAACTTGATCATATTTTTAGTAGTTTAGCTAATCCTCTTTTGATAAGACTTGCCATTTGACCAAGTAGAAAGTATATGAAACAGTATGGCTAATGTAATTCCTTTGAGCCAATGGATTCATTTTTTTTTTTCGCTTGTGAATTAAAAGGTCAATCGGGTGACAGAACTTCGTCAACAAGTTGACTTGAAAGAAGCTGTGCAAGAGGGTAAGCTTTTTCTAGCATTATTTAGATTTTAGCATATTTCAAAATTTAGAGTTTTCCTTTCCCCTTTTTCAGGTTATACTAGCAGTCATATTTTCAACATCCCTTGTAAAAGTGAAAGTGATCTGCTAAAACAATTTATTTTGTTAGTACTTCATTGTTTTACATCTCTGCAAATGCACCAGTTATTTACTAGCATTTCTCTCGATTAAACTTGGTAGTGTGTGGACCTAAGCTTCTTGGATGATAAGACTTGAGCTCTTATTGGTTTGGACCTAATTTTGGACTATGGACCTATTGGATTGAGTATGGAATCATTATGGTCTGTCCGATGTCCTGTCGACAGCCCTAGACTCCCAGGTCTATTTGCACTCTAAAGCTTACGCCTCCTCTGTGATGAATGAAAGAACATCTGTGATGATAAAAAATAGATGAATGAAAGAACATCTTTCCATTTTGTGTAACAATAATCAACACTATTAGGATATGAATGAATCTCTCAGCTCTGTGATTTGCGTGTTTTCGTCATGAAATATCCCAATTGATACTTTCGACCAGTCTATTTGACTAATAATTTTAGGTAGAAAATTTTAATTTAATTTTTGAGCACCTATTAATGGTGTCCGAGGATCTACATGCAACAATTCAAAATTGTTTCTGTCAAACTTATCATGTGAAAAATCCTGAATTAGTGTACGTGTAGATAACATCCGTCCATGAAAAAATCAGAATAGATGGATGAAAGGTAAATAAGTAATTACAGGAAAAAAAAATTATATGTTGGAGATTGAGGAATCTGCCTTTAGTTAGAAAGGTAAAGAAAATGCATTTCAGTTCCCAAAGAAGTCTAGATAATCTTGCACAGTTTCATGAATTAAAAAAAGAAATGAAAATTTGCTCTTAGATACATGTTTGTAATAATTTGATTAGAAAAGAGATACATACACAGGTAGCTAAAAAATAGGAAAATTTTTTATTGGTTAAGATTTATGATAACATAGGACCGGAGAGGTAACAACCCCCTCCCACCTACACATAGACTTGACAATATACCGTGGACCACTTATGCTATTCTCTTACTCTGAACGTGCTTAGTTGATGTTTATTTATTTGTTATTATTATATTTTTTTAATTTAATTTTTCCCCTTCACTGCAGAACTCAGAAAGAAAATCTCAGACATTTATCAGAAGGAATCTTCTCCAAATCATGTGAGTCACTGTCATCTGCTTCTTATTAGTCAGTATTTGTAGTCATTTAATGCCTTTTTTTAAAACCATTTTCTATATGTAGGTTGATATTAGTTTTTAAGAAGTGTTCATAACAAGTCTTCGACAAGTTGGACATAGCCTCAGATTCCTGTCATATATGCATGAAAGGCAGCTCTTGCCACTTGTCTTTCCCGTTCCCTGACTGACTGACTGGCGAGATTGTAATTTTGTTTTATTTTTATGTTAGGCACGAGGTTCCTCAAACTCTATTTGGGGGACCTAGCTAAGAGGGTGTTTGTTTTTGCTTCTGAATAGAGGCAGAAGTCTTAATAAGAAGTGAGTCACCTTGTTTAGAGTGTTTGTTTTTAGTTTTGATTAGAAGTTCAACTTCTGATTGGAGTAAGCAACAGGGAGGTGTTGATCACTTAGCATTGAGTGCTGACTAAAAAATTATTCCAATAGTAACATTAAAATAATTTTGTATTGACAATTGCTACCCCCATCTTCTTAAAAACAAGTAGGGCTAAATTTTGTAATGACACACCTTCATTCTCTTCACCATGCATTGTCGTCCAATCTACCTTCACAAGGACTCTTCAACAGGAAGAAACTTATCTCGTTTATCTCCTTCATCTTTTTGTTTCTTTCTCTGTATTTTTAAAGTTTTTTTCATCTCTCCAATTCCCCTTATCATGTATATTTTCAAATTTTCATTATATAGCATGTAGTTTTCATTATGTAGCATATAGTTTTGAAAGCTTTGACAAATTGATCACCACCGTATAATGTCGGGTTTCCAACCCACCATGTATGTGTCTCCTCAGTGGGGCAAAATTGTCATACAGTTCCCATTCAACATCTAAAAAAATCACTTTTTAATTTTACAGCTTTTAATCAACATCCCATTCAGAAGTAAAATAAACAGTTTAAGCACTTAAAAAAAACAAACGCCACCTAAGTATCTAGGCTGTTTGGGCCTTCCATTGCATTTATTTATTTTCTTCTTTCTTCAATGGCTTTTATTTCTCTAAAAAAGAAACTGTTTGACAATTTTCTCTCTCATTTCTTGACATCCTACTTGAAGAAAAAAGTTCCATTGCTGGGTATTATGCTATCTCCTCACTGCTAATGTTATTTGTTAATAATCTTTTGTGGTATCATAAACTGTTTGCAGCTTGAAGCTTCCAAAGGAGTTGAATTTGAACAAGAGATACTTGAAGCAGAGTACTCTTTTACATGTGATAAAATAAGGCAATTGCAAGAGAAGGTGCATCTCGCTTTGCATGTGTCATTTTCTAATTCCGTTCCATATTATTGTTATAATATTTGATTTTACTTTGTTATGCTCATGGTTATCAAAACGTGTATCATATGGTGTATTGAAAACCTAAATTAGATACGTGTATTGTGCATTGTAAGATACTAGTGTGATACTCGTGCTGTTGGCACGACCGGAAAACCATATATATATATTTATATAATATAAGTGTCTTGTTAGAAAATATCAAATTAGGTATTCATAAAACCACCCTTAATCAAACATGTAAATGTTGAAGATAATATATGAATACCAATGTCAATCAAACAAAAATTAAGAAATTAATCTTTGAATATCAATGACCATTTCGACAACCCCTACAATGAAAACCCCTTTAATGGTATAATATTTATATGTAGATTGGGCTTACATATAAAATCGACTTACACAAATAACATTTAAAGAGTTTGTTCTGCACAGGTTTATTGAGTTCTCTCTATTTTGAGACTACAAAAGTGAGAGGTTTGAGTGGTGAAGACATAACCTAAGAGAGAGATTGGTGTTTAGCCTTTGAAATCTTGTTGTTCGAAGATCGATGGACTCTAAACAAATAACTATGTTTATACAAACATATAGAGTAAGTCCATGCTAATTTGTTGTATGGATATATGGCAGAAATGGTTAGCAAAATTTCAGATTAATGCTCTAGCTATGCAAGCCTTATTGAGTTGGACCGAGCTTTGGTGTTCCATCAATTTTAACCGCTTAAAACTTAAAAAGAATGATCCGTGGAGTGGTTTAGGTGATTTGGAGGAAAAAAAATAACAAAATTTTCAGTAGCATTAAGGACAACCTTTGGTTGCGAAGCCGAAGTTGGGATAGATTTAAGGTTTGATGTTAAGGTCAACTTCTTGTTGTGGCACCAATGTTGGGGTAGATTTAAAGATACTTCATACTCTGCCTGTATGATTGATTGGGGTTCCATTGTGGCGCACAATAATAATGACAAGTGACGACCAAGTAAGTACGTACTCTTCGAAAAACTGGTCGTACCCGTGTCTGAAATGTATCCGACACCAACACTCGCTCGACACACGTCAGACATATAGTCAACGTGTTGGCAAGTGTCAGACACATGGTCAGTGTAGTCAACGTGTTGGACACGCCTTCGACACACCCAAAATTTGGTTAGAACACAATCAAGACTCGACAACCCACTTTATTTATTTTTTACTTTAGGTGAGATTCATATAACCACCTAACTTGAAAGTTATAATCCATCTAAAGTGAAAAACGTTCAATTGCGATGCAAGATAAAGAAGGCAATGAATCATAGAGGTAGTCTATGCTTTTTATTCTGTCATTTGCTTCTTATCTCCTCTCCTCTCCTTTACTTTTTTCTTGTGACAATCATCTTTTTTCTCCACTTTCTTACATCTTCTCTGTTGTTTTTTCATGTTCTTTTCCAACACAATTTATACTTCATTTTCATCTTCATACTTATTGTTCTTTTTTACTTAAATTCTTTCTTTATTAGATTATTGTTTATGTTCATATTACTTATAAGAAAAGAAGGTATGACGCGTCGTGTCCCCGAGTCCTAGTTTTTGAAAAATTGCCGAGTCAATGTGTCGTGTCCATGTCCGACACGACACGTGTGCCCGTGTCTGTGCATCCTTGGTGACGACTGATGTTGTGCCCGTGTACTTGGTGTCCCTCCTCCCTTTCCATCTCTCTATATTTTAATACAACTTTGTTTCATTGATAATTTTTTTTTGCTATGCTGGCCACTTTAAAGCCAAGCACCATCCTTTGATATGTTACTGCCACCTTGCCATCATAAGGTCCCTTGGACAAGATCATTATCCCCTTGATTATGGTTCCATGATTATTGGATATTGAAAACCACCACCACCTACAACCAGTCAACCACCCACTTCCACACAAACTTGCTGCACAGGTACAATGGGTTGTGGGTCTGAGTGGGTAGATGTTAAGAATGCCATGAACAACATTGGACTGGACTACTTTGGCCAGCCAAACAATGGATGAGATGTGATTATCTTTGCCAGCGACAAAACAGTCAATGGCCCTAGACTCCTACAAACAAACAATCCTCTCTCTGTACTGCAAGCCAATAACATTACTTTGCATGGACAGTCAACACGAGAGGTGTCTAGAAACCTACCTCCAGTTGGCAGCAATACGAAGAACGCATGTGAGGGATGCCAGGTTGGAAAACCTACACTAGCAAGAAGAAGAACATGCCAATTTCTTTTTCCACGGTGGAAACTAATGGTGAGAATGAGAAGGGAAGAAGAAATAATACAGAGAAGGGATTGAGTAGTAATGATTATTGTCGAGCTCGAAATAAAGGCTAACAAATCATAACCCTTGATGACCACTGCTCCAAATCCCAACATTTTGATTCCCCACACAACACAGCTTCTCCCCCTTCGATGGTTCATGAGATGACCGCTGTCAGGCATTTTCTCTTCAAACGTCAGCTGGGCCTTCCAAAGCTGCTCCACCTCTACTTCCACCTAATCAAAACACGTCAACCATTTGATCTCGTTCACCTACACAGGCAATCCCACAACTAATCCAAAGATCGGGGGATTGTGGAGCAAAGACAAGGGGAATTGGGCCAAAATATTACTAAACTAACCCCAGGGAGTGGAAGCCCAAGGCCAGATTGAGGTGGCCCAAAATGGTGCAACCCAAATTAATAGCAATTCGACCATCTAAAAATTAGGCCTTCTTAACAAGCTCCAGGATATCAAACTGAGAGCCTGTGCCATGTGACATCAAGTGGAGGCCCATCAGTTAATTACAAAACAGGTCAAGCCCAAAGTGCTGCAATGGTTTCACAAACCAAAATGGGTCAACTTCCTCTCTAACATTAGGTCCAATGTCACTTGCTAAAAATCAAAGACCAAGCAACACTGTGCCTCTCCCAATAGGTCTTCTCAGCTACTTTCTCTCATCAAGAGCAACAACAAATCTTAGTGACCTCGCATAGCAAAGGAAATACAAAAATGGGACGTACAACACGTTGCCTTAAATAGGCCCAATTATACTTAACATTAATATTACTAAACTAATCCATAATACTGCTTATATCAACCTCCCTGGATTGAAGAAGCTTGTCAACAAGCTTCAAGGGTGCCAAATTGTGCCTTCCGCTACTAAGGAGATGAGTTTTCCTTCGCCATCAACTGCAAGTATCTGGTCTAGATATGCTTGTTCATTAATTTCATCTTTCAGCAACATAGACTTGCCTTTTGGATAATTACTTCGGACGGCCAGATTGACCACATATAAAGCAGTTAAGAGGTCCATCAGTAGTGGGTCGTAGTGTGTATAAGAAGCTAAAGCGCATGGTAGAGTGGCCATAGATTTCTTCTCGGAGGGATCATGTAACTGTAACTTTGTTTGTGCTCTTTTAGCCATTTTCATAGCTGCCAAAAGTGTATCAAATTCTTCCAATGCCTCGCATCCAAACCATGGTAGAAACGGAAGGTTGTTTGACGTTCTGGTTCATGAGGCTTGGTGCACATATATAAAGTGCAAAATTTTGCAGTGTAGTCAGTAACAATTTGCCCGTTCTAGTTAACTCCCATCAATTGCCCATAGAGATCTGACTCATAATCCATAGGGACAAAAGCAAACTGTTTCATCTTGCGCATGTTATCCCAAGAGTTTACAAGAGGTAAACCCATAGTTGTTCGACGTGCACATTCCTCACAATACTCTTCAACTTGGTGACGACTAATTCTATCGCTTTCGGACCGAATATCTTAAAATCAAGAATACTATCAATTTCCATGGACCAATTCATAAAAGTGTCACACAAGTTAACTCCATCATAAGAAGGCACGTCAAGTTTTATTCCTGTTTCATCTCGACGTTTCATTACTGCGATTAGCCTAGCCTACTGATTAATATCAACATTATTCACCAAAGTTTTGATCGCCTAGGTTAGGGGGTCGAAAAGGAGGATTGCCACCTCTGCCAAATCTTCTACCTCGGCCTAAGCGAGGTCGAAACTCTGTCTTGTGCAAGGGGCCAAAATGGGTTAGGATCTCTCTGCTGTTCTTCCACCTACTATCTGGCATGCCCATGCGTTAACTCAAGCATATCTGCAATAGAAAGTTGAGGGGGGACTCCAAAACGCACACACACCTCACTGATAGATTCAATATGAGGGGAAAGAGGGTGTTGTGATGGAAAATTAGAATATGTAGAAGTTGGTATTGGGGAAGAAAGTTAGGATTCAACCAATTACCAGAATTGGGATCAAATACTGCCTGTCCTAGACGGAGTTATGAATTATGAACATGTGGGATGGCATACAGGTTAAAAGAAAAGATTTCAGGGTGAGTGCAAGGTGTGGAAGGGTGGTGGTTGAGATAGGGAACCACCCAAGATGGCGGGGATGGTGTTGAGATAGTGGGTGTCTGCGCAGGAAGGCGAGGGGGCTGGAGGGAGGCGTCGGGAAAAGGGAACGGTGAACTTGGGAGGATGGGATGGCAGGGGCTTGGGAGGGTCAATCGACGTGGCCGATCGAAGGGAGGGGTGGTGTAGGTTGCTGGAAGACGCTAGAAGGGGGTTGGGGAACGGCGAAGGAGGGGAGGGGTCCATCGGATAGGCTGATCAACTCACCTAGTGGTGCGTTGCCGCCTGGCAGGGAGGGGTTTGCAATCGGACGAGGAGGGGTTGACTGGGTGTTGGCCTGGGCGCCACCGCTTGCAGTGCTGGGGAGGGGCCCTTCGGTGCTGCCAGAGCTAGTGGTGCTGCTTGTGGTTGTCCATTGGCCTCTTTATTGCTGATAGAAGCTCCTTACAGAAGTTCCTTGATCATTAGTTCCATCCTCATCTCCGCTCTACTGACTTCTCTGCCGATTTCTCTACCTTCGTCTCGATATCTTCTTGAATCCATTATTGTAGCCCTATTAGTTTGCTATTCCAATCTTCTTCTCTGCGGATCCTCTCTTGTTCTATTTCTGTGTCCAAGATACATTTCAAAATCTTTCATCCTTCCATGGCTTCAACTGCCTTGATTCTCTCTTCCACTGTCATCTTTCAAGATTTATCTTCTACATATTTGTCTGATTTTGTTTGTCATACAAAAGAAACGCTTCTAACACTATGATATAGCTAAACAAATAAGAAAAATAACTATTCTTTTATTCAATTAACCGAAAAACAATGAACAATTCTTTGCTTTATATAATATTCCTAACTTATTTGGCAAGCTAATTGACCTAACCCTAATTGCCTAATAATGCCCTAACTACTATTTTGGGGCTTCATTGAATAGGTCCAATTATACTTAATATTAATAGTACTAAACTAACCCATAATACTGTTTACATCATAAACCTTCAAAGTTCACTAATATTGTGAAAGATGCCTGGCAATCTGTACTGGCCTTCCTGGGTTTGTTTTGGAATAAGCCAAAACAATTAAAAAGCCATTTGAAAACCTGGAACAAAAATCACTTTGGGAAGATTGACACTCTTATTGACATTCAGTAGGACAAATTGGCAAAACTAGATCAGATTGAGGAGCTGAGGGATTTGACATAGATGAATGAGAGAGGAGAGTGCAAGCTAGACATGACCTAAACAATTCCTAAAAATAGATTATATTTCCTGGAAAAGGGAAGCTGGAGTTAAATGGGTACAAAAATATGATTTCTGCTCAAAGCTTTTCCACAAGCTAGCCAACCACAGGAAAATCATCAACCACATTGGTAGCTTGAAGGTGGGAAACTTGGTCCTCACAGATGCAAAATGTATAGCCAACCACATTGTGGCCCAGTTCCAACAGGTAGCCCAAGAAAAAGAAGGGTGGAGACCAAAACTTGAATGAGTAACTTTCCACACTAGACCTCCATGAGTGATGGCCTAGAAAGAAATATTACCGAGGAGGAAATAAAAGCTGCCCTAGCTGATCTAGCAAAAGAGGCGGCAGTAGCAAAAGAGGTGGCAGTTGAATAGATGGTTATCAATGCAGGGAAACAATTAAAGATGACTTCATGAAGGTGGTAGAGGATTTCAGTTCCAATTCTTTTCTTGATTGGAGGCTTAACACTACTCTCATCACTCTCATCCCATAGATCAGGACTCGGACCTTCAACAGTTGGTGATTACAGTCAAAATTATCTCCAAATTAGCCATGAGAGTGAAGAGTGTCATGGAAAAACTGATTTCTCCCTACCAATCAGCAGCAGTCAAGGGTAGACAATTAATTGATGGCCCTCTTATTGCAAATGAGCGCTAATTGATGACCCTTTTATTGCAACTGAGCTGATAGATGCAAGGTTGAAGTCAAAAGATCCAGTGTGGAAACTGGATTTCTCCAAAGCTTTTGGCACTATCAACTCGTGATTCATAGATTACAAGCTCACCAGGATGGGTTTTCGTCTGAAATGGAGGAGTTGGGTTAGCACCATTCTTAAAACTACCACTTTCTCTGTTAAAGTTAATGGATCCCCTGAAGGTCTCTTTAAAGCTTCAAGAGGGATCAGGCAAGGAGACCCCTTTTCCCTCGCATTTTCTTCCTAGTTGTTGAAGCTCTAACCCAAATGATGTTGAGAATTGATTATTTCAACCTAGTTAAAGGTTTTAGAGCTATAGAAGGAGGCACCTCAGTCCCTATTGTGCTATATGCAGATGATACCATCTTATTTATGGACCCCAAGCATTGACCAACTTCAAGCAACTAGTCCATTTTTCTGTGGTTTGAATTTTCTTAGGATTAGGGATCAATTTAAACAAAATCACCTTATTTGCTGCAGGAGAAGTTCATTAGTTTGAAGAGCTAGTGGATTTCCTGAATTGTAAAGCAGGTCATTTTCCTACGAAATGCTCAGGGCTTCCATTAGGGGCTAAATTCAAGAGCATAACAATCTGGGAACCAACAGTGGAGAGAATCAGAAATAGATTGGCAGTTTGGAAAATAAAATTCATTTCAAAAGCATGGAGACTAACTCTGATAAAAAAAACACCATTTCAAGTGTTTCCGTCTTTATGATGTCTACCTGCAGTTTCTGTATTTATGATGTCTACCTGCATCATACTTATTACAGTGGTAAAAGACATTAAAAAATTTTGCAAAATTTCCTATGGGGAACAGAGAAGAAAAAGATTCATTGGGTTAGCTAGCAGAACATTTTCAAGCCAAAATATAGACCTTGGTATCAGAAAACTAACAGAGTTCAACAAAGCCCTCCTTGCTGAATGAATCTGGAGATTTGGCAAATGAGAAAGGCACTATCCGGAGAACGGTAATACACGAGAAATATGGCCTAACAAATGGAGGATGGCGCACTAATCTTCTTACTGCTCCTTATGAGTTTGCTTGGTGGAAAGCAATTATGAGCTTGAAACCACATTTAATTCCAGCTGTCTCCTATGAGCCAGGAATTGGAAATAGAATCATCTTCTGGCATGACACTTGAGCAGGAGACTGAACTCTCCAACACTCCTTCCCTATTATCTATGGCCTTTCTCTTTACAAATACAAGTCTGTAGCAGAGATGTTTGTTAGCTCTGAAGTGGGCACAACCACTTGGAACTTGGGACTAAGAAGCGCTATCAGGGACGCTGAGGTTCCTCAGCTTTTGCCTCTCATTCAACAGTTGCAACTCTACATTCGCTCAGATCGCTCTGACAAATGGAGATGGGACAACTAGTCAGGCCTTTTCTGTCCAGGATATGCTCAACAGTTTAGCACTTCACTCCCAAGCTTCCTCAGTCAATCACTGCCACCCCTCCCCTTTTGGGCACCACTCCTGGGAGAAGCAAATTACCCCTAGAATTAACTTCCTTAATTGGATGATTGGTCATGGTAAGCTCCTAACAGTGGATAACCTTATACGAAGAGGCATGATGATCCTCATCAAGTGCAACTTATGTGAAAAGGAAGAAGAAACTGTTGACCACTTCTTCTTCAGCAGCAACTTCTCTAGAGAAATAGGAGATCTATTCGTCAGGAAGCTAACATCCCCACTCCTTTGGCTCAGAGCTTCAGTCATATGGTCACTAATTGGAATAGAAATGGAAGCTCTCATATAGGCAGTTGGCTATGGAAGAAAGTATTATTCACATGAATTGGGGTGCTATGGAAGGAGAGAATTTCAAAAATTTTCAAGGACAAGAAGAAGACATAGACAGAGATTTGCACTGAAATTAAGGCTTTGGTCTGGCACTGGTGACATATCTGGGGAATCCGCAATGACATAACCGTTTCTTACTTGTATTTTTTAGTAAGAAAGCCTCTTCTATCTCTAGTTCCAATCTTGTATTTCCTCTTCCTAGTAACTTTCTCAGTCACTCGTTCCCCCCTTTTTATTGCAATGATAAATAGTCTGTTTTATTGGAAAAAATAATAGTTCTCAAATGTTCTTATTTGCCTCGAACGGTCGAACATGACTCTCAGAGCTTTTATGATCTACAAGCTTTGCACCACTGCAGTAAGAGCAAGGATGATCTGTTTAAAATATTGACCCAGTTTAAAAAATAGCAAGGATGATCTACAGCTAAATATGTGGTACCTAACTTGACCCAGTTTAAAAAATAGCAACATTGTTTAGAATTGAGAATATGACGATCTACGGAGGATAGTCATTCATGAAAAGTACCATAATGACAATTGGGTCTCATTCCCAAAACATCCATGTGTGTGGTTAGAATTCACGTTTTTTTTATTGAACTGTGACGATGTTAACTTTTAGGAAGATATTTGTTTTGCTTTATTCCTTGGGCAATGAGGCTGACCGCAGTACTGCTACTGAATGGAGCTTTCATGTAGCAACATTTTTTAGGATGGAGAAATAGAGGTGGGACAACCATTAAATGCACACAACAATTTCACCTACAATAATTAGTGCAAGTAGTGATGGGTAAATGAGGGTAAATTTTGGATATCTTCTCGCGACTTTAAATTTCTCATAGGATTGTACCCCATGGTACATTGAATGACTTGGTCAGAAAGAAAATTCTCCTCCATAAAGCTTTGTTTCTTCATGTGGCTTGGAAGGTGGGTCACTCTTGTATGTGGTATGGGTACGCTACTTTGGCGGAACGTGATAAAAGGGGATTAGTCCCATTCCGGAATGCACCATGTTTTGGTTGAAGTTTTCGAAACACAGGTTGGATTGGGGGGGAGTTGTGGTGCGTGAATTAGGTTACTATGGTTTAAATTTTCATTGCAACGAGAAGTGTGTTCATCATGTGAGGGATGGTAGTTGATGATTATTGGTTGTAGGCTCTTTGATTACGCCCAAATAGTACACACGGTCAATTGCAGTAAAGATTGAAGTGTCGATCCCACGAGGAAAAACGATCTACAAAACAAGGTCAAGGAAGAAAAACTACGCGAAACTAAATGTAAGAAATTCTAGCAATTTTAAAATATGAAATTGAATTTAGTTTAATAAAAATCAAGTTTAGAAAAGTCACAAGGTTCCAAGAATCCTTTCTAGATTTCCCGCGCCAACTAGTATTGATTCGCTATGATGACTCAACTACGTGTTTCACATCCCAAACAACATAATCGAAAAATAGTCTTTAATGCATCAATATATTATAATGTAAATGGATTTTAGATTTTACTTTTCTTAGAAAGCACAAAGATTGGTCATATATGATATCCTAAATTTACGATATATTCGGAGACAATAACGTAATAAAAGACGATCTTATATAACTAACCTACTAGAATCAATTGATCTTTAAAAGTCCACACATAAGAAAAACATGACTAGACTTATATGGAGAAGAAAAAGATAACCACCGGAATAATAGTCTACGAAGAAGTTGATGAAATCTTTGTCACTAAAATAACATAAACTCCTATATTAAATAAAAATGAAAATCATAAACACCATTATTCATCGTGAAAGCATAAAACGAATCAAATACCAATTAAGTGCGTTACATCTAGGAGTTTATCTCTTCGCCTTGCGTGGAGTTTAGTGATACACGGTGAAGGTGATGACAGCAATAACGGTGTGGAGCTTCATGGCAGCGTGTGGTGGATTAGCGATGCGTACTCGGCTGTTGATGCGTTGTGTTTCTCTTCCCTCTGTGTTGCTGTATTTATGGTAGACAGAAACAACTCCTTATTGGAAACCCAATTGGAAACCAAATACAAATTGGAAACCAAATATAATTGGAAGCCAAAGTATAATTGGAAACCAAATATAACAGGAAAGGTGGGTTTGGCTATGTTCATCCATATTACTTCTTTGTTCCACCAAAATTCAAAACCAATTTCCCTTATTTTTTTCTTTGGTTATCTTAATCTTTGGCTTGAGTGTTTCCCGCTCCACTTCATCAATTTGTCTATGAATTTCCGAATTCGCCACGCTAATGCACTTTTGTCATTTAAACTTCAAATCCTACAAAAATACAAAAATAAAATAATTAAACTAAAATACACTATTCGAACCACTAACTAATATAAATTAGGAGGTATATTATGTAATAATTATGTTAACATCAAATATCCCAAACCTATATTTTGCTAGTCCTCGAGCAAAACAAAATTAAGAATAAAATCCTAACTCACTTTCGTAGGAATCACGGTTGCACTTACCTTAACGTGCAACAAGGCTTTAAACCCCTAGATTACCTCTAGTGGACGAGTTATAGTCTCGTGAGGGTTTCCAGAAATGTTACCCCCAAACATTACTGACTCAATAAAATAAAATCTATTTTCTAAAAACATAATGCAAAAACATGGGCATTTCCCTTTATTTTCCTTAGAGTAATTTTCTGATTGCTTAAAATTCAAGAAAAACAACAAACTAGAAATGTCACAAAAGTATATCAATAGAGTAAAATAATTTAATATTATCTAAAGGTTAAATAAATTTCATAATCATTCTCAACTCAAAGTGTGTGTGAGAAACCTTATCAACATAACTCTTCATCTCATAGTAAAGATGTGACGAGATAACCTTTAGAAAGTACGTTTCGACTACAAATCTCTCATGTCACTCAGAAATAAAACACTCAGAGATTGGGCACTCAGTTTATATGTGAGGAAAATAATATAAACTATGGAAAATGCAAACGTCTCACATATAATTATCATGAAAAACAGAATTTTCAAATAGTGAAATGAATATGATCTCATGGACATGAATATTGATTACTTTTGAGAATGTTGAATCAAACACCATAGTTCTTGCCTATTCAATCTCCACATCTGCTAAATCAACTTTCACTTAAGATCAATTAGGTCTTTACTAGGTTGTAATGGGGTTTGGATTATGACAAACAATAATAGACAAAAAAGGATACAAAAATTTCTTGAGAATGGCTACACCCTTGAATAAACACATACGACATTGAAGAACAAATCAATGTTGTACACCATTAACTTTTTTTCATTATTTTCTTCTTCAACCATTTTTTTTTTTCGTTTATACAATCAAACACTTTTACTTTGAGGGCGCATGAAATATCTATTTTCAACTTTTTCTATTTGCCCATCCCATAAATATATCTCACCGTATACATTCTCAGAAAATTGGGTAAGGATAAAATAATATAGGTATTACTCCTTGATTGGAGTAGGTAATGGGAATGGGGTTAAAAAAAGGCTATTTAAAGGCTCAAAAGGCTGCAAATGGATATTTAGTATTGGGTAGGCTAAAAGGCTAAGAAAAAAACTGGTTTAAAGAAAGAAATGCCTATATCACTTCATAAGTTCTAGTTGGTAGTAGGACATCTCAACTAAATAAAGCAAGAAGTTCTAGTGTAAAAATTCAATTTTTATGTCATTCTTAACGCAATCAATAAGAAAGTCAAGAATATTGAGTTCATCAACGAAATAATGCGGACTCATGAAAAATCAGAGTGTAATTAATAACCCTCAAGAAATAAAGAATGACTCAAAACTTACAAGGGTTAAAGTCTTCACTATTATTCTAAGGTTTTCTAGTTCAATATCTCACTAATCAACTTCAAATCATGTTGAATTGGTTTATAATGCACGAATAGTCGAGTTGAAAAGTCTCACGAAATACATCTAACATAAGGATAATATCAAATATCATGTTTTCTACTAATATAACTATGTGACACGTGTTAGTATATGTTTTCTCAAACTTAAAGGCAAGAATAATATTCTCTAAAATTAAAAAGACTCAAAACCCCTTAAAATTTAAAAAAAAAAAAAATTCACTAAGAGTTCAGATTTTGAATGCAATTTCATAAAGATTTTGCACAATTACCGTAATCATCTAAGTATTCAATGGAGATTGAGTAGAACACAAAAAATGACTCTGTTTAATTGTAAAATACGTTTTAAGCTCAAAGATTTTTGAAAATTGCACAAAAAATCTAATAAACCACCATCACCCCCAAACCTAAACCAAACATTGAAGACAATGTATAAAATAATAATCATGACAAATGAAGGAAAAATAAAAGAGGAGGGTTAGAGTGATATTACCATGGTGAAGCTTTACCAATTTCAAATAGACAATGTCCTCACAATCACCAAAATATAAGAAAATCATACCGATGGGAGAAAGGAATACATGGGATGAGAGGCTCAGAGTGACTCCAGTAGCAACACCTAAAATAACCTGAAACATTGAAAGAAAAACATAAAAGCAAAAACCTAAACTAAAAAATAAAAAATAAAAACCTAAACTAAATATAGGGTGGAGAACATCAAATCAAGCAGACAAGGGCAACTAGAGAGATCTCCTCTGACACCTCTACTCGCTCCACATAGTGCTTCAAATGTTGCCCATTTACTCTAAATACTCTCCCATCTTTTGGATCTTCAATTTCTATAGAACCATTGGGAAAGACTTGTTTTACCATGAATGGGCCCGTCCATCTCGATCTTAGCTTGCCAGGATGAAGATGAAGTCGTGAGTCATAGAGATAGACTCGTTAATTGGGCTCGAAATGTTTCCTCAGAATTTGCTTATCATGAGCTGCTTTCATCTTCGCCTTCTATATTCGGGAATTGTCATAGGCATCATTTTGCAACTCCTCAATTTTAGCTAACTGAAGTTTCCACTGAATACCTGCATCATTGAGATCAAAGTTAGTGCTTTTTACGGCCCAATAAGCGCGATGTTCTAAATCAACAGGTAAATGACATGCTTTTCCATATATAAGCCGATACGGAGACATCCCGAGAATTGTCTTATAAGCAGTACGGTACGCCCAAAGTGCATCAGGAAGGCGCAAAGACCAATCTTTCCTATCAGGATTCACCATCTTCTCCAAGATTTGTTTCACTTCTCGATTTGCCAACTTGGCTTGGCCATTTGTTTGCGGATGATAGACATTGGCAACATTCTGATGAACTCCATACCTGCGCATCAAAGCTTCAAAAGAGCGATTACAGAAATGAGTCCCCTGATCACTAATAATGGCTCGTGGTGTACCGAAACGGGATAAAATGTGTTCTTGGATAAACTTGACAACAATGTTGTTGTCATTGTTCCGGCACGCCACAACCTCTACCCATTTGGACACATTGTCCACTGCAAGCAAAATATACAAATATCCAAAAGAATGTGGAAAAGGTCCCATAAAATCAATTCCCCAACGATCAAATATCTCAATGACTAAAATGGGGTTAAGGGGCATCATGTGTCTCCGGGACAATGCACCTAATTTCTGGCATCTATCACAAGAACGACAATAATTGTTAGTGTCCTTAAACAATGTAGGCCAATATAATCCAGACTGTAAAATTTTTGCAGCGGTTTTTTTCATAGAAAAATGGCCTCCACAAGATGCACTATGACAAAAATGTAAGACACTTTCAATTTCATCTTCAGGGATACAACGCCTCACGATTTGGTCGGGGCAATACTTATATAGATAAGGATCATCCCAATAAAAATTTCTTATCTCGACCAAAAATTTGCGCTTATCTTGGGCACTCCGTGATGATGGAACTTCGCTGGAAACCAAGTAATTAACAATGTGTGCATACCATGGTACTTGAGTGACGGCGAATAGGTGTTCATTAGGGAAGTCATCACGGATGGGTGGGCCATTGGCAGAGTCACTGAACTCTAGACGAGACAAATGATCCGCCACAACATTCTCGACCCCCTTCTTATCCTTTATAGTTAGATCAAATTCCTGCAGAAGTAAAATTCACCTAATCAATCTTGCTTTAGCATCCTTTTTAGAAAGAATGAACTTAAGAGCCACATGGTCAGTAAAAACAGTGATAGGTGTACCAATCAAATAAGCACGAAATTTATCTAAAACAAAAACTACAGCTAGCAACTCTTTTTCAGTAGTCGAATAATTCTTTTGAGCATCATTAAGTGTTCGACTAGCATAGTAAACAACAAAGGGCTTCCCTTCCCTTCGTTGTCCCAAGACTGCCCCCACAGCATAGTTGCTTGCATCACACATTATCTCAAATGGTAAATTCCAATCCGGTGGCTGCATGATGGGGGCAGTGGTGAGCCTATCAATGAGTGTTCGGAAGGCGTCCTCACACTCTTGTGTCCATTGAAACACGACGTCTTTGACCAGGAGGCTACTTAATGGTCTAGAGATGGCAGAAAATTTTTGTATGAACCTCCTATAAAAACCTGCGTGCCCTAGAAATGATCTCACATCCTTGACACTTTTAGGTGTAGGTAATTTAGAAATCAATTCAATTTTTGCTTTATCAACCTCGATTCCTTTATTAGAAACTATGTGTCCGAGACCATTTTCTTCACATCTACTTAAAACAACCTTCAAGTGAAGTAAACATGAACCAAATGAATCACCAAAAATAGTCAAATCATCCATGAATACTTTCATATATTTTTCAACCATGTCACTAAAAATACTCATCATGCATCTCTGAAAAGTAGCCGGTGCATTACACAAACCAAATGGCATACGCCGAAAAGCATAAGTACCAAAAGGACATGTGAAAGTAGTCTTATCCTGATCCTCTAATGCAATCTCAATCTGATAATATCCTGAATACCCATTTAGAAAGCAATAGAAAGAATGACCAGCTACTCGCTCTAAGATTTGGTCTATGAATGGAAGTGGGAACTGATTCTTGCGGGTGGCAGAATTAAGTTTCCTATAATCAATGCACATGTGCCACCCTGTCACTACCTTAGTAGGAACAGACACCCCCTCATCATTAGTCACCACTGTTATTCCAGATTTCTTGGGAACCACTTGAGTTGGACTAACCCACTTGCTATCAAAGATAAGATAAATGATGCCTGCATCTAACAATTTTAAAACTTCCTTTTTCACCACCTCTTTCATAGTAGGGTTAAGTCGTCTTTGAGGGTCTCTACGAGGGTTAGCTCATTTTTCTAAGTGAATCCTATGGGAACATATTAAGGGGCTAATACCTTTGATGTCAGCTATAGTCCAACCTAATGCAGATTTGTGCTCACGTAACATATTAATCAATTCTTCTTCTTGTGAGCCATCAAACACGGAAGAAATAATAACAGGAAATGTATCACCTGGTCCGAGGAATGCATGTTTAAGTTCCTCAGGCAGTGGAGCGAGGTCAACTTTCGGAGTTTCCACGGTGGATGGTTGTGGTTTCTGTCTTTCCTTTGGCAACTCCTCAAAGCATGGTTGCCATTGTCGTCCTCCTTTATCCTTGAACTTTGAAACAACAGAAATATCAAAAGCATTGTCAGGATAAAGTGAACTCTCAGAATCAGAAATAGAAAGAGGTACTCTAAGGTTTCAGAATCTGCGCTCAAAAGCGCCTCCTCTGATATCAGCATGTCTATCATGTAGGTATGATGACACTCATCATCATCACGTGGTTGCTTGCTAATATTGAATATGTTGACCTCCAGAGTCATGTTCCTAAAAGACAGTTTCATTAGACCATTCCTGCAATTGATAAGAGCGTTAGCTATGGCAAGAAAATGTCTACCTAAAATAATCGGAGCTGTAGACTCCATATTAACCGCAGAATGAGTATCTAAAATACGAAAGTCTACGGGATAATAGAACTTATCGATCTGCAGCAAGACATCCTCAACTATTCCTCTTGGCTTCTTAACCGATCTATCAGCCAATTGTAGTACCACGGATGTGGGTTTAATCTCTGCTAGACCCTATCGCAAGTAGATAGAATATGACATCAGATTTACACTTGTTCCTAAATCCAACAAGGCTTGGCCGAACTCATGAGTCCCAATCTGGCAGGTGACTGTAGGACACCCTGGATCTTTGTACTTGGGTGGTGCCTTCTGCTCAATCACTGCACTTACCTGTTCTGTCAAGAAGGCAGTCTTCTTGACATGATGTTTCCTCTTGATAGTGCATAGATCCTTGATGACCCTCGCATAAGTTGGTATCTGTTTAATCACATGCAGCAAAGGTAAGTTAATTTTAACCTGTTTCAAGTGTTCTAGAATCTCACCATGCATTTCCGATTTTTTCCAGTAGGTCGTAGTGCTTGAGGAAAAGGAACTGGAACTGGAATGTTCTTGTTGGGCTCATCCTCAGGGATGCTCTCCTTTGCACTTGGGGAGGTGCCTATAGTCGTGGACGAGCTTGATCCATCTAAAATCGTACCACTCCGAGTAGTGATGACATTAACCTCTTTGACATTCTGAGAGTTTGAAGTAGAGGTTTGTGCCATAAGTTGGCCCTTCGGATTTGCTTGAGGTTGTGACGAAAATTGACCCCGCTCTTGTACTGTTAATGAACTTGTCACCTTGGTTATCTGGCTTTTGATCTCCTTGTTCTCTTCTGCCAACTGTGTCAATGCAACCGCAAATTTTTGATTAGTTTTACCTTGTGTCTCTATAAATGCATGTAACGTGTCTGATAAGGAACTTCTGTTAGATTGCGCATTGCATGGAGGTGCAGGGTATGTTCTAGGTGGTTGTGCCTGTGAGTGTGTAGGTTGGTCTGCTTCGGACCTCCAGCCTTAGGGTGATCTCTCCAGCCAGAATTGTAAGTGTTAGAGAATGGTAAGGCTTCTTGTACATCCCTAAAGCGTTACATTGTTCCTCATATATCCCTCTCATCTCAGTCAAGGTCGGGCAATCCTGTGCTAGGTGTTCAACTCCCCCGCATATAAAACAGACGTCCTGTAGCTCAACTCTGGCAACATGTGTGGGCCTACCATCCTTGGCCTTAAGTGCCTCTAACTCCCTAGTCGCTCTATCCAATTGGGCTCTAAGGCTGTCCTCTTCCCTAAGTTGGTAGACTCCAGCTGGGTGTTTTCTATCCGTGCTCTCAGTAGCACTGGGACCAGTCCAAGTGTGAGCATTTTCAGTCAGGTCATTCAGGTACTCAATGGCCTTGTCAGGGTCCTTATGCAAAAATTCTCCATTACACATCATCTCAACGAATTGACCTCTCTACTGGTGAGCTCCTCATAAAAATAACTGACTAAGCGCCAACTCTCATACCCATGGTGTGGACATGTATTCAAGAGATCCTTTAACCTCTCCCATGCTTGATATAATGTAACGCTATTCTTTTGGGTGAAGGTAGAAATCTGTCTCTTTAGACCGTTGGTTTTGTGGTGAGGAAAGTATTTATTAAAAAAATGCTTGGGTCATCTCCTCCCACGAACCTATAGACCTTGGTCGCAAAGAGTATAGCCAACTCTTCGCTTTTTCCTTAAGGGAAAAAGGAAAAACCTTAGTCTAACCGAGTCTACAACTTCAACTTTGTTGTGGAAAGTGGCCACAACTTCCTCGAATTCCCTAATGTGAACATAAGGATTCTCACTCTCTAGGCCATGAAAAGTGGGTAATAATTGTATCATACCCGGCTTAAAATCTAGCTTTGGTGTACTTGGTGCAAACATGATAAATGATGGAGTAGCAGTGCGCGTGGGTGGAGATAGTGCTTTAGCGATCGAACATGGTCATCTTCGTGATTACTCATGGTATTAGAATTAGAAGTAGAACTTAATTTGGTCTCAATGTGAATTTGTGTTGTAAATTCGGGACCCTAATTAGTCTCCCTAAGTGGTCTCTATTCCAACTCACACTCCCCCAATGTCTTATTTTGTTTTTTGCAATTTTTTTTAAGAAATAAAATAAAAAATAAAAAATAAAAAATAAAAAATAAACTGGACCTAAAACCTAAAAATAAAATAAACAATGAGCAAGAAAGATAATACCCGAAACCTCCCTTGTAGAATGGCGCTTGTTTTCCGGCAACGTCGCCAAAATTTGATTACGCCCAAACAGTACCCACGGTCAATTGCAGTAAAGATTGGGGTGTCGATCCCACGAGGAAAAACGATCTACAAAACAAGGTCAAGGAAGAAAAACTACGCGAAACTAAATGTAAGAAATTCTAGCAATTTTAAAATATGAAATTGAATTTAGTTTAATAAAAATCAAGTTTAGAAAAGTCACAAGGTTCCAAGAATCCTTCCTAGATTTCACGCGCCAACTAGTATTGATTCGCTATGATGACTCAACTACGTGTTTCACATCCCAAACAACATAATCGGAAAAATAGTCTTTAATGCATAAATATATTCTAATGTAAATGGATTTTAGATTTCACTTTTCTTAGAAAACACAAAAATTGGTCATATATGATATCCTAAATTTACGATATATCCGGAGACAATAATGTAATAAAAGACGATCATATATAACTAATCTACCAGAATCAATTGATCTTTAAAATTCCACAAATAAGAAAAACATGACTAGACTTATATGGAGAAGAAAAAGATAACTACCGGAATAATAATCTACGGAGAAGTTGATGAAATCATTCACTAAAATAATATAAACTCCTATATTAAATAAAAGTGAAAATCATAAACACCATTATTCATCGTGAAAGCATAAAACGAATCAAATACCAATTAAGTGCGTTATATCTAGGAGTTCATCTCTTCGCCTTGCGTGGAGTTTAGTGACACATGGTGAAGGTGATGACAACAATAGCGGTGTGGAGCTTCATGGCGGCGCGTGGTGGATTAGCGATGCGTACTCGGCTGTTGATGCGTTGTGTGTCTCTCTTCCCTCTGTGTTGCTGTATTTATGGTAGAAAGAAACAACTCCTTATTGGAAACCCAATTGGAAACCCAATTGGAAACCAAATACAAATTGGAAACCAAATATAATTGGAAACCAAAATTTAATAGAAAACCAAATATAACATGAAAGGTGGGTTTGGCTCTGTTCATCCATATTACTCATTTGTTCCACCAAAATTCAAAACTAATTTCCTTTATTTTTTTCTTTGGTTATCTTAATCTTTGGCTTGAGTGTCTCCCGCACCACTTCATCAATTTGTCTATGAATTTCCAAATTTTCCATGCTAACGCACTTTTGTCATTTAAACTCCAAATCCTACAAAAATACAAAAATAAAATAATTAAACTAAAATACACTATTCGAACCACTAACAAATATAAATTAGGAGGTATATTATGTAGTAATTATGTTAACATCACTCTTGCCGGTGAGTGTTGAGATATCTTTTTAATATGATCTTGCTCAAAAAGTAAAAAAGTTTCTTTCATCACTGATGTTTTCAAAATCCATGTTTTTTTTTTTTTTTCATAATAATTCAAATTTTATTGAGAACCGAAGTAAGAAACAACCATGTGTATCAAAGAGAACTACATAAACCAACACCCCCTCCCCCCGGTACGGGAAAAATAATGCTAGTAGTCGACTAACTGGGTTTTTCTTCTTCAGATTATCATTGGAAGAGAAGACCGAGTCCTGGTAAAGGGCTCATTTAAACTCAAAATGTGGCCCCTGCGAGAAAAATAAGGAATTATGAGCCCTCATGAACTCTAATATAAATTGGATATTGAATCCCCTTAAAAGCATAGTGAGAGGAGCTCAAGTACCACAAGAAGCCCATAACATCTGGTCGCTAGACACAAGAATTTTTTGAAAATCCAACTTTTCTTTTCTCCCAAGACACCTTACCTAATAGCCTATCTTGTCCCGAGTAAGCTAGGCAAAGTGGCGGAGGTGGTCTGGGCGTCTAGCATTTTGGGCATGCTTTTTATTTATTTATTTATTTATTTTTATGGGTTTTTGTAGGAATTTTGGAAAGCTCTATATATGCATCACTTCATCTGTCAATTTCCACAAATTTAACTAAATGCATGAACTTAGAGACATTCATATCCATAATTCAATAGAAAACATAAAAACAACAAATCAAAAGGCCACAACAACATACATACATAGTTTAACCCTTCAAAAAAATTTCAAAAAGCCAAGAACAACTATGAAATGTTCATAGATCCTTATCCTCCTTAGAATAGAGTCTGTCATCTTCTTCATTATCTCAATCAAAGTGTTGTGCTGGTTTATCCTCAACATCAAAGATTTGTCTCACTCAAAGGGGATTCATCAACAATGTTGTTCTCTTACATTGGGCTCGACTTGTAGATGTAATAAAAATGCGTCCCCCTCTTGGATTGTCGTGTGCCTGGGCTAGGGCCTTCGGTCTCATCTCCCTTGGCTAGAGACATTGATAAAAAACTTCACAGTTGTGATTGCAACTTGCTATGGGTTTGAGTTTAGTTGGGTCAATGCTCTCTAGGACTTTTGTTTGGGGTTTAGATAGTCTCAGTCAGTAGACTTTGATATATATGAAAAGAAAGACTTTGGTCAAAGGCTCTCGCTGAGGCATCACCTAGCTTGTCTGGGTAAACGACCACAGCCTTTTGGTTTCTGCCTTGGCTAGGCTAGGCATCGGACAATTTTACCCTCCTAGGCATCACCCGAGACTACACAACATCTTGCATATAGGATCAGGGATCCGTAGTACCATACAGCTACTCCCTTATCCTTGGAGGACACTTCCACCTGTGAAACACATCGTGAATAGAAAGCGACATAGCCCAATCAACCCCGCATGCACAAATAAAGGTTTGGAACATTCATGTATGGAAATAAGTGTGGTCACTGACCCCTTGTTCCATTTGGTGAACAGTTTCGCTACAAAGGAGCAAAGGCTTGGTCTTCAATAATGAGGTTTCGGTGGGAAGAAAAGTGTGTATGGAAAGTTTACTTGTTTGGCATTTGAGAACATCTCCTCTATTTCATGGTTTGAATTTTTTTTTCCCTCGACTGGGTAGCACTATAACCAACAACATTTTATTCCATTATCCCTTTTAATGAAGTTCTACCTAAGGTTTAAAAATCGTAATCGGGAACCGAGACATATTTTTTGATGAGGTGTAAGAAAGTTTATGCCCCACTCAACTGAGGCATAAATAGTGAAAATAAACAGTGCCAAAACAGTACCAGAACATTGCCCAACACATAATTTTTTGATGAGGTGTGAGGCGTATGGGAGGCATAAGCCTCAGTACGTTTTTTTAAACTATGCTTGTCTTCTACCTTTATTAGAAAGGTAGAATTTAGAGTTGATGCAGGTCCTCACAAAATATATAATGATCAAAACATGGACAGACCTGCTTTATGTCAGAAGCATTCCAGATGGCACCCTCTATTTGAGAGGCTCTTACCAAATCTGTTGCTTCTGCACTAACAAGTTTAGTTAAAATCTATACTTCTACTCAAGTAAGTAAACCAAATTAAGTTAGCTCAAGCTGAATATGATAGATATGTAAAACTCATTTAGGTGATAGTACCATAGAGAACCACTTTCAGTGCCTCTCAGACTTTGAGATCTATATGCAAATGGGTTAATTACAAACATAATTCATGCCCCAAATATACTGCTTGAATATCTGATTTTCAAATTTCTTTCTGTAATTTTTACATTTTCTTTAATCTTTCTCAAGTCCATTCGATAGGTTCTGTTTTGGACAACCAGATGTGCATCAGTCTGAATGAGATAAGCTTGGATATGAATCCAGTTATTTTTGCATGTCTATGTAACTTATGAGTGGCAAATGCAGTAGATCAATTTTTTCAAAATTAGTATGATGGATAGTCAGTTCTTTGTAATAGATTTGTTCAAATGGTTAAAGACCAAAAAAAAAGGAAAAAAAAAGAAAGATAAAGTCTGTATTCATTAATGGGAAGGAACATACCTGCTTTTATTTTTCTTTAACCCTCTAATAGTAGACTGCGTATTAGCACGTATTACATCATTGTTGTCAATTTCAACAGTCCATGGTAGATGTTCGGTTTTATGGGTGAAGGTTTTTTCATTTGGTTCGTGATAGCTGAACAATCACATTTGCATTCATTCCTCTTAAATGGTATAAGTTATACCATAGTAATTGTAGTTCATCTAGCAATGAATTAATGAGTTCTTCCCTTTTCCTGATTGATCTGAATTTATTTAATGCAGTTTGATCAGTTATATACTGCGAAAGTATACTTCTAATATTTTGAACAACCACTAGACTTGTTTGTTATTGATGGTTCTTTGAGGTCTTCCTACCTAACTGTAATTCTCTGTTACAGACAAAGAATCTAGAAGCAGACATTGAGATAGCACGAAAAGAGATGGAGGAACCCACTGAAGTAGAAGTTGAACTCAAGAGACGGCTTGCACAGCTAACTGACCATTTGATTCAGAAACAAACCCAGGTTTGTCAGAAAAAAAATCCCTTTTGAAAGATCTGCATTGGCTATGGTCTCTGAAAACAATTGCAAGTATACTTCTCTAATACAATGTGTCAATGACAACCGCGGTAGCAACATCAGTAGAATTGCCACCAAATCCATATTTTTAATAACTATTTAGGGTGATTTGAATGTTCTTCTAAACAAACCCACGGAAAGTGTAACATGGTATCCGACACAATCGTCAACCGAATATCCCCTTTTGAGCATTATGCATCCTATTCTCCCCCTCGCCTATGATCACTGGAAGCTAAGTTTTGTTAAAGACGTAGCATACCCTAGGTAAAAAATAACAACACAAAAACAAAAAATGCTCAACCCTCCCTCTTTTTAGCAAGAAGAGAGATACTGAGTAATTTATATTGCTAAGGCACATTATGTTTCGACCTTTTACACTTTGTAGGGTTTAATTATTGCTAAGGCACATTATGTTTTGACCTTTTAACACTTTGTAAGGTTTAATTGTTGGATCAGGTTGAGGCTCTCTCGTCAGAAAAGGCAATGATGCTGTTTAGGATAGAGGTATTAAGAAACTGCAACTGCTAGTATATTACATTTATATTACATTGTCCCCTTTCAAAATGTTTTTGAGTTCAACGCATGGTTTATTTCTTGCAGACTGTTTCTAGGCTGCTTGAAGAAGAGAAGTCAATGGTACAAATGTCAGACTCGGCAGGCCCTTCATCAAGAGAAGATTTAGAAGTCGGAAGATGGGGAGTCTATGATTCTAAACTGAACCCCTCATTTGCCGATAGAGTTAGATCTGGAGGACAGCACTTGGGACCGATAATTCAGCAGTTGGATGCTATTTTTTGTGCTGGAGCTGCATTTCTAAGAAGGAATTCCCCAGCTAAATTTTGCTCGTTGGTTTACCTTGTTTGTCTTCATTTTTGGGTTGTGTACATTTTTATGTCAAATTCTCAAGTATCAGATACCAGATCTGGTGCTATTGTCTCCTTGGAAAGCATCAACAAAACCATTGGAACCCCTTGATTTACAAATTTGTTGCTTCCGGAGGTTATGATTTGCCCAGTATTATGTGTAATTTATGAAATTCGTAACTACAAAAATGTAAATATATAGGTTTAAACATACAGATTGGTAATTCTGAGCGTGTTAAAAGGAGGCACCTGTTTTGTGAAGAAATCATGAAGATAATTATTAAGTGTAGATGAACTTCTTTCTGTTTTACCCTGACGGATAGTTCTCATTACATTCTCATTGTTACTGCTACAAAAGGTACAAGGCTTGGCTAATTGTGCCCGCGCTTTCACATTTGAAAAATAGTTTAGACAAAGTTCACTGGCCCATTGTTAATGCTTTCTGCATGAGCTTTCATATTGCCAGAGCATTTCCATATGGGAATTCCCATACCCCATTTTTTTTTTTTTTTTTTTTTGGAGGATTTGGTAGTTTTGAAAATTCCAACCCAAGAATATTCCCAGTTTCAAAGTCTTGTCCCCCCCCCCCCCCCCCTAATAATAACAATAATAATATTAATATTAATATTATAAATAATAATAATAATAAGAAGAAGAAGAAGAAGAAGAAAAAGAAGAATATTGCATGTTAGCTAAGAAATTGTATTGATAGGTTTTTAACTAAAAAAAAACACACCCCCTTTCTATTTTTGTATATTATCTTTTAAGATCCAACTTAAAATATTGTGTTTTTCCGGATTGGGGGGGGCACAAAGCACAGGACGTCCTCCTGCGCACAGAGCACAGCCGTCGGATCTGATCCAACGGTTCAGATCGACGGATTTCAATTTTTTTTTTTTTTAAAATCCACTTTTTTGAAATCCTACGATCTGAACCGTCGGATCCGACGGCTCAAAAATGTGCACAGGAGGACGTCCTGCGCTTTGTGCACAGGAGCCCCCCCAATCCATCCTGTTTTTCCTTGCACACCCAACTTAAAAATTGCATAGTTAAGCGCAGAGTCCTTCAGATATTGTATTTTTCACACTGATTACGATTCATAGACCCATTCAAGTTCCAATTCATGTTTTTTTGTCAAGAATATAACTTAAAAGAGGCCATGTACTACCATAGTTTTTATTTGTATGCAATTCTTACTATAATATTTCATCACTTTGTGTGGATTTGAGGCTTATTCTTCATGTCAAATCCCCATTCGGTTTGTTTGGAACCGGATCTATTCAAGTTTCTTTTTTCAATAAAGACATGATGTGTGTTGAGGAAGGGGAGGGGAGAAATTTGTTGTTCTTCATGAGTTTAAATTTTAGATCTTTATAAAGGTCTGCACATGTTCTTGATATTCATATGATCTAATGTCAAGAGGAGAGGAAGGGATGAAAAGGAAGAGAGATGAAGACAAAAACTTGTAGTCAATGGTAATTTGGTTTGATGGTTAAGGCTGTGGTGGTTTGAACCCTACGTCTTGAGTTTTATACCCACTGATGGCACGCTTGCCTTTTCAAAAAAAAAAAAAAGACAAACTCGTAGGGATTTTTTGAGAAGTGAGTGTGATAAACGGATCGTGTGCGTGAAAATAGCATCTCCATGTGAACATAACAACTCCCCAAATTTTTAAAGCCTCGAAACCTAACCTTTAAAATGCATGGTGATGAATGAAATTATAGTCTAAACAACTATGCCACCAAAAAGATGGCAAACAATGCAGGTATTCCTACTGGCAACATAACTGATTTCTGGTTCTGGTTCTGGTTCCAGTTCTCTCATATTTTATGGGTTTGCTTCTATGCCATACCCAAACCGAATCCAACCTGTTACCATCCACATGGAATACACCTAAAAGATGTTTAGTATTGGGCCTTGGTGAGCAATATATCTTCCATGATTTTATTTACACCACCACCACCCTTACTTTTCTATCTAACACCGCCACCTGCTTGGTGACACTAACTTTTTTTTTTCTTCTCCATGGAAAGAACCGACAGTAGCATTGCTGCCCACAACGCTTAGTCTTTTTTGAGAATTTATAACTTTTTTTTTTTTTTTTTTTTTTTTCATATAAACAACAAAGGAAGAAACACAAGTTTCAATTGAGGATAGTGTTTTGGCTTCACATGAGTTATATTATGGGTTTTCGAATAATTTTTATTTATTAATAAAGCTTGGGTTGCAAAAAGTTTCTCTTTTGTTTTGGTGCAATAGATGAACTTTAGGAAGGTTGTGCCATTGTGGCTATACGCTGTGTGGCATCACCATGCAAGGCTAAATGTAACGACCCCCATTTTCTTCTAGAACTACTAAAATTTATTCATCTCCATGTTTGGAGTTCAACCAAATTTATCTTTTATTGACGTTATAATAATATCATACTAATTTGTTTTAATCAAAAATTTAAATGTACCTAATTTATGCAAGGGGAAATTAGTACTCTAGTGATAGCTAGATATTTTAGTAGCTAAATGTTACATTTGTTTTTTAATTATTGCATGCCTTATATTATGATTAATTACTGGAAAAAAAAGTGCACATATATGTGTTGCTGGCGGCATGGAGGCTGGAGGTTCCATTGTGGTTATTAGATCTCTTGGAGTGGGCATGACAATATTGATAAGAGAGAAAAGAAAAGAAAACATAGTTGGGAGAAGAAAAGAAGAAAAATGAACAATGAGAAGAATAAGAAGTAGAAGGAAGGAGAACTTGCGAGTTCTTCATGCTAATTGATATTTTTATTTGTGAATATGATCCGCACTTCATATATTATGTTGTCTCTTGAAGATACGAATTCAATGATTTCGATTTTGAGTTTGTTTAGTTGATTTAGTAAGATTTTTATTGTAATATTGTTTGGATCTCATTGATATCATGTTAAAGATAAAATAAACAACTTAATTGAATTGTTTGTGAGGTTTTAATTTGATAATGAAACAAAAACATGGATTAAAAATTTCTATGAACATGTTGATATGGATACCTTTGGACCTGATTACTTCTAGCTGGATTAGAATTCCATTGATATGATTATATGGGTTGATAGATCGTGTCGTAAGCTTTTGATTGGTATGTATATTGTGGTAAGGAAAGGCGTAGAGAGGTAGTTAAAGTTTGCCTTGTTAAAAAAAAACTGAAACCAGTCTGGTTCGATTGGGAAGACGATGACATCAACATGACGTCATCTGCTTGACCAAACTTTGACTCATTTGACCCGAGCTACAAAATAGCCCATAGCTCATTTTTCTCATAGTTTTCAGTGCTGGAATCCTCGTTTGAGATCTATTTAATGAAATTACATATAATTTGAAGAAATTATATTTTTACCCCTCAACTCCTTTATGCATCGATATGCGTGTTTTATTTATTTATTTAAATTATTGTGTTTTGAAGTATGAGGGTTGTGGTTTCATACTGATCCTTGAGATGTTAAGGGTCGGATAATGTATATTGATGCATTATAATGAATTTGGGCATTTGATTATTATGCATGCAAATTGACTTGTTGAATATGAATTCCTATATTCAATAAGTTTGATTGCCGTTTTGTTATAGAGAATTTGTTTATGAAAATATTATATTTCCCAAAAGAATAGGTGGATATTGTGGTGGATTTATGATTGACAAAGTGTCACCGTTTAAGAATTTTGAGATATCACAATAGGTGAGTTCATAAACCTTAATTACATTGAATTGTATCCATTAAGAACTACCACGCCTCTTATTGTTTTATGATGCCCCTCTCCGATAAAGAAGTTAAGTAACATTTGGGTTGGGTCTTGTGGAGTAGGACACCTATTTCTTAAAGAGAAACTAAGTAACTTTTGGGTTGGGTCTTGCAGAAAGGGGGTTACTTTTGAAATGCCTAAAGATGTTTGATTATTTATTTGTAAAAAATATGACGTCAGATCTTATGTGCATTGTTAGTCCTAATATAGCTTTTATGATATTCATGTAGTTAGGAGTATCCAATGATGCATGTCCATATGTGATATTCCCACTTAGGCATGGATGACAAAAAAATCTTTCTTTATATGAGAGAGACATATAAACATGTATTTTCAACACAAAGGAGATGTGAATATGGTATGGTCTAAGGTGATAAATTTATTGAAAATATAGAGCAAGTATAGGTAAGATAAATATCTAATATAAATAGGATAAAAATTTAATTAGCATGAGACTTTGCCTCGTTGAGGAACTACATGTCTTTTAGGTATTGTTTTATTTTGTATGTAACGTAATGTTACCGCATGCCAACTTATTTTTTTTGTTAGAGATGAAGATTACTTATACCAGCTAAATTGATGTGCCAAATGAGCTTTTGCTTATTGGGCACGTTTGCATTGGAAAATAGTCAATTAGCTTTTCTCAGGTTGGAGAGTTTTTGGCAGTGCTATTGGAGTTTTTTTTAGTGGGCGAACATCGTCAAAGAGTTTCATCGATAAAGTTTTTATTTTTTGGGGTTGAGTTCCACTTTGTAATAAACGTTACATTTGTTGTTGTTGAATTTTGTTCTTTTGTTGTTGTTGAATTTCACATCCCGAACTTGGGAGAAACAATATTCTTGCATGGATTTAAAGGATGTCCAATTCTAAAAAATCGGGGCGTGACACTATACTACAATCTGAGAGCCAGGAGATATTGTGAGACTGAGATCATTAAGTTCGAAATTGAGTACTATAATGACATTCACAATTACATTTCCCCAGCAAACTGTTGATTTATGTTATTTCATTCTATTTTGTCCAATGTCTGGGAAAGAAGAAATCGGAAGGCAGGAGTGGAGTGTTGTTGGTCTCATACATGGTTTAGAGTTTGTCCCTTTAGTTTGTATGAGAGGGACGATACAGCCTCTTCAACAGTTAAGAAAAGGCAATCCATGCCAATGAAATCATGTGCTTTGTTCATCCGCTGTAGTTTCTCCATCACCTCCCCAACAGGATTCACCAGCACAAGCTGTGACCATTGTCAACTCAAATTGTATCAGCAACTATGAAACAAAATATCCGGAGGTGTATTTGATAGAAAAAATAAAATTCGTGAGATACATGCCTCCAGTCCACGTTTCTCTGTTGCCTTCTTTAAATCCCTTATGAATGAAACTCCACTCATGTCTATTGCACTTATTGCTGAAAAATGAAAGTGAAAGCGTTTTAGTACTTATAAGTGCATTGACTGAGCATCCTAGAGTCATCGAGGAAGATTAGTTGTTAGAAATGTCTTGAAAATTACTTTACCTGACATATCCAGGATCACTATTCGAAGATCAGATTGTTTTTTTCCTGTTTCATTGTCTTCAATCCATCTTGATATCCTGATAAAAAGAAAAGAAAAAAGAAAAAAGAAAAAAGAAAAAAAAAAACTAAAATTCCGCAAAACTGGTGACAAATGAGTATGTATGGTCAAGTACATCAGCACAAACTCGAAAATCACAATCAAACCTTTCATTTAGGTAGGTAGCGTTTGCAAAGTTAACTGGAGATTCAATGCTTAAGATAAGAAATCCAGGGATTCTTTGTGCTTCTCTGTAGTGGTCAAGATCACGGTATATATTTGTCCCTGGAATATTTCCCAACATCACTGTTTTGGGCCTTGTAGTTTGCATTAAGATTTTAAAGATTGATATCCCTACCTACATACATAAGAACAATAAATACATAAATAAAAAATAAAACAAATGTAAGGATGAAAAACATGCTAAAATCGCCGTGGCCCATGGGAATCAACTAGCAAAGAAGACAAGAAGCTTGGCTTACAGCAATGGCGAGGCCTTCCTGGACAGAGATGAATATAACTCCCAAGAATGCACAAACGCAGATGAGGAAATCAAATTTGTCAATCTTCCAAATGAGGTAAGCCGCAGGAACGTCAATTAGTCCAATTACAGCAGTGACTATGATAGCTCCTAATACAACATTAGGGGTATAACGGAACAGTGGCATGAGGAAGAGTAGAGTCACCATCACCGTTATGGCCATCACTATATTGGAGAATGCTGTCTTTGCCCCTGCATTATGGTTCACGGCAGACCGAGAAAATGCACCTATATCACAAAATATCTGCCAATTAGGTGCATCGTTGCAATATAATTTATTGAGTGAAAGGGTTGTGTGGGACAGTTAGGCACCTGTTGTAACATAGCAAGACGTGGAGGAGCCAACGATGTTCATCAACCCAATTGCCATCATTTCTTTGTTCCCATCAATTTGGTAGTCCCTTAGTGAGGCAAAGGTTCTTCCAACTGCAATTCCTTCCTATAATGAAATAGTTCAAGTGAATGGCAATGTTTTAGTATCACACGAGTTTTGCAGAAGAAATGAATGAACGTAGAAGAAACTTACGGTGAGGGAGATAATGCCAGTAATGAGCCCAGTTTTCATTGCAAGTCCCAAGTGGCCTCCATGGAAAAGTAACATGTTCCATGAGGGAGGGTTAAGCCCTTCTTCCAACTTCCCAATCTAATATATGTTTTGTACCATGATAAAAAACAACAATTAATATATTCACTAATACAGATACAATAAAAACTCGTGAATCACAAAAAAATAGTTAATGGGATATGAAAATATATCACTTACTACACTGATGCCATGATTTTGAGCTTTGAATGCAAAAACCACCAGAGTTGAAAGTATCACACATACAAGCGGGGCTCCAGCAGAGACCCAAAATAGTTTTGGTTTCTTGATGCTCTACAAGGATCGATACATGGTTGAATGAATTAGATTCAACTTTCCACCACAGTAATACTGAAATTACTTAATAAGTTTAAGGATAGTCAAGATCTTTTGTATGGAGAAAAGAAAATTACGTATAAACTACAAATAAAATGCATGGATTGAGATAGAACAACGCACAACATGTCTTGCCAAAAGGAGGATTACAAGAAAGCAGACACCCATGAGTATGGTTTGCCATGACCACTGCACATACAACATATATTATAATGAGGAAAATCATCAATATTATTTTAGAAACCTAATCAATTATTTATGTAAATATACACATATATTAAGAGTTCAATTATTAGTACCTCATCATTGTTGTGGAAAACAGAGGACATAACAGGAACCACACCCATCTGTTTGGTAAAATGTACGATCCCAAGAAGGCTTTTGAGTTGCTGCAAAGACACAATGATTGCAGCTCCAGCCATGAACCCAATCAGAGTTGCTTTTGAGAGAAAGTCTATTATGAACCCAAGCCTTAATATTCCTAAAGAAGCTTGGAAGAGACCAGCAAAGAAGGTTGAAGTGAAGGCCAGTTGAAGAAACAATAGTGGTTCTTTTGTAGGAGAAACTTCTTGTCTCAGCATTGATCCCAATATAAGTGAAGCAATGGACACTGGACCCACTGCAAGGTCCCTTGAACTTCCAAGTACAGCATATACAAGAGGAGGCACAAAGCTTGAATCTACACACATATATATACATGCATGTAACTACTTATATTCATCACAAAAGTACAAGAAGAAGATACATACATGTAAAGCGCTAGCTAGTTAACACAAGTACTCACAAAGGCCTATAATAGGAGGTAGATTTGCAAGCTTAGCGTAGCTGATCCCCTGAAAAGCAAAAATTACAAAATTAGCGGCTTTCACTTGGGAATGTTTCAAAGTAGACATGATGATGATGATGATGATGGTGAAGGTTTACCTGTGGAATGGCTAAGCTAGCAATTGTGAGACCAGAAACAATATCAGATTTGAAGAGCTTAAGGCTGTAGTTAGGACCCCATTGGAGTATAGGGAACATGTATTGAGCACCAAGAACCCATTTCCTCGCGGACGACTGGCCTTTGAATTGGCGTAAAGGGTCATCGGGGAAGAAAGTCTCCTTGAGCCTGGACTTGAACTTGTTTAATGTGCTCTTAGGTGGTGGTGGGACAACTTTGTGCACTTCCATGGGTATCTCAATGCATTGAGAGCTCAAAATGTTGAAGTTGGTGTTGTGTGTAGGTTCCATGGTTGAGAAATGGGTTGTTTGGTGAGTTTCATTGTTACGGTTGTCTATTTTATTTGAACTCACCCCCATCAATCAACCTCTCTAGAGACCACTAACAAACAAAACTTGAACAGACCAGACTCCTACAAAGGAGAGAGCAAGTTGCAGAAAGTTGAGAAAAGAAAGAAAGATATGAATGAATGTAGCTTTTGAGGATCTTGTGGCCAATCTTATAAGCTTTGCTTTGAGAATGAGCCCACTTCACTTTTTCTCTATTCTTTTCTTTTCTTTTCTGATAGAAAGGCAAATGAGTTTATCAAGAACAGTCCGCATGCTTAATTGTATGCATATCTCTATAAAATAGGGTGAAAGGGAGACAGATATTGAATAAAAATTAAATATGTAAATAATTGGGTGTTACTGTTAGTTACAATTCAGTCAAAGGTTGCTAGCTCGATCAGCTGGTAAGATTGGTATTATTCCATGATTTTATCCTCGACATTTATCTATTAATGGCTCACCTTAAACTAAAGAAATCTTTCTTATATATACTTACTTTCCAATGAAACTTTATTTTCCCTTGGTTAGTGTTAGGAGATTATTTAGGAAGTTAGGAGTTTATTTAGGAGGTTTATTCTTTTATTCTTTCCTTTATTCTAGGATAGCTATATATGGGTACTTGTTTTGTTATAGGAAACTACTTCCTCAAGAAGTTTAATATTTCCTAAACTATTGCTAGGTATTATGAGAAATTAGGGAAGCTACTGTTGGACTTCTTGTATAAATATTTTCCATTGAGTTAATGAGAATACAGAAAAACAATTACCCTAAATCTTTCATGGTATCAGAGCAAAATTGCTTATTCAAATTTTTTTTTTCCTAAACCATGGCCGGAAGCGCTACACCTCCACCACCGGTAACAACATGCAACAGTGCATCTCTTGGGAAGCCGAACCCCGCTCCTGCTGCGCTACCTCTTCCAGGTTTTACTGCAGAACAATGGGCGGCGTTAACAGCCGCATTCGATACTCCTCACACTCCTTCTAACAAATTGCATGGTAAGTTGGCAATGAATTCTTGGATAATTGATACTGGATGTTCTCATCATGTTACTGGTGATGAATCTTGTTTAGTGGATACTACAGTAGTTTCGCCATGTCCCGTGGGCCTTTCGGATGGTCAAACGGTGGTTGCTACTAAGGAGGGTGTCGTGAAACTCACGGACAAAATAATCCTCCAACATGTTCTTTTTGTTCCTAAGTTAAACTGCAATTTAATTTCGGTTTCACAACTAAATGATGATCTAAATTGCTTTGTCCAATTTAATTCTAACTTGTGTGCTATACAGGACCTGCATTCGAGGGAGGTGATTGGCACGGGTGAGAGACGGGATGGACTTTACTATCTACGGCATGGATTACAGGTGCAAGCGGTTTCAGTTGATAATTCGAAGTCGTTGGAGCTATGGCATAGTCGTTTGGGTCATCCTTCCGAGACAGTAGTGAAGTTACTTCCTTTTTTTAATAATTCTAGGGGTCATTTGAATAAAGCATGTGAAGTTTGTCATCGTGCTAAACATTCTAGAGATCGTTTTCCTTTAAGTGCCAATAAATCAACTCGGATTTTTGAGTTACTACATTGTGATTTATGGGGTCCGTATGATGAAGTTTCTTCGTGTGGTGCTCGTTATTTTTTAACTTTGGTGGACGATTATTCACGTGCTGTGTGAGTTTATTTATTGATTGATAAAAGAGAAGTTTTCAAGATGTTTATGTCCTTTATTGTCATGATTGACCGTCAATTCTCTCAAAAGTTGAAAATTGTACGTAGTGACAATGGAATAGAGTTTAACTGCATGAAAGATTTCTTTGTGGCTAATGGAATTTTATTTCAAACCTCTTGTGTGGGTACCCCTCAACAAAATGGAAAAGTGGAAAGGAAACATAAACATATTCTCAGTGTCGCTCGTGCATTGAGGTTTCAAGGGGGGTTGCCAATCTATTTTTGGGGAGAATGCGTTTTGGCCGCTGCTCACCTAATAAATCGGACTCCCTTTAGTGTTCTCCTAAACAAAACTCCATATGAAATACTATTTGGTTGTACACCTTCTTTTAGTGACTTGCGAGTTGTTGGTTGCTTAGCTTATGCCCATAATCAACGCGCTAAAGGTGACAAGTTTGCCAGTCGAAGCCGTAAATGTGTTTTTGTGGGTTATCCGTTTGGTAAGAAGGGATGAAGTTTATTTGATCTTGAGAAAAATGAGTTCTTTCTGTTGAGGGATGTGAAGTTCTATGAAAATGTCTTTCTTTATTTGAGTGTCGAAGTCACAAATCATACTCCTCCCCTTGATAGTGATGTGACTTATAATGAGGGAGCCCAGGAAGAGCTTATTGAAGGTATGGGGGATCATCAGGTGATGCACGAGGATGCCATTGTCGGTCCTCAAACGGTCTCTCCCACGACTAGCGTCACGCGTAGTAATGCTGAGCCTCAGTCTACCGCGTTCGTGCCAAGTGAAAATGCTCGGGATGTGCCACCAGTGGACGCTTCATCCTCGGCTGTCGGGGGGGTAGATGGTGCTCCCGACGAAACGGGGAGGGACAATTTGGGCCCCGGGTTCCGGGAGAAGTTCCCATCAGTAAAGTTGAGAGACTTCGTGACACATATGGTTATCAAGGACAGTCCATCTCTCGCTCCATCTACTCCGCCATATCACACTCCCTCAGGTACGCCTTTTCCTATAGCACATTATGTTAGTTGTGATCAATTTACTGTGAAACACCGAAATTTTCTTGCAGCTGTAACTGCAGGTGTTGAGCCACAGTCTTTTAAGGAGGCTGCAAAAGATATAAGGTGGTGTACTGCTATGCAAAAAGAGATTCGTGCTTTGGAAGATAATGACACTTGGACTATGGAAAAATTACCTCCTGAAAAGAAAGCTCTCGGAAGTAAATGGGTGTACAAAATTAAGTACAACTCAGATGGTAGCATTGAGAGGTTAAAAAGCCAGATTAGTTGTTTTCGGTAATCATCAAGTTGAAGGAATTGATTATAATGAGACATTTGCCCCAGTCGCGAAAATGGTGACAGTTAGAGCTTTTCTGGCCATTGCAGCATCCAAGCATTGGGAGTTGCATCAGATGGATGTTCATAATGCCTTCCTTCACGACGATTTAGATGAGGAGGTGTATATGAAACTTCCGCCAGGTTTTAGCTCCACTGATTCTGATTTGGTTTGTCGTTTGCGTAAATCGCTGTATGGTTTGAAACAGGCGTCTCGATGTTGGTTTGCAAAGCTTGTGACAGCTTTAAAGGGGTACGGGTTTCTTCAATCCTACTCCGATTATTCCCTCTTTACTTACTCTAAAGGGTCTGTACAGATCAACGTCCTAGTATATGTTGATGATTTGCTAATCTCTGGTAATGATTCCACTGCGGTGACGGCTTTCAAAGCCTATTTGAGTCAATGTTTTTATATGAAGGATCTTGGTGTGCTTAAATATTTTCTTGGCATTGAGGTGGCTAGAAGCTTCTCAGGGTTGTTTTTATGTCAAAGGAAATATGCCCTTGATATTATTTCAGAGGCAGGACTATTGGGCTCGAAGCCGGCTTCATTCCCGATTGAACAGAATCATCAGCTGGCGCGTGCCAAGGGGCTTTTTCTTACGCATCCCGAGCCCTATAGGCGTTTGCTTGGGCGTATTATCTATTTGGGGGTTACTCGTCCTGACTTGGCATACTCGGTTCATGTCTTGTCACAATTCATGCAGGAGCCGCGACAAGAACATTGGGATGCTGCATTACGGGTTGTTCGCTATTTAAAGAAATCCCCGGGTCAGGGCATTCTATTACGTTCAGACAGTGAGTTATCTTTGACAAGTTGGTGTGACTCGGATTGGGCAGCCTGTCCCCTTACTCGGCGGTCTCTCACTGGGTCGTTTGTGTTTTTGGGGCATTCGCCAATTTCATGGAAAACTAAGAAGCAACATACTGTAGCTCGTTCTTCGGCAGAGGCCGAATATCGCTCTATGGCATCTGTTACTTGTGTACTTTTGAGTTTGGGAATCCATCATCCTAAGGCGATTCCTCTTTTTTGTGATAGTCAGTCCGCGTTGCATATAGTGCAGAATCCGGTATTTCATGAACGCACGAAGCACATTGAGGTTGATTGTCATTTCGTGCGAGATGCTATCCAGGAAGGTCTTATTGCTCCGTCTTATGTGTCGACGTCAGACCAATTGGCAGATATTTTTACCAAGGCTTTGGGGAAGAAGCAATTTGATTTTCTCCTTGACAAGTTGGGCATTTTAGACTTGCATGCTCCAACTTGAAGGGGGTGTTAGGAGATTATTTAGGAAGTTACGAGTTTATTTAGAAGGTTTATTCCTTTATTCTTTCCTTTATTCTAGGATAGCTATATATGGGTACTTGCTTTGTTATAGAAAACTACTTCCTCAAGAAGTTTAATATTTCCTAAACTATTGTTAGGTATTATGAGAAATTAGGAAAACTACTGTTGGACTTCTTGTATAAATATTTTCCATTGAATTAATGAGAATACAGAAAAAAAATTACCCTAAATATTTCAGTTAGATTTCTATCTAAACCATGCATGAAAGAAAGATAATAGTCTAGTCTGTTCCCTACAAAACTTGTTTCAGGCCGGGTTTACGGTTTGCTATTTATTCTAAACCATAACAGAGAGATAAAGATTCAATAGTTTTTCTTCTCTTCAAAACTTGTTAGGGTTTTCTACAAACACTAGGAAACTTATTGATTTACTCTAAAAGTTTTCTCATATTAAATAACCCGGATTAAAGTAAATCAATGGCCTGTAAATTGGGTGGGTGGATGGATGTGATCCAGACCCCCTTGAGAGAATGAATGGGAAATATCCAAAGTGCGCTTTGAATCTGACACTTTTTAGGTTTGGATTCTAATATCTAAGATGCTAAAACTTGTTGTATGGGTCAGACAAGATCTTGAGGTTCTCTTTGCCAAAGTTAGGCAAAAACTAATAAAAGGCAGTATAAAGCTAGGATCTAACTTTACATTTTTTTTCTTTTTTCTTTTTATCTTCTTCACCAATCTGCTCACATACTAGAATAGACATGTACCAATAATTCGAAAGAATATAGTCTATACTTTTGCAAAGGGAAGCATTGGTGGAACATAATATATCTATGTATTCAAATATGCGTGCGCGTATTAGTTTTCAGAATTGTTTTTAAAGATTTTGATTCTCATAAAAAAATGGCTAGTAAAGATTTCTTCCAGATTTTTAATATTTAAACATTGTTTGCGTAACATTCATCACGCTTACATCTTGGGGTGTTTGTTTCAAAAGAATTTTTTCAATGGAAAACTAGCACAAGAAAAAATTTGGGAGAGAGTAGGAATATTTTCTCCAACTTATCTTGATTATTTTAGTATACCTCGAGAAACAAAATAACATGCCTTAAAAATACTTCAAAATTAAATGGTACATATCGAATGATGAAAGTTGTTGAGACGTAGAAATTTTTGTTTGTGCACTTGAACAAATGTGCTAATGTTTAGTGTTCCTCAACAACTCAAGAATTTAAGGATAAAAACAACATGTATGTTAGGTGAATTTATGAAACCGGCCAGGCCAGGTGTTTGGTTTAAATGGGTGGGTTTATTTATTTTATTATCTGAAATGGGTGGGTGGGTTGGCTGGCTGGCTGATTTATATAGACAGGGTATCAAGGTGGGTGTAACATATATAGACAAGTGTGCCAAAGATCTTCTTAATTAGTGCATGCTGAATTGCGAAGCATCAAATGTGCACGTGCATGCATCAATGTGTGCATAAGTCAGTCTCTGATCTGGTGGATGATCTTATAATCTCATGGTCATTAATTGGAGAGAGATACATACACACATGCATGCATCTCGATATCACAGAACTGCAAGCACAAGGATGGTTATGCGCACAACGAATATTGGCCATTATGAATATCCTTACAAATATAACATTGTTGTTGTTGGTTCTGGCTGGATATATAGGTGCTCTTCTCTAAGCTGGTCATGAATGGCATGCAGTTTTGAGTAGTGAGTTTTAATTGTGACGAAATGAAATGAATTGGAGGTGCATTGCAGCATTAACTGTGCTTGCAGTGTTTTGTTATCAGCTTCCTGTGCTGTACGTGTGCCCCGCGCGCCCGCCTACTATAGCCACTGCGCTGCGACCAGTTGGCTAATAAACTGCGCGCTCATCTAACTTAGGATCTAGTAGTAGTACGTAGTAGTAGTAGTGTTGTTGCAGACAAAGCTTTTCTTAAGCATTCAATTCAATTACCACGGTTGACGATCAATCTTTGAACTTTTGGACATCATTGATAGATATATAGTGGCTAAGCTGTACTAATCATGAGGATGTCTACAATACATATATAATGGGTCAAAATGCAAGAAAACAAAATCAGATTCAGAATCATTTTCCAAGGGTGTGTCAAGCTCCTTTCTTCACCAACCAATAATTTACATGGACGGAAATTTGAATTCAAAATTATTTTCTTTGAATTATTTGTTTACTTGTATAAGTAATAAAGGAAAACATTATAAATTCCTGAGTCGACCGCTCAAGACCTCTATCTATAGCCAGTAGCGGAGCCATGATTTTCATCTAGAGGGGGCAAAGTATAACATATATTAGTTGAGCCGATTAAATTAAATATATAGACACACAAATTTTTGAGTTTTGAAAAATAATAAATTTAAGCTTTTTATCGATACAAATTATGAGATCAATGTTTAGGAAAAATTATTGAAATTCTATGGTAAGTTTAATTTTATATAAAAAAAACAGAGAGATATACCTAGAAGAAAGGGTGAATCATAACTATAATTTATGTACGAGGGAACTTTTTTTTGGATAATAATTTGAGGGAGCCATTTATGGCTTAACAATTATTCCATGTAGTTGAAGAAATCATTTGGGATTGATAGTAGCATGCATGTTTTGTTTTCTAGGGAGCTAAAATAAAGTATTTCAAGCTTGAGGGGGGCTAAATTTTTCTTAATGATAATTTTCCTAATTTATTTATTTATTTCTTTTGGGGGACTTACGAATCTCTGTGTTATTTGAACAAACTTGGTAGATTTAGGGGGCAATTGGCCCCCGCCACCCGACTTGCAAATAACTCACTATTAGAGTTTCTTCTCGGGATGAGACTCTTCTGCTCAAGTCAGCAAACACTCTAAGCAAAAAATGGCAGGGGGGGGGGGGGGGGGCTTCCTTTTAGGAATCGACCAAGGCAATGAGTTTCCTTGTACCGGCCATCACATGTCGTTATGGACTCGAGCACTCCCACTTTTGTGGAAGAGAGTGGACCTAGTCGGGTTACAAAAACGGCGCGCACATCCGCCCCTCTTTGAGTCATGCAAGGCATAGTATACATGTCTTGTATTATTTTTGGACAAAAAATTATTGATCTTGGACTTTCCCTTTTTGCAAAATCACAAAAGATTTGTAACATCTTAACGACTCGATTTGATTTTATTGTGATTTATTACATGCATGTTTTTCTTATGTCTTTTGCTATAAACTATTAGGAGACCAATCCAAATTGAACTCTAGTTGTTGTGAACTATGAGTTGTAGATTACTATGAGTTGTATACCAAATCAGATATGTACGTAGTTATCAAGTAGTTGTAACAAACTCTACAACCATTGTATATATACAAATGTATTACCTATGAGATTCACATCAATGAAAGATCGTTCCTTTTCATGGTATCAGAGCCATAATATGTTTTTGGAGATCTAATTTGTGTGGACTCTTTTTTCTAGTAGTCTTTTCCCTTTCTCAAATTCTTTGGACTCTCTACTTGAGTAGTCTTCATCTCGATTTTTTTGTGTGTATTTGGTTGCCATCATGAGTCCTACATCTTCATCTTTAGTTTCTATGACTCCATCATCTCCAACCAATGCTAATGCTACGGTTATCTCGTTTAACACCCTTGCCAATCTAGTGACGAATAAGTTAGATCGAGACCGTGGGAATTACCTTATGTGGAAACAACAAATGATACCGGCTTTGCAAAGCCAAGATTTGTTTAAGTTTGTTGATGGCTCCTATCCTGCTCCACATGAATTTTTGTCACAAAATACTGAAAGTGGTTTATCTGAGATGAATCCTGCCTATCTCTTATGGCGACGTACTGATCAACTCGTGTTGAGTTGGATCAATGACACCTTGACAGAATCTGTCCTTGCACAAGTTATTGGTGTTAACACATCAAAGGAAGCATGGGATGCTCTCGAATGATTGTACTCCTCTCATTCTGAATCAAGGCTTTTACTACTAAAGCAACAACTCCATTCCCTTGATAAGGGAACAACTTCAATGGAAGAATATCTTGATAAAGTTAAAAGTATCAGTGATGCTTTAGCTGCTGCTAGTGAGCCAATCAAGGACAATGATCTAGTTTTGTATACTCTTAATGGCCTCCCTGCTGAGTATGAGAGTTTCGTCACCTCGATGACAACTCGTTTTGGTGGATTTCCTGATTTCTATTCTTTGACTGAAATGTTAATCAGTCAAGATCGTTTACTGGAGTCGCTAAAGAAGAAACAACCCAATGAACCTGTTGCTTTCTATACAAAGAAAGGTGATGCTCGGGGCATATGACGTCTGAACTATCGAGGCACTAGTCGTTCAACTCATCGGGGTACAGTCCCTTAACATTCAAGAACGTGGACAGGGTCGAGGATATTATAATGACAAAAGAGGTACATCTAACTCTTTTTCTCATCATGATCGATCTAACTATGTTGTTTGCCAAATATGTGAGAAACCAGGTCACAAGGTAGGAAAATGCTTTAACCGTTATGATCCTGATTACCAAGTTGATAATATTCTTCAATCATTTGCAAATATGCCTCTTTCGGATCCAAATTGGTATTTTGACACGGGAGCCACAATCCATCTTACTGCAAATGCTTCTCATATGTCAAATAAATTTGGTTATCGTGGGGCTGATCAAATTATTATTGGAAATGGCACTGGACTTCCGGTTCATGACTCTGGTAACATTTCTATTTCTACTCCATCTACACAATTTCATTTATGGAATGTCCTTCATGTGCCTGCCATTGCTAAAAATCTTATATCAGTGGAAAAGTTTGTTAAGGACAACAAATGTATTATTGAATTCACACCTTCTGATTTTCTTATCAAGGATTAATGACAAAGAAGGTGCTTCTAAGCGGACCGAGTAATGGTGGCCTTTTCCCCATTTCTCCACATTCCGTTTCATGTTTATTGGCAAGGGCTTGCTATGGTGAACGCATTTCAATGGAGAATTGGCACCGAAGATTGGGGCATCCTAATCCCAAGATTTTATCATTTTTGCAAAAGAATAAAGTCCTGAAATATTCAGGCAATAGGAGTTTTAATAAATTATGTTCAGATTGTCTTGCTGGGAAAGCTCATAGGCTTCCGTTTGTTGATTCAAGTTCTTTTTCTTCATCCCCTCTTGAACTGGTTCATGCTGATTTATGGGGTCCATCTCCTATTATTAGTAAAAGTGGTTATCGATATTATCTATTGCTAGTTGATGATTATTCAAGATTCAGTTGGATATTTCCTTTAGTTTGAAAGTGTGAGGCACCTGCTTGTTTTATTAATTTCAAGTCATTGGTGGAAAACTTGTTTGGTTTTAAAATCAAAAGCTTTCAGTGTGATGGTGGGACAAAATTTACAGGTGGTCAATTCTCTTCATTTTTGCACACTCATGGAATATTTCAACGTATTTCGTGTCCTCATACTCAACAACAAAATGGATGAGTTGAGAGAAAGATTCGTCATATCAAGGAAACATGATTAACACTTATGTTTCAAGTAGGGCTTTCTAAACCATTTTGGTTTGATGCATTTCGGACTGCTACTTTCTTGATCAATCGTCTTCCATCCATAACACTTAACAAAAGATCGCCTTATCAAGTTTTATTTTCCAGAGGTCCGAACTATAGTGCCTTACGAGTATTTGGTTGTGCTTGTTATCCATTTTTGGGTGCTTATGCAAAAGACAAGTTGGATTCATGTACATTGGAATGTATTTTTATTGGTTATCCACCAAATTATAAAGGCTACTTATGTCTTGATTACAAAACTGGGCGTGTGTATACATCTCGCCACGTTGTTTTTGATGAACAAAAATTTCCATTGGCGGGAGTACGCAATCAAGATGATATCATCTCTTCATATGGATCTATTAGTTCACCTCCTGTGTTTTCTTTACCAACCAAGCCTTCTAATCCAGCACATATGCCATCCTTATCAATTAATACATCAGCTCCAAACTCCCACCACATTACTGACACTACCCAATTTGGAGATGTAGTGGTGGTTCAACATCAATCCGGTGATCCATCCTTTCCTATATCAGAAACATCCTCAATCCCAAATTCTTCTCCTAATGATCATAATCAACAACCAACCTCCAATTTACCATCATCTGATGAACCTCCAACATCACATTCAATACCACCATCATCACCTCAACCCACCCATCATATGATTACACGATCAAAGACTGGCTCACTGAAACCCAAAGTCTATCTAGGTGTCAAGCACCCACTGCCCAAATGTTTTCAAGCTCAATTGGCTCAGATTGAACCTTATTCATTTAAGGAGGCATCTACTCATCTTGATTGGATGGCTGCTATGATGGATGAGTACAAGGCTTTGATGTTGAATAATACATGGACTCTAGTATCGCCTCCACCTGCTTCTGAAGTAGTTGGTTGCAAATGGGTTTATAAATTAAAGCGCCACGCTGATGGTTCAATTGAACGATACAAAGCCCGTTTGGTGGCTCAAGGGTGTTCTCAATCATACGGAGTCGATTTTGATGAAACGTTTACCCCAGTTGTGAAACCATGCACCATTCGGGTTGTGTTGTCTATTGCTCATAGTTTATCATGGAAAATTCGCCAATTAGATGTCAAAAACGCATTTTTACATGAGTTTCTTGACAAAGATGTATATATGCGACAACCACCAGGCTTCAAGGATCCCTCACGACCGAACTTTGTTTGCAAATTAAACCGAGCTATTTATGGTCTCAAGCAAGCCCCTAAAACATGGTTTACAAGATTCAGTTCTTTTCTTATTGGATTGGGTTTTGTGTGTAGTCGGTTTGACTCCTCCATGTTCGTTCGTTGTGATGCACGCGGGATCTTGGTATTATTATTATATGTTGATAGCATTATTTTAACCAGATCTTCCTCTTCATTGATTAACTCGATGGTTCATTCTCTTCAATCTCAATTTGCAATGAAGGACCATGGCGACTTACATTTTTTTCTTGGAATCGAAGTGACTCGGACTAATGGCACTTTGTTACTCACACAAACTCGTTATATTCTAGATATTTTAAAACGTGCCAATATGCTTGATGCCAAGCCCATGAGTAGTCCCATTCCTCCAGGTTCGAACTGTCAATTAATGACGGTGATCCCCTTATGGATCCCTCATTTTATCGGAGTATTGTTGGTGCTCTTCAATATGCTACGATGACACGGCCAGACATCTCTTATGCCGTTAATCAAGCATGTCAATATATGCACCAACCAACAAATGTGCATCTTTCATTGGTAAAACGTATTCTTCGATACTTGAAAGGATCCCTAGCTTTTGGTGTTCAAATTCGCCCATCTCTGGACTTTACTCTTAGAGCATACAGTGATTCTGACTGGGCATGATTTCCTGATGATAGACATTCAACATCTGGTTCTTGTATTTTCTTGGGGACAAATTTAATATCTTTTTTTTTTTAAAGGCAAGCAGGGTTTTTATAGGATCCCAGAACCCATAAAGATGCCGCAAGCTGGGTTTGAACCCATGACCTAGTGGTACCATCCGCCGAGCTCTAACCGTTGAGCTGTCATGCCATTGGCACAAATTTAATATCTTGGACCTCAAAGAAACAACCCACTGTCTCTCGCTCAAGCACTGAATCTGAGTATCGAGCATTGGCCACCACAGCTGCGGAGCTCGCATGGATTCAATATATTCTCAAAGATTTGGGTTTGCTAGCTCGGCGTCCCCCCATTTTATTCTGTGACAACATCTCTGCCATTTATCTCGCTTCAAATCCTGTGTTTCATGCACGCACTCGCCATATTGATGTGGACTATCATTTTGTTCATGAACGAGTTCTTCGAGGTCAACTTCGTGTGCTGTTTCTCAATAGTGTTGACCAAGTTGCTGACATCTTTACTAAGGGGCTTACCTCCCTGCGATTCACTCATTTGCGATCCAAGCTTTCCGTGGTTGCTCAACTCGTTCAGCTTGCGGGAGGGTGTTAGGAGACCATATCGAAATTGAACTCTAGTTGTTGTGAACTATGAGTTGTATACCAAATCAGATATGTAGTTATCAAGTAGCTGTAACAAACTCTACAACCATTGTATATATACAAATGTATTACCTATGAGATTCACATCAATGAAAGATCGTTCCTTTTCATAAACAATGTTTTCTCATTTCTTCTATGTGTATAAACTTACCGAGTTTTAGGGTTTATTGGGCTACTGCGATCAGAAAATAATATGGTGCTCTATCTTGTGTCACTCTAATAAATAGTGCATGCAGATTTTGAGAGATATATCATCTTCCTTTAGTTGTTGTATCTTCGAGGTTGCTTGAATTTGTTTTGTGCAAAATGGTATCCATAAAATGTGCATGATCACCTTAAGGAGAGTCACCTAGCTTGCGCTTCAGCCTCCTTGTAGTGTCATTCAATTGTTCATGTAAAACATTTCTATTACCAGAGATATTGTCGTTGAGCTGAAAAGGCCTCGGTGTAAAAAATGCAAATCATTACTTATGAATCTCCCCTTAGACGACTGTCTAAGCGTGAGGGATATACAACCTGGTGCAACCATCACCCTCCCCGGATTAAGCGCCTTTTCAGCACACATTTTGGTGCAACCATCCCTACTCCTCGGGCAAGGTGAATTTCCTATGGGTTGTCACAGTCCTATATCCTTAAAAGGAATCGTTCCCGGTTCATGAGGGACACAACCATCACCCTCCTCGAGTTATGCGCCTTTCTAGCACACCTCTTGACGCAACTATCACCACTCCTTGGGCTAGACGTCTTTTCAGCGGGTGTCACAACTAAAATGTCTCTTTTTATTTTCTAGTGTAGTTATATGCACCTTTACTAGTCTAATTAATTCGGTCGTTACACAAATTTCTTCTTTTGATAATTTGATTGCTTCCGAAGTGATCGAAGAAGAAACTCCGAAAATTTTGTACTTTTTATCACCATATTGCCATGGATTTTGCTCATAAAAAGCATACCCAAAAGTTATGTTAGACAGGGGACTTTCGTGGATTACGTCTTCAATGATCAAATAAATCATGTATAGTCCACCTCTACTTAGGTAAGTTTTGCCCTTGCATTATGAAACTATGTAGTTGAGATTTGGGAACTTGCTAATCTATAGAAATGTGTACTGGGGATGTTACTGGGCTAATTGCTATGTGGGGGGTTCTTGGATAGTCCGCTTGGTACCCCTAGTTTAGACTAGTACTGAAAATAACCCTAACTGCCGTATGGTATGGTATGGTATGGAAGGAAAACAAAAATAAAAATAAAATGGCAGTAGTTCAAATGGATATACATCATCTATTGATGTGTGGTGTGGGGGCTTGGGACATTCTTTGATGGGATGGTCACCACTCACCACTCACCACTCACCACTCACCACCGACCCACTTACCTGCAGGGAGCATGTTTTACTACATCAATGATTCACGAGTGCTATAGAGAGGGGAAGAAGAAGAGAATCTTGAAGAAGTGCATTTGCCCCAATCATGAAACCAAACCCGAAAACGAAAAGCAGCTCACAATTATTCACACCTTTGCACAACACATGCATGCATATCTACAACATATTTTAGCTCATATCATCATCCAACTCAAATTCTGAATATATTCTCATCCTTTATTTTACTTTCTCATATGATCCCTTAAGTGATGCTTTTGGGATAGCTAAGGACTAGAAAATGGCGAGGAAACCTTGTGGTCCTTGACATTGTCAACTATATCATAAACCAAACTCCTCCCCTGCCTTTAACAAGCACTAAGGTCCTTGTACCTTTTTCTTCTTTGGGGGATAGGAGATTCATGATAATATCTGGAGCTCCATATTGAATTGGTGCCACATATGGCTTATTAGATTCTTTTTGGACATCAATTATGAAATGAGATGATTCAAAAGTTTCTTTTTCTTTGAGTGAAAGATAACACATTAATTAATGTTCGATTCTTTCCAACATCAACATCATATTTCAATCACACCCTATATATGTGTACAACAATGGTAGTAAAATTATTCTTGTTTCTTACTTTCGAATGTTATTTCCGTTTTGGGGGATCCATAAAATTGCCTCATCCTTGGTTCAAATTTGTTTGATTACATCCATATGAAGGAGATAAAAGATGCTGTTTGGCGAAAAGGTAAAATGAGAAGGTACACAAGAGATGGGCTTGACCCATACTTCTCTCAAACATGATCATGGGCTCTATGCCTAGAGACTGGGCCTAAACTTACGAGAATAGCCTATTGATGAGCACTTACAGGAGGCTGTCAATAACTTGGGCCTGTTTTGGATTATGTCTTGATTTTTGAACACAATATGCTAATTGAGTATTAAGGGAAAGCCAAATTTTTTTTTTTAAATGTTTAAAACCCAAAACTACCCTTCTGTTTTTCTTTTTTCACTTTCTTCTCCTGCTTAAAAATGCACACCAACAGATTTGTCATGAAAAATGAGAGAAAAATTTACATAAGATCGGTTAAGAATTCGGTTTTAAATTGGAAGTCTCTGGTTTTATGCTTAGAGAATAACAAAGGGGAGCCAAGATATTTGTCCGATGAGTGGAAAAATTTGGAACCCGGAATTCTGTTAATCATCTTAGTATGTTTAGGATAGACATTAGAGCTAAAGAAAATAGACGACTTCTCAAAATTGACTCCTTGGCCTAAAACGCAACATTATTGATTAAGGAGATCTTTAACTGAGTGGGCTTTGGCTAAGGAGGCTCGACAAAAAAGGAGAAGATCGTTAGTGTAGAGAAGATGGCTGATAGACGGAGAGTGACATCTGATTTTGATGTCGTGAATAGATCCAGAGGTTTCAGCATGGGCTAATAGGCGAGAGAGAGCCTTGGCGACCATGATGAAAAGATAAGGTGATAGAGGTTTTCCTTGACGAATGCTTCGCAAGGGTTTGAGGGGGGGGGGATCCATTAAGTAGGACCTGAAGGGAAGACGTGGAAATGCATTGGTTAATCATCTGGATCCATTCATCAGAGAAACCTAGTTGCTTGAAAATTTGGAGAAGGAACGACCATTCGACCTGATCGTAAGCTTTGGCCATGTCAATCTCAGTAGCCATCCAGCCACGGGATTTTCTTTTCATTTGAAAGAAAGTCTCATGGGCAATACTCACGTTATCTGAAATGGATCGACTTTTGAGGAAGGCTCCCTGGTGCGGGGAGATGATGATGTCCAGGAGTGGTTTGAGTCTGTTGGCAAGGATTTTGGAAATGACCTTGTAGATGACATTGCATAGATCTATTAGTCGAAATTTTTCTGGAGAGATTGGATTATTGACTTTAGGAATCAAGGCAATGAAGGTGTCATTCAACTTGGGATCAAGCCTCTTAGAAGAGAAGAAATTTTGTACAACACTAATAACCTCAGGACCCACAATATCCCAATAGTGTTGGAAGAAGAAAGCATGGAAGCCATCTGGTCTTGAGGCTTTGAGGCTACCAATTGAAAATATTGTTTCTTTGATCAGGTCACCACTCGGGATAGCAAGTAGAGAAATATTGTCTTCATCAGAGATGACAAATTGAAAAAGCTGAAGGATGGAATGGTCTGGGATAGGATTGGAAGAATCAAAGATAGAGGATAAGTAGGAGTTAAGGGTGTTACCTACACCCGAGGGTTCAAATTGCCAATTATTGTCAACGTCCTTAAGACGTAAAATGAGATTAGATTTGCGGTGCATTAAGGCAGATAAGTGAAAGAATTTAGTATTCCTATCCCCATCAGAAAGCCAGGAAATACCAGATTTGTTAATCCAAAAAAAACTCTTCACGCTTAAGGAGTTCCTCTAACCGAGATGACCGCCACATTGGATCTAGAAAGAGGGCATTCTGAAGCGAATCAAGTGCAACTCGAGTTTCTACGATACAAGCTTGGATGTTCCGAAAATCAGATTTGTTCAAACGGGTCAGGGCATGGCTAAGATTTTTGACTTTGGTGAGGAAGATGTGTGATGGTGAGCCAAGTCGGCGTGGGGTCCAGGAAGAAGAAACTACACAATGACAGCTTGCTTCCCTAGTCCACATATGGAAGAATTTGAAAGGTTTTGGGGAGAAATTAGAATGGGAAACAAGTTGTATGAGTAAGGCCCGATGATCCGAGAAATGAGCATGAATGGATCTACAGGAAGCAGAAGAGAAGATATCCATCCATTCAGTAGTAGCTAGAACCCTATCCAGTTTTGCTTTGATACCATGTCTATCCTGCCTTTTGTTGGACCAAGTAAATTGTGAGCCTTTGAGAGGGAGATCCCAGAGCTAATGGGAGTCTACAAAGTTTCGAAAGTGGAGAAATTGGGGACAATACCGCCAACTTTATCATTAGGACTATAAATGACGTTAAGGTCTCCAATAATGACCCCTGGGAAGGCTTGGCAATTGTAAACCTATAGCATGTTACTCCAGAAGTGGATTCGGCGGGCCGGGTTTGGTTCGCCATATACAAAAAAAGTCGACCATACATTAGTAGAATTGTAATCAGAAATAGTGCAACTAAAATAATATTTACAGGAATAAATGATTGTAAGATTGATACATGCCTTCCAAAAGAGAGCAATACCACCTTACTGTCCTAGTGTTGGAACTGAAAGTCCGTGTCTAAAGCCCAGTCTACGGCGAGTACAGTCCATTTTTTCAGAACTGGCCTTGGTTTCAGAAAGAAAAAGAATATCTACATTGGACTATCTGGAGAGGGTATTTATTTGTCGGAATGCGTTGGGAGACCCTGCGCCTCTAGCGTTCCAAGCAAGGATCACGAGGACTGAGGTGATCGTCGAAACCTGAGAGGATGGAGTCTTGACTGGAGCCGTGGTAATGAGAGAAGAGGAAAGAGGGACAACATCCAGTGAGCTTGCATGTTCAGAGAGATTGGGCTTCTTATTTCAATCCAATACTGAGGAATTAGAGTGTCAGGAGCTCAGTTTACGTTTCCCCAACTGTAGGGAAGCTTCTTTCCTTGTTTTGGCTACATTACTGGCCTTAACTGTGTCCTTATGAATTCGTCCCATATCCAAAGGGACTAAACAAGTGGGAGCAGAGACATCAGGAGTAGTAGAGGAAGTGCTAGTTGTCGTGCCTTTTTTGAATGGGAAGAATGCCCCGAAGAACGTGTGGTCTTGGTAGACTTGGCCTTAGAAACTGAGAAAGTCTGGCCAGTAAGCTCTGGGGCAGCAAAGGTTCCGCAGAAGGAACAATAGGAGCATAATTAAGTTGTGCAGAACCAACATCAGAAACTTGAAAATCAGCCATGATTGGCGATAGAAGGGTGGAGCAGGCCGTAGCAATGGTGTAGATGGGAGAGGAAATCGGCAAGAGAGAAGCCGAAGATTGAGCTCTGGGCGATGTGGGAAAACTGGGTGAATTTGCTGAAGAGATTTGAGATGGAGGAGGTACCTGAAAGGGTTGAGCAGGAGCTGGTAATGAAAGCGTTGGGCCTATGGGAAGAGGCCATGATGGGGAGGTCGAACCAGCTTGGGCCAGAAGAGGTGGCTAATTGTATAAAAGCGGTCCAGATATGGATGAGCCCAATAGGTGGGTGAAACTGTGTAACACCCCTAAATTTCATAAAGATAATTTATTTTATTTTTAATTAAATAAAATAGAGTTACACTTTATTGAATTTAAATTTAAAATTTTTAGGGTTTTATTTAGTGTGTTTAGGGGGTGTGTGTCTTTGGAGTTTCAGTGGGGGCGGATAACCACCCACCCTATAAAGAGGAAATAAACATTTTTTCCTTTTTCCTTCTTATTTTCTCCTTCTTCATTCTTCACGTTTTCTTCTTTTCGATGGCGGCTGATGACGGAAGAGCAGTGGTTGGTGTGGTTGATTACGAGCAAGACGATGTGGAATCTGTGGGAGAGTTCCATCGACAGAGATATGGGAATCAGGGTTGCGATCAAATGAGGCGAAGGCTTGACTGTGGGTCGATTGATGGGGTCAGTGGGTGAAGTTTGCGGTTGTGATGGGGAGCGATCTGCGACGGGGCTGTGTGGTGGTCCGAGGTGCTCATTAAACGGTCCGGAGTGGTTTTTGGTAGAGAAGATCAAAGGTGAGTTACTTCATCTCCTTATCATTTACTGTGAGTCTCTCCTTTGATTTCTTCTGTTTGAAATATTTGTTGGAGGAAAGGTTGGTGTTATAGGTTATTTGCTTGATGATTTGTCTGTGAGAACTATTTGTTGTCTCTACATACCTAATTGAGCATTTTCTGTGAACAATCTTCACACACTGTTTTTATCATCTCATTATAGATGGATTCAAAATTTGCTTATGTGTTTGCTTGGTTGTTGGATCTATATGTTTTCATCAAAAGATCCAATTTTTTTTTTGAAATGGAGTTTCACTAGTTTGTGGTTTTATGTTATATGATCCATGTTTGGTAGATTCAATCATAGTACTTGATTGGGGTTTGATCAGAAAGTGATTTTTTTGGTCGTCATTTATAAAGGGTTTCAGTTTGATCTTACTATTCCGGCATGGTGCAATAACATATACCTGTTGGATATTGTAATTATTTTCCTGTGAAGTTAGTCTTGGAAAAAGAAAAAGTGTGCCATCAGGGGTGTCTTTATTTATGTAAACACCCATATGAATAAGATTTCTTCCAATCTAGAACTAACTCACAAGAGGTATGAACATTGATGTGGTTGTATGTTTTGTAGTTCAGGTCTGGGAAGTGCTAGTCATCTTCTTGTAACTTGTGAAAGCTAATCTAGGATGTTTGTTGTATTTTGGGTAATGGCTGAATCTATGGAAGAGTTGTTAAGAAGTTGGAGGATCATGCCCCAAGTTCAGTTCTCCGATAATGAACCCAGAGTTCACAGTTTGCACAAACTCATTTGGTTGAAGGACATTCCCCCCCAAGAGCTTGTTTCCTTCTTTGGATTATTCTCCAAGGCAGGCTGCTTACAGTTGATGATATCAACTTTCCAAATCATGGTGATTTATGTGGTACTGACTTAGAGAGCATTGACCACCTTTTGCTTGTATGTTCCTTACTCATAGCATTTGAGAGAATGTCTAAGTGAATTCATAATGCAAGCTACTATTTCGCAACCAGCAGAGGTCTGGTCAACACCAAATGTGTGAAGTCCTAATCTATCTTTGATTTGGAAATGGGGGTGGGATCGAATGTTTCATGCTCTTGCCTGGGTTGTTTGGAGAGAGATAAACAACAAAATATTCAAGGGAGTGTCCGAAGATGTAGATATGAAAATATTCAGGGGAGTGTCCCAAGATGTAGATATGAAGGTTACTCATTGTGCATGTGGTTGATACATACATTTTCCATTGTTTAGAATTCATAGTTGTATTGAGAATTCTTAGTTGAGAACATGAAGCTAGGGAGTTGTGTATTGGATTATGAGAACTGCAAAGTTTAGTTTGTTAATTCATGAGATTTGAGTTTCGTAAATGTCATTTATGACGGATATTAACATGTCATGCATATGTCTCATGATTTAGCAATAAGGAGTTGGGGGTGATGCGATGAAAGGAAGAATTTTTACTTGGAGAAACTAATTTTCTCATCATGGTCAAATTTGATATATCTTACTGGTTAGGGAGCTGGAAATTCGACTAAGCAGGTGAGCAAGACTTTGGTTATCTCTCATTCTTGTGGTAATCTTTGCTCGAAAGTGGGTTCTAGGTCGTCCTCATGAAATTCATGTGTGGATGTTTTGAGTATTCTAAAATTTAGATTTGATGAACTGTTTCTTATGGATATAGTATGTTTCTTGTGGGTATAGTCACAGTGGATCGAAACAAAGAAAATTGAATAGTATGTTTTGATGTGCAAGCAGAACTCCACCTACTGACCTTCTCCATGACTCATTCCCAGCTGTTGGTTAATGACATTGCTGCTGGTTAATGTCATTTGATTTCCTTGTCATCTTTTGGAGATTTCATAATCTTATTTACTGGCACCCTTTCTCACAGGTCTTGCTCCCTTTCCTTTTCTTGCATAATAGAGTGAATAATTAAACCTATTGGTAACAGTATGATTATGCATCTTTTAGATGACACCCCATTTGAGATACTTTTTGTCAAACTAGGATATATGTGTTTATCCCAAAAATCACATTCCATAGATGATACCAGTTTGATGGATCTAGAATGCAAATTCCTTTTTGCGATTCTCTTGCATTTTAGTTGTTCACTTTGCCTTAAAGGATGGGTTGGTTGTGCAAATTTGGGTTCGGGTTACCGTGTACAATGCTACTTGCGCTTTGTGATTTCATGTGGTGTTATTAATTTTGGGATCTTAATTGTTTCGATGAATAACTAGTCAAAGGAGTAAAGAAAGTTTTGTTACAGAGAGGTTATGTGCGTGTGTTTGTAGCGCAAACTGTTTTGCATGTATTTGCAAGTTTGTGCATTCGGGTTGGATGTGTTCGATCGGGTATGTTTTTGGGATGATTTTGCTTTTACTTAGAAACTTGATCTCCTATACCTAAACTTATGAGTCTCACACTCTATATATTATTTTGTTCTAAGTAATCGTTTGCAAATGAAACTCTGAGTTAATTCTGTTTGAGAAATTAATTTGTCAGGATTTATATTTTGATGAGATAAATTTGGATGATTGTATTATATGCCAATTGGCTTGTTAGGGAGTCTAAGTTCCTTATATTGAATGGGCTTTGATCCCTCGTTTTGTTACAGAAAGTTTATATATGAAAAATGTAGGTTGCCCCAAAACAGTGGGAGGATATCCCGATGAGATTGTTTATGATTTGACAATGTGTCAAATGCTATGTTTCCCCAAAAGAATGGGTGGATTTACTTATGAATGACAAAATGTCATTATGAAGGAAATTCTGAAATATAAAAAATAAATGATATTGATAAACTTTGATTCCTGAAAATTTAATCACTTGGAATTGTATCACTTAGAACTACCACACCTCTTTTTGTTTATTATTTTCCCTCTCTTATAGAGAAACTAAATAACCTGTGGGTTGTCTTGTGGAGGTGGGGCGCCTATTTCTTATAGAGAAACTAAAATAACCTTCGGGTTAGTCTTGCGGAAATGAGGTGAATTTGTATGCCTAAGATAGGCTTTGATATTTATCCGTAAAAAATGTGACGTGACTTTATGCGCATTGATAGCCCAAGAGTGGCTTTTTGTTACTCATATAGTTAGGAGTATCCGGTGATGCATGCCTGTATGTGATGTGTCCCACTTGGGCATGGATGACAGAGAAATCCTCTTTTATATGAGAGAGGCACACGTGCATGTATGTTCGACATGAAGGTGGTGCGAATGCGGTATCGTCTAAGTGATCAACCCGCAAAAAGATGAATCAAATTCAAATAAAAATGAATAAATTACGTTTACATTGTTTCTAACCCTTTTCATGCAAGATGGAAAGTCCACTAATATTTCTGCAGGTCAGACTTGCCATAGTCAACTTCTACAGTGTAAGTATAAGTAAATGCATTTTTACTTAATTGGGATGATGATATGATGGCCTCGATGAGGAACTAAATTATTTGAACTGTGTTTTCTTGCATGACACCTTTGCCTCGTCGAGGAACTACCTATTGGTGTGATGGTTTTTTGTTTGTGTTTAGCTTGATGTTTATCACATGTGAATTTATTGATTTTTGGGATGAAGATTTACTCACACCAGCTTTATTGCTGACCCAAGTGAGCTTTTGCTTCTTGGGTACATTCCTTTGGGAATGTAGCCGATGAGCCTTTCATGTTTAGAGACTTTTGAGCAGCGTTATTGGAGTTTTAATAGTGGGGATAGCAACGTCAGTCTTTCCTGGTTAGAGTTTTTACTTGTTTCAGTAATTAAATCATGTTTACGTTGTTGTTGCTGCTAAATGTTTCTATTGTTATTGAATTTCACATCCCGAGTTTTGGGGAAACGGATAATCTACGTGGATATTTGGATTTTCATTTTCTTCGAAAAGCGGGTCGTGAAAAACCGCCTGAATGGACACCCGGAGCACGGTGCTGAGAGGCCCAGGGAGAGCCCGAAAGCAGGAGGTATTGAAAGTGGCAAAAGTTAAGGCCCTAAGAGAGCACCTGTTGGCTCAAACATGGGAGCCCACGAATTGAAATCTGGTGGGTGTGCCACATGTGGCTGTAATGATGTGGCCACTTCAGAGCTCAAGGAGGAAAAGGTGGAGGAGTGGAGCCCAATTCCTAAACTCGAAAGTTGGTTAACTGGAGCAGGGATCATTTGCTGGTGAACAGTAGTGGGCTCACTCGATTGTGGAGTTGACCACGTAGGCCCTTAAAAGATCAAAGGAGAAGAAAAACAAGAAAAATTGTATTTTTTCCTCTAACAGGACTCAGACCCCATGATGGGGAGTTGACAACTCAAGATGTTGAGGCGTAATGGTGATGTTAGAGGTCGAGTGCAACTGCGAAAAGGGAACATGGGGGTCTCCTCCCAACTGTGACAATGGAGAAGTTGGACAAGCATCTTCGAGTACGAAGTAGCCTGGTGCAATAATGTGTTGGTTGGAGTGTTGGAGGGAGGCGAAGCAGTCATCAATCCAAGGGAGCAAGACTGAGATCTAGAAGGAGATAACGAAAGATCAACACAAAGGGGCAAAGACCAAGCCTTAGTCGTCACCGCTAATTGGCGACTAACAATGGGAGGTTGGCGGCGGTGGATATGTTGGGGTCGAACCGGTGTAGGCAAAAAGGAGGTTTGCTCTGTACGGGTTTTGATTCAGGCTTTCTGAGTAAAGGGGAGGGAGATAGAATTTGGCAATTGACAGGGTCGTAAGAGTTGAAGAGTTTCATAGTACATGGAGCAATGCTTCCCAAAGACATGTCCAATAAACCCACAACAGAAACAGAAGGTGGGAGGGTCCTGATAGCAGAAACAGAAAAGAAATCCGCGGGCATATTTAACTCCAAATTCAATTTTCATAGTGCATGGGAGAGCCCTTGTAACATTGATCCACAACTTAAATCTTATAAAAGGAACGTACAGTCTTGGAGTATGCTGTATCAGTCTCCATAAGCTCGGCAAAACTAGATGCAAGGAGTTGTATATCTGCTTCCTCTAATTTTTTTAGGAGGAAACTCATGAAATCAAACCCATGTGGGGACCTCCGTGAAGTCTGCTTCTAAATAGTTGTCCTGCCATGGTTTGGGAATCATTAGCCAGCCAAACAGAACCCAAGGGTCTGGGTAAAGAACTTTGATCATTCTTACATATCCGAGAATTGCACCAAGTAGTAGGTGTTATCAAGGTCCCATCGGCGGGCGAGTGTTTTCACTTCAAAATGATGTTGAGTCGCCCATTGTGAAGCCATTCTCTTGGCGAAAACCTCCTAATGCAAGCGTTGGTGATGGCAGTATTTCACCACCACGCGAAAGTGAATATCGTCGTTGGGGAAATTTGTACGGCGGTTGAAAGGGGGGTGGGTATGTCTAGATTCCTTCTAAGATGGAATGTAGGCGATTGGGGAGGGAGAGAGGTGTTGAATAGGGGTTGGATCAGGTGAGGAAGTGGAAGATGGTGGAATGGAGGGGTGGGTGGTGGAGGAAGATAGAAGTCTAGGAGTCGGAAATCATGGTTGGGAAAGGAGGTGGTAGGAGGAGGTGGAAGGAAGTGGTGCTAGAGAAGAACAAGAAAAGTACATCAGGATCGATCTATAACAAAAGTGAGTTTGAATGGTGTGAATAACATGCAAGGATGGAGTAGTGAAAGGGGATGCTCTCAAAGGAGATGGATTAGTAGTGGGTGAGGGAGATCCGAATGAAAACATGTAATCTAGGGAGTTAGTAGAGATGGGTGGGGAAATGATGATTGACTCATGAGGGGCAGTGATGATGTGATGTTCAGACAGCGTGGAGAGGCGAAAAGACTGGAAATTTCCAATAGAAGGGCTTCCTGAAAAGCCAAAGTCCTTTCCCAAGCTAGCCGCACAGTCATGATTAAATCTGTCTTCAATTCTATCTTGGTTTACATTATGCACATTTTCCTCATACCTGCTAGTTTAACCCACAAAATGGATATGCTAACCCACAACTTTTGGTGGAATGGCCAGGATGAGGGTCGTGCCAAACATCTATGCACATGGGACAAAATTACCAAACCTCAACACCTCGGGGGTCTCAATATTCCTAACTCTAGGAACAAGAATATTGCACTTCTGGCAAAGAATGTCTGGTCTTTCCCAGCTTATCTGAAATCCAGGCTCCTCAAATCCATCTATCACTCGTGCAAAACCCTCTCCCAACTTGTTAAACCCCCTGCGGTTGCTTCCTTTGTCTGGAGAGGCATGCTCAAAGCTCTCCACTCCATGAAACAATTTGTGCATTAGCAAGTTCTCTCTGGCGAACACATCGATCTCTAGCATGACCTGTGGGTCAAACCATGCCCCCTGTTGGCTTACTGTGTGCTAGATCTCCCACCTTTTGACCTCCCAACCGCTATTCCTAATTTTTGTCTTGTCTTTTCTGCCTCGACTAGGGAATGGAACATGGCTCTCTTCAACTCCTTATTTCCCGTTCTGGTGGTCCAGGACATTTCCAATATTTGCATTAGAGCCACTCCTCGGCCTGATATTATTATCTGGAACATAGACAAAAAAGGAGTCTTCTCAGTGAAGAGCGCTTCCCGGGCATTTTTTTTTCGATATTGCTAGTTCTTCCTCGGGATCCCACTCTGCCATCTCCCCTACCATTGGCCCCAAAATCCTCCGACACCTCTGGCACATTAAGGCCCCACCAACTGCCATTCTTTTTCTATGGAAGGTTAGTAAAAACATCCTTCCCACAACCTTCAACCGTGCCAGAGTCCATGTACCTATTTACAACCAATGCCTTTTCTGTCATACCCAGGAAGAAGATGTGATCCACCTCTTCTTCCTTTGCCCGGTCGTCAGCCGCCTTTGGCTCATTTTCCCTTTCTTCTGGACTGGATCCATCCCTCTATTCACCCCTCCTCTATATTTGAAACCTTTCACTTTATGTGGAAAACAATCAAGCAACAACTAAACTCCACTGATGAAAGTCTGACTCAATTCACTGCTATTCTTATCTCTATTTGGAGAATCCAGAACAACAAAGCTTTCCACAGGGCTAAATTTCATACTAGAGCCTTCATCTCGACTCTTGATACAATTTTGTCTTCCTGGTCTGCCCAATTGTTTAACCCCTAGTAGCCGCCTTTACTCTTGCTTTCAAGTTTATCCCCCAAATAGCCGACTCTGCTCGTATTGACATCAAATCTCAGCATCCCTCCCATCCCTCTCATTTTGGGTCTGGCACTCCTACTACACTTATAGCGACCAACACGGCTCATCTCCAGACACAACTGGGCTTTGTCGGATCTCACAGTCTTAACATCAGGCTGACCCACTTCCTTCCGCCCGCCATTCAGTTGGAACCTGATATGGTGATTATTTTTTTTATGCATGCTTCTTTGGTCATGCCCAACAGAGTGCCGTTGGTGTTATTGCTAAGGATTTGAAAGGTAACGTTCTTGTTACAGTGGCTAGTCAGATACACGAGAAAATTTTGGATATCACTATGGTGGAGCTCTATGCAGCCAAAGTTGCTCTTCTGTGATTCAAGCTCAGAGGTGGAGAATAGGTCTAGTTTTTGGTGATTTTACTAACTTCATCAAGGCGAGCTATTCTCAGGACACGAATCCGTCTTTTATTATTGACTGGGCTTGGCATCCTTTGTTTTGTAATATTTCTTGCCTCATTCTTTTGCTTTGTAACTGATGTTGTATGTATATTGATAGGAACCTCAATTATATGAAGCCCATGAACTCGCCACTTTAGTGGGTGGTACTTTATTTGATTATACTTCTATTTAATATATTGCACAACGCTTTATAAAAAAAAATCGGTTTTAAAAAGGAGAGAAAACATATGGGAGGGTAGTAGTTCTAATGTTGACTATACCTGGTTTTGGCAATCAGTCAAGCCTTGTGTTAAGAATTTTGACCACACATTAAGCTCGCATGATTGGTTTCACAGTTGTTGGGTCCAGAATCAAACCATATTTATCACTTTTCATGAATACATGGCATACCATATTTATCACTTTTCACCACATTGGTTAAAGTTTTATAATAACATCAATGGCTCTGCTTTCGGTGATGGGTTATTTCATTTTTCGAGTTAATTTTGATTTTTTGATTTTAAGAATTATTTCAGAAAATATTTCGTTGTGTAAATAAAAAACGTAATTTCGAGGATACGTGAAATATATATAATGAATTTCAAAAGTATATGAAATATGTGAAAAAAATAAGATTCAAGTAAATAAATGTATTAAACACATTAAACGAAGCCTAAATACCAAGAAATGAAACAAACATGAAATCAATATATAATTAAAAAATCAGGGAGTAGTTTAAAAAATCAATAGATAAGAAGAAGAATGATAATTAGAAAATAAGGGGTGGTTTCAAAAATCAATAAATAATAATTAGAAAAACCATGAAATTTAAGGAAAATCGCCGAAATTTTTCAAAAAACACCATTTTTTTATAGAAAAAATGTACTTTTTGGTAGCAGTTTATTTTATATTTTATATTTTTTTACGAATAAACGACATTCACAAAAAACCTCGAAATTTGTCAAAAAACGTAATTTTTTTCTTTCACCCTTTTTCTTTTCGTAATTTAAAAAAAAAAAATTTCGGGAAAACACAATTGGTGGTTATTATTTATGGTGTTGCTTTGTAACACTATTTTCCCGAGCTACATCACCTCCTACTTAGTTACACCACCAATAAAATCCCTAAGCCTAAGTTAACTCATCTTCTATCAAAACCTCATCGAACCAGGACCCGAGGGGGGGGGGGGGGGGGCTCAAGCGCACAGATCGCAGGAGGGGGTCATGCGCACAGATCTGGACCGTTAGATCTATTGGACGGTCTAGATCTATGAATTTGAATCTTTGTTTATTTCATAGCTTTTGGCAAAGGGGAAATGAAAGGTTTGGGAAGGGCTCCTAGGTGGGAAACAGGACGTGAAGAAGAAAATAGTCTCTTCCTCCCAATAGTTCGATTTTCGGCGTCGATCCAGGCTGCAAATGCCGACCTACACCCACCCGCTTCTCGATTTTCGGCGTCGATATAGTTATGCTCTTTTGCAAACAATTCTTCGCTGAGTTTCCTTTCTGCAGTTCTACCACCTTAAAACCTCACTACTTTATTTACACCATGATCCAACTCTAATTTTGCTGAGAATTCATCTAGTAGCGATGGATGGCAATGAAACTTTTATCCTCGAGAACCTTAACACTTCCTGCTGGTTCTCTATGTTGAAGAACTTCATTGCTTTCTTTTACTGTCCTATTGCTTTCTCACATTCAGTTAAGGATATATTGACCAAGCCAATGGCATGACAGCTCAATGGTTATAGCTTGGCGGATGGTACCACTAGGTCATGGGTTCAAACCCAGCTTGCAACATTTTTATGGGTTCTGGGATCCTATAAAAACCCTGCTTGCCTTTAAAAAAAAAGGATATATTGACCAAACTTTGGAGGTGATTCAAAATTTTTAAAGTAAAAGAAGGGTCCATAAATAGCCCCATGACTCATTTAATAGAGAAGCTGATAACGAAGAAGAAGATGGGTATTAACAAATTTGGTAACTCCTTAGACATCATGATTATAATGGTAGAGAATATGGAGCTAGAGTTTCAGGAAGTGATTTGAAAAATGAATAAACAAAGAACAAGTCATTAGGTTTGAACTGGTAGAGATGTAGTCTTGCACAGAGAAATTGAAAGGAAAGATGAGCTTAGGGCTTTTAGTTGAGTTATGTCCCTTGGATGTTTTTCTAAAATCCTCTTTTGCTAAAAACTGTGAAATAAAAAAAGATTCAAATACACAGATCTGGACCAATCAATAGATCTAACGGTCTAGATCTGTGCGCATGACCCCCTCCTGTGATCTGGGCGCATGACCTCCTATTTGTTAACACCCTACCCCAAACCCAAACCCAAACCCAAACCCAAACCCAAACCCAAACCCAAACCCAAACCCAAACCCAAGCAAGAGATGTGACTTTGAGCCCATAATAGATTACATGACTATGAAGGAAAGCCATGCATCCCAACATCAACACAAACAGAGACCTTATTCATCAATCATATAACCAACCTATTAATGAACAAATAGGGCAGGGCTAAGGTGAGCGAAAAGCAAAGATACAAACCATAACATGGCAGAGTTAAGAGAAGGCACATCACCAACAATTCTAACATCATTGCCCCTGCGAGATTGGGTTATATTTTTGCGAATTTCGGTTCCAATCTCCCAATCCATGTCTATGAATCGAAAAAAAATTTGGGGGGTTGCTGGTCTGTAGCTCGCCTCCACCAAAAACACCACTTTTTCTCTCGGTTCTCTTTGTATGAGTAAATCATCAAAAGATCCACTTGTCGAAGACGAAAGTCTTCACCTTTGAAGAGTGTTGCAACGACACCATCTATTGTGCTCACTTCCATCAACAATTCATTCTCTGTGTGCCAATGTCATATCATCGAAATCTTTAACAAATTGATCAGTAACGGAACCCTGAGTTCTCCAAAACAAGGATATCAACTCTTGAACAAGTACCATAAATGCTTGTTAGAGGAAAACGACTAAGAGGAAGGATTATTGGAGTTTATATAGCAAATAACAAATATTGAAAAAAAATGTGTCTAAATTAAGAAAGGACATGTCTTTTACACTTCAAGCCTTGTTTTGTGTTAAGAAAGGATGTGTTTGATTAACATACCCTTTTGTTCTCTATATATTGAAGAGAAAAAAAAGTTCTTCAACACTTTAATTTTTTCTAGAGTAATTCATTCTTCTTCACTTTTGAGAGTGATCACATTCGGTAAATTCGCCAGAGCCAACACCCTTGTGCTACGGTGTTGGTATTAGATAGTTGATTCTTGGTAGTCAGACGCCTAAAGAACTACGACACCGAGTAGGAGCGAATTATGTCTATAAGAGATAGCGTATCCGCTAGCCTCTATCTACAAATCAAGACGTACCAACTCCGCCAATTCAAGATAGTGATTTCGCAAGCCTCTATCAGCAATACAAGTTAGTAGAATTATTTATTTTATTTGATTTCGTTGTAATCAATTTATAATGCAAATAGTATTTGTATTGTTATATTATTTATTTCAAATAAATTTATACATTGATAATATAACAATACAAATACTATTTGCATTATAAATTGATTACAACGAAATCAAATAAAATAAATAAATTGACGCCGAACAGAATAAAAATTATCATGCAGGCTAGTTTAACAGACAATTCACAAGGAAAAGATATAAGAGATTCGCCCAAAACACAGAGAAATAACTCTAATGTTCAATTAAATTATTCAAATCAAATGTATCTCTAAATCAGTCCACAAGTTGGGGTTTATAGCTAAAACTCGTGATTATTAGAATTTTACCAAAAATAGAAAATCCCAATAATCGTGCAAAAGCAAAATACGTAATAAAAGAAACAATCTGCCAAAAATCTGGCCCAAATCGGGTTCAGAATCACTTCCTAAACGATGAATGAAATATTACCATAAAAGGAAAAAAATTACTAAATTTGTAGATTCTGAAGGGGAAACAATGGATTTTGGCCTCGAAAAGATGGACAACGTGTGCGCTGAAAAGAGCTTTCCGAATTGGGATCATATGCGCGATTCTGATACCCGTAGCCAAAGTTATGGCCAAAATACCGAAACACACCCAAAACTGCCCAAAAGATCACGATTTCCTGCTATCTTTGCGCTGATCTGCCAAATCAAGGTATCTCAGTGCCAATAACTTTCTATCTGACAGCTCAGCATCATCTGTCTCGGATCCTCCTGCATCATAAATCTACTAACTTGTATTACAGATAGAGGCTTGTGAAATCATTATCTTGAATTGGTGGAGTTGGTACGTCTTGATTTGTAGATAGAGGCTAGCGGATACGCTATGTTCTATAGAAAAAATTATGGAACAATCAGTAAATGGCGTCAAACCCCATGTTGAGAAACTAGACAAGTTCAAGGGTATGGATTTCAAACCCTGGCAACAAAAGATGTTGTTCTATCTAACAACCCTGAACCTTGCTCATATTGTTAAGGAAGATGTTCATGTCACTAAAGTAGATGATATTTCCACAGATTGGTTTAATGCAATTGATGCATGGAAATATAGCGAGTTTTTATGCAGGAACTATATCCTAAACAGTCTTGATGATACATTGTATGATGTGTATAGATCATACAAAACAACAACAAAAATTTGGGATTCCCTGGATAATAGATATAAAATTGAAGATGTTGGTTCAAAGAAGTTTATCATTGGAAAATTTTTAAAGTACCAAATGATAGACTCGAAGACTATTGTGAACCAAGTAGAGGAACTCCAGATTATGATCCTAAAACTTGCTGCAGAGGGAATGAAATTGCCACACCAATTTGCTGTCGGGTCTGTCATTGAGAAATTACCTCCATCTTGGAATGATTTCAAGATTCATCTCAAACATAAGAAGACTGATATGACAATGAAGGATTTGAGAAAAGGGTTCAAGAAGATCACCACAAGAGTGAGGGAATGAACACTTCTGAGTTCGACGCCAAAGCCAATGTTGTTGTGGATGTAAACAAGTCCAAGCCTAAGTACAAAATTCAGAAAAAGAAAAACAAGTATGATGGAAAACGTCCACACTCACATGCACTTCCTCTAAAAGGGCAAAATTTCAAACAAATTAAAGGTGCATGCTGGGTATGTGGAAAGCCTGGATACAAGGCACAAGACTGTCGCCACAAGAAGGAGAATCATACTACAAACAATAAAACCCAAGCCAATATTGCTGAAGACTTTGTTGGTGAAGTCAATATGATGACAGATAGTAAGGATTGGTGGGTTGGCACTGGTGCAACAAGGCACATATGTGGAACCCGAAATATGTTTGTCATCTACACTCCTATCAATAGTGAAGAAAAGTTAGTCATGGGCAATGCATCTACTGCAAGTGTTGCTGGTAAAGGGAAAGTAGTCCTGAAATTTACATCTGACAAGGACCTTACCTTGATGGATGTATTGCATGTTCCTCAAATTACTAAAAATCTTGTATCCAGGTCCTGTTCTAAGCCAAAAAGGCTTTAAACTTGTATTTGAATCTAACAAACTCGTTCTCACTAAAGGGGGGACATTTGTTGGGAATGACTACTTGGCTGAAGGGCTTTTTAAACTCAATGTATTATTTTTGGATGTCAGTAATAATATAAATAATAATTCTACTTATTTGCTTGAGTCTTCTACATTATGGCATGATAGATTAGGACATGTTAATTTTAGATCTTTACGTAGAATGGTTAATCTTGGTTTACTACCTAAATGTATAATTGACAATTTACATAAGTGTGAAACTTGTGTAGAATCAAAATTTGCTAGTAAATCTTATAAGTCTATAATTGAAAAATCAAATGAATTGTTAGGATTAATCACTACACCAAAAGGCCTGTTTAGCTACACGGAGGTGGCCACGGCTCTAAACCGTTGGTTTATTTGCCACGGCAAAAAACCGTGGCTATAATGACCAACGGCCTAAAACCGTGGCTAAAAAAAGGCTTGGCCACGGTTCTAAACCATTGGTGTGTTTGCCACGGCTTTTAGCCGTGGCTATAGTGCCCAACGGCTTAAAACCGTTGCTAAATTGCACGTGTGTTGCACGTGGATGTGTGGAGAAGTCGATTCGATTTTTTTGGCGAAAAAAATTTGGGTTCCCGCTTTACGTTCCCGCTCCATCTCCCCCCAACTCTCGCGAGCGGGAGGGCGAAAGTCATTCTGCGCGTTTTTGGCTCATGATTTCATCTCCTCCCTCAAATGCAACTCTCCCTCACACAAACGCAACGCAGGCCTCACAAACGCAGCTCTCCCACCTCGCCTCTCCTCTCGCCGTCACCTCGCCTTGCCTAATTTCTATCGCTCTTCTCTCACCATCACCTCTCATCTCGCCGTCACCTCGCCTCGCCTGATTTCTATGCACAAGAGCATAATGTTTGTATTTGATGATTTTGTTAAATCTTTGATGTGTTTTATCTTCTGATATAGGGTTTTGGAGGTTTGGGGTTTACTGATTCTACTAAGTTGGGGTCGGGGAGTCACCGACTCACCAATGAATCTCAATTCATCAGATTCAAGTAAAGTTTTAACTTTTATGCCTTTTTCTGTTACAACATTGACACAACACAAAGCTCCCCTTTTAATAAGTCTGCTGTGTTCATATCTTTGAAGTGGGGTTCTGTTGATTTTGGTTCTGAAATGAAAAAAATGTCTCTTTTTGTTCTTCTTCAAGTCTCCATTCTTGGTGTTCTGCTGCATGGTGGACTTTTTGCAAGTGCTGCTCATAGTGAAGATGGATCCGAGCAATGGGGTTATGTCAGAGTTCGACCTAGTGAGTTTTAATGCCTCAAAGATTTGATCTTTATTGGTTTTTAGTTTTCCATTATTGAAACTTGTTTGATTTGGTTTTGTTCTGTTTTTTGTAGAAGCACACATGTTTTGGTGGTTGTATAGAAGCCCAAACAGAGTTGAAGATGCTAGTAAACCATGGCCGATTATTTTGTGGTTGCAAGGAGGACCTGTGAGTGCAATTGCTCAATTCACAAAGATTTTAATGAGTTTATGAGAACCCCATTTTCATTTTGATCTGAAAATGGTGTTTTTTTTGCTGAGATTATAGGGTGCTTCAGGAGTTGGGATTGGAAACTTTGAAGAAGTTGGTCCATTGGATACTGATTTGAAGGCCAGAAATTCAACTTAGTTGCGAAAAGCTGATCTCTTGTTTGTGGTAAGTGCATTCAATTGATGTTAAATTCTAATATTTTCTATATAAATCTTGATTTAGATATGAAATGTGATTGAAAAATGAGAATTTTTTTCTCCATTCATTCTGTGTAAATCTTCAAATTTAACCATGAAATGGGGTGTTTGTAATAATGTGTTGTTCCTTAATCTTTACAAGTTTTTTGTTCTACTTAAATTATGGAATGAAATTGAAAGATGGGATTTTTAAATTTATTTTTGTTCTTGAATTTTTTTTTTTGTGTGAAATTTAGGATAATCCAGTAGGGTCAGGGTTCAGTTATGTGGAGGATAAGAATGCATATGTGAAAACTGACAAAGAGGCAGCAACTGATTTAACTACCTTGTTGCAAGAGATCTTCAATAGGAATGAGAGCCTACAAAAGAGTCATCTTTACATTATTGCAGAGTCTTATGTTTCAAAGAAAGCAAGCGTATTTGCCTTCTCTGAAGTGACAATCATTTAAGCCAATTAATTTTTTTTCCCTTTTCTATTTGACCATGGTAATTGAATAAATTTTTTTTTTGGGCATTTTTCTACCCTTGAAAAATGAAGTCTTCGCAACATTTTATCACTTATTGGGATTTTATGGTCCTGAATAAAAGTAGGTCTCAATTATCTGCAACATTTTACAGACATTTCATCTTTGAAGAATGTCAAAATTGAATGTTCCCTATTATGTCAAAGTGATTGATTTATATATATTTATCTATATGGAATTAGACGAAAATGTTAATTACTTACAAAGATACATGCATGTATGTGTGCGCGTCTCCATATATAAATAACTCTAAGAAGAAAAAAAGAATATAAACTAAGCTCGAAAAAATGGCCTGTCTTTATTCTCTATTTATCCTGCTATGTTCATCAGTAGTATTGGTTTTGGGTGAAAACAATTTAACATTTAGCAGAGATGACTTTCCAGCAGACTTTGTTTTTGGCGCGGGAACCTCTTCTTATCAGGTCTGGCTTTGGACTCTAATCTCTTCTGAACAGTATTCTGATCATTTGTAGTAGCACATCCCGCAATAACCAAACCTGGAATTATCACAATTCGTTGTATGTTTTCAGTATGAAGGAGCAGTAGCAGAGGATGGAAGAACACCCAGCATATGGGACACTTTCACTCATGCTGGTAAATCCGTTTTTGTTCTAATTTCTGAGTAAAGTTTTACTACGTAAATTGCTGACTGAAAATTTAGTTAATGTGATCAGGTTACATGCCTGACAAAAGCAATGGAGATGTGGCATGCGACGGATACCACAAGTATAAGGTGAGACTGACCCTTTTTTCTCTACTTTTTTGTTTCCCCTTCACGGTGGGTGTGTTTGTGTTGATTTGTTATATTTTGTGGTGTTTATTTGTGTTTCAAGTGTACCCATGCTTATATTTGTTGGATTTGAGATGGGTTTTTTGAAAATAGAGATCTGGGTATTGAAAAATAGTTTAGATGAAGTCAATTGTCTATGAATTTGTTTTCATTGTATTCTATGGTCATATAATTGAAATGGGTATTGTAGAAATTAATAACAAATGCAATAGGCCAGTCAGATTGGTTTTCATCGAATTTAGGCTGTTTATGTTTTGTACTAGAATTCATGGCTTGTTTAGAATAAAGGGTTGGTTCATTATCCAAATAATTTGGTTTTGCTATGCAAGCAATCAATGTCTGTGTGTGTATGTGATCTTCACTGTGACATTGGTATGTATTTCTTTTTATCTAATGGACTTAGTTCTGAAGGAAGTTGAAGTCAATGAAGGATGTAGCTGCTTTGAATCATTTTGCTATTTCAATCTTGATTTGGGAATTTTGATGGATGTTGATTCGATATTGAAGTTGGTTTTAGATAAGAATCAAGAATAATATTAGAAAGTCGTTTGATGAAATGGCCGAGGACAAGTCAGTCTGAATGAAATAGGATAACTGAATAGAAATAAGATTAATAGGAACAAATTACAGTAGTTCCCTTAGGATCTTTCTTACCTGTGCACTCAATATCTGTTTGTGTCTATAATCTTCATTGTGGCATTTGTATATGTTTTTTCTGATCTATAGACTATGTTTTGATAATCACTGAAGTATGGAACTGCTCTGAATCACTTTGCCAAGTCTTGATTTGGGAAACTCGATAGAAATGATTTGATGTTGAAGTTGGTTTTGAATAAGAAGAATCGAGAATGACATTAGGAAGGTGTTTCATGAAATGGGTCTAGGAGTACTATCAGTGTGACAAATGAAAGGAGATCACATAAACTTCGAAGTGTATTCTGAATAAAATAGAATAATAGAAATATGATTAATGTGAAAAAATTATGGTAGTTCCCTTAGGAGCTCTGGTTTCAATTGGTAAATCTCTTACAAACTACATTCCCTTTCTTTTTTCAGTCGTTTCTTATTGATCTTAGGAAAATGCATTTACCATTTAGGAAGATCCATTTCTCTCTTTGAAGTTCACAAACACATGAAAGGTATGGTATTTGAACAATTTGATGGTCACAGCTGACACATTTGTGATAAATTTGAAATTTATTTTCCAGGTACCATAGAATTGACACTTCTGTAAAGTTATCTAACATCGTGATTCACAGATATGGGCTCTGGGGACTGGTTTAAGACAGTAATTAGCCTAAAGAAAGCGAAGGGAGGTGAAGCAAAACGAATTAAGGTAAACAGATATTTTAATGGTTTTATGTTACACTACTGATTTACCCTTTTGATGCATAGTTTTTTTGGCAATCAACTTTAGATCTAAGCTTTCCAGTCTGGTTTTGCACAAAATTGTTGCACTGCATGCTCAAGAATAAAAAGGAATTATTTTTAAGAAGTTGAAACATTTTAACGAGTTAATTTTGGTTTGAGAGAATCAAGCATTTTAATGACGCATTCCAATGCCTTAAAAAAGCTTTAGGATCTCAACATTCCATCATATGCTTAGTTAGTTAAGATGTCTTTTCCATCATATGCAAACTGCCTTTTCCAACGTTGAGATGTCTTTTCTACTAGATACGGTGTCTTAACCTGATGTGAGATCTTCTGATTTCTTTATAGTCCTTTCTCCCTTTAGAGGTTCCATGAGTTTTGGGTTAGGTTGGATCATATTATTGTAAATATATTCGTTTTTGGAAACTCAATAATCTAATTCTTCTGGCTTACTAGTTTTTTTTGGGGTTATCATGTCTACACTAGGCATGCCAATGACTGTTAGCATTCTCAGTTTTTTTTACTGTTCAAATCTATGTTGGCACTTGATTGATACAGGGATCTTCAAAAAAAGAAAAATCCATTGAAACTTGAGACAAAGCTTCATGACTTGGAGGTAATACAAGTTTCTTACTCGGAAGTCCCATAGTGATCTCTCACACAAACTCCATCCATGTTTGCAGTTGCTCTAATTTCTAATCAATTCTTTTGATACTCATACATGAATATAACCATTCTTTTGTATTCCTTAAGATGTAGTAGTCCAAATTGTACAGATTAGTTCATGGACCAATTCAAGTTCTCTTATACACTGAGAAAACACCGATTTTAGGCTTTCATTGATAATGTTTTAAGAATTATCAACACCAGTTCTTCTCCTCATAGTTTATCCTACTTATCATAGGTTGTGTTACTGTAATTGTTCCTAGCCTTTCGAGTTCTGTGTTAGAGTCCGTTATTTGTTCAAGTTCTTTGGTTTTGTCTGTCCTCTATTTCCTTGTTTTGTCGTTGTTCAAAAGGTGTATCCAAGCTATATATCAGGTCTGTGTACCTCATCTTCGTTTTTGAACATGATAATGCCTTTTGTTATGATGGTAGATGTTAACATATGGGTTTACTCGATGAATACTAGTTTGATTTGCTAATAACGTATCCTGATGTTTTTCTTTTACTAAAAGTTTTCTATCACTTAATGTTAAGAAAAACATCATTAATGATGTTTTTACATGATAAGTTATTGAGAGTTTCACTGTATAATCTATGTAATTGATGCCATATGTAAATTGACATCTTTTTGTGATTCAGGATTCTTGCGCCAACAACATACATATTCTTTGCTTCAGCAATTCCAGTTATATCATTTGGCGAGCAACTTGAAAGAAATACATGTAGGATAATGCTAGCAGCTCTCAAGAGTTTTTTTTCTGTGGGAATTTTGTTGTTCTTTCTTAACTTTACTTTTTTTTGTGTTTTCTTAACAGGTCTATAATGAAACTGCCAAAGTAATTGATGGTTGTGCAACATTTTTCCGCAGAGACAGATTCTCACATGTTAATAATCTTGAAGTGCTTCTAAGATTTAGAGGCATTCAACATTTTGCTGGGTCTATACGTTATGGCGCATCCATAGATGAATTTCCCACTGCCATTGGCAGACGAAGAGGTACTTCTACTGTTACTATCACTGCTGTTTATTTTCATGCTAATTTAAGTGTAATCACTGTTACAGAGGATTTGGTATGTGTGAGTCACTGGGTTAACTATTCTTGTTTTCCTTCTTAAGTAATTGTTTTGTTTTATTTTTAAAATGAATAAGAGAATTAGGATGTCATAACTAAAACTCTCAGTTTGAATACATCCAGCACATAACAAACCATTAAAAGAAGAGGATCCACAGAACTACGCATCACCGAGTTAACACCAAAGCTAACTAGTGATGCTAGAGGAGATGGTATGAGAGGGCTTCCGGCCTCCAAGGCACAAAGGCGCCCATCACTTTATTTACAAAATACTATCTTAATGGAGTCCTGTGCCATAATGATTTCCACAAAGAATGCGACCCTTGATAGAACTCTTCTTCCTACTTAGCTGGTAAATTATCACATTTGTGGAAAGTTATCAATAGTCAAGCTACAAAACATTGAGCAAAACTCAAATCCCTTTTCCATATCATCCTTCCAAACCTATTTCTCAATCTCCTCCCTAATTAAATTTATTCAAGCTATGAAAGATTCACAAACTAATTGAAATCCCTGACAGTTGTATCCTTGTCAAACTTGGATTGCTCCAAGGATGTTTTGACTCAGTATTGTATCCAATACAATTCCCATGGTCTTATTTGTGCTCCCATAATGGTGGTGCTGGATGGATCAAAAGACCATCAATTCCATATAGAAGGAACAGGGGTGTAAGCATCCATGAGATGACTCTTGTAGTAGGAAAGGGGAATTCAAGTTTTGTAGGACTTTTTGTGTGGGGAAGTGCCCTCAGGAAATAATTTCTGAGATGCTCTAGTGACAAAGAAAGGGGAGAACATCTATGGATTTTGCTGTAAGTTGCATAAAGTGTGTGCCTAGATGGACACCTTTAGGTGCCCGTGTGACCTACACAAGGCACCCAGGTTTCCACTATGCTCTGCCGTGCACCTAAATGGGTCTTGACAACTCTCACAGAACAATTTCATTAGCGTTGTGACATTTTTTTCCCTTTAAATGAAATTGAGCTGTCTCTTATTGTCAATGCGTCTTTGCATCTCCATGTCTCAGAGACGAACCTCTCTCTAATTGAGTTTATGAAATTTTAGATCAGGAGTCTCTTCAATTTGTGCCATAAAACATGGGTTTCACCGAGAAATGTTTTGCAGGTAATATCTCATCTGTCTTGAGAGAGGTTGATAAATGAGTTGTATATCCTGACACACATAATTGGAGACGAGCTACTGATCCTGTCCTTTCTCATGATCCTTTTCGTCGTTGATGTGGGTTCTTTTTTGTCTTCCACGCCCTTTTCTATCATCTGCTGAATCTTTCTTGTGTCTCGTCCATCTCTTATATGTAGTCTGTGTAACTCAGGTATTTATGATTTCTATTCAAACAGTCAGCATAAGAATTCAAGTTTGTATGTTTAATATATCGGTTTCCATAACCTTCTTGTTGTATCTGGTATGTCACAATGCAGGCACTAATTACATGCTGCGGACATTATCAGTTAGATTTTCTCAAATTAGAATTTGGTGAATGCTTTATTAGTGACATATGCACTATCAAGGGAAGCTCAACTTTTTCTCAACAGTTTTTTGTTTCCCATTATATTGATTCTTCTTGCCATCCTAAGGATATGATACGTAGATTGAGTGGTCCATATTTGAGAAGATGTGCGTTACTGTGGAAGTTGCTCAAGTCTTCAACATCAACACCATTCCATGATAGACCTCGTCAGTGGGATGTACCATTATTCCATGTGACAACAGAAATGTCGGATAGTATTGCTGGCCCCCCAGCAGATCTTAATCTAGTGGAAGAGCTGGAGCACATGTTTCGAATTCCCAGTTTAGAAGTTATTTTTAAGAAAAAAGCGGTTCTTAATGTCTGTTTAAAGTGGTTCCGTCATTTCTGTGAGGATTCTGAAGTTCGAAACTGTGGACTTGTGTTACACTCCACTCCAGCTGTTCCTTTTAAATTGATGCAGCTTCCTCACGTTTACCATGATCTCTTACAGAGGTTTGGCCTGTTCCTCGTCTGATTTGCATTTGAAGTTTATCCCTTTCTTTATGCTTATAAACTGAATTGTGTTGTGTCATCAGGTATATAAAACAACAGTGTCCAGAGTGCAAAACACCCCAGGATGAGCCAACATTGTGCTTGCTGTGTGGTAGATTGTGCTCCCAGGGTTGGAAAACCTGCTGCAGGTTCCATATTTAACATTGTTGTCATTCCTCAAAATAATATATGTTGTTATCTGTTGAATTCCTGGAGTTGCATCTTTCCATGTTCTCCGTCTTGTATTTCACATGCTATTATCAAACTTGATGTTTCGTACTGACTCAGGAGGTTAAAACTTATTATTCAGAAAATGAAGTCTGTGCTTTGCTTGAGGGGTTAATTTCATCCATCAGATTTTTAAATAATAAGTTTTCTGATGATAAAACAAAAGATAGAACATGAAACATGCTTCTTTTTATTGTTTGTAAACAACTAACGAATGCAATTTAAGGACTGAAGGATAAACATGATATCAGAAAATACGAATTACAATTCAAGATATCAAATTATGATTTGTATCGTTTAAATGAGTTACTTCATAAACACTGAACATGCTTGGTTGAATAATGTGACTGACTTATGTTAGCAATCGAGCCATCATCACTGTACTTATGTTAGCAAGATCTCAGGTTCCATTAAAAGCATGAAATAAATATTATAATTCTTACAATGCATGTAATTTTTTTTTTATCATGGTTATATTTTAATCTGTTTTTGTTTATGGTCTGTAGGGGCTGTTCAAAGCATGAAATAAATATTATAATTTTTTGTTAATACAATGCCGCGAGTATGCGTCGAGATTCCTACATGCATTTCAGTATACATAATGTTTGTGCTGCAATGCAGTATAATGCATGTATTACTCCATCATATTATATATAGAAGAATTGGCTTTAAGGCAACATTTTTATATATAACAACTGTAAAACATCATAAAATAATATAAGTAATTTAACTAAACACAATTTCATATTATCACCCTCATCTCTTTTGTGCATGAATGGAATGCAGGCTGCTAACACAAGTGATGTTACTAAAGGGAGCAGGTTGCTATATGTTGCAGAGTGCTATGTTGTTACATGTAATGTTGTTTAGGAAGGATTTCTGTTAGATTAGTTGTCAATAAATGTAGTACTATAAATAAGAGAGCATAAGAGAGAAAAAGGGATTCATTTGATTTGTAAGAAAATTGTACACTTGAGCATTTGCTCTACAGGAGATTAGCTATCTCGAATTAGCTTCCTTATTGAATACAATCCATTCCATTTACTGTCATCAATCCAGAATTACAATTACAAGTTCTTCAGTCTGTAATTTCTCTTCATTTCCTGTATTGCATCACTGTCAGTAGAACTGCATTGGCTTAACACCGTGACCAAAAAAAAAAAAAAAAAAAAATTTGCCACGGCTTAAAACCGTGGCTAATTATTGCAACGGCTAAAAACCGTGGCTACCTTGCCACGGCTTATAACCGTGGCTAGTACTGGCCACGGCTTAAAACCGTTGCTAAAACTATTGCAACGGCTTAGAACCGTGGCTAAGATTGTTGCAACAGTTTATAACCGTGGCTAAATCATCAACCGTCCTCGAGATAAAACCGTTGCTAATATTTTAGCCACGGTTTTTAGCCGTTACTGGGGATTTAGCGACGCCTCTACAGCCCACGGCTCTAAGCCGTGACAATGGGTTACCCCCACGGTTTAAAACCGTTGCTAATGGGTATTTTTGGTGTAGTGAATTAATACAGATTTTGGTGATTTCAAATCAAACCCAACTCGTGGAGGAAAGAATTATTATATTACTTTAATAGATGATTACAGTAAGTATTGTTATGTTTATTTACTACATACTAAAGATGAGGCTTTGAATATGTTCAAGACATATAAAGCTGAAGTCGAAAATCAATTAAATAAGAAAATCAAAATTCTAATATCAGATTGAGGAGGAGAATATGACTCAAATGCCTTTATAGAATTTTGTGCTTCACATGGAATTATTCATCAAAGGACTGCACCATGCACTCCCCAACAAAATGGGGTTGCAGAGCGTAAAAACAGAACTTTGAAAAACATGATTATTTCCATGTTAAATAGTTATGAGTTGTCATTAAAAATGTGGGGTGAAGCCTTGCTTACTGCAAACATCATCTTGAATAGAATCCCACCAAAGAAAAGTGATCAAACTCCATATGAAAAATGGAACAAAAGACAACCAACCTATAAAATACTGAAAGTGTGGGATTGTCTAGCAAAGGTTCAAGTACCACTTCCAAAAAGAGTTAAACTTGGACCTAAAACGGTTGACTGTGTGTTTATTGGATATGCCAATAATAGTGCAGCATACCGGTTTCTAGTCATTAAATCGGGAATTTCAGATATTCATACAAATACTATCATTGAGTCCAATGATGCTGAATTTTTTGAGAATATCTTTCCTTACATTGATAGGCTTACTGGAAATAAAAGAAAAGCACATGATTTTAATTATGCTAATGACGCTTCATCATCCGGTGTTCAAGACAAAGACTTGGAACCGAATGAGTCTACACCGATTGTCTAAGAACAACAAGTAGAGCCAAGGAAAAGGAAAAGAGTCAAGATTGCTAAAGATTTTGGACCTGACTTTTTAACGTTTCTCACTGAAGGTGAACCACAAACCTAGAAAGCAGCTATCACCTTTCTTGAATCTATTTATTGGAAAAAGCAATAAATAGTGAAATTGATTCTATCTTATAAAACTATACATGGGAATTAGTAGATTTACCTCCAGGTTGTAAGCCAATAGGCTACAAATGGATTTTTAAAAGAAAGTTAAAGCCTGATGGTTTAATAGAAAAATATAACGTTCGTCTAATAGCCAAAGGATACCGTAAAAAACAAGGGCAATTTTTTTGACACTTACTCACCAGTGACTAGAATTACATCCATTAGGATGCTAATTGCAGTTGCTTCTGTTTACAATTTGGAGATACACCAAATGGATGTAAAAACAACATTTTAAATGGTGAATTAGATGAAGAAATCTATATGAAGCAACCCGAAGGTTTTGTGGCAAAAGGCCAAGAGAAAAAAGTTTGTAACTTGTAAAGTCTCTTTATGGATTTAAACAAGCACCTAAACAATGGCATGAAAAGTTTGATCATACAATGATATCACATGGATTTCAGATCAATGAATGTGATAAATGTGTTTACATCAAACAATTTGACAATGGTTCTATTGTCATTGTATGCTTGTATGTTGATGACATGCTCATCATGGGACCAAACTTGGATATCATAAACTCAACTAAAAAATTATTGAACTCGAGTTTTGATATGAAAGATATGGGTAAAGCTGATGTAAATTTGGGAATAAGAATTCTAAGAAATAATGATGGCTACATACTTACCCAATTACATTATGTGGAAACAATTTTGCGTAAATTTGGTTATTTTGATAGCAATTCGGCTAAAACACATTATGATCCAAGTTGCCATCTCAAGAAGAATAAGGGAGAAAGTGTCTCTCAATTGGAATACTCGTGTGTCATTGGGACACTACAATACATTACAAATTGTACTAGACCGGATATTGCTTACTCAGTGAATAGATTGGCTAGATATACTATCAAACCATCCAAGGACCATTGGGTAGCTTTGGTCAGAGTATTGCGATACTTGAAGTTCACAATCAACTATGGATTACATTATACAAAATATCCTCCAGTTTTGGAAGGATATACGAATGCTAATTGAATATCCGGTAAAACGTCAAAATCCACAAGTGGATATGTATTTACACTTGGTAGGGCAGCAGTGTCGTGGAAATCACAAAAACAAACCTGTATAGCACGTTCCACAATGCAATATGAATTTATAGCCTTAGATCAGACTGCTGAATAAGCAAATTGGTTGAGGAATTTTTTAGAAGATATTCTGTTATGGCCTCAACCTGTGACTGCTATATGTATTCATTGTGACTGCATGACAGCCATTGCACGAACGAAAAATAACATTTACAATGGCAAGTCTAAGCACCTAAGACGGCGACATAACACTATAAAATAATTGCTCAAAACTGGGATTATTTCAATTGACTATGTGAAATCAAATGAGAATATTGTGGATCAACTTACAAAGGGTATACCAAAAGAGAAAATGTTAAAATTATCGAGGGGAATAGGCTTAAAGTCAATCCAATGAGGAGTATACTTGGCAGAAACCTAACTTAGCCAAATGGAGTTCCAAGGCCTAGGTTCAAAAAGCAAACTAGTTAGGTGAAACTCAAATAATAGTGTACACACTTACTCATTCCTATGATAAGAAATGTATACTACCTGTGATGGTCAGGGTGAATATTTATTTATTCTTAATGACACTAATCTCTTGAGGGATAAGATGAATACAACAAGGTATTAATAATATAAGTGTCACCTATATGTGAGTAAATGTGGGGTCACATTTATGAGAATGATATGGCTGAGTTCTCTAAAGCTCTCATGAATTCGGGATTTGTTCAAGACCAAAATGAACACAACCATATGAATTGAAAAATGTGAAGATATGATATGTGAGATGCTCATTGTCTTGATTTACTAAACATGATGAACAATTCAATGTCTCCTATACACACTGCGCCACCGGTAAATCCGATAAGTACTCACTAAGGAAGATTCAAGTCCAAAAGACACATCTCCCAATGCATATCGTGTCTAAGTTTCTTTCCAGAAGACAACTCTGTATATTTACTATACAAATATGGGATATTGTTGGAGTTTGTATAGCAAATAACAAATATTGAAGAAAGGATGAGTCTAAATTAAGAAAGGACGTGTCTGATCAACACACCCTTTTGTTCTCTATATATTGAAGAGAAAAACAAGTTTTTTAACACATTAATTTTTTCTAGAGTAATTCATTATTCTTCACTTCTGAGAGAGATCGCATTCGGTAAATTCGCCAGAGCAACACCCTTGTGCTACAGTGTTGGTATTAGATAGTTGAATCCTGGTAGTCAGACGCCTAAAGAACTACAACACCGAGTAGGGGCGAATTCTGTCTATAGGACATAGCGTATCCGCTAGCCTCTATCTACAAATCAAGACATACCAACTCCGTCAATTCAAGATAGTGATTTCGCAAACCTTTATCTGCAATACAAGTTAGTAGATTTTATTTGATTTCACTGTAATCAATTTATAATGCAAATAGTATTTGTATTGTTATATTATTTATTTCAAATAAATTTATACATTGTTCTGATTTTTCTCCAACAAGGTTGGGTTTGAAAATCTTTGGGGATGCAAAGAAGTGAGAGGTAAATTGTGAAGAGAAAGAGGAAAAAAAATGAGTTTTATATTTTATATTAGTGGTGTTATTTAGTATTTTTTAACTGTAGCAAATTTTTAGGTGGTTGGTGTCAATGAGTGGAAATGTCGATGTTACAAAGCAACACCCTATTATTTGGATCAATAGCTAATGGCTTGCGACACCTTAATGAAGTTATTTCCATGGATATATGGCAGACCTTTAATCATCAAAAGACTGGCCATTAGACACTACCACAAGTAACCAAGGGATATAACCTTGTCAAGTAAACTATTGCATTATAGATAACAGACTGAGATTACAAGACACCGCTTGGTGTTATTGGTTGCCTCACTTGTGGATCACGGTTTGGTATTCCCGTATTGGCATTTTATCAATGACATCGTTGACAAACTCACACACTTTGGCTTAATACAGTATCCACTAGGGGTGGGCACGGGACGGGATGGGACGAGATATACCCATCCCTATCCCATCCCGTTCATACGGGATCGGGACGGGACGGGATGGGAAAAACCCCATCCCGACCTCGTCCCATCCCAAACGGGTTCGGGACGGGACGAGATCAGCGTGCTAATCTGGACATATCAAATAGAAGCCTGGAACTGCTGAACTGCTAGGACGGGACGGAAAGTTAGAGCATCCTTCAACTTTGAACAAAAGGTTTTTCAGATAACACAAGATACACATATCCTTTAAAAAAAGGTGTATGAACCATACAACAGCCAATCGAATGCCTCACTGCACACTTGAATTTGTATAGACTAAATAGAAATGCAACAAACACCAATATATATTTACAAGGTAAAACAAAATTGAATCAAATAATATTTGGATGGGTGGTTGAGTGACCTGCTTGAGTACAACTCAACTACATACCACTCAAACATTGCAATTCATTGGAATTGAAGTCTCAATTGACTCCAGTCTTCTCAAACTGCCGAAGCTTTCAACTATAAAAAGTATTATACCTATTCAAAATGTTTCATAAGTTTAAGACTTTATCAACAGGTCAATTTTTTCTCTGCCCCAAATCTTTTTAAAGAAACACTCCATTGTAACCATGACAAGCAACACACAAACATTGTTCAAAGAAAACCTTTTGATAGCTAAGTCACAACTAAACCCCAAAATGTCAACAAGGCTGCCAAGAGCGAAACCCCTGATTTATTGAAGTTTTCCGTTCAATGAAGAAGCTCAGCAAGAAAAAGATGAGAATATACGAACAACTCAGTTTCTCTGTAACAAGAGGGCACTCCGCCACTATAATATAAAACTTAAATTACCATGACTTCCATTCTATCTGTCATCTCTGTATATCTATACTCCTTTTGTACAATTCTCACAAATGGGACCTGGATCTGCACATAAGAAGATTTAGAAAAGAAAAAACATCTAATGTTGTGATTGAAAGAAACATCAATGCAACTTTTAAGCTCACCATTGGATAATGCTGCATAGCACTGCTGTAACTCATCAGGCTAATCATTCCCTGAAACCCAACCAGATCAACACTACACCTAACAGGTCCCTCTCAGGAGACCAAAAAATTATGCCTTGCATATCATTCTTTTCTGTCTGATATCAAGACCAATATGGAATTAATGTTAACATGATACACGAGATATAACTTAGGAAATTTCTTAATAAATAAATAAATAAGTAAATAAAAATATTAATAATTAATATTAAAAAATTAGTTCGGGACGGGACGGGATTGGCGGGATTGAAAATCTTCATCCCATCCCATCCCATTCTAGATCGGGACGGGACGGGATCGGGATGAAATTATTCAATCCCATTAAAACCCGGAAAAATCGGGACGGGACGGGACGGGATCGGGATCGCGGGATGGGATGCCCACCCCTAGTATCCACACTAAGTCCTCATTTGCCAAAAAACTAAAATAAAACTATTATGACATTTAATAAGTGAAAAAAAACTATTTTTTACTCGTTTTTAGTTATTAACCACAAGCATACAATACCACAATTAAATATTTAGAGTATTATAAAAATTATAATGTGTTAAAAATTATTTGTTGTATATAACAATTAAAATAAAACTTGAATAACTAGTTGTTGCTAATTTAAAATAACCATTACAAGTGTCACAAATGATTACTAATCAAAATTTTATTATAAAAATACCATAACACTTGCAAATTAGTAGTAATATCTTCAAATTGTACAAAAGGAAATTGAGGGAGATTTGGCATCGGGCGTTACTATAAAATAATGTTAGAGGTAGGAAGGATGATGAGAAGGGGAAAAACTTTAAAATTAAACATGTGATGTTGAAGATGATTGCGTTTCTTTTTAAGTTTTTCACAAAAAATATTGTTTTGCCCATTCACTATTTCAAGATGATCATGCAATTGAAGGTCTTTTCAACATTAAGTTACTTCTCTTTCCATTCTGTTTTCAGTATTTTCCCATTCTTTTTGTTTTTCTTCAATCAAACACAAGCTAATATAAATTCATCCCCGTTGATAGTCCACGTATGCCCAAAAGAGCTCTCTTGACAACAAAATTGTGTACAAGAAAGTAGTCAATTTTTCTCTCAAAATTGAAGTATTTCTGATGAACTCACTTTCCATGATTCATGTTGAACAGCAACTCTTGGGTTTAGTCATTGGAACTTCATCTGAGAGAAACAGTGTTTTCCCAACATTGGGTGCTGCTACTGCTACTGCTACTGCTTCTTCTTCATTTTTCCTTTCTACAAGATTCTTTTGGGTTGTAATTTCATGAATTTGACTGATCATTTGTACAAATGCTTCTTCTACATTCAGATTTTCCAGTGCTGATGTTTCAAGGAAATAAAGTCCTTCTTTCTCTGCAATCCTTCTTCCTTCTTCTTCCCCAACCTCTCTGATACGACCCAAGTCCATCTTGTTGCCCACAAGCACAACTACGATGTCAGGTGCACCAAATTCTCTAAGTTCAATTATCCATCGGCCTAGACTATCAAATGTTGCACGACGGGTTACATCATATACTAGCATCGCACCAAGAGCTCCTCTGTAGTAAGAGCTTGTAATTGCCCTGAACCTGCACATTTAACATAACCCATGTTCACCATCTACCCTCCATCGGCCTTAAATGAATCTAAATCTCATATTTTATGGAAAAAAAAACTTCAAAATATGATTCATATGTTACAATTATTGTGGTCACACTTTAAAAAAAGACTGGCCATTGAATTAGATTGTATGCAAACAACCCAATATTTATTCAACCCTAGCTTGCCTTGCGCGAAAAATAAAAAATAAAAAATAAAATACTGAATTGAGTCTACATAGGCAAATCTCATAGCAATCAAGTTTAGAAGCATGTAACGCATATATGGTTTAAGAAAAAAGTGTCATATGGCCACTTCAAAGTGATTAAGAATTAACTAAGAACCATATGAAGCAGGGGAGAGGTTGGTAGGTAGTTCAGAAAACAAGTTATTAATTAAGGAAGTTTGTGGGTGTATATAATATTATAGATCATGCATGGATGAGGAACATAAGTTAAGCAGCTACCTTTCCTGGCCTGCTGTGTCCCAAATTTGGGCTTTGACAAGCTTTCCTCCAACCCTTATATTCCGATAAGCGAATTCGACTCCGATAGTGGGTTTGGAATCAAGGTGAAATTCGGCTCGAGCAAACCTTGAGAGAAGGTTGGTTTTACCAACAGCTGAGTCCCCTATTAGAACTGCTTTAAACAGATAATCACACTCTTCATACAAGGAGTCTGCCATGGATGCTAGAGAAACCCAGACAGAGAAAGAAAGAAATAGGAAATTGAAATGACAATAACATAGAAAGTTCAGGCAAAGTATTGCCATGTCATGATCAACAGAAATAAATTATAATTAATAGGTGACCGAAAGCAAGATTTCTTATTGTAGCTTTGTGGTTGTTAAGTGATTATTAGCAGTGACAATGACTCAATACAATAATAGGTATGGACGCCTAAGAAATTGTGTCTCAAGCAAAAATTATGGCTTTTGGTAAAGGGTAGATGAGACCTTTGACCATTTTGTTCATATTTTCCAAATTCACTATTTCTAAAGTATATACATTTACAAGCTAAATAAATATCACTAAAGTTTTTATAATACTGTATTGTGTTAATTATATAAATAACAAAAACTCATATAAAGACCCAACATTGTCCACCTTCTGTTGGCTACTCCGACATTTTTGTTTTTATAGGATTCCAGAATCCATAAAGATGCCGCAGGCTGGGTTTGAAACCATGACCTAGTGGTACCATCCGTCAAGCTCTAACCGTTGAGCAGTCATGTCATTGGCGATATCAAAACTTTCGTTAAGTAAGAATACATTATATAAAATAATCTTTAAATGTTATTGTCCACCAACCATATCTAGACGAAAATATTTAAAAAAAAAAAACAGAAAAAAGAATATATGTCGCATTGATATATCTAATTCAACATCCTTGTTTAAAAAAAAAAAAAGTCTATTAATGAGAATCATCATAATTCTCATGTGACCAACTTTGCACTGGTGCTTATAACAAAAGCAAAAAACAAACTCATTTTATGGTGGGGGTCTGGGTGGGAGTGTGGCATGGCAATGAGTAACTATCATAATTGTCTGAAAGGTAACCAACCCCTTGTGGGAAGGATTGATATAGAATGCCCGGAGTACACATTACCATGCATTTGTAAAGGAAATGCAGTAGAATAGACTCCCCACCTGAAATTGATGAGGATTTCTGGTGCTAGTATATAACGAGGACAGTTGGTATGATCGTGGTGTTGAAAAAATACAGAGTTGAAGAGCAACATACCTGAACATTAGCATGTTGGCAACCACTAGAACTTCATGGAGATTTTGAGAAGCTTGCAACAGCTGGAAATAGTTGAAGTTTGGTGGCTGATTTGTGGTTGCTTCGTCGGCAGAATGGAAGTGAGAAGAAGGTGGTGGAAGGGTTTCCACCGCCCTCCCCTAGGCTATAAAAGAAGGAGGGGTTTCCCCTTCTTCTTCATCCTCCAAAAAATAAGATTTGTTTGTGTTTGTGTGTTAGGGTTTATCGCTGTGGGTGGGTATTTGTGAGAGAGGAAGAAAGGGAGGTGTGACAAGAGAGAGATATTTGTTTTGTTTATTTTTGTGTTATACGCAATCAACGTATTTGTGTGGTGTCATTTAGACACATGTATTTGTAACGTCACTGACATTTTGTAGCTCTCTTCATTTGTAATCTTTCGATCTCACTAGTAAAGTTGTTATTTGTTGTGGACGTAGGCGAGTTTGCTGAACTAATGTAAATTGATTGTCTCCAGTATTTGTTGTATTTTGCTTTGTAGCTTCGCATTTCGGCATTTGTAACGTTTTCGCGCGTAACAAATTGTTATCAGAGCCGAGGGTTAGTTCTTTGGGTTTGTTTGATGCTGCGTGAATTGGAGGTTGGTGAGAAATATGTTAGATCCGTCAACTTCAGGACCAAAGATGATTACCGCTACAGTCAGTAAATTTGATGTCGAGAAATTCAATGGAAAGAATAACTTTGGCATGTGGCAATGCGAAGTTCTGGATGTGACTGGCAAATGAGAATTTGGATGATGCTTTGGGAGACAAGCTGGAGAAAATGAGTGAAGAAGAATGGAACAAGCTGAATCGGCAAGCTTGTGGGTCAATAAGATTGTGTTTAGCGAAGGAGCAAAAATACTTCGTTATGAAGGAAACCTTCGCTAAGGCGCTATGGAAATGTTGGAAGATAAGTACATGATGAAGAACATCCAAAATAAGCTCTTCCTCATGAAGAAACTTTTTCGGATGAATACGAGACTCGAGATTACTCTGTCTGAGCATTTGGATGAGTTTAATGGGCTTATTGCTGACCTATTGAATTTGGAAGAAGATGTTCCAGAAAATTACAAGGCTTTATGCCTTTTAAATTCCCTTCCAGAAGAATATGAATATCTCGTTACGATTTTGTTAACGGAAAAATAAGAATTGAATTATGATGAAGTGGCTACGGCGTTGCTCAATTATGAATTCAGGAGGAAAGATCTCAAGATTCATCGGGATGCAACGTCAGAAGTGTTGGTAGCGAGGGGAAGATCTGAAAAGATGAATGTTGGTAGTAGAGGAAGATCACAGTCAAGAGGAAAATCTGTAGACAGAAGGTTTTTGCCGAAGGATGAATGTGCTTACTGTCATAAGAATGGCCCTTGGAAGATTGACTGTGAGGCATTGAAAACTACAACAGAAAAAGAAAAGAAAAAGTTAGATGCGAATGTAGTGCACAATTTGGATGAAGATGATAAGGATTTGTTGTCTGCAACTTCAACATTAGTGAGTCATTCTAATGAGTGGCTGCTTGATTCGGGTTCTACCTATCATATGTGTCCCCGTAGGATCTGGTTCTCTAACTTTAGAGAGATGGATGGTGGTGTTGTCTATATGGGCAACAATGATGAATGCAAAATTGCAGGGATAGGTAAAATCAAGTTGAAGTTGCATAATGGACTTGTTGGGGTCTTGAATGATGTTCGGTATGTACCCAATTTGAAGAAGAATCTCATATCCGTTAGTGCTTTAGAGTCCAAAGGTTACAAGGTTTCAGTAAATGGTGAAGCTCTAAAGGTTGTTTCTGGTGCACTGGTGATTCTGAAAGCAGTTCGGAAGGGCAACTTGTACTTCTTGCAGGGGAGTACATTTACAAGGAATCGAAAAGTTGAATTCGGTGGAGCAACTTGTGTTGTTGAAGGCCCTATGGATGTTGCTTATGGTGGAGTCACTGATAGCTCCAAAGATGTTTGTAAGGAAACCTCGAGGGTTTGGCATTTGCGTGCAGGTAGTAAAGGTGATAAAGTTTTGCACGAGTTGTTGAAGAAACGATTGGTAGAAGATATGAAGATTAGCAGTATAGAAGTTTGTGCACATTGTGTTTCTAAAAAATTTGGTTTAAGACTCCATCCTAGACAAGGTGGAATTAATTTGTTAGCTTGAGCATGCTTTAGTATATGGAAACTTTGGGTGTATGGCGCCTATGAGCGCGTGTGGAGGGGTGAGACCCTCAATCAGTATTGGGTTGATTATTTTCGTTGGAAATCAGTTGCTTGTTTTTGTTCGTGTTTGTTGTTGTCGCCTCAGATTTGTGAAATCTTCACTGAGGTGGAGAATTATTGAAAAATAGTGGAAAATACAGAGTTGAAAAAGAACATACCTGAACATTAGCATGTCGGCAACCACTAGAACTTCACGGAGACTTTGAGAAGCCTGTAACAGCTGGAAATAGTTGAAGTTTGGTGGCTGATTTGTGGTTGCTTCGTCGGCAATCGAAATTGTTGAAGAATGGAAAGGAAGAGAAGAGAATGGAAGTGAGAAGAAGGCGGTGGAAGGGTTTCCACCGCCCTCCACCATCGCCTCTTTAGGCTATAAAAGGAGGGGTTTCCCTTTCTTCTTCATCATCCAAAAAATCAAGATTTGTTTGTGTTTGTGTGTTAGGGTTTATCCCTGTGGGTGGGTATTTGTGAGAGAGGAAGAAAGGGAGGTGTGAGGAGAGAGAGATATCTGTTTTTTTTTTTGTGTTATACGCAACCAACGTATTTGTGTGGTGTCGTTTAGACACATGTATTTGTAATATCATTGACGTTTTGTAGCTCTCTCCATTTGTAATCTTTCGATCTCACTAGTAAAGTTGTTATATGTCGTGGACGTAGACGAATTTGCCGAACCACGTAATTGATTGTCTCCGGTATTTGTTGTATTTTTCTTTGTAGCTTCGCATTTCGGCTTTTGTAACGCTTCTGCGCGTAACACGTGGTGTAGTGCGCACAAGTAATAGCAAGAGCAGTGGTGGCTGTAGTGGTATAACAATGGAGTTGGAGACTTGGGGAGTATATAGTAGCCCCCCTCCCACCCTTCATGGTTGATGAACTGGGGAGAAATCTCAATAGCACTAAGAGCATGCAAAAGTGTTACAAATCTTTAGAAATATATAATAGGCTATACCACACTAGGCGATCACTTGTTTGCATAGGGAACCCTGATTTGATTGGGAATGAATACAAAATGTTGTCACAAAAGACTTCTAAATTTATAAAGGAATCAATTCACAAGAAGATAAATCTCGTCCTTTTGAGAGTTTAACTTGCAAAACAGATGTTAGACTGCCAAAGACCACCTTTTTGGTGGTCGAAGACACTCTGATGCTTAAGTCAACGACTCTATTTGAAAAAGGAAATTGATGCATCCAAAATCTTCCTTCTGTGATTTTGACCTGCAAAACTACTCGTAGACTGCCAAGGACCACCGTTTTGGTGGTCGAAGGCACTCCGATGCTTAAGTCAGTGACTCTATTGGAAGAAGGAAGTAAATCTGGACAAAACTCATTTAAAGTTGCATACATTTGTCAAATGTTCCCTCTATCTTTTATAATGGTCGTAGTTAACTCTCTGCGTGACTTAAGCATGTGAGGCATTACGGAAAGAGATGTTTCTGTAACAGTCTCCTCCTTAATGGAGATGTGTTCGTGGTGGCATAGGTCCCTCAACGACTCTTTCTTGGTGCAACGTTCTTCTTCTTCATGAGAGAACGTGTAACAGACTTGAATTTAGGCTTTGATTCGTCCGGGCCTGAATATGGATCATGCTCATGCCTCCTTAGAGGTGGGCCTAGTTTGGGCCTCCATAATTGGCCTCAATCCCTTTGGGTTTTACGACCTAGCCCAACAGATAGGACGTTGTGTTCGCGTGACAGGACTTTATGCCACGTGTACGACCGTGATGATTTGTCTTTTTTGATGTATCATCAGCTACCCCCCTTAGTTAGTGGGTATGTTTGCATATCCACTATGTGGCAGTTGGTATTTCGATTGTGTTTTCGCACTGAACTTGATGCCTAATAACTTTTAATTTCCTGATCGTTTTGGTTGCTTCGTTGTCTGTTCGTTTTCGTGCATATTTTCGATAAGCCATTATGTTTCGTATGTCACTCCGTGAGCGGTCCATTCGTTTCCCAATTGCTTAAAATGCGTAGTGGCTACTCTCATTATTTCTTTACGTCATTTTTAGTGTTATTTTTTTCTTCAACTGTCTCTTTTTTTCTCCTTCGTTCTTCCCTGCTTCCGATGCCTGCTGGCGACATGTTGGTTGGTGAATAGCTTTCCACTTGTGAAGCTCATTTTTCTCGAAACAAAGCCTCTCGGGCTACTCTGGATAGTGTCCGTTCCAACTATTCTTTGCCTGAGGATCTTGAAATCATTCTTCCTCGCAAAACCGACAGTCCTTGTTGCCCGAGGAAAGGATATATCAGCCTTTATCCTCGCATGTTCTACGCCGGTCTCCGGTTCCCTGTTCTGGAGCTGTTTTGGTCGTATTTGGACTTCTTGGGTATTCTTCTTGCTCAAATGGAGCCGAACAGCTGGAGGGTTATGATCGCCACGTATGCTAGGGCCATTCTCTCTGGTATCTCTTTAACCCCTTGAATCTTGCATTCCTTGGTGGAGTTCAGTGTGAGGCCCAATCATACCTGTTTTCTGTATTATCCAGCGTGTTTCAGTAATCTTAATGACGAGATCAGGGGTTGGTCGTGGGATTGGTTTTATGCGTCTGTCGGTTCTGGCCACTTCAATTTGCGCGGTCTTCCGATAGTAAGGTTTATCTGAGTTTCTCTTAAACATCGAAATATGAAACTGACTGCTGAAGAGTAGATTATCAGCGAGTGCTTTTTGGGGCTTTCGGTGGTCCCGTTGGATTCATATCTTACCGATGATACGGTGAGGGACAGTGGTTTATACATCATGAATGAGACCGAAATAGCTTTGTTGACCGAGAGGCGAGCTGCAGAGATTGCTGCCCGTGCTGTTGCCGATGAAGCAGTCATTGATCGGAAAGTGAGCCCTGATGTTACGGATCTTAATGCTTCTATCTGCACTGCTACCGATCCCTCTAGAAAGAGGAAGGTAGGGAGGCATGTTAGTCCGTCGAAGTGGTTGTTTTGCCTTCTGATTGTGTGCCAAAGAAAAAACGACTTGTTGATTCTGTGCGTTGCACGACTATTTATTCAAATTTTGTGGATAGAGATCCTTCGAGGGAAGACTGTTGCTTTCTAAGGAGGCGGAGGAGATGAACTGGCTCTGGAGAGGAGTGAGAAGGATATTATTCGTTCTTTGGGCGACGGTGAAAAAGCTTCCTTTTGCTTATGGTGGCCTTGACATTGTCGAGTGTTCTGATGAGGATCCTTGGTCCTTGGATGAGAAGTTGCTCCAGTTGGCTGTTGTTCAATCTTAAGAACTTGGCAGTCGAGGTTTGGTCTCTGAGTTACGGCCTCGTCCTCCTCCTTCCCCTCTTGCTGGCGGAGAGATGGGTGTTCCTTCTTCTGCAGCTTACTTGCATTCGTCTGTTGTTGCCCGTTACGTTTCTACTGGACAACGGGAGGGTGATGGAGGTTCTTTCGTTGTTTCTTCGTCTTTCCCAGTCGTGGGTGGTGGTGGCTCCTCCATACTACCTAATCCCCGTGTTCTTCATTCGTGGGTCAGTTAGAAGGAACTTTATTATGAAGAGATCCGGGTTAAATCGGATGGGATGTTCGGTTGGTTCGCTCGTCTTAGTGTGCAGGACGGTTCACGCAAGATGATAAATGAGTGGCACAAGCGATCAGTGGAGGGGCCCACGGTGTCTGTGCTGAATCTGAACCTTCATCTTGAGGATGATGTTAGGCTTGTAATGGATGGGATGACTCATCTTGCCTATGAAAGAGTGACGGGCTTGAGTCATCATGTCAATCACAGTCTCATGGTTTCTTTTGAGAGGAAGCTTTCTGTGCTGCTGTTGGTGTTCTCCCATCTTCTTTACCAGTATGACGCGTTAAAAGCGTGATGCTCTGAACAAACCAAGGCGGCTGAGGTTGCTCGGGCGTCGTTGGCTGAGGTGGAGGGTGTATGAGATTGATATGTGGCCACGCTTGAATCTCTGAGAGCTGACCTAGAGGGCGTCCGCACCTGTTTGCTTGATGTGGAGAAAGAGTTTTCTTCTAAGAAGGTGTCTCATGAAAAAGCCGCGCGAGCCATGATAAAGCATTCTAACAATCGTGATATTGTTGAGAAAAAGGTGGAGCAATTGCTGTCTTAGATTAGTGAGGTTAAGGTTGATTCCTCCGCGGTGCTCACTACTGTCGGGGGCCAACTTATCGCTGCAAGAAGTGAGCTTGATTCTGTTAAGGCTAGACTCCGTGTTATGGAGGTGGCAGACTGGCAACGCGTTGTTGATGGTCGGACTGAACTTTTGGACTATATCGAAGGTCTTGGTGTCGATTTGTCCCAGTATCGTCATCTGGTTTATGAGACTTTCGAGGACATGGAAGTGCCGCTGTAGAACCTCTGGGTGTTCCAATGGCTGAAGAACCGCTTCCTCTTCTTGAAGAGAGAGTTTCTGCTGGCGATCTGGCTTCTGTAGGTGGTGTTGATGACGTTATAGATATTTCCCCTTAGTCTTCCATTGCTATTGTTGAATGTAATCGAATAGATTTTGAATGACAGGAATCAACTTTTCTATTTTCCATTGTATCGACTTTGTTCGTCTATCATTGTCTTGATAATTCGTATTTGATATTCCACATATATGTTTGTAGCAATCTTTTGGTGATTTGAGTTTCCCCATGTTTCAGTATGCATGTCTTGATTTTGTGTTTGTTGCCTTTGAATTTTTGTGGAAAGTCGTTTCATTCATTTTTCTACTTTGTTGAATCGTCCGTTCGATCTTGTCATGACACGAAGTTTTTTTTGCTCCATTGATTCGTTCGCTCGGATTGTTTTGTTGGTGTGATGCTCCAGTCGTCTTGGAGTTATTTTACCTGTTAACTTTCACTTTGTCAACTCGAGGTCTCGGTTGATCCGAAGTTTAAGTTTTTGGTTTGACTCGGGTGTCATTGTTTGCTTCGTTTTGTGCAACATTTTGGTCGACTCGAAGTCATTTTATTTAGTCGACTTGTTCGTCTAATTTTTACTTCGTTAACTCGACACCTCGGTCGATTCAAAGTTTCTGTTTTAGTTTGACTCGAGTGTCCAACATTTTGCTTCGTTTCGTACGACATTCTAGTCAACTCGAAGTCATTTTATTTAGTCGACTTGTTCGTTTAACTTTTACTTTGTTAACTCGACACCTCCGTCGATTCGAAGTTTCTGTTTAGTTTGACTCGGGTGTCCAATATTTTGCTTCGTTTCGTGCGACATTCTAGTCGACTTGAAGTCATTTTATTTAGTTGACTTGTTCGTCCAACTTTTACTTTGTTAACTCGACACCTCAGTTGATTCGAAGTTTTTGTTTTAGTTTCACTTGGGTGTCCAACATTTTGCTTCGTTTCGTACAACATTCTAGTGGACTCGAAGTCATTTTATTTAGTTGACTTGTTTGTCCAACTTTTACTTCTTTGGTTGATCAGACCAGAAGTTCATTGTGAGTATCTGACTTGCGTCTTGATTTCTTTTAAGCTTCCTGCGCCAATTGTTTTTCATAGCTGTGCTATGAAACTATTTTGCTTTTGTGACGTCGGTTTCGAAAATGAAACTTTATTGATTCTTCGACCATTTTAACAGTCGTTCTCCTGGAAGTGTTTCGTTACATTGTAGAGCATTTTTTTATTCTTAGGCCGCTAGTGTCTATCCTTGCGTTGCGTCTGTGCCCCCGCTACTCCTTCTAATTTACTACCTTATTAGCTTGGGTCGTTATCGCTTCCCTTTTGTCACTGCTTGTTAAGGCCTGATGGAGTTTGTTAGTTCCGTTAAAAGTGACTTTGGTCGAATTTGTCTCTGCTACTAAGATCTTTGGAACGTTGATCTTGTGATGATTTCGATATAGGTTTGTTCGGGTGAGAGGTGCTTCCTTCCCAGGGTGGATGTGGTGTAAAGCATATATCAATTCCCTTTTTGATCCTGTGGCTATTGTGTCCGGCTTTTTTTTGCCTTTGAACTGTTTGTCTGATACACTGACAAATTCGTCCAGTCGTCCCCTCTGGATCCAATGTTCAATTTCTTCATTCAGTTTGTAGCAGTCCTCGGTATCATGTTCGAGATCCTTGTGGAATGAACAATATTTGTTCTTGTCTCGTCCTTCCGGTCATCTTGGTCGACCAGTTAACATTCTCCCAATTTGATATGTGTTTTAAGATATCGGTCCGACTCGCTTTTAGGGTTGTGTATGGTTTATACTCTTTTCTTATTACATTGATTATTCGCTCGTGATTGGGCGTGCCGATTGCGATTTCCTGGATTTCGCTGGTTGGGCTCCGTGCGTCCATCGCTTTGATGCTTATTTAAATGACTGTTGTCCTCCCGTGATCCACTATCTCGTATTCTTTCATCTTTTCTTTCTTGCTTTCTCGAATGGTTCTCCCTCTCCTGGTCATTTTTTCTCCTCGCAGCTTTCATTTCTTCGAGTGTGATATGTTATGTGCTATTTTCAGCAGGGCCGCCATGCCTTTTGGAGGTTCCAAGTTGAGGGCGTCAAAGAAATTTCCTCTTTTCAATCCGGCGTCGAAAGTTGCGACGGCCGTGTCATCACTGCATCCATCAGTCATTGTTAGCTCATTGGTGAAACGGGTAACATATTCTCGTATTGTTTCTTCTGACTTTTGTCGGATGTGTAGAAGGTAGTGGGGTACTTTCCTCATCCGTTGACTCTTGATTAATCTGGTGATGAAAGCAGTGGCTAAGGCCTATAAAGAATCTATTGACCTTGGTGGCAGGCTATTGAACCAGTTCACTTCTGTGGATGTGAGGCTGGTTGGGAACGTTCTGCATAGGATCGACTCTGTGGTTTCTTTTAGAGCCATCATGCGGTGGAAATGTCTTAGGTGATCAGTCAGGTTGGTGGTACCATTGTACACTTCGAACTTCGGCGGAATGAATTTCTTCGGCATTGCCTTCTTCATGAATTTTCCAGATAATGGTGGCTTGGCCAACCGTATAGTAAGTTGGGATCCGTGACTCCGATCCTGAACGGGATCTCAGCAATAGTTCCATTGCATTGCGGAGTTTTATCTCGGTTGAGTTCGCTGCTCTCGACGTTTCCCTGTTGGAGTTCCACTAAGGCTTCGTCACTCCCTTGAGTTTGGATAGTCAAGTTTTGCAGAGGCGGTGCTGGAGTAAGGTCGGCTGGCTGAACGCATTCCTTGGTGATCTTTTCCAGCATCTCTGTAATGTATTTCATCTGGGCCACAAGTAAGTCTGCTCGAGTGTTTGTGGCAGCGCCAATGACTGTCTGGGCCGTATGAACTATTGCGTGTAGTGGATCCGCATTCTTGGATGCTATTGGTTCAAAGTTTCGGGCTACATCCTCTCTTTGAGCTGTTAGCGATGTATCAATGGGAGAGTTGTCACATCATTACTGGATTGGGGATTTGTATACTGCATTATTCCTTCTGATGGCTTTTTTGTTATTTTGCTAGGTTGTGGTGAGCTTTGTCATGTGTGTTTTGTTTAAGAAAAGGAAATTCGTCGTTCCCCACGGACGGCGCCAAACTGATGCATCAAAAAATCGTCATCCTGTGAGTTTGACCTGCAAAACCACTTTTAGACTGCCAATGACCACTTTTTTGGTGGCTGAAGGCACTCCGATGCTTAAGTCAGTGATTTTATTGGAAGAAGGAAGTAAATCTGGACAAAACTCAGTTAAAGTTGCATACCTGTGTCGAATGTTCCCTTTATCTTTTATAATGGTCGTAGTTAACTCTCTGCATGACTTAAGCATGTGAGGTGCAATGGAAGGAGATGTTTCTGTAACAATCTCCTCCTTAATAGAGAAGCGTTTGTGGAGGCATAGGTCCCTCCACGGCTATTTCTTGGTGCAATGTTCTTCTTTTTTATGAGAGAATGTGTAACATGCCTGGATTTGGGCTTTGATTCGTCTGCGCCTGGATTTGGATCTTGCTCACATCTCCTTAGAGGTGGGCCTAGTTTGGGCCTCAATCCTTCTGGGCTTTACGAGCTGGCCCAACGGATTGGGCGTTGTGTTCTCATGATAGAACTTTATGACATGTGTACGGCCGTGATGATTGGTCTTTTTTGATGTATCATCAGAAATAAATCTGGACAAAACTCAGTTAAAATTGCATACCTTTGTCGAATGTTCCCTTTACCTTTTATAATGGTCGCGATTAATTCTCTGCATGGCTTAAGCATGTGAGGCCCAATGGAAGGAGATGTTTCTCGTAAAAGTCTCCTCTTTTTATGGAGATGCGCCTGTGGAGGCGTAACTCCCTCCACGACTCTTTTTTGTGCAACGTTCCTCTTCTTTATGAGAGAAACCATGTCGGGCCTGGATTTGGGCTTTGATTCGTGGGGGTCTGGATTTGGGTTTCGATTACGTATTCTTTTAATGGGCCTTGTTTGGGCCTTTATGATTGGTTTTACTCTTTTTGGGTTTTACGAGCTGGCCCAATAGATTGGACGCCAGATCCTCATGATGGATGTTTTCTGACAAGTGTATGGCAGCGATGTCGATCTATTTTGATGTATCATCAGCTACTCTCCACTTAGTAGTTGGTAAGATGACGTGGCCACTAACTTCATGACGGTTGGTCTTTCAATTCCATCAATGCCTTGTATTTAATGTTTTAAGCAACTTTTGGTGGGTTGGTGTCTCAATTTCTTGCTCACTCGTTCATTTTTTCACATATTTTTAAGATTTCATGTAGCCATCATATTTCGCACGTTGTCCCATGAGCAGTCCCTTCGTTGCTTGGCTCTAAAAAATGGGTGTGATGGGTTTGTTTTCCCTCTTTACGCTATCTTTGAAATTAGGGTTCTTTTCTTCTTTCGTCTCATTCGTTCTATTTGCTTATTCGTTCTTTAATGCTGTCTGTTGGCGATAAATTAAGCGGCAAGCCGCTAGCTACTTGTGAGGCTTATTTTCCCCCAAGAAAGTTTCTCAAACGATGTTGGACAACCTTTGTTCTGACTATAACTTGCCACCTAACCCTTAGATTATTTTGCCTAGACAGAACGACAGTCCTTGTTGTCCAAGGTTTGGGTACATTGTGTTGTATCCGTGCATGTTTTCCTCTGGCCTTCGATTCCCAGTTCTAGAGCTGTTTTGGGAGTATCTAGATTTTTTGGGCATTCATCCTGCCCAAATGGGTCCTAATGGTTGGAGGGTCACGGTTTCTTCTTACGCAAGGGCATGAAGGAGTAGGAGAGAAAATAGAGGTAACCACAACATCGTTGTTAACATCATCTGCGGGAGAGGGTGGAGTTTTCACTTCGAAAAGAGAAGGAAGCAATGGCTCTTCAACCACTAGAGTGCTCGAAGGGTTCGAGACACTTTCTTCACCGTCATCGTCTTCTAAAGCTTGATCAACCAAGTGGCGATACTTGGACAAATCCACACCAACCCCTCGATATAATCAAGAAGCTCAACCTGCCCATCAACATCTCGTGTCCAATCTTCGGCCTCCACAATACAAAGCTTGTCCATGGCAATAACAAGTTCATTTTTTGCTGCGGCAAGTTGTCCCTCAGCGATGGTAAGTAAAACGAAAGTATCTGCCTTGACCTCATCGAGGTCGAGCGCAGCTGTCACCTGTTCCACCCGCTTCTCAGCAATATCACGATTGACGGATTGTTCAATCGCAGCATGAGAAGTCTCGTCATAACTTGCCTTTTCGGCGGATAACTCCTCCACATCATGTAAACGGGCACAAACCCCATCCAACTTGGCCATCGGGGACTTGAGCTTAGCGGCACACTTATCCCGCACACTCTCCGCTTCAATCAACAAAGTCCGAGCGGCCTTGGCAGTTTTCTTCGACTCTGCGCATTGTACTTTAAACACGTCGAATTGGGAAAGGACGTGAGAAAATACCAGCAACAATGCGACCAACTTTCTCTCCAAAGAAACCACCTGATCATGACCAGCTCGATAAACTGAGCCCATCACCCCTGCATAGGTAAGATGATTCATCCCGTCCATTATCTGCTCAAGACCATAATCAAGGTGATCGCTTGAATCCAATACGGGCATCGAAGGTTTTTCCACTGACTACTTGTGCCATTCATTTATCAACTTGCGCGCACCATCTTGAATGTCAAGCTGAGTAAACCGGCAAAACTTGTCATCCGACTTGATATGGATATCCTTTTAGCTAGACTCGGTCCAACTAACTCGTGGATGAAGAACACGGGGATCCGAAAACATAAAAGACCCACCCCCAACAGCCGGAAGGGCGGGTAGAATGGTAGTGACAATGGAAAAACCACTATTGCGCTCCCAACGCGGAGCAACCATAGCAGGAACGAGACTAGTAGTAGCAGTAGGAGCATGAGAGTCCAAACAAGCAGGAGAAGAAACTAAAAATCATGCCGCGTTAATAGAAGAAGAAGGATGAACTTCAAAATTCTGACTACTACCGACAACCTCTTCAGATTGCTCCACCACCAACTAATGCATCTTATCATCAATAGCCTGAGGATCATCATTAGACCATTTAGCAAAGTTCGAAACACCATAGGCGGAGAGAAACCTTTTTTCTTTATCGTCCAACGGATGAGTAGTCTCTTTCTCGCTCCTCTCCAGCACCAGCCTCATCTCCTCAGACTCCTCGAGGGATGTGTAATCTTCTTTCATAACATCGTCCCAGGAAGGACTCAGACGAGAGGTAGCTTCCGTAACATCCTCGCTAGAAGGACTCGGATGAAATGCAATCCGAGTAGCGCCATGAGTAGAGAACTATTTCTTTCTCGAAATTCGACAAGGATCTAGCGACAGTCGCCTTGATGGACTAACGGGCCTCGTAAGCTTCCTCTTCCTGGAGGTCAGACCTACGATATTGTCGAGAGCATCGAGATCCATAACGCGTCTGTCCGAATTTACTTCTCAATCAATGCTAGCACCACTAACGCCAATACGAGTAGCACGAGCAGCGATATCCTCAACACGAGATTCAATAAGTAAGGCACGTTCCGATTTGGTCATAGTATACAGACCACTATGGTCGAAGATGTCCTCAGAGTTTTCCACAGGGAACTGGAGAAGTTTCAAGAATTGGCCGATGATCCTCAACTCCTCCACAGTCAACTGTAGACCTTTCCATTTGTTGGGAACTCAGAATGATCGCAAACTCAGATGACCTCGCAATTGGAAGTAGCCAGAGTTAACAGAAGCATAAAAACAAGACCTAGACCAATCGTGGATGTCGTCATTAAGCTTCGCGAAGCAGATGGGAGAACGAAGGAAGCAAATATCCTTGGTCACCATCAGACCAAACCACCGAATGTAGAACCCTCACAGTCAAAAGAATGTCGAATATAATTTATCTTGTCGACTCGTTATGTGTTGCATGTTCCTTTTTAATTTAGCCGTAGTTGCACGAGTTGCATGTCGGACTTTCTTGACTCGAATTCCCTCATGTTGTTTTCATGCTTTGACGCACTACTTGTTTTGAAATGGGATGACTTTATCCTTTCTTCTTGATGTGTTGGAGCTTACTCGAGTAAGTTGACTTTTCCATCTCGACCTTTACTTTTGTTGGTTTGACGCATCGGTCGACCCGTAGCTCTTTGAATTAAGTTGACTTGTTCGTCCAACTCTTACCTCGTTGGTTTGACGTAGTCAACCCGAAGCTGTTTTTTAATCAAGATGACTTATTTGTCAAACTTTCACTTCATTGGTTCAATGTACCAGTCGACTCAAAGCTTTTTGAATTTAGTTTACTCGTTTGTCCAACTCTTATTTCGTTGGTTTGCCGTACTAGTCAACCCGAAGTTGCTTTTTAATTAAGTTGACTCATTTGTCCAACTCTTACTTCGTTGGTTTGACGTACTAGTCAATCCAAAGTTGCAGTTTACTTAAGTTGAATTGTTTGTCTGACTTTTACTTCGTTGGTTCGACGTACTAGTCAACTCGAAGCTTTCTGAATTTAGTTGACTCGTTCATCCAACTACTTTGTTGGTTTGACGTACTAGTCAACCCGAAGTTGCCTTTGAATTAAGTTGGCTCAATTTCACAAATCTTATTTCATTGGTTTGATGTACTAGTCAGCCTGAAGTTGAATTTTTCTTAAGTTGACTTGTTTGTCTGACTTTTACTTCGTTGATTCGATGTACCGGTCGACCCAAAGTTTTCTGAGTTAAGTTGTCTTTTTTGTCCAACTCTTACTTTATTGGTTTGACGTACTAGTCAACCTGAAGTTGCATTTTACTTAAGTTGATTTGTTTTTCCAACTTTTACTTCATTGGTTCGACGCACTGATCGACCCAAAGTTTTCTTAATTAAGTTGACTCGTTCGTCCAACTCTTACTTTGTTGTTTGACGTACTAGTCAACCCGAAGTTGCATTTTAAGTTGACTTGTTTGTCCAACTTTTACTTCGTTGGTTTGACGCACTGGTCAACCCAAAGTTTTCTGAATTGAGTTGACTCGTTTGTCCAACTCTTACTTCATTGGTTTGACGTACTAGTCAACCCGAAGTTGCATTTACTTAAGTTGACTTGTTTGTCCAATTTTTACTTCATTGTTGATCAGACCAAAAGCTTATTATATATATCCGACTTGTGTCATGATTTCTTTTGGCTTGGTATGCCAATTGCTCTGTATGGCTGAGTTTTGATGCATTTATCCTGTTGTCCACGCGTAAGATGGAAATTCTGAATTTGTAATTTTATTGATATTCCCTTATGGATATTCTAACAAACCCTAACGGTTGTTTTTCTTGAGTAGTTATGCTGGATTGAAGAGTGATTTGCTTTGTCCTCTTGATATTTGCTTGGTTGATGTCGATCCTTGTGTTAAAGATTTATGTCTTTGTTGTTTTGTCTTCTTGATTTTTGCTTGGTTGATGTCGATCCTCGTATTAAAGATTTTTGTCTTTGTTTCTTTGTCTCGTTTGTTGTAATATTATCGTAGCTAATGGACTCGGGGTGCTCTCTGATCTGATAGCTGAGCAGTATTGGTTTGTCCGATCATGCTCACATCAGCGCCAAATTGTCCAATCATGCTCGCATATGTGCCAAATTGTCCAATCATGCTCACGTTAGGATCGGGTTTGGCTCCAACTGCCGAGGTTTGGTCGAGTCCATTGTCGTCAATTTTATGGTTGGTAATTCGGGTTAGGCTTGCATCCGTCGGTAGGGTCCTTGAATTTTGTTAGTTGATCGATGCAAACTTCTCCATGTTCTGTGCATTGGTAAAATGGTACATCTGGTTTCGTTAGTACTCCTACTTTGATATAAATCAGCTTGAGTAGGAGGTATTTCTGGTTGCTTCTTCAGTTGGGTTGATCGTTTTGTTTCTTCCGGCCATGTAGTGTAGGGCGTATATTAGTTCTCTGGGCCGTTCTGTTGATCTCACAGTGGTATCTGCTTTTTCCTTTCTCTTGAGTTGCTTGTCTGGCATTTCGATGAATTCATCGAGTCGTCCTCTCTGAACCCAGTGCTCAATTTTATCTTTTAGATTGTAGAAGTCTTTGATATCGTGCCCATGATCCTTGGAAAGTGGTGGATAATGCTTGGAAAGAGTCTATTGACCTTGGTGGTAGACTGTTTAACCAATTCATTGCTGTGGAGGTAAGACTAGTCGGAAATGTTATGCACAAGATTGACTTCGTAGTATCTTTCAACGCCATCATGTGGTGAAAGTGTCTCAAGTGATTTGTTGGGTCGGTGGTGCCATCGTATACTTCGAACTTTGGTGGTGTGAACTTTTTTGGCATGGGAGTTATTATTAGGGCATCGGATAATGACCGCTTGGCTAGTTTGTACAATACGTTGGGATTCGTGACTCAGATTCTGAATGGATTTTAGCAGGCGTTCATTGTTCTTGAGGTTTCCCTGTTGAGGCTCCGTTAGAACTTTTTCGCTGTCTTAAGTTTGGTTGGTGGAGTTTTGCTGGGGCAACGCTTGGATAGGATCGGCTGACTGAATGCACTCCTGGGTGAGTTTTTTCAGCATCTTTTTCATGTGTTTCATCTGGACCATAATCAGGTCTACCCAAGGATCTGTGGCGGTGTCGCTGGATGTTGGGATTGTCTTAGCTATTGCATGTTGTGGATCTTGATTTTCGTGTGCAATTGGCTCGATAGTCTGAGTTGTATCTTGTTCGCGAGCTACTTGCTATACATTGATGCCAGTAGGAGGGTTATTGTGATCATCGTTGGGTTGAGGATTTGTAGAGTGTGTCATTTGTTCTGACAGCTCGTCGGTTGTCTATTAGATTTTAGTGAACTTCGTCATCGTGGATCTTCTTTTTAGAAAGGAAACTTGTCGTTCCCCACGGACGACACCATACTGATGCGCCCAAATCTCATCCTCCTGAGAGTTTGACCTGCAAAACAAATGTTAGACTGTCAAAGACCACCTTTTTGGTGGTCGAAGGCACTTTGATGCTTCAGTCAATGACTTTGTTTGAATAAGGAAATAAATCTGGAAAAAACTCAGTTAAAGTTGCATACCTTTGTCGATTCCCTTTACCTTTTATAATGGCCGCAGTTAATTCTTTGGGTGGCTTAATCATGTGAGGCGCAACGGAATGAGATATTTCTCTTAACAGTCTCCTCCTTTATGGAGATGCGTCCGTGGAGGTGTAACTCCATCCCTGACTTTTTTTTCTGCAACGTTCCTTTTCTTTATGAGAGAACTCGTGTTGGGCCTGGATTTAGGCTTTGATTCGTGCGGGTCTGGATTTGGGCTTCGATTATGTCTTAATGGACTATGTTTGGGCCTTTATGATCAGTTTTACTCTTCTTGGGTTTTATGAGCTGGCCCAGTAGATGGGACATCGGATCCTCGTGATGGATGTTTTCTGCCACATGTATGGTTGTGATGTCAATATATTTTGATGTATCATCAACGATGATGGTGATCACCATTGTAAAATGTGTACATGGCACTAGTAGACGCTGCATTGAAAACCAAATCAGAACTTTCATACTAAAATCATCACATAAATCTTGGTATTTTTAGTATTTACCTGTGTGTTGCTCATAGAATTAGTTTGAGTTAGTTTTTCAGTTCTACACTGATGCATTACTCTGCAATCTGTATTCAAATGACATCAACAAGTTTGGCACTTGCCCCTTTGAATATGGATATTTTTCTATAAGCTCCAGTCATCCTAACCGTTGTTTTTTACCTATGTTTTGTTTGTGAACTAGCATTCTTTCAACCCATCCACAACTAGCCGACGTGCCAGGTGCAACTCCCATTTGGACCCAGGTAGAGCTTACCCTATTATTCTATTCGATCCAATCCTATGAAATAATGTCGTAGTGGGTTTTTACTTTGGTAGCCATCCCATCATGGTTGTACACATGGAAAAATCATCCATCACGAGGAACATGAACTTCAATCTCAACACGGATAACAAGTCTGGTCCTAGAAGCCCAAAGAGGCATGCCTGGTCATTAAAGCCTAAAAAGGTCTTTAATAACAGACCATGAACAAAGTCAAATGCCCAATCCCAATGCCCAACAGATCTCTTCCCTTAGAGAAGAGAGACGTTACAAAGGAGATAAGTCATGGCGAGAATCACTTCTCCAAGGATGTTTCTCAATGAAGGGGGAGACCATTGTGAGAAATGTCTCCCCTCATCGCGCCCTACATGCTTAAGTCACGTAGGGAGTTAATTACGCACATTATATAAGGTAAAGTGGACACTCCACCAAAGGTACACAACTGAACTATATTTTGTCCAAATTCATTCTCTCCCACAGATTAACTGACTTAAGCATTGGAGTGCCTTCGACCACCAAACATGTGATATTTGGTAGTTTTACTCTATTTTGCAGGTTAGATCTCTAGGAAGACAAATTTAGATGCATCAATTTGGCGCTGTCTGTGGGAAACAACAATTTACTTTTTTTTTAAAAGAAATTTGTTTGCAATTTCTTTAGCACAAATCAATAACAAAAAGATTTAGAGTAAATGGAACCTCCTACAAATTTTCAGCTTAGCAACAATCAAGGCAATCCTTCCACCGGTGAAACTGAACTACCGAGAGTAGGCATATCCCAAATCCAGCACTGGGAGAACCTATTATATAAGGTAATGCAGTACCACCACAATATGTGGTGGCCCAACAAGCCCATACATTTGGCGGTACAATGACAAATCCTCGTGTGGACCAACTTTTGGCCCAGATGGCTTATCTAGCTAAAGTGATCGAAAAACTCACTCAAGAACGTGTTCCATCGGTCGAACACATCAGAATGCCACCTTAGCAAAATTTCTCCTACCACAATCAAGAGAACCAAGAACTCCCGCAGAGCTTCGGAGAACGAACTTCAAAGGAAGTGAACCTCAAGGAGACGAATCCCAGACTGATGGAATTCTTCTGCAGATTCCATTTAGGATTGGAGTTACAAATTCTAATATGTTTTATGAGTTGTCAAGGCCACCACTCTCTGACGCAATCATTAAAACTCCTCTGCCGAAAAAGTTTACTTCGCCGAAGTTTGAAACTTACAGTGGCACTACTGATCCATCTGACCATTTGTGTCACTTCCATCATATTATGGCACTGAAAGAAAGCACGTAATTTTGTGCACAACTTTTCTGACTAGCCTCACGTCCACGGCAATGAGTTGGTTAAATAGCCTTCCGCCTAGATTAATAGATTCTTTTTAAGCATTGTCTACGACCTTTGTCACAAGGTTCATTGGCAGTCAACGGATCAGAAATGACCCTCATTATTTGCTACAACATCAAACAAAAATCTGATGAAACTCTTAGGGAGTATGTTACACGTTTCACTGATGAGTTAACTATGATAGATGGATGCAACAATGACACAGCTGTAACCACTTTCACCTCCGGACTAAGAAGAAGACCATTTTACAACTCTCTAAACCTGGATCCTCCGAGGAGCATGGTGACCTTGTTGAAAAGTGCTAAAAAATACATCACCTTTGAGGAGATGTGGGTCGCCAAAGGAAAAATGAGTCCAAGAAAAGGTCTTTCCCAACGAATTGAGAAAGAAGAGAGGAAAAAAGGAGAGATGATAGGCTGGAGGAGGACAACGGGTAATCCAAAAGGCATCGGACAAACGACAGGTGTGAATTTAGTAAATAGGAATTGGAAAGCTGCAATTCGGAAGAGCCATACATGAACGATCAACACGAAGTACAAACCGTTCACTGTTAAAAAAACAAGTCTGTTAAAAAAAGTGCTCATCGGCATGGGTAGCTTTACTAACCACTTGTTCCTGATCGCATTCCGAAAAAGCAGTGGTGACCAATGCCACCCACTCGAAGTAATCTGATTACCTGTCGTGGCGGGAGCCCCACGTAAACAATGAGTCTTGCCAACAAACTTCTACGTTGTCAACGCACCATCAACATACAATATGCTTCTAGGAAAACCTTGGCTACATGAAATGGGTGCAGTATCTTCCACCATGCACCAATGTCGAAAATGTCACATTGGTGACGACGTTGGGGTCATCAAAGGAGATTAGCCGGCTGCATGTGAATGCCATTATGCAGCATTGAAAGCCCCTAACAAATAACAATCACAGTCAATACCAGAAGAGCCATCACAGCAGCCCGGTCAACCAGATGTGGATCACGACCTCCCAGAAGATAATGCGGCTCCACTTAGTCCCAGAGGATGACCGAATACTAGCAACCAAGAAGAAGAGACCATACCGATCCATCTTGACAGTGAAGAAGGGAATAAAAACAGTTTGGATCGGCACAAAACTTCACTCAGAGCTGCCAAAAAATTAATCCAGCTACTGAAGGATAACCAGGATGTTTTTGCCTGGACAATGAAGGACATGGTGGGCATTGACCCCTCCATCATACTCACAGGTTGCTAGTCAACCCGGATAAAAAGCCAGTCAGACTAGAAAAAAGGCCAATTGCCCCTGAGCGTAATTAAGTGACCAACGTGCATAAGATAAAGATAGGTTGGATGGTCAGCTGACAGTATATAAAAGGGACTACAACCATTTACCCTAGTAGTACAAGGAACCAACATCAAATTTACCCTAAATTCTTCAACTTGCATGCATTAGTGATAAGTGAGGGTTTTCACAATCAACCCACTTGGTTATTAAATCAAGACTTAGATCTATGTTTTTAAATAAGTTCAAATCAACCATATTAATCCCAAGTTCATAAACATAGAATTGAGTTCAAAATTTCTCATACTCTACTATATGGTTTCTAACCTAGTTCCATAGGCTTAGTTTTCATCTTTGCCAAACCTATATTTGAAATCAAACAAGAGTTATTCTACATGGAGAGGAAACGAGCGAGGAAAACAGTGAGGGGAGGGAGGTGGAGGGGGGGTGACCGTTCACCCCCTCGGGATGCGTGCTGTCATTTTTTGCACGCGCATCCCGAGGGGGGTAAACGATCACCCCCCTCCACCTCCCTCCCCTCGTTGTTTTCCTCGCTCGTTTCCTCTCCATTTAGAATTTCTGATCAAACAAACACAAGGGCATTGAACTACTAGTAGTCGATTCCTAGAGAGTTCCAACACCATTCTCTAGAGAGTTTATGAGCCTATATTTGATTAAAGTATTCTTTTGCAAAGTTTTTTCAAAGATCAGATGTTTTTACAAAAAGATCATTCATGTCCCTCTAGTCTCACTCATAATGGCTTAACACATTTCCAAGTTATCACAAGTCCATGTCTGAACCCTACCATAAGCATTAAATGATTTTGAGGTCCAACAAAATTAATGCAATAAAATATTTATAGAGTTAGAATAAGGCGTTGAAATAATTAAAAAAAATCTGAAAAACTTCATTTTCTGATGCACTATACAATACAGGTTACCTGCTTAAAGTGTTTAAATTATTATTTCATTTCTTTATTCAATTTTATTCAAATGAGTGAGACTTTGTTATTTTCTTATTTTTGAATATATTTATATTATGGTTAGTAACTTAATTTTTTTTTCTTTCGCATGGTCATTAACTACGCAAGATTTCTAAAACAACTTTTATTGATGTTAGTGTATGCATTAAACAATGAAATTACATTATAAAAATATAATTATTTTTCACCTTCCCTTTTATACTGCATTATTCAAGTGAATATATTTTTTTAGTTTTCACTTTTACCTTAAATCTACTTTTTAAAAAAATTGTATTGAGATAACAATTGAAATGTTGAAATATTTCTTTGGTATAAAAGCTACTGAGTAAGGAATGGGTAAATTCAAAGATAACCGAAAAGAGAATGAGCGGCCAAAGTTCAAATTTTCGGATCTGCAACATAGTGTAGTCGAACGACTATACTATGTGCACTTTTGACAGTTCTGATCAAAGGGTCATTATGACTTTGAAGCAACATAGAGTAAAGTAGACAAGGTAGTCAATTACAATCTATAATAACCAGTCTTTAAATATGAGACCCTTTCATTTTCTGACAACTTGGACTTTTTTAGGGTTCTTCATGGTTTAGTTTGCTGTTTCAACCTGAAACAGTAAACCTAAACATTTCAATTAGTTTGGTAGAAATCCAAACTGAATCGAATGTGTAATGAATCCGAACCAAAAATCGAACTGAGAAAAACTATGCTAGATTGAACCAAACAAAAAAAAGTATTATCTACTTATTTTATATTAAATATATAAAAAAAAAAATAAAGTTTGACTTTTTTCAACCTAAAACCAAAAACTGAACCAATCACTTCGGTTTCAAAAAATTACAAACCAAAATCAAAATAAAACATAACCAAAATGGTTAGTTCGATTTTTTGTTCAACCCCTAGAATATTTGGAGAAACTTGAGGGATGCGTGCTGTCTTTTTCCTTGCGCGCATCCCGAGGGGGATGAACGGTCCCCCCTTCCCTCTCTCCCTCCCTCGCTGTTTTCCTCGCCCATTCCCTCGACAATTAGACGGGTTGTTGTCATTTTACTAAGAAAATAATCAATTGATGTCAATAAAACCTCAATTTAGGTGAACCTCATTATATTTTTGTGTTGTGTGACATTTTTTCTTACCCTCTATTCACTTTCACTTATTCATGCTTGTATACTTCCTTGCTTAAGATCTATGTAGTCAAAGCCACTGCTTAAAGCCAAAAGCCAAAAGCCAAGTCATGACGTCTCGCTTCGCCTTGGTCAAAGCGAGGCCACTACCTTGAAGCCATGAAAAGCTACCGCTTTTAGCGTTATTTTGTTGAAGCATGAAGCCACCAAAACATGGATTCATTAAACAAAACTGGTTTTTTTTTTTTTTTTGTCTTGTCATTTTTTTTCTCTTTCCCGTTATCTCTTTAAAGCTTCACGGGTGAATTAGAGAGCTTCAATAGAGCAGTAGTTGGAGATTTTTCTCGAGGTACAAATCTTCTTATATTCTTGTCTCTCGATTCAGAGAGCTTCAAAAGAGCAGCAGTTCAGTTTCACTTCTTCCATCTCATCCCATCTCTTTCATTTATTCCTCAATTTTTTAAATCAATTTCTCTATGTTTCTTCACTCACCCCTTTTTTATTTTCTTCATAGAGCTCTCAAAAGTTGATTTTCAAAAGATAACACACTAACACAACTTCTTCACTTTTACCTTCTGACAATTCTCTAATTGATGCCATCGAAATTTCCACCATCATGACCCCAAAGAAGAAACCCACATCATTGAGTACCACCACCACTACCAGCTGTTGCCATTGCCGCATTAGTGTGGGAGGAGCCTCAATTCATTCATCTTCCATGGTGATCCCGGAGGTCATTTTCGAGCTTCAAAACCCATATTGCAGAGAAGACACTCTCAGATGCCTCATTAATTATCTTCTTGAGATATCTTACTCTATTATTCATTTGGGGTTTATTGATTTCATATAATTTAGGCTTTATTGCTCTCAATTTGAAATTTTAGGATATGGGGTTTGGTCATTTTTATATTTTTGTTCATTTTGTTGTCTGTGTATCTTAAATTTATTTATTATCATAATTTGAAGTTTTGAGAAATGAGTTTGTCTCATTGTTGAGATTTTGCTTTGTTGGTTGGCATTTTAGTTGCAGTGAATGGTAACAAACATCATAGCATAGAAAACAATATGAACACTTACATTTTTTTTTTTTAAATTGGGTCGTGGACCCTTTTTATTTATTTATTAATCCATGCCCAAAGGCTACATGACTGACCCAATAGGGTTAACCAAACCAGACCCGAAGGCTACAATATTGTTGCCACTTAATGTCCTCGTTGCCTCCATCTCGCATAGAGACTTGCTTTCGCTCCGGTCCATCACCTCCACCTTGCATGAAGACTCGCTTTCGCTTCGCTCCGGTCTAATCCATCTAAGCAGTTACATTCAATACCTGAAGGCTTATCAACGACGGAGCAAATGTGCTCCTAATAATCGGGCGAAAACTCACAAAATCCTAACTAGTGAGTCTCGAACCTGCGACCTCTCACAAGGAGAGTGGATGTCTGACCAACTGAGCTACAATTGGTGGACAACACTTACATTGACTTGAGCTAACTTCTGTAAATCTAGTAGAAAAGAAAAATGCATATAGTTAGAAGATACAAGCAAAATGCATATATTTACATTTTTGTATAATATTAAAATCATTTTCAGGGTCGCTTTACTTGCGGAAAGCTATCGTTTCGCGCTTCGTTTTTCACTTAAAGCCAAGCCATGACAAATTGTTTCGCCTTCGCTTCACGCTTTGACTACCTTCGCTTCACTTTTCACTTAAAACCAAGCCATGGCAAATTGTTTCGCCTTTGCTTTACACTTTGACTACCTTACTTAAGATATTCTCTTAATTTTCTTACAGACATATTTAAAAGTGATAATTTTTTCACCTCGTTCATACCTATATTTGAAGAAGGAATGGTAGCTACCTTCTCCGGACATGTGTCCTTCAATATCTAAATTCAACAAAAAATGGAAAGTGAATCCATTTTTTTCTCACAAATCAAAACTTAGCATTTTATTAAAACTATTCTAAACTTGCTTTCTTTTCATTAAGGAAAACAATAAATGTGGGTTAAAAAAAAATTACAGTGGTGCATCTTCCTTCTTTCACAACTTTGTTTTGTTCCTATATGTTTTTGCCTTGGCAACGACTACTTTATACCACCATATCCTCTTTCTCACACCACCATTGAGGGTTGTTTTTTTTACTTTCTCAAACCACCAATAAATATGCATAACAGAGAAACCCAAACTCAAAACGAAAAAAATGCAAAATAGGATAAATTTCGACCAATATAAACCCTCAATTGAGAACGATTATCAAGCTTATAGACACATGAAAGTTGTAGTACTATGAGTTATCTAATAAACACAACTTGAATCACTTGAAAATGTTTTGAAATGAGCAAGTTATAGTCATTTTACTAAAGTCGCGCAAATCTGTCTCGCAATGAAAACGGGATAGTGTTCCTGATTTTCGGCCAACTTATGTGCTCGATCGAGACCGATTCTCAAGTTGATAAAAACATAAATATTGTAGTAATATTATTTATCTAATAAAAATAACTTGAATCACTTGAACATATTTTGAAATGAGCAAGTTATGGTCATCTTACTAAAGTCGCGCAAATCTGTCTCGAAAAAAAAACGGGATAGTGTTCCTGACTTTTGGCCAACTTATGTACTTGATCGAGACCGATTCTCAAGTTGATAAAAACACAAAAGTTGTAGTAATTTGAGTTATATAATAAAAAAAAATTGAATCACTTGATAATGTTTTGAAATTATCAAGTTATGGTCATTTTACTAAAGTTGCGCAAATCTATCCCAAAAAATTTCTGTTCGCAGAGTTCACTGCGGGGAATTCGGGATAACCCGCATTGTGCTCTGTCTTTCGCTCGGGACACTGCGGGTTATCCCAAAATCCCCACATTGTGCTCTGCGTTTCTCATGGGACACTGCAAGTTATCCCAAATTCCCTGCAGTGAATTCTGCGAACAAAAATTTTATTGCAGAGATTTGCGCAACTTTAGTAAAGTGAGCATAACTTGCTCATTAAAACATTTTCAAGTGATTCTAGTTTTTTTATTAGACTAGTGTAATACCCGTGCCGTTGGCACTATTGCAGACTATTTTCGAAAGAGACATGCACACAATATCATTATATCCAAAAAAATGTCATTTTTTTGAATAAAGTAATTTATCTAAACATGTCATAAGAAAATATACTTCACATAAGTGATTATAATGACAATCAATGTCATGAACAACTAAAAAATAAAAATTTCGACAGAGTTTCCTCTGTATTTTTTGAATATTGAAACCTGTATGAACCTGTCATAAAAAATTACAATGGCAATCAATGCCATGAACACCACATAATATCTCCAATTGCAATTGGGTTTTTACGACTTAATATCTCCAATTGCAATTGGGTTTGTACGACTATTGGAGATTGAGAGACGCTGCATGAATCTTACGACTATTGAACCCATTTAAAAAAAAAAACACCAAATTAATCTCTACGATACCCAGTACGCTATAGATATTAAAGCTGCATTGCATGATATCAATAAGCAAAACAACTCAAATATGAAAATTGTCGTCTCATACCTATTGGTGCACCAAAAGCAGCAGGTGGCAATGGATCAAACTCCATCCCAAGTATCGACCCATCTTCTCTAACACGCTCCCCTAGTATATGCTTGACTCAGCAAATATCTCTATATGTTTTCGAGTACTTGGTCAATAGCAAATCGGTGCACTAAAAAAAAGCGCCAGAAACGTTGAAAAAAAATTTAGCAGTTAAGTCATGGGGTGGTGGAGTGGTTCAAAGCCCAAATTTATTTTCTAATGGAAGATAAATCCACTACTTTCGGCAGGTTTGATAGATCTTAGCGCATAACTAACCCGTACCGAGTGGACAATACAGGTTTGATGTAGCAAGAATGCATAAGACTTTGTCACAATACGCTACCTACCCCTCCCACCCATCCGAGTACCTGCAAAAAACCATCAACCAATTCTTTAGTTACGTCTCAAAAACCTTCTAAATCAAAAACCCATTTCAACTCTATCATCCAAAAAACCAAGGAGTTATCCCATTTCACCTCTTCTAAACCAAGGAAAAACGCCTAGAAACTCAACCCATCACATATTTTCAACGTAAATGTCATAATTTGGCTACAAACATAAACAAATATTTTCATAAATGCCTTGCTTCAACAAATTCAGAGCTCTAACTATGCTAAAAATGAAAACACCAAGACTGCAATTCAAAAGCAACCACAAATTTTCATTACACACTAAGCATCTAAACACATCCTGCACAAACCTCAAAACCCATAAAGCTCCAACCTTTAAGCTACTCTACCAAACCCCAATACTCAAAAACCATAAAGCTCCAACCTTTAAGCACTCTTAAAAAAGAAGAATGTCCCTTTTGAGGGTATTCCCTTTTAAGGAGATTTGGTTGTTACTTTTCATGTCTTAATGGTTGATAGTATTTGTAGTTGAGAATGCCAGCTTTCGAAAAATATAAACTTGAAGTATAGGAGTGTCGTAGGAGGATCAGTTCGTTGAAATATATCGTGAAGAACAAAGCTTCAGTTTTTCCATCTTGCAGCTTCTAAGTGGAAGAATCAAGTAAGAAAAATCTAAGTGGAATATCAAGTAATATATAAACTCAAGTTACAGTAATACAAGTGGAGACTTAATGACTTGATTGTGTTTCAACATTCTGCTTTTACCCTGCCCCTACAATTGTAGTTCATCTTTAGCAAAAATGAATTACGCAGTCATTCTGATGCTCTTTTGTTTGGAAACAGGTGGAGGCTTTGAAGTGTCTGTTTTCACTTGCAGACTTGGCAAGAATCTGGAGGAACGAATGAGTCACTGAAGGTAACAAGTAACTCTATACTGCTTTCTTGACCCTATTCTTGACCCTAGCTTCAATGTGGATTCCTCTTCAATGTATTCTCTAATAAAAAAATCAGTTTTTCTTCAATGGTTTCCTCTGCTAACTTGCCTCCACTACTGGATGCACCATATTTGTTTGAAGAATATCTCCGTAGAAGAGGGAGGCATGCGAACAACAAATGCGTCCTGCATGTCAAGCAATGAATCAATCAACCATTTGCTTGTCAACTGCAGTGTTTCTAGGTGCATTTGGGGAGCCATATACCAAATAATGCCAAATGATCAGGAAATAAAAAAGCGTACGCCTCAAAACGCCTCGAGGCTTACACCTCGAAACGCCTTCAATTGGCACCTCAACTCGTACGCGCAGAGGCGATTTCTGTGGGCCCCGCCTCGACTCGCGCCTCAAGGCGTACGCCTCAATCGCCTTTTAAAACATTGACTTCAAGTTTTGATTTTTCGAAAGATGGCATTGTCAACTACAAATAGTATCAACCATTCAAGCATGAAAATTAACAACCAAATCAGATTAACAACCAAATCAAACAAACCAATTCACAATGGTAATTAACAATGGGAGATTAATATTGATATCCCCAATTAATTTCATCTACATGAAAATGCTATAATTGCAAGATTATTATTGACACAAAAAATGGAGCACTAAGCAAGCAAGGAAGCTGCCTGCCTGCCTGCAGGCAAGCATGCATGCTGCCTACGACACTCCTATACTTCAAGTTTTGATTTTTCGAAAGATGGCATTTTCAACTACAAATAGTATCAACCATTCAGACATGAAAATTAACAACCAAATCAAACAAATAAGATTAACAACCAAATCAAACAAACCAATTCACAATGGTAATTAACAATGTCAGATTAATATTGTTATCCCCAATTAAATTCATTTACATGAAAATGATATAATTGCCAGATTATTATTGACAAAAAAAATGGATCACTAAGCAAGCAAGCTGCCTGCCTGCAAGCAAGCAAGTTGCCTGCCTGCCTGCAAGCAAGCAAGCATGTTGCCCGCCTGCAAGCAAGCAAACATGTTGCCCGCCTGCAAGCAAGCAAGCATGCTATAGTACCTGTCCGAAAATCATCATTTTGGAGTATGGTGTTTTTTGAAGTGGTCCATAATTAAGGTGAGGAACAATGCAAGTTGAGTGACCCATGAAAAGAAAAAAGGAAATGTTTTCACATTGCAACCTAAGCTTTACAATTGAATTATCTTTTTGGATGGCAACTAAAGCAGCGATTCAATATGTAATTCAACATCAATTCAACCAAAAACAGACACTAAAAGGTGGAATGAAGAACCATATGTGGGTAAAAAACCAATAACAAATATGCAATTGGTATAAAAGGGGGAAAATAACAAAATAAATGGACTTTGGAAGGCTTGGGATTTTAAAAAACAATTGAAAGAATTTACATTGTTTTAACAATGATGCATACTTTTAAAAATATGATTAGAGATCTAAGAAATTATTTTAAAATTTGGCAAATCAATATGCTTTAAACATTTTAAATGTATCATAGCATGAAATCTAAGAAAAAAGTTATTAACATGAGTTGTTTATGAACATAACCCTTGAATCTACACCTTATCAAAGCAAAAAAAGTAGATATTATGATTAAACAGCACAACCACACATTTGAGATGAAAATGCAATAGTTTCCCTTCGCGTAGACTTCTAATTCAACAAAGGCAAGGCAACATCTTCATAAGAAATTAATTTAAAGAGCTTCATATGCTTCTAATAAATATATAGATTAATGGGTGTTGGTCTTGAAGTTAGCTTAATACGCTTCTGATCATGAAGTTAGCTTAATCAAGCTTTCAAATGGTTAAAAGAAGGTAAGTTTGCTTTTATTAGAGAACTTGAAGCTATACTCTGTAGCCCTTGTCAAAAACTTAAGTTTTAAAGCTTCAAAGGGTCATTCTCAATTCAGCTATGAATGGATTCAAAAATTAGGTGCGACATTTCTCAAAATTTTTAGAATTTTACTCTTACTGAGGAGGTGTGACACAATATAGTTATGCAGTAACTTTTTGCCTAGTATATGCTTGAACTCAGCAAATATCTCTATATGCTTTCGAGTACTTGGTTAATAGCAAATCGGAGCACTAAAAAAAAGCGACAGAAACGTTGAAAACAAATTTAGCAGTTAAGTCATGGGGTGGTGGAGTGGTTCAAAGCCCAAATTTATTTTCTAATGGAAGATAAATCCACTACTTTCGGCAGGTTTGATAGATCTTAGCGCATAACTAACCCGTACCGAGTGGACAATACAGGTTTGATGTAGCAAGAATGCATAAGACTTTGTCACAATACGCTACCTACCCCTCCCACCCATCCGAGTACCTGCAAAAAACCATCAACCAATTCTTTAGTTACGTCTCAAAAACCTTCTAAATCAAAAACCCATTTCAACTCTATCATCCAAAAAACCAAGGAGTTATCCCATTTCACCTCTTCTAAACCAAGGAAAAACGCCTAGAAACTCAACCCATCACATCTTTTCAACGTAAATTGCACCATAGAGTTAACAATCTTCGAATGAAATGAAAAAAAAAAAAAACAGAACCCCAAGCAGATCTACAATGAAAAAGCTAAGACAACAGATACAATAAACCCTACTTGCACACCAAATTGAAGAATGGGTATTGAAGAGGAGATCGAAAATTTGAAACCCTAATAGCGAAGAAGAGAATGGAGGAAGAAGAAGAAGAAGAAGAAGAAGAAGAGAAACACACCTCTGTTGAGAAACGACGACATGTTTGGTTTGGTTTAGTGAGAGAGAGAGAGTTTGAGCTTCTTCATTTCCTTCAAGAGCTTCTTCATTTCCTGAAAAAAAAAAAATAATAATAATAACTTCAGATCTTAAGAACGAAGAGATTTGAAAAAAAAAATCAAACTGGAAGAATCAAAATTAAGATGAAATCTCTAAATAAACAACCCCACCACCCCAAATCTCTAAATAAACAACACAAAAAAAAAAGTTGACTCTAAAAAAAGTACAAAAAAAATTCAAAAATTCCAGATCAAACTACAAAAATTTTGACACCCCCATTAACCCAAAATCCATAAAACAACAAACCCAATGGAAATTTTTCACAGAACTCATCAATCTAACAAACATTTCTAGCATAACCCATCGTTTAGAAGATGATTTCTAATCAAATAAATCATGGGATTGGATGGAAATTCAAACCTGAGTGAAGTAAATTTTATCAAATAAGCCAAAGGAATGAAGTTCCAAAGGATGGAATTGGAGAGAGGGATCGTAGTTCTCAAGAATCTAAGAGTTGACTCTGTTATGCTCTTATGGGTTTCTGAGTGAAGGGAAAATAGCACTCCTAAAAAAAAAAAAAAAAAAAAAGGTACTTTAGATCTTAAGAAGAAGAAGAGGAGGAGATGTAGAGGAAGAGGAGATCTTACATTCTTCTTCTTTCGTCCTTATTCTTCTCTGCTTGGTGGGAGGGGTTTGGGTAGAGGAAGAGAGGGAAAAGGAGAGAGTGAGGAAAGCATCGGTTTTTATTTTTTTCACTTAACTGCTGCCAAGGATATAAGTGGTGCCACGTAGGACAAACTCTCACATAACACTGTTCATGAACAGTAAAAAGCCTATCTGAAATGTAAGATAGATAACTTAGATTACTACAACTTTTGTGTTTTGATCAACTTGAGAATCAGTCTCGATCAAGCACATAAGTTGGCCGAAAGTCATGAATACTATCCCATTTTTATTGCGAGACAGATTTGCACGACTTTAGTAAAATGACCATAACTTGCTCATTTCAAAACATTTTTGTGTTTTGATGAGGTTGAGAATCGGTTTCAATTGAAGGTTTAACTTAGTCGAAAGGTACCTGATTTTGCAGTTTTTCGTTTTGAGTTTGGATTTCTCTGTTATGTTAAGTTATGCATATTTATTGAGTTTGGGTTTAAGGGCTTCGACTTTGAGGGGATTTTGAAATTTTTTAGGGAGAGGGAGGAGATTTGCAAGAGATTGAGTGTGGGAAGAAATTTGCAAGAGATTTTGAATGGGGGAGGAAGGAAGTGTTGTCGATTTGAATGGTGAGGGGAAAAAATTGGATGGTTTTTGTTTAGGCAACGATTACCTCGCACCACCATATCCTCTTTCTCACACCACCATTGATTTTTTTTCTTTTTTACTTTCTCACACCACCTATATAAACAAAAACCTCCATTTTATTCCCCTCACCATTCAAACATACAATGGTTCCTCCCTCCCTCCACCATTCGAAATCTCTTTCAAATCTCTCCCCACACTCAAATTTGTTACAAATCTCCTCCCTCTCCCTTGAAAACTCTCAAAATCTCCTTAAAGTTGAAACCCTTAAACCCAAATTCAATAAATACGCATAACTTAACATAACAGACAAATCAAAATTCAAACTGAAAAAATGAAAAATAGGGTAACTTTCAAACCAATTTAAACCCTCAATTGAGACTGATTCTCAAGCTCATCAAAACTAAAGTTGTATTATTCTGAGTTATCTAATAAACACAGCTTGAATCACTTCAAAATGTTTTGAAATGAGCAAGTTATTGTCATTTTACTAAAGTCACGCAAATCTGTCCAAAAAATAAAAATGGGATAATGTTCCTGACTTTCGGCCAACTTATGTGCTCGATTGAGACCTATTCTCAAGTTGATCAAAACACAAAAGTTGTATTACTCTCAGTTATCTAATAAACGCAACTTGAATCACTTGAAAATGTTTTGAAATGAGCAAGTTATGGTCATTTTAGTAAATTTGCACAAAATAGAAAAAACAATTTGTTCGCAGAGTGCACTGTGAGGTATCGCAGATATGTTATTGAATTTGTCTGTTATGTTAAGTTATGCATATTTATTGAATTTGGGTTTAAGGAGATTTTGAGAGTTTTTGAGGGAGAGGGAGGAGATTTGCAATAGATTTGAGTGTGGGAAGAGATTTCGAACGGGGAGGGAGGAACCATGTAGATTTGAATGGTGAGGGAAAAAAATGGAGGTTTTTGTTTATATAGGTAGTGTGAGAGAATATGGTGGTGTGTGAAAGTAAGTAGGTGGTGTGAGAGAGTAGAATGGTGTGAGGGAAAGGAATTGGTGGTGCGAGGTAGTCGTTGCCTTTTGTTTATATAGGTGGTGTGAGTAGAAAGTAGGTGGTGTGAGAGAGTAAAATGGTATGAGAGAGAGGAAGTCGTAGTGGGGTGTATTCAACTGCCGCCTTGACAGCTTCTAATTTTACTGATTCTGAAAAGCGAATTTGCCTGCTTATTCAACATATGAACCAGATTCTTCAAGTGCAATTGAGGAAGCTGACTCGTCTGATTCAAATGATTCTAGAAAGTCCACCGGGGAAGGTTTATTCGCCTGGGAAGCATTCTCCGAGGCAGGGAAGAAGGTGGATTTTTCTGACCCAATCTCTTTATGAACCGACCTAACGTTGTTTTTGATCTCGATTCCTATGTTCATGGGAATTACATTCCCACCATTGATCACAAAATTAAATGGCGGATGTAAAGTGATACTTCAAATTAACCTAAAATATAGGGTCATGGATTCCCATGGCATAGGATTCCATGCAACCGAACACACCCTTACTTCTTTCTGTATGCTAAAAACAGGTAAATTGACATGGCTGAGTCCTTTGGCTTATCAAGTTTTTTCCGATTCAATTCAGGTTCTACTCACTCATTTTACTTACTTCTTTCTGCATGGTATAGACAGATACATGACTGAGTCCTTGTGTAAAAACTGTGCCCTGTGAACCCCTACAAATTGGGGAGGTGAATTCATTCCTATATATGTAATGATCTTTTGCGAATTTTTATATATCATGAATACCCGTCTTTTTCAAGTTTGTTGACAAATTTTCCAATTCCTTGGATCATCTCCAAAAGAAATCAATAAATAGATATTGGCACATTCGGGGTAAAAATGGTTTTTACTGACCCAGAAGGACCCGTTAGTCCTCATTTGTAAATTAAATATACTACATACACATGACTAAATGAAACTATGTTATTTGAGCTTCGTTGGAGCTGAATTTTTGAGAAAAATAAAAGACCAACATCAAAAAAACCGTATCAAACTTTCAACATGTTTCGATACATGTGCCTTGAGAAACACCTTAAAATGTGAAAAATAGGTTTATCATCATATTCATGAAGCGGGTGAGGTCTCACCTTGGGCACAACATATGCCGAACAATGCTCATTATCCAAGGCCACCCGAAACGGTGGTTCTTAAGCACCCACAAAGACCGTTTATCAAGATATTTAATGGTGTGGACCTAAACATGTATCTCGATGAACAATGTCGAAACAGGCTACAACTTTGGCACGTTGTTTCTTGTGCTAATGCGTAATTTACTAAATATTTTAGTTCAAACAAAAATCAAACAAATTATTTTTTTAAAATTTAGAAGTGTCCTTAATCTACAATGAAAACTAAGGAGTTTGCCCCTAAGATACCAATCCTCCCACCCAAAACAAAAAATAGAAAAAACCCCCAACATTTTAGCCTACTTTTCGGCGGAGACTAGATTGCCAAACATTTTGTAAGGGACTAAGGGTTGGTAGTCTGTTTTTCAAAATAATCCATGGAATTATACATCCATGGTTGGAGTCGCTTTAAGCTCATTTCAAATGAGGGATATGTTTCCAAAGGAGTACACTAAGCTCATAGACTTTCCCCAAATACAATGCAATATATTAGGAATGACCATGAGCAGAACGATGTGGACACAAGTGAAATATTCCCTGCACGTAGGACTCTTTCATGTGAATAGAACCAATTCAGACTTTTTGAGGTTTATTTGAGAATGTTTTCCATTGGTGTGGGAGGTTCCAAATCTCAAATAACTATTTGGGTGATGAATTAGTTTGTAACACTAAAGCATAGACTATGTAGTTAAATCATTGGTCGATCCTAATCGGTTCAGAAGTGTTATGAAATTAATCAAGATGTGGGGGTTAAACCACCACAACGTTAGCCAACTAACTGGGCTATCATTGGCCTTCTAAGTAATATGTTTACTAAAAGAAAAAAATAATTTGAAAATGAATTAGTATTGAAGTAGTAAATATCACATGCTAAGATTTAAGGCAAATTAAAAGTTTAAAAAAATTAAATTTTAAATAAAGGTGTGGTTTTCCATATTTTTTAGTTTTGTTGTTATTTTCCTTTGGTCACTTTTATCTTAGATTTTTTCTTTTTTTTTACATATATATTTTTGATTTTTTCTCTGTAGCCTCTCTAGACACTCTTGGTATTTTCCTATGGTAGAGAATTGCTGAGGTTAGGGAAAAAATAAAATTTTCCGTTTTAGCTTATCAATGACATATAGTAATGGACTGATTAATCAGTGAATTTTGAAAGCAATTAACCGTTAATTCGGCTGAAAATCGTTAATTATTTTCAATTAATCTGCCAGAGATTATTCAAATGGTTAATTAAAAAATTGTAACGCTTTTCTAGTGAGAAAAGATTAATCCGGGATTAATCGCCGATTAAATAACATAGAGCATAAACACTACAAATATTTCAAAGTGTCTGTGTTGGACACTGTTGCAAACCGACACTCCTTGGACACTCCTCGATACTTGATCATGTCCCATATGTTGACCGGGTCGGACACTATTTATTAAAAACTTGTTTTCACATTTGATAGGTGGGTGTAAATAAGCAAAATTCGCTCACATTTTGTGATAGGAATTGGAGTACATATTCTTTTATAAACGCTTTGAAGAGAAACAAGATGACGCCACAAAGAGGTGAAGACTTGGTTCGTATATGTGTATTTCAATATTCACATTCTATCAAGGAAAACCTTTGAATACCTTAAAGGTGAGATTATGAGTTGGGATACTGGGGTTATTTTTGGATTTTGTTTAGGACATTTGGTTGTCAAACGTTGAACAAATTTGGGCATGTTAAATCATGCATGTTTCATTTGATTTTTTTTTATTACATGGCTAGTACAATAGATATGCAATTGAAAAAAAGGAACATTTTTAAAATGGAGAATTGAGATTTGAAGGTTAATGCCAATATAGTAAGATTTCACTTATTCATTAGTTGTAAATTAGAGTTGTGTTAATTATTTGAAAGTTTTGGACTTAAACTTTATCTTAATATGGGTTTGAGCCATTGTTCATGTCGTTAAGTTCTCACATGTATTAAACAATTTTTTAGTATATAATAAAATTATATTATTCCTGTGTATGTGCCCTACTTTTTGAGATTCATCGTGTCGCATTGTTGGTTTCAATGTCGTGTCTGCATCCATGCTTCCTAGGTTGGTAACATTGGATCGTGTGGTCCCCTCTGAGTTTGAGTATGAGAGTAACACATCTCGATCACAAGAATTAGTACTTTTAAAGTGTAGAGAGCATCCCCCTTTTGAAGAGAACCCATAATTTATTTATTTACTTTTTGTTCATTTTTCAGTTTCTATCTCTTTGTGAAAAGCCCTTCATAAACTTTTCAGGATACCTGATTTTAAGAAAAAAGGTTAAAGTTCCGTAACACCTATGATCTGGTTGTCTTAGAAATATTTCGAAGAAATAATTACGTAAAGTTTGATACACCATCCTCTGAAAATCATGTGAGAAATTGTTTCCTCCTTTTGCAGTAGTGAACTAGTGCTCCAACAAATTTCAAGTTTACACTGTTTTCTTGAAGCCTCATGAAAGATTCATGGCACTTGATCTTCCCCATGGTGGGCACGTTTCACACGGGTATCAGGTTTTCTAAACTTTTCTCAGTTAAATTTTGCTAGCTAATTATGGTAATGGATAAATGAAAGGATGACAATGCTACTGACCCAACTGAACGTTTGCTCACCTCTTTGTTGCTATTTCCATATCTATTTTCATTCCAAATTTATTTTTTCTGCTTATTTGAGTACATGTTTTGCTACTTTCATATCCTTTTAGGATTTAGTATAAGAGTTTGTCTTTTTTTGTAAAATAGAATGAAGCGATTAAAAATAGATCGTCTTAAAATTTTTATGGTTTCCATAGATAACAAATGGGAGTGTCGCTATCAATTTACTTGGATTTCTGTTAGCAGTAAAGAAAGAGAGTAAGCATGTATGGGGTTCAGTAGTTGCAGTGGCACTGGCTAGTTGGAAGGGAAAGTTATTGTGTCAAAAATTTGTATCCATTTTCACGATATTATGGATATATCACAGGGAATTCCTCGGAAAATATGGTGGGCGATTCTTCCACAACGGAATCAGATAGGTGAGATTTCAAGGAAGTGTTTACATAGTCTTCTGCTGTCCGAAGAACCGATTCATCGAAATAATGAGTCAAGAAGCTATGTAACAACGACACTATATTTCTACCAAAAAAAAGTATGTCGACATGTATCGTGTCAGATACCAGTGTCAACACTCATAGTTACACCCCTCGGACACTCCATTCTTAGATCATCAAAATTTTCAGATATCTTTGAATTTTTTTTATTTTATACTAATGTTACTAGCATATTATGCAAGCACTGTTTTAAAAGGTGATTGATGCGAAGCGGCAAAAAATCGCTTTACTGCATACGAGTTGATCGTTGGTTATACTGCACATGATGATTGTTCTCATTCTTTAACTCCTCAACTACTTTATAATTGGTTTCATTTTATCTCGTGCATTGATGATTGTTTCATACTTGTTTTTTAATTTTTTTTGAAAAGTAGAGGTGTACGCCTTATTATGCATCAATGCGCCTCTTCGCATTAAAAAAACTTTATCGCCTCGGTACTGGAAAACACTTTTTAAAACATTGATGGAAAATTAGTAATGCATGATTGGTTGTATTACCTACAAGTGAACTAATATGACTAATAGTTAAAAAAATTATTGCTAAAATGTACAAGTGTCCTGTAGTGTATCTCGTATTGTATTTTTTGGTGAACATGTCTGACATTTTGTATCCGTGTCGGATGCCGCTGATACACATCCGTGTTGTTGTTACTTAGGTGAGAAGAAGGAGACTCATACTTATCAAGAAGTCAGAACTACATTAGCGAATATGTCTATTTATTAAATGCGGCTAGAAGACTAGGGCAAGATGATCATAAATTTCTTATGGTTTGGTGATGAGGAGGACAAAGGGTTTTTTAACTTTAGCTAGGATTTAATATGTCTTCCTAAAAGAGAGGAGAGGTCTAGGAATTCACCTATGTTGTTGAGGAATGAAGCCTTTTTGTGGCTATGGGGATATGCCAACTTATAAAATAGGTGATTAAACTAAAATATGACCCGACTAATTTCACTTTGATTCCTAGGCATCTGGAGATCTCTTGTGGTACAAGCACGTGGAAGAAAATTTTCAACTATAGACTGGAGTTCATCAAGGATATTGAGGTGTGTTGAAAACATAGAACAAGAGAAGAAACAAATGATTCTATTACATTTCATGATGGAAGAATGTACAATCTACATCACTTATATAGACAACACAATGGATGTTTAGCTGTCAAAACAGATGCTCTAACAATAACAACCTGTCTAGCTAACTGTCTAACAATCTACTAACTACTTCTGACCATTCTGTTTAGTAATCTTATTAGCCATAGTTTTGCTAATCACATTATGCTTAACATCCCCCCTCAAACGAAGGGTAGACACATCAACCACACTGAGTTTGTTACGCAGCAATATAAACCTGGGTTTACCCAGAGCTTTGGTGAAAATATCAGCAACTTGACTGGATGCTGAAATATGATGAACCTGAAAAAGCTTGCGAGCCACCTTCTCACGAACAAAGTAAATGTCAATCTCAAAATGCTTGGTCCTAGACTGCAGAATAGGATTGGCACTGAGTTGAACCGTACTCTTGTTGTCACACCAGATAATAGGAACGGAAGAACCAATCTGAAGCTCATGAAAGAGGGATTGCAACCAAGTGAGCTCAGCTGTTACTGAAGCAAGACTCCTATATTCAGCTTCAGTACTGCTTCGGGAGACAATACTCTGCTTTTTAGATGACCACGAAACAAGATTAGTACCTAAATATACACAATATCCAGATGTAGACCTCCTGTCATTAGGGTCAGATGCCCAATCAGCATCGCAATACCCAGTGAGCTGAAAAGAGGGAGTAGGAACAATGTGAAGTCCACAAGTAGTTGTAGCCTTGAGATACCGTAGAATTCTCTTCACTATCCGCCAATGTGATTCAAGTGGACTCTGTAGGAATTGACAAACACGATTCACAGAGTATGCTATTTCAGGCCGAGTAATGGTAACATACTGTAATGCACCCACAATACTACGATATAATTGAACATCCTGGACTGGATCACTACCCGTAGCAAATACCTTTTCACCCCCACTCATAGGAGTGGATAAGCCATTAGCATACTGCATCTTAGCACGACACAAAAGATCAGAGATGTATTTGGACTGAGATAAAAACAGACCAGTGGTAGTATGCTGAACTTGAATACCCAGAAAGAAGTGAACAGGACCCAAATCCTTTAAAGAGAACCTAGCATTGAGCTGATGAATGGTCTCAGAGACAGCCTGGGAATCAGCACCAGTGATGAGGATGGCATCAACATACACCAGGAGAAATATAGGAGAATGAGAATGTCTAATAAAAAGAGAACAATCAGATTTGGTGGAGACAAAACCAAGTAGTGACAGGGTGTGTCCAAGTTTATCAAACCAAGCACGAGGAGCCTGCTTGAGACCATATAAAGCTTTATTAAGTTTGCACACAACACTAGGTCGTGAAACATCAATAAACCCAGAGGGTTGCATCATGTAGACTTCTTCTGATAGATCACCATTCAAGAAAGCATTGTTGATATCTATTTGAGAAACAGACCATCCATAAGTGACTGCGATGGTGAGTAAAACACGGATGGTTGTAGGCTTAACAACTGGACTAAATGTCTCAGCATAGTCAAAGCCAGCAACCTGTTGGAATCCTCTAGCCACTAAACGGGCTTTGTATCTGTGCATAGTACCATCAGAGTTTTGTTTCACTTTGAATAACCAACGACAACCAACAATGGAGCGACCCTGAGGAAGATCGACCAGAGACCATGTATGATTCCTCTGTAAGGCCATATACTCATCCTGCATTGCAGAGAGCCAATGAGGAGTCTCCAAAGCTTCCTGCAGACTAGAAGGAGTAGCTGAAGTCAGAGCCATATAGACCTTGGGCTTGTAAATACCAGCCTTGGACCGAGTGACCATAGGATGTCCAGTAGTAGCACTAGGAATAGGAAGAGGAGCCTCATTAACCACAGTCAGAGGAGCAGGACCAGAAAGAGGACTAGCATCAGAACGGGTCATAGAAATTGGACTAGCATCAGGAACAAAAGTAGCATGAACATGACTAGGGATAGACATAGGACTAGGAGTAGAACTAGGAGCAGAAAGAGGAGACGGGACCACTGAGCTAGAAAAAGGAGAATTACTAGAAATGGAAGGTCTAGTGGTAGGAAGATGAAGAGGAGAAGGAATAACTGAAGGGGAAGAAGCATGACCAATAGATGAGGAGGAAGAAGAAATAGGATGCCATTTGGTATAAGGAAAGGATGAGCATTTGTAACCTTTATGCTGAAGACTATAACCAAGAAACAAACATTCAACAGATCTAAACTGAAGTTTGGTTGAATTATAAGGGCGGGTATTAGGAAAACAGGAACAACCAAACACTTTTAGAGAACTGTAATCAGGAACTTTGTGGTAGAGTACTTCAAATGGTGAAAGACCCTTAAGTGCAACCGAGGGAACTCTATTAAGAAGAAAAATAGATGTCTGGACTGCATCATCCCAGAACTTCATTGGAAGTGAAGCATGAGCAAGCATAGTAAGAGCAGACTCAATAATGTGCCTATGTTTTCGTTCAGCAACACCATTCTGTTGATGTGTAGTTGGGCAAGCAAGACGATGAGCAATGCCATTTTGAGCTAGATACTGGGAAAATGATCTATATTCCCCACCCCAATCAGACTGAATACATTTAATAGGTAGACCAAACTCTAATTCAACTTGAGCTTTGAAATGAAGAAATGTTGAAAAAACATCAGATTTGTTGTGTAAGAGAAAAACCCAAGTGAATCTACTAAAGGCATCAATAAAATGTATATAGTATTTAGAACCAGAGGAAGAAGGAGTAGAGGCAGGACCCCAGAGATCAGTATGAATCAATTCTAAAGGTTTTGTGTATATAGTAGAAGAGCTAGGAAAAGGGAGCTTGTGAATTTTCCCTAAACAACAAGATGAACAAAACTCCTGATTTATTGATTTTGGAATAGTCACATTACAGCTTGTAAGAATTTTCTGCACAAGAGAGAAGGATGGATGACCCAACCTAACATGCCAAAGAAATAAAGGAGAAGAAGAGACTGGACTGCTTGAGGCAGTATGATTAACTGAAACACAAGCAGGCTGAGCATCGAGCTGAAATGCAGACTGTCTTGATGCTGAATTACTGATGGACTGACCAGACTGACTAGAAATGCAGAAAGACTGACTATCAGGTATGGAAATACTGGAATGCTGACTATCGGGCTGAAATGCTGACTGGCGTGCTGCTGAATTACTGAATGACTGGCTAGACTGACTTGAAATACTGAAAGACTTCCTATCGGGCTTGGAAAGCTGAAAGTTGTACTGACTTGGAACTGGATTGCTGATGGACAGGCTAGACTCACTTGAAGAGTGAAAAGACTGACAAGCGGGCTTGTAAGTGCTGGAATGCTGAGTATCGGAAAGCTGAGTACTGGGATGCTGAGTACTGGAATGCTGAGTATCGAAAAGCTGAGTACTGGGATGCTGAGTACTGGAATGCTGAGTGCTGGAATGTTGAGTACTGGAATGCTGAGTACTGGAATGCTGAGTATCGGACTGAAAAACTTGAATGCAGACTGAGGAATTGCTGAGAGCCTGCCTAGGAATGCTAGAAGACTGAGATTGCTGAAAATACTGAGAAGGCGGGTAATGCTGAAGATGCTGAGTTTGTTGAGATTGTTGCCTAGAAATGCTAGAATGCTGAAAAACAGGAAAGCTAACTGGGGTAGGAATGCTGAGATGCTGAGTTTGCTGAGAAGACTGGGAAGGCTGAAGTTGCTGACTGGAAAACTGAGAGAGTGGAGATGCAGTACTGCTAGGAAATGCTAAAAGACTGGAATGATGAGAAGAGCTAGGAGCAATACTAAGAGATTCTGCAAGTAGCAACTCAGGTTTTGTCTTGGTAGAAAGTATGGATGGAAAAACATATAGCCCTTTGTTAAGCTTCCCTTCCAAAAGAACTCGATGTGTGACCTGATCCTTGACAAAACAGAGGTCAGGATGAAACTCAAAGTAGACACTATTATCTTTTGCAAACCGAGAAACACTTAACAAATTTTTAGTTAACTTAGGAACCTGAATGAACATTCTGAAGATGCAAAAGTTTTGAAGAATCGGAGGACTGAATAAAAGACTGACCAATGTTCTCGATTGGTAAGGCTGAGCCATCACCAACAAACAATTTATCTTCACCATGATAAGGAACTGAAGACATGAGGTTTTGAGTATAAGGAGTACAATGGTCTGTAGCACCTGAGTCAGGAAATCATCTGCAATCAGAAGATGTAGAAGCCTCACCTGATCTCATTATAGACTGAGAATTGGTTCTCAGATCAGAAAAATGAGATTGACTAGTAGCAGAAAAGGCATGACGAGGAGTGGACATAGCAGATTGAGATGGTGAGCCTAAAAAAGATGATTGTGAATTGGAGTTCCATGGATTAGGAGCATTAGTATCAAACCGATTATAACACTTAAACGCAAGATGTCCCATCTTGCCACAGATTTGACACTGAGGACGATTTGAACCAAATCCAGAGGGCCTATAACCTCTTCCAGGACTAGATTTTGAACTTCTTGGTTGAAATGGAGGTCTTGATTGTGGTCTCCACCCTTGTGAGTTTGACACAAATGATCTAGGAGAAGGTTTATAGGATGTATGTGCTACATTAACCGAACTCAAGATATCAAGATCTTTAGTATGCCTTTCAATCCTGGATTCCTGAGCAAGCAAGAGAGCCTCAACCTCTGCCACACTATAATCATCAGATCTGGAGCTCACAGATACTATAAAGGTATCATATATCTGAGGCAATCCATCAAAGATAGCATTGATATGATCTTTTGAAGACAATTGATGTCCTACGGATGCTAACTGATCAATAATGGATTTGAGCTTCAACAAGTAGTCATTGATTGAAAGACCTCCTTTCTTGAGAGATTGTAATTGAGTTCTGAACTGAGAAACCTTGGCAACAGTCTGAGAGTTGAAGAAAGTCTCAAGAATCTTCCAACTGTGAGCAGAAGTAGTACAACTAACCGGGTAAGTAAAGATTCAGTCATGGAGGACATGAGCAAGGAGAATAGAAGCTGATCTTGTTGTTCCCAGGTAAGATAGTCAGGATTAACTTTGTTGTTTGTTTGATCTTCCATGGATAGAAACCTGGATGGAGGTGAGACATTCTCAATGAATTGTTGAAGTTTATGACCTTTGATAGTAGATAACACCTGTTGTTTCCACAACAGATAGTTGTGCTCATTCAACTTTACTGATAATGAATGAGAGAAGATCACAGGTTTAGACTCTGTCATGGCAGAGTTCATGAGTGATGTTGCATTGGAGGAAGAATCGGCCATTAAAACTACTTGAAGAACTGAACATAAATAGTAGAAGAAGAAACTAGAACTCTGTGCTCTGATACCATGTTGAAAACATAGAACAAGAGAAGAAACAAATGATTCTATTACATTTCATGATGGAAGAATGTACAATCTATATCACTTATATAGACAACACAATGGATGTTTAGCTGTCAAAACAGATGCTCTAACAATAACAACCTGTCTAGCTAACTGTCTAACAATCTACTAACCACTTCTGACCATTCTGTTTAGTAATCTTATTAGCCATAGTTTTACTAATCACATTATGCTTAACAAGGTGGTTGTCAGGAGTGGCGATGAAGTGAAGTTTTGGTATGATGTCTAGTGCAAGCTTTCAAAGACAAGTTCCCAATGCCTTCTGTGAAAACATGCATGATTAGGTAGAGTTATTTGGTGGATGAAATGATGGTGAGAGGAATTGAATTTTGATCTCTATATAAGTGGTTTCTTTAGGGGAGAGTTGGCTGAGTTTGTAGAAGTGTTTGGTATATTGGAAGGTGTTGTGCTGGGAATGAAAGGGATAAATGGGTTTGGAAAGAGAATAAGGGAAAAGGTTTCTCAGTTCGCTTTTTTATAAAATGGCTATGAATTAGTTGCCCATTATAGGTCATGTGAGTTCTCCTTCTAAGCTGGTGTGGAGGAAATGGTTGCCACTTTCCACGGTGGAACAAGATCATGTTTGTGATTGAGCTAATTCACAGAGGCATGGATACAGATGTGAATTGTTCTCTGTGTGATTGGTGTCCTCAAAATGCAAAACATCTTCATTGTGAGCGAGCGGGTTGGTAAAGTTTGGAGCTATATTGTTAGTTTGTTTGGATTGTGTTGGGTAATGTCGGAATCCATATAGGGTTGTATATTGGAAGATCCTTGATCATCTTACTTCCACAGGAGAGATATTGTGGAAGCTAGTTCCCTTTTGAGCCAAATGGCAAGATCTTTTCAGATAAGGTCTTTAATGGGAGACAATGATAATGGAAACATTAATGTGTTTGTGGAGTTGGGTGTCTCATTATTCCGACTTCAAGGGGTTGTTTTCTTATTCTTTGTTTGCCATTTGAATGTATTAATTTTGGGACCTTAATACTATCTAGAACCTGTCAGGGACTACGATTAAGTGGTAACATTATGTATATGATATAGTGGCCCTTACAAAACAAAAACAAAAAAAATCTACAATTTTCAATATCATGCGGAGATTGAATGCAGATGGAGAAAATGTAGTCCTTACTAATTTTACCAAATGAAGGGGCTGCATAAGGATTTAGAGTTGGATGGTGCTTTGGGCACACTAGCCAAACACTCTTTCTTCATGCTCTATGCAATGCCAGGGTACCTGGTGCACTATATATGCAATGCTCAGTTCACCCTATGGACTGCACAATAGCATCTAGGGTGTTGCAAATTGCTAGGAGTACTTGTACCTTAGAGACCCGACACTGTATTCGTTATCATGTCGCTGATAGTAGAAATGTTAAGAGTTTCTTATTTAGATCTTGTCAGCTAATCTAACAAATTTTATTGCACGCGATAAATGGCCAAGTTCTTAAACACTTTTTCTTGCTTTATGCATAAAAGAAATATCATGTGAAATACGAATAAAATGTAAATATCACGTTTTAATCACGAAAAAAACCAATAATTTCAAATTCACATGTACTAAACTTTTGTAAATAACAATCACATTTCTCCTAATTTGGTGAGTATCATGTGAGAATACAATGGTAATATATAGTTTTTTCTTCTTCTAAATTCTAACAAAAACAAATAACAATATAGGAGGTTTTTGTTTCATATTCATACATCTCTTCACATGGTGTTATTGAAGTTCAAACTATGTATTTTAGCATTTCCTAGTTAAAATATGTTCAATTGTATAAAATATCTTTGGTTGATTTCAAAATTCCGAAAAGATTGATTTTTAGTCTTTCATTTCATTTATAGTATTATAATATTATTTTAACATTAATTCAAATCTGTATGTTTAATAACACTTACTTTTGCTGATTTTTAATTTCAAAATGGCATTTGTTTGTTAGTTGTCTAAAGGAAATTTTTTTTCTCAATAGTTGACGGTTTAAACCCGTATCCTATCTGATAACTATGTACGTGCACTACACCAAAAATGGCCATTAGCAACGGTTTTAAACCGTGGGGGAAACCCATTGGCACGGCTTAGAACCGTGGGCTGTAGAGGCGTCGCTAAATCCCTAGTAACGGCTAAAAACTGTGGCTAAAATATTAGCAACGGTTTTATCTTGAGGACGGTTGATGATTTAGCCACGGTTATAAACCGTTGCCAAAATCTTAGCCACGGTTCTAAGCCGTGGGCAGGAATAGCCACGGCTTAAAACCGTTGCAAGTTTGGCCACGGTTTTAAGCCGTGGCAAGGTAGCCACGGTTTTTAGCCGTTGCAACAATTAGCCACGGTTTAAAACCGTGGCAAAATTTTTTTTTTTTTTTTAAATAATTTTTTTTTTAAATAATTTTTTTTTTATAATTTTTTTTTTTTTTTTTTTTTTTTTTTTTTTTTTTGCTGTCAAATGACTTTTTATTACATCTTATAAGTTTTATTTCTAGAAAATAAAAATTTTAATATGCCAAACTTAAACATTTCCATGAATGGAGGCAAAGTAATGTAATTAATAAGATAATGTATTACATTGAGTCACAAAATCTATCAAATAATATCTCAAATACAATGACACACACACAAACTTAAATATCTAAAATACAAAGAAAGTGGAACAATGCTGCTGCTACTGCAAGGGATGATCTGCTGCTGCTGCGAGGGAATCACTGCTGCTGCTGCGAGGGACGAACTGCTGTTGCTGCGAGGGACGCACTGATGCGAGCTTGCTGCTGGTCGCAAACCAGAGTGCGCTCTGTTTCACTGCAGAGTACCCACTGTCCTAGCAGTTATGATCTGCGGATTTTTAAATGCACTAATATTGTTGTTCTTATTACTAAATACTGACTGCTCGAGTACTGATGCAGTGGGTTTGCAGTCAAATGTACCAAATAAGTAACATAAAACTAGATCATGCCCTTGTTGCTTCTCAGACAACCCAAACTAGATTACACGCAAACTATTTCCTCCTGCAATATTTACACTAATCAAATGCAATCTATAGTGTTTGAATACGAAAGTTTGAGATACTGCTAACTCCACATTTCTGTAACACAAAATTTTAGCTCAAGATATTACCAATCAGATGAAAGGATTAGATGCTTAGATCTCATTATGTACCATGAATACATCAACCCAACTAAGAAAACAAGCAATCTTAGAAGAGCAGTGAATACTAAAAGAGACAAAACATACAAGAATGGGAATGTACCAGTCACATAGAGTGTTCATTTATTGGCTCCAGTATGGAGTGATACAACGACAACGCAATCTTTAAAACGCAAGATCGTTCGAGACGCTCTCCAATGTTCATCATATACCTATGGCAAAAGACCGAATTTCAACAGATATAATAAACTAATTGAATGAACTTCAGCTCATAATGTCAAATTCCATCAGTTCCTCTAAATAATAGCTCAAAAAGACCTATAAAACTACTATCTGAGCCTCATCAGATCTAATTTCACTCGCAAAACCTATTTAGTGATCCCATACAAAGGAATGCAACACAAAAACACTACAAATCAACTGTTCAAAACAGTTTTCAGTAAAAAAAATCCAATATGGAAGCTAAGTTGTTATTCTTTGACATTCATGGATACAAAAGAAGAATATCCAATATGTCTAGCAAAATGGCTTTTGACCAATGGAAGCTTGTCATCTATACAAAATATGATAGATTCATGCAATATGATATGATATGAGAGACACAATGCTGACTAACCTGTGTTGATTCAGGTTTTCTCTCTTGGTCTGATTCTATGGGCAGGGCCAGGGACGAACTGCGGTTGATGTTGCTGCTGCTGCGAGAGACGCAATGCTGCTGCTGCAAGGGACGATCTGCTGATGATGCGAGGTACGCACTGCTGCTGCTGCTGCGAGGGAATCACTGCTGCTGCTGCGAGGGATGAACTGCTGCTCTGCGAGGGACGCACTGATGCGAGCTTGCTGCTGGTCGCAAACTCGATGATTTCAGAGGGCTTGAACCCACCCATCCACAAAAAGCAGCGCTCCGCCGGAGTCTTCCACATGCCTGAAACAAGATGAAAGAGATCGGCTTTCATGAGCATTGCCTTCAAGCCCATCATCTCATCCAAGTGTGCAATGATATTGTGTATACCGTGTCAGTTTTTTTTTTTTTTTTTTTGTATCCTAAGTGTCAGAGACGTGCTGGTCATTTTAGACAGGCATCTGTAACAGTCTTAATTATTTTTCATATTTGTATAGGGCACCAGGTGAGGCACCAAGGATGCCTGCCAGCACTCAGAGAGTGAAGGCGCATGTACGCTCAAGTGCACACACGGAGACCAAACAAAAGCTGATTATCATAGTTGTGATTTTTTCATATTTGATTCATTCTGGTAGTCCCTTCAATCCAACACATGATTAGAAATCCTCAGTTAGCAATAATATTTACTATTACACAACAAAGAGGATTAAGAAGAAAATAACCCTCTAATTATCAACTAACGCTGGCACCCCAAGGGGGTAATGTTTCCTTGCAGAGGAGGCGAGGCACTTTTCTGAAAATTGGCACTTCAGTGACCCACCGACAACACAGCTCTTGTACAAGAGTGACTAGATGAGACTGTTTGCCTGTATTGCATTCCGAAAGAAGTTTAAATATTGCATCATAAAACATAATCTAACAAAATCTGCTTATCACTACATAAAAGTTAACATCTTGAATTTCAATACCTGCAATACCGTATGATACGGATGGTCAACAGCCATTTTCTTCACAAGAGAGACCAAAGCATACTGCATGAAACAATAGGCGCCATATAAACTATCCACATTGCTTTTTCTGAATGACGATCAAAGTTTCAGATACTATACCTGGAAAGTATGTGGTCCATGCCCATCATTTGAGTTGCCTATTCTTGAAGCAATCTGATAAACCAATGGAACAAACTTGTAGGATTGAACCTGCAAACAAGTACATAATGTTTATAACATTATCATGTACAAACAATTTAAGGTTGGCGTAAACTTTGAAGTACACAGATAATAGTATAATGCACAAAGAAAAGACACAGACGAGCTTATACAGCTCTATTTGGCTAGGACTTATGAAAAAGAACCAACATAACAGATTGATTACGTACTTCCTTTACTGTGCTAAGCATTCCATTTATGACGTCTTGTCTTGAAGAGAGACTGAACCACAGGGAAACGAGACGAAAGACCTGAAACACAAGATAAGTTTGAAATGTGCCTTTTTTACTTGATATTAATGCAGCTAAACTTGAGGGAACAACTTAACAGACTTTGCAGTTTTCTTGTAGTGTATTCAGAACTTCTATTAAAGAGGTATATACTATTCAAGAAAACATAGATATGATGATAATTTAATGCAAATATAAGTACAATTCTGGTGAAGGATCGTGTTTGCAAGAAGATGAGGATAAGTAGATCCTTCGATTGGAGGATAGAATTGAAGAGAGAAGAAGGGAGATTAACAAGACAATGAAGGTGAAATGGGAATTGATTAAAAATTGTATACCAAAATTCGGTTTCGGGGTTCCCAATCAGATAATCCGGTGAGAACAACTTAAAAACTAACTAAAACATCAACAATTACTTTCAATAGCAACCTTTAAAACCTATTAGGACTTGAATTAATCACTTTTAAGGAGTTCAAATAATATAAATGAGATTAACCAAAGTAAACTCTAGAAATCCTACAAAATTAGAAAGTGCATGAACAACAGGATGTCCTACGTCAGTCTCCTCGTCTTTGGTTAACGCATTGGAACAACAAAAAAAAATCATTGTGAAGGATGTGAGAGATAAAACACTTGATTGCAATGCCATTTCCAGATCATTTTCTTTTGTTCTTTGATGACATCTAAAAAAATCTAAAACTTGTGAAAAGTTTCTTTGAAAGTTGTAAATCGAAAATTGGGGCTTCCAATCAACAACTTAAGAAACACGTTATGAAATGGCAACTTTTCACAATATCTAGCTATCATATAAGGATCCTCAAAGTCATATCTCATATACTCCTTTTCACAAGCTTTGCTCTAAATGAGTATGTATATGCTCAACTTCTTTGCGGAAAGGGCAAAATGGAAAGAATAATGAGAGTGGATAACTGCTATGACAAAGATAGAGAAGGATAGATAGAGAAGGATTTCTTCTGCCCCATTGCCAGTCACTAGTAAAGAAGTAGACTGAAATAAAAATAGGATCACAAACAAGCAATACCTTTCTTGTTGGCCTTCTAGATATGTTTCTAGAATACTTAAGCTGGGAGTAATCAAGCCAATTCTGCATCTTTTTCTTTTCCTCAACCAAATCAGAAAGTGTGTTTGCATTGTAAACAACCTAAGTGTGTTTGACAACATATGTTCAAAAACTTGATCAAATCAGAGATCTATAATCTATAGACATATTAACTGATACAAAGATAATGGGAAGTTCTAAATATACTGCAATGCATGAACATGTATAGCTTCTTACTTTCAAAGCAACAAAATAGTTGAAGCAAGGTTGGCAAATGAAGTGAACTGACCTGAAATTTCAGCCTTCGGAGTCACTGTGTACAACTTCTCTGCACCATTAATCCTTCACAATTTTCGGACTCCATGAAGCTATTTTGATGAGTCTGCAATCATGTCTGATAGTAATGTTATCAAACCTGCATAAAAACACAAGACAACATAAACTTTAAATCAGTTCTAATGGCTGGTTTGAAACAAATATTTGAATAATTTATGTTATCAAAACAATACCCTGTATTAGGAGTATATGCACCCCTTTCACGTGCAAAATCAAGCCTCACTGAACGTCCTGCAAGATCTTCACCATTCAACTCAAGTGCCTACAGAGGAGTAAGCAAATACTGTCAAACATATGCATAATCTACATCATGATAGTATCTGGTTTCGAGATTTTACCTTGCCGGATTGAACAGTTAAACACAAGTCCTGGAAGATCTTCACATCTGGCCTTGTTGGGTATGTGAAGCTGACATGCTGGAACTCAATGTCCCCATTCACATTTTCCAATATCATGCCACAGCTATCGCTTGCATCTATTTCTGAGTTCCTATCCAAAATTGCAAACACAGAAGCAGTTGAAGCCTTGGCTTTGGTGGCATTAGGTACCAATGAGCTTGCATGCGAAACAGTCATTGCTGTCAAACAAAGAGCATAAAAAACCTGCAATGGTCCAAAATGTAGATCCATGATGACCAAGGAAAAGAGCCATTTATTAAAAAGATTAAAACAGGTCATATGTAGATGAAGTTTTCAACATAAATATTTAGAGAATATAGGCAGTTTAACAAAAAAGGTTACTGGTGTAAGCCGATTGACAAATTGTTGATTGTCTCTAGGAACATACTACTTTCTGGAAAGCTCAAACAATTTGTTAAAACTGAGGAAATGTGATCACTTACACGAAAAACCTTTTCAAATGTTGTTTTTCCTTCCTTCACAAGTCGAGCTCCAGCATAGAAACTAGTTGCATAGGCAGAAAACAGAAAGAAAAAGGAGAGTCCATAACTGGTCCCATTAATTAATCCTAGTTTTATCCCAGCCTTCTCTGGACCTTGACATTTCTTTCTATATAGTGCAATGACTTTCTCTTCAGAACAGAAAGAAGCAACTGTTCTTATATTCCTAATAGCATTGTTGGCAACTTGACTTGCTTCCTCATACATTATCTACATCCATCAATCCAACAATCAGTATGGAAATTGCAAAGTAGCGTAAATATACAATTTCCTAATAGCATTTCACCATAAATTGGTGCTTGTGGGATAAAAGTACTTGACACTATAAATGTTGACAGAGTTTGCACTATCAATGTATGTCTTCTACTCAGTAATTTCGGGGAGTTTGTAAGGTTGAATAAGTTCGATATTGCGAATGTTGATGGAAGAAAGAAAAGGAATAAATTTAGGGAAACACCAAATTTTGGTATTTATTTGATTGTTTTTAGTAAAAAAAAAAAAAGGTTTACTATCACTAACTTCTGGATTCATTATACAGGAATTAGTCCAATGAAACTAATATAAGATAATAGTAGAGAACCTGAGGCATTTTGTCTATGAATATGGAAGCATTGGCAAGCTCAGCAGCAGCTTGGATTTCTTCTAGACTTGAGTCATCTTTACCATATGCTATGTTATCTTTGATACTAGCAGCAAAGAGAATGGGTTCTTGGCTGACAAGTCCGATTTTCTGCCTGATCCATCGTAGCTGGAACTCCCAACATGAGGAAAAAACAGTGAAGAACATCAATGCAACTTGTAAGCTTCGCAAAAACAGAACCATATTTCACAGTTAAAAATCCCTCTGTTTGTCAAATGCAGCTAAATAGCTGTGTTATACAAAATGAAAACACTGAGAAAAATGCATCACTTCAACATTCATTCATGCATCAGACCATGTGAACTTTGTTACAGCCAGAAGATTTAAATTGCACAATCTAGAAAATTTGTGAAAAATTATTATCAATGAAAATTGACTGCCATACCTGACAGTTAGATGAAATAAATACATAAATAATTAAAACTGCAAATGCAAACTTCACAAAAAGCAGTCAAGCAATGAGAGTCTTAAATATGTATATTGATCATAAATAAGATGCAAGTGTGTTGGAACATACCTAACATACCTAACATATGCAAGTATATGCACCATAGCAATCAAAGATGAACTAAGGTCATACCAATTGTTGCGAATGAGAATTCAAATAGAAGAAACAATGTTTCAAATGGGATGAGGCAAGCAATAGTCATTTTGTGGTTAAGTCTATAGATACTTGCACTTAAGCTTCAGCTAGTTACCTAAAAATGAACAATCACGTGCCCGTAGTGTATTTTACTCAGCTCCTCTTTTGCTGCCACCATTACATTGCCCGTAGGATTTTAGCATATAAAACAAATAACTAGATATCAAAAACCAAGAAAGAAAGGCAGTTTAACATCAATTACAGGATGCTTGAAATGGCAGAGACGCAAATAAGAAATAGAATGAAGGGAACATAAGAAAAACCCTTGACTATGAATCAATCCAAGATGCACTGAACAATGAATAGGATCAAGTTTCCAGCTCAATAATGTTGACAAGACATAGATGACATAATTACTAAATTCCCACCCCTAGTTTAATTAATGTTTTCCATTATCTTTTCCTCTTTCTTTCTCCTCTCACTTTTGATAATAAAAAAAAATTAATTTTTTTTTTTGCTTTTGCGACAAACTCAACCTTATAACTTTTATCATATCACAAGACCGTCGATGGAATCTAACACTTTTGTACTGACTTTATAGCAAAGATGCATACGAGTATATTAGAAGAGATGGAGAGCAGCAAAGAGAATCCTAGTGAACCTGATTTGGAAACAACTATAAATGAAAATGGATATGAGATCCATGGTAGTGCCTTTGAAGAAAATCTGACAAACATCAAGGAAGCTAAACTAACTCCCTTTGAAATTTTGAATGGAGTGACGATTAACAACACAATTGAAACTCCACGCTCAACCATTAAATGTATTCTCCAGGTTGATAAAGATAAGGAGTTGAATTTTGGAAAACAAAATCTAAGGAAAGTTGAATAACAACTAAAGCCTGTATTCATTGAGTTTTATCAAAAACTCTGGCTTCTAAAAAATTACAGGTAATTAAAATTGACTATAAAGTTGGTTGCCTTTATGTATTGCTTTTGTATGTTGCCTTCTTTTATTTTCCTGTTAATGCATCACTGTGTCCACTTGTTTTCGGAACTTACTGGAAATCTCCAAGGTTATGAAGAAATATGACAAAGGTAAGATCCTTATAAAACCCAATGTCTCTTTTGCAAATCCTAGAAATTTTAATACGTATGTGTTTACGGACACAGGTACCCTAACATGTATGTATGAAGATCTTCATAGTATGTAATGTTGTTTCAATTGATGTAGGTGCCTTTGAGAAATGTATCAAGATCTTACTTGAACATGGTTGATAAATCCTACATTGGCAGCTCAGATGAGGTAAGGTTCTGGAATTCATCAGGGTATCATAATCTGATTTGTACTAGTTTTACAAGTATAGTTGTCTTCATTAACGTAACTGTTCTGGTTTTGCTTGTGAACTCCAAAGATTACCAGACTCATTGAGAGGGTGGAAGCTACATTTATCAAGCACTTCTCTAGTTCAAACCGCAGTAAGGCCATGAACACCTTGAGACCCAAAGTGAAGAAAGAAAGGCATCAAATTACATTTTTTTGGGTAAGAAGTGAAATCGCGGGATTCACTAATTTAAGGAAAACTCAGTCCTTCTGATGATAAAGGAGTGAGTTTTCTTGTATTCGCCTAACTTAGATTCATGCAAGAACCAAGCAACCAAAGCAAAGGATTTTTTTTTTTTTAGGAAATTGAATAGGGGTTATTTAGGATCCCCGAACCAAAACGAAGTTGGATTTACTAATTTCGAATATTTGGTTTTATGTTTAGGTTTCTTTACTGGTTTCTTTACATTTTGATAAAACCAGCCCATTTTAATGCGTATCCCTCTTTAATGGCATCTTGCATTTCCTTATAGCTTGGTCAAAGCTAGAGGCAATCTAATGATGATACAATTAAAATGTAAGAAACCACAAAATCCAAAGAGTTGAGTACTCACGAGCAAGAACTTCTGTTTCTTTATCAAGCTTCCTCGTGTTCAAAGTAGTGCCACTGGAAGCAGCCTTGTTTGTTCCTGCTGTAGCTGGAAGATAGACAATAAAGCAACATTATCATTGGGAATCCCATGTCAAGATAATGAGATATTCAAGAAACCACGATGTTCTTCCAAAAAGAAGAATCACTAGTCTAGCACCAACTTGAATGTACAGTTAACTCTTCCGAGCAGATTTGATCTTTGTCAAACTAACATAGTAAATATAACAAAAAAGTCCTCACTTCTTTTGCATATTAAAGTGTCCAGCATAAAAATGCATTACAGCACTAAGCTAAACAAGTTAAGATTTGGTCATTAAACATGACCGCTGTCACCAACATATAGCTCCAATTCAACAAAAAAGACCACTTGAAAGAATGCTTCAGTTGATTAGAATAAATTGGACAGATCAATGATATGACCACTGACCAGTGATTAAAAATGTATAAAATTTGTGGCATACAGTTTGAGATAGCAAAATTTAATATTTCTAAGTGAAAACGATTGACGGGAAACAATTAAAAGTTGAAAATCAAATAGAGTGAATGAAATCCATTAGCATCAACAAAACAAAATTTGTGGACCAACATACATATAAACATTTTGTTTTAAAATGCACATTACAAGTTAAAATTATCCATTAAAGCTTCCTTGTAGGAGCAAAGCTAGTCCAGAGACTAACATTTGTATGTAAATCATATAGCAATGACTTACTTCTAAATAAAACCCTAATTATATCATTTGTATGTAAATCATTTGTATGTAAATCCCTGAGATGTATTTCCTGGTTTCGAATTATATCAGGAATTTCATACAAAAATTATAGATTCAAAAAATTAAATTATATCAGGAATTTATCAGGCATACGATTTTGAGCCCTAGAGATTCAAACCCTAATTTCAAAAAACCTCTAAATAAAACCTACAGATTCAAAAAACAATTCAGGAACCCTAGAGATTCAAAACCTCTAAATAAAAAAACTCTACATTCAGGAACCCTAATTTCATCAAAAATAAAACAGAGAGAGAGAGAGAGTACCTGTACGAGAGAATGGTTGCAGTGGCTGATCGATTTTGAAGACGCCGAGTACTAAGGAGGGAAGACCAGGGAAGGAGGGGAGGAGGGAAGTCGAGGGAGGAGCAGGGAAGTCGAGGGAGGAGGGAAGGAGGGGAGGAGGGAAGTCAAAGGAGGGAGCAGGGAAGTCGAGTGGTACGGGTCGATGTCGATGTCGATGTAGAGTCGATGTAGAGTCGAGGGAGAGGGAGAGGGTCGATGGAAGTCGAGTGGAGGGAAGGTCGAGCGCCAAAATAGCCCGCCCAATTTTTTTTTCCAGCTTTTAATGTAGCCACGGTTTTGAGCCGTTGCTAGAGCTAGCCACGGTTTAGAACCGTTGCTAAATTTTTTTTTGCAACGGTTTTGAGCCGTTTCTAGAACTAGCCACGGTTTAGAACCGTTGCTAAAATTTTTTTTGCAACGGTTTTGAGCCGTTGCTAATAATACCCACGATTTTGAGCCGTTGCTACTAATAGCCACGGTTTTTAGCCGTGCCAAATATACCAACGGTTGTAAGTCGTGGCCAGGTTTATTTTTACCCACGGTTTTAAGCCGTTGGTACTTATAGCTACGGTTTTTGGCCGTAGCTAATACACCAACGGTTTAGAACCGTGGCCAGCTCGGCGTAGCTAAACTGGCATTTTGGTGTAGTGGTGATGCAGTCTGACGGACGCAAATAAGGCTTTTCACATCCTTTTGGATTTCACTTCCATGTAAATACCATACTCTAATTGAGGTGAGACAAGAACTTCCACATTACTTTTCTCTCAGGGCTCTATGGCTCCATCAAATTTTCCTCTATGTAAGGTCATTTTTTTTCGGCGCACTGTCATTCATATCCATGATAATTCCATAGCCAACTCCAGACCTTTCTCCTTTACCCTAAGTAAAGATTTATCCTTGCTCCCTTAAGGAGTAGGGTGTTTGATCACTATCCACTTCATTTCTCTCAACACCTTCACCACCAGAAACATACATTGTACACCACAAACATTTACATTGCAAAACAGTTATTGCCCCTCTTCTAACAATCAAATTTATTTATGGGTTGACACTAATGTTATTCTAATTTTTTCCTTCCATAACATCTGACAATTTAATGCATGTGATAAGTTTCCATAGACATAATAATCTTTCGATGGAGATAATATGCAATCAGCATCTACACATGTTATTCCTAAGGATGCACAAACACAGGCACGTGTGTCGTGTTGGACATGGACACGATGCCGACTCGGCAATTTTCTAAAAACTATGACTCGGGGAAACTGCGACATGTCATACTTTTTTTTTTATAAGTCATATGAACATAAACAATAATGATAATCTAATAAATAAAGAATTTAAGTAAAAAGAATAAGAAGTGTAAAGATAAAAATGTAGTACAAATTGTGCTGGAAAAGAAAAAAAAAAGAACATGAAGAAAAAATATAGAGAAGAGATGAGAGTCCGTTGCAAGAAAAAAACAAAGTAGAGAAGAAGTAGAGGAGATAAGAAGTAAAGGAGAGAAGAAGTATAGACTAACTCTATGCATCATCGCCCTTTTTATCTTGCATCGCAATTGAAAGTTTTTCACTTTAGATGGATTTACAACCTTCAACTTAGGTGGTTATAAAATAAAATAAAGTTGGTTGTCGAGTCTTGATTGTGTTCTAAATAAGTTTTGGGTGTGTCGGAGGCGTATCCGACACGTTGACTACACTGATCATGTGTCTGACACCTGATCGACATGTTGACCATGTGTTCGACGCGTGTCCGAGGTGTGTGGGGCGAGTGTTAGTATCGGACAGGGATACGACAAGTTTTCCGAAGAGTCCGTGCTTCCTTTGTTATTCCAGACGTAGAGAAAACCCCATTCCAGACTGAAAGTCCAAGGAAATGTTTCTACATTTGTCTGCTAAGTGCTAACTTGGCAATTCGCTCCTATTCCATCTAAATTGATTAAACCAATAAAAATATCCTCTAGGTTGCATCATTAAGTATCCCGAAGGATCCCCATTAGGCTGAAAACCAAGGGTGGTCCCAATTATCACGTACACTCTAGCTAAGCTAAAATGACTTACTTTGTTAAGGATTGAGAAGTACTAGCAAGCTGTGCTACCAGCTTCTTTGTGAGAGGTAGAACCCAGAAGCAAATGCCACAATTTCCCGTTCTTTAGTAAATAAGTCAATGTTAGCTGGCCCTTTTGACTTGATAGAATCTCCTCTTACAATTCTAGCTGACCCATCCATCATCATCTCCCTTGTCCCTATCGCCTCTCCCGGCCAGGCCAGATCTAGCCACCCCCCTTTCTGGTATCTTCTCCATGGTAACATGTTATCCTAAAGTTCTCAATCTGCCAGCAGATACTTATTCCTAGAATTCTTGAGTACTGCCTCAAAACTAATTTCTTGTCTGATCATTCCTGCTCTGATACGGTAAACCTCAACGACTGTGGTCTACAGGAGTTGGGATCACTAAGCAAAGCTTAGGTCCCTATCTGCGTAATCACAAATCACTATCAGTGTGATATTAATCAGATAAAACAACCAGAGACACCGACCAGGTGCCAGTCAATATTTCTTAATTATCCTAGAATACCTGATATTGACTACTAGGTAGTGATGGTTCTTGAGAAACTTGTTTGTATCTGTTAATTTTCATGATTATAACCATGTAGTGTTATTGCAGACTGATACGAAGAAGGTGTCTTCCACTTCTATATCTTTTGAGATGATGCCTTACAGATTGAATGAAATTATTGGCTATATTGATTACGACGGGGTACTTGTTTTGTTTTTCTTTACTTTACAATGGATCTTTTTATTCTCTTCCTCATAATATGCAGTGCTAATATGATATATTGTCATAGCTCGTACAGCAATGTGGGAGCGCATGCTTGATTGTGTCAAATAATTTTTTATTAAACTTCTCTGGCATCGTATTTATTCCGGTTTCTAAATTGGCCTTTCTTTAATTTTGAACCATGGGTTCTGAACATGTCTAGGGAAAGAATGATTCATTTGGTCATTGAACATGCCCAAGCACCTGATGTAGGTCAATTCTGAGGTTACAAGCTAAGGTTCAATTAAGGTGGCAGAAATGGGGAATTCAATTCATTGTTGATCTAGTCATCTCAGGATTGAAGGCTTAGTTTGGGTCTCAATTTGTTTAGATTTTTGTAGATCTAAATTGAAGAGTGCTTATCTAAGTTTAAGACCTAAGTTAACTGGGGAATACTTGGTTAAATGGGGAAGGTAGATATCTCAGACACATTGAGAAAAAAGCTGGTAATTCTGAAGTGATTTAGGGGACATGTGGTTAGTTGTGTTGACATGCATGTACTGCAGTGCTTTGGACATGTGGTTAGTTATGTTTTTAGTATGATAAAATACACAACGCAAAGGCTTTAAACTATGAAATTTTTACTATGGTTCTTGCTTCAAGAACATCTTGAAGATAAAAAGCCACCATGCTTTGCTTCTTTGAGGACCAATTAATGATCTTTGTGACAAGAGAGCATGCATATAGAAATGTTTTTCCTATCATCAATCCAACCAGCCCAATCACTATTGGTGTTTCTAATCAACCTACTATCATCTTCATGTGGGTACTTGAGCTCGAAAATTTTAGAACCCTTAATGTACCTTATCGTTTTTTTTTTTTTTTTTTGCTACTGTATAATGAAGCTTCTAGGATCATGTATAAATATGGAAATGACTTTAACATAATGAACAATGTCAGGCCTTATATTGGTGAGATAAATAAGCGAGCCAACAAGGATTCGAAAAGGAGATGCATCTGCCTTCTTAGCTCCATCATTTCTTGTAAATTGTTCCTTCACTGCCTAGGTGTTGCCACTGGTTTGCAATCAGCCATGTGAAACTCTTCAAAACATCATCAACATACTGATACTTCTTTTGTGAAAGAAAAATATCATCTTGAGATTGTTTTACTGGAATCCCAAGAAAGTATCTCATAAACCCCAAGTCTGTCACTTCGAACCCCATCGTCATCTTTTTCTTCTTGAATTCTTCCACCATTTTTGGCATGGTGCTTGCATATATCAAATCATCAATGTAAAGACAAACAATGAGGAATCATTTGTACCTTAATTCTTGATGTAGTGGGATGACTCACTTGGACACCGAATAAAACAATTGCATTGAAAATACTATCAATCTTGGTATTCCAAGCACGTGGTGTTTGTTTCAGCCCGTAAAGAGCTTTGCGGAGGTGATTTTGTCTTCTTGGCCTTCTTAAACATACCCTTATGGTTGTTCAACATACACTTCTTCTTCAAGCTCCCCATTTAGGAAAGAAAATTTGACATCCAATTGATACACTTTCATCAACAATTGAGCAACAACAACAATAATTGTTCAGGTGGTTTCCATTCTAGCAATGTGCAAACGTTTTATTGTAGTCTATTCCAAATTTGTTAGAGTAGCCCTTGGCTACCAATCTTGCCTTATATTTTTTGATTTGTGTCATCCTCATTAAATTTGGTTTTGTAAACCCATTTCAAGCCAACAACATCTTTTCCATGGGGTCAATCAACCATAGCCCATGTGTTGTTTTAGTGTTCATTTTCATTTCTTCTTCCATGGCTTGTCTCCATTTGTCATCCTTGCTAGCAACTTCGTATTTTTTTGGCTCAAGAGCATCAAATGCAAAATTGCAAAAATCATAAAGTTCTTGCAAAGATCACATCCTCATTAGTGTACTTGATTTTGAAGAAGTGAAACTAGTTGGGCTTGGCACTCTTGCACTTGTTGATGAATTGACTGCATCTTCATGTCTTGCATCTTTTTCAACAGGAGGTGCTATTTGGCTGCTAAAATTATCCCATGTCCAAGTTGACAAATCATTGAAAATAACATTTCTAGAAATGGCTAATTCATTAATCTTTGGATTAAGCAACCTATAACCTTTGGACTCTGCCCTATACCCAAGAAAAAATATATTTTCTCCCATTTCATGAAATTTGTCTTTATGCAATTGAGATGGAATATGAGCATAAGCAATACAACCAAAGTTTGATAGAGCATAATGGATTCTGATGAAAATCTTTCTTTTCCTTGAGAATCCATTATAGAGAAAAACACCAGAACAATATGTTGTTTGATTGGCACATGGAAAATTGTCATGGAATTGTTAACTGTCACTACAAGAAAAAGTCTCATCAATAGCGTTTCAAAACCGCTATGGTATCCTACTATAGCGGTTTAGTAACCGCTATGACAGCCAAAGCTATAAAAGAAACACGGTCTATCATAGCGTTTTTAAACCGCTATGGTAGGTAGACTATTTATAGCGGTTTTAAAACGCTATGGTAGCCTATACATAGCAGTTTAAAAACGCTATCGAAGACTATAAAACCGCTATGGAATAATCTACTATAGCGTTTTAAAACCGCTATGGTAGACTATACATAGCAGTTTAAAAACGCTATGGAAGACTATAAAACCGCTATGGAATAGTCTACTATAGCGTTTTAAAACCGCTATGGTAGACTATACATAGCAGTTTAAAAACGCTATGGCAGACTATAAAACCGCTATGGAATAGTCTACTATAGCGTTTGAAAACCGCTATTTATAGTCTACCATAGCATTTTAAAACTGCTATAAAACGTTCTTATATACTATACCATAGCGGTTTTGAAATGCTACAGTATGTTTATATCCTTTAAAAATGATATTGTAGACTAATATTATAGCGTTTATTGTATATTATTTTATAGCGTTTTGAAAAGCTATTAATCAACATTTTTCTTGTAGTAGAGCCAGCTCACCGTAATCTGGAAACTTGAAAAGGAAAGTAGATCAAGACACAAGATTATGGAATACATTTTATTGACAACAAATTTGAATAATAGCTTGAAAATGTACCAATACAAAACCATTCATGGTGCACAATAATTCTCTCGAAAACAGGAAGGGGAGCAACTAACTACTGCAGAATATACAACACAACACTTGCCTACTCCTGGATTTCAGTTAGATGCTTCTAAAGTGAATCAGCATAATCAACAAATTGATTTGCACCTGATGCATCAGCAGTAATGAATGGCAGGTTGATGTCAGTCTGAGATGTGGACGAGAGTTCTATTTTAGCCTTCTCAGCTACTTCTCGGAGTTTTACAGGGCCAATCTATTCTTTGAGAGATCAATACCCTACGTCCTCTTGAATCAGTGTGTTGTCAAAATCCTCTCCACCCAAGAAAGTGTCACCATTTGTTGCTTTTACCGCAAAAACACCCTTAGAGATTTGAAGCTAGGATAGAAACATAAAAGTTCCACCACCAGAATCGAAGGCTGCTATGAGACCTTCCTTGTCATTTAACCCATAAGATAATGCTGCTGCAGCTGGCTCTGATAATTCTCTGTACATCATCAAGACCAGCAATTCTTCCGGCATCCTTAATTTGTTGCTTGTTGATCTCTGAGCATCATTGAAATATGCAGGAACAAAATGATCAGCCTGAGAAAAAAACTATATAAGCTGTCAGAAAATGCACCAAAAACCAAAAACTATATAAGCTATATAACCAAAAACTATATAAGCTATAACCAAAAACTATATAAGCTGTCAGAAAACTATATAAGCTGTCAGAAAATGCACCAAAAACCTTTGGTAGAATGTCGAGAAAATCATGAAGCAGTAATATATTTTCCTGTAACAAAACAGTGGAGAATTTGTTCACGAACCATAATCAACAGATGGCGACACCACAGATTGTCCCTGCAGTCGTTCCTCACAGCTGTTCCAGGGTCTGTCACGACCCAGCAAATTCATCCAAAGCCGCACAGGAAAACAGGAGCCATGGTGCTCAAGGACAGATGCTAGATTTTGTCTAGCAACAGAATCAACGGTACTTGGGCGCTTCTCAAAAACCAATGGACGCGAACCTTTTTCAAGTGTAGATCGCCTACCCACAGATTGTTCATTTCTTTCCATGATCAATACTTCAACCTGTAAAACCATATGATTAAAACCTACATCACAGACTAAATCCACATAGGAAAGGCTAAAGGTTTTCCTTCTCAACCTGATTTGAAGATTCCTTTTTGTATCCCCCAAATGCAACTAGGAAGACCTCATTTTCATTCACCAAACTGTGCCCCTCAGTTCAGTTGCTTGCACATGGAAATTCATTCACCATGAAGCTCTACATTAGATAAATAGACACTGCAACCAAACTGTGCCCCTCAGTTCAGCTGCTTGCACTCTAGTCCTTTGATCAAGCAGATACCATCCTCTAGTCAATCAATTCTAACTGATATATTTATAAATAAAGAGCTTCTTTCATACCTTCGAAAATGGATTGAACTTGGCCCCAAGCTTGCCTGCAGAAAACTGTATACAAAGAGTAAACAGCAAATAAAGCTATCATCCAAATGTTTTATGAGTTATCATCAAAGGGAAACTGCTTGAAGGATGAGGGAAGATTGCTATGCATGGTATTGAGAGAAGCCTTTTACCTATAAGTAGTGGGACCAGTTTGATTTAAGAACCACATAGAGGTGAAGCTTATAGAAAGTCCAAGCAATCCACTTGCAGTTGCCACAACCCAAAAGAATGGATCCCTGACAACATCCCTGCAGATAGAACAGTAAACATTAGAATGTGGAACATTAAACAATTCCCAGCAGTCACGAGAGAGGACAGTAGGCTTACACTTTGTAAACATATTCCCATTCACCAAATACAATAATCAAAAAAGTTGCAAATGGCAAAGATAATGCATTGTTTAGCAACACCATTGAAACTTCATTAAGAGACCCACATGGGGTTGATTGTTTTGCAGTGTCCATGACCCACCTTAGGGTCAGCTGAGAAGGAACAAACAGCAAAAATCAATTGGTCAGTAAACAGAGGCTAAGAAAAAAACCAAAATCTGTACTTGTCAAAGGAAACACATTGATAACAAAACCTCCAATGGGAGACCTTAAATCCTCCCACAAAAATGTCTTTGAGTTCAGCTGCTGTCTGTCAAAGTATAGCAAAATGCTTTTTGGAGGACAAAGCTCAAGAAACTTTCAAAAGAAAAATCAAGGTTTGAGGTCTCCCATTGAAGAGGCTATTTTACTAGAGTTTTAAACAACTGATGAACACTGAGCACCACATTGTTTTTGAGGCCGTAGTTACAGGATTATTTTTATCAGTGAGGCAATACTGAGCACTCTTGCTCACCATTTCGTGGAAGCATCTCTGTTGCAGGCAGGGTCATGAAGCGTTTGTCAAGAATAGATCAACTTCAAGGTTATTTGTTATTTGCTTTTGGTGTTTGACATAGACTAGGGAGTGGATCATCTCCTTATAAATCTTAATGACGACTCCCCCTTACTTGACGTGGGACTATTTAAGCTAACACTTTTCCAACAATAATTTCATTAGAATCCAGATTTGAAATTTCTAAGATGTAGCTGTCTGTGCAAATCGACTGCCAGTAGTCCAATTCATCCTCACTGAATCAACTTCAAGGGACACTCCTACACTGCGTGATTATCCTCATAAATTATCAATATAGTGAGAGCAATACTTACCCCATTCTTTCATTATCCTCGTAAATAATTAATATAGTGAGCAATATTTACAATTTTCAGTTGCATGTGCAAGTTCAACTACTCGAATAGAGTCTTCCATCAAGATCACTCCTAGTTCCTCATAAGACCTCAAACAAATAATTTGAAGATCGTAGTGTAAAACATTATGAGAGAATGTATTTCTATGGCTTTTTGTTTGATTTAATAAAGGTTAGAGGACCCTTGAACCTAATTCTGAAGTTCAACTATATATTAAGATGTTTTATGTACAATTATTTACCTGAATGTAGCAGGGCAAGTAGGCCAATGTTTCATACTTATTGCATCTTCAGGTTGCGTAACAAGGAAAAGCACGTCTCCCCAATCTAGCTCTTGCTCATCAGAGTACACAAAGTGTTGAACCCCATAACCTTCGACCTCCCCTGGCTCTTGGCATGCCTTCTTTTCTTCACTTGTCAGCTTAAAAAATTGAGTTACATCTGTTTTCATGTTCAACAATACATCTTTGGGGAGTCCATGGTTAATGAGCTGTGCGCAAAGAAGGTACTTATCCAATCAATGAGGACATAAATTAAAACATGACATCTCGAACAAATTAATGAAATTATCTATGAAAACTAACCTGAAAGAAGCCCCAATCCTGACAGGCCAAATGAAACTTTTCCATTTCATCACGAGACAATTTATCATCACTAAGTTTGCTAAAATCAATAACCGGAACCATCAACTTCTCATCAATAGATGATACAACATCTGCCACTCGTTCAGACCGGATATATTTCCACTCTTGCTCACCATTTCGTGGAAGCATCTCTGTTGCAGGCAGGGTCATGAAGCGTTTGTCAAGAGCAGTGTTGTTATTGTTTTCATTGTTATTGTCAAGACCATTCTTCAATCATTCATACCTGTCATATGATAAATAGACTTCCCTTATTTAATCTATCTAGTCTAATGTGAGAGTCCAACCTGTTTGTCCTCTGCAAGGCCCATTTGGATGCTCGTAAGTGACGAATAAAGCTGCTGTGAAACAGCACCTACACCAGTTTCTCCAAAAGACACCCTGCAAAGAGTAGAAATCAAGCTGAATGTTAATTAACTTCTTAGACCAATTTCTATCATTATTTGAGGATGAGAGAAATCACTCAAAATTTTAAACTACAGAGCTAGAAAAGAATTTACTTTTTGCCAAGGTATCTTGAAGAAGTTGACTACAAACTGTCCACAACAATGCATACCTGTGCATGCTTGATAAATCCACCTCCCAGAAAATGCTTAAGAAAAATCACCTATTGAAGAGAGATTTGAGAAATCTAGATGAATTGGAACTTATGAAACCAAAACATCTATCTATTCAAGAGTCCATAAAGGTGTTACCTGAATTCTTTGAGACCATGTTGATACCTTCAGCTGATTGCGACCAATCTTTACAATAGTTTCTGGACAACATCAACAGCAACAGCAACAGCAGATGCAACAGGAGCTGCAGCTCCAGTAGCAACAGCCACATCAACAGAAGCAGCAGCAGCAGCAACAACAACAGCTATTACTGCCAGACAGCTATCATCGGGCGATCAAAGATCGTACATAGGTTTAAGCCTTCAATTCTCGAATTTGTCTCTCAAACACCATCCACTGGGCTGAACTCTGTCCATCTACAAAAACCAACACTTTTTTGTCCATCTACAAAAACCAACACTTTCCTAACTCAAGAAATGACGAAAAAAGATTAGCAGTACAAATCTTTCATGCCAATTGCTGTTTGCTTTATGTTCTTTGTGCTATGTTTTTAACAGCAGTATCTTGTATGTACATGTGCTATTTGTGTTCTCCATAGCAATATATATTAAATCCAGGAATATATTATTAAATCTAAAGAAATTAAATCATATAGCAAAGTAAAACATAAGGAGTTAGGGACTGGATCTTACAGATAGGAAAAGGTTCATCCCGGTCAATAAGGACTGGGGTGCGTTGGCTAACAGCGCGCACTAGTTGCTGGAACATATTCCTTTCATTTATAGGGTCCATTCCTGAGTTATGAAAGATCAAATTATCAAAAAAAAAAAAATGAAAATGTTACATGCCTCTGCAACAAAATGCATGATTAACATAGAATGCTGGAAACTAACCTTGATTTATCTCATCAACTACTCTAAATGGGTAGGCAGTTAGCAAGGTCTTGCAGAGACACCAAATAGAGAATGGTTGAAACTGATCGTTCCTGGAAACAGGAAGTTAAAGTCGCAGTGAGAAAAATGAAAGAGAGGCCAAATTGAATTTATAAGAAATTAACTAGTGTATTGTGATACCCCTCCGGGCTAATTATGGGCACTTCGAACCTGAAGCTGTCCTGCTCCCCTGAAAGTAATAATACTGGTAATCATTTACAAGTGGAACCATATTTTTCTTTTTCTTTTTTCTTTTGAAAGAAGGAACCATATGTAAAACACACACACACATAATAAGAAAACATAATAAGTTGAAATGGTTTGCTCAGCACAAGAATCTATCACAGCTAGTTACTCGGTTATGAAAAATCAATACCTTCCCGAGACAAAGGCAGACTCTTTGCAGTTCCCCACCAGATAGATTTACAACTTCTTGATCCATTAATTGTTCAATTTGAAGAGGTTTCATGACATCTGAATTGAATTGAGGATGCATGTAGGAATCACGAATTTTTTGATGCAATAGGTGCCTGACAGTCGATTGGAACTTTGGACTGATTTTTTGCGGCTTATAGGAAACATTGAACTCAGGTATTTCTGCATCACCTTCCACTAAATCAGGCTTCAATAAACCAGCCTGCAGTAGAAACAGAGTTAACGGTCGGGCAATCAGCAAACTCACAAAAAGTGAATGCAAAAATATGCTGAAACTCGGAACAGTACATGATGAAACAGTTATGCTTTACATAACCTATGGAATTTGAGTAGCCATATGATATTGAGAACATAAGAATGTCAATGGAAAGTACCAGCATGCGAATGAATGTTGTCTTTTCGGTTCCGTTTTCTCCAAGCATTACAACAATCAAAAAGTACAATCTGTCCTGACCTGTTTGTAGAAAATAACTATAGATAAATGAAAAGTGTGAGACTGAAAAGTGCGATAAATTGATGTGGTTGTACCTTATGTTTTGCAGATTGCAATAAACAGAATGCTGTCTTAAAGTGCAGTATAACCAGCAGTAGCAGACTGCAATAAGCCCCGAAGCTCAGCAGTAGCAGCTGCAAAGAGAATGCTGCTTTGAGTTCCTTAAAGTGCTGGATAACCAAATACACAGAATCCATGAGACTAAATACTTTGAAGAAATTCACATTATCCATTTTACAGATAGTATGATACCACCTTGTAGACATGATAATATTCAGCAATCGACGCTCTCTGTTCGTTCGTTAATCTGAAAAGGATAGTATCATTAGCAAGTTCTTTATTGTCTAAATAGAGGTACCAAACCACTACTACTTTATTGTCTAATCATGACATTCTAACATAAACCATACCTCAATACCCGACTCCGGAGCTGCATTTATACTAAATTTGAAGCATACCTCAATACCTGCCTCCGATCATTAGTTGATTTAGTCCCGAATTTCATACTCAAATTGAAGCTGAAGTAGAAAGGCTTGAACATAACCATGCAAGCATAGTCAGCAGCTACATACCCATGCAAGCATACCCAATTGTAAGTACTTGAACAACAAGACTAATCATTGTCAAAATGACCAAATGCATTTAAAAGGTAAAAAATCTCTATAGCAAAATTGAACCTGTGATTCCAACTGCTGATTTGTCTCCAATCTTCGGATGGTGTCCTGATTTCCTTTTGCAATTTGTCTCTCTCATCATCCTTTGAAGCTAAGCGCTTAATAAAACACTCTAAACATTTTGGAGAAATCTCCTCATATTATTCCAACCAATCTCCTCATATCTAGCTATCTCTCAAAACTCCCTAAAAACTATGTAGATGAATACAACTCCCTATAATGAAAAATCAATTGACATTTGAAGCAGTGAAACATCTTATTATGCAATACATAAACTAACATTTAATAGTATTCTACAACATTACGCAACAACAGCATTACCACATTACGCAACAGCATTACAGCATTAACAACAACATTACATGTGCATCATTAACAACAACGGTAACAACATTACAAAATAACATTTCAACATTAACATTCATATAACATACGTACATATGCAATGAATACAAGTGGATCTACAAAAGTGGTAGTAGTTCAAGCATATACTCAGGAATTCAAGACCAAGAGAGATATTCATTCATGCATTCTAATATATATTACAAGTCTCTATCAATGCTTACCGAATCTCTAAATCATAACAACTTTGTCTGCTGGCCATGCTACTGTAGTACCGATGGCATCTTCAATAAATTCCAGCTCAGATGTAGGCTTCCAAAGAGATGCAGTAGGAACTTTTGGACTATCTACCCAAACTTTAATAGCATTAGGACCCAAGGGAACGTGATGAACTACCTGATTTGGATCACTTGAAACCCAACGTCCTTCAGCAACTACTTGTCCCGAACCACTAACATCCAACAACTTGCAGTTTTTCTTTGAACCCATGTTCACACTCTAACAACAAGTCAAACAGAACAAATACATTAAACTGAGTAATCACTTTACTAATAGATATATATTTACTTCAATTATGCATTAGTGTATGTCAATCACATTTAACTTACCAAACGATATGATGCATTTTCGACTTCCTGATTTTCAGGTACTTTTTCTAAAACAACTTTGTCTGCCGGCCAAGCTATAGTAGAACCAACCACATCTTTAATGAATGTCATACTAGATGTAGGCCTCCATAAAAATGCGTCATGGTTTTTTGACATATCTACCCAAACACTCATGGCATTAGGTCCAAGAGGAATATCATTGATCAGCGTTTTTGGATCACTCGAATGCCAACGTCCTTCTGCCACTATTTCATCTTTTCCACTCCAATCAAACAATGTGCACTTGTTCGTTGAATTGTTGTCGTTGCTCTGTAAAGAAAGAACGTATAAAAAACAGGAATCATATACACAATAATACAACTATTTAAAGTACACAAATACATCTGTGAATTTCAAAGCAATCAATACTTATCTTACCAAAGGTGTGTCAATATTATCTTGTTGAACTGAATCTTGAACAGGTTGCAAAATAACTCTATCGGCAGGCCATGCTATCGATTTACCTTGAGCTTGTTCTATACAAGTCATACTAGATGTAGGCCTCCATAGGAAAGCATCTGGTTTAGTTGGGATATCAACACAGACTTTGATTGCACTAGGACCCATAGGAATTTTATTGACCTCCACATTAGGATCCCTTGATATCAAATGTCCTTCCGCAACAATTTCCTTTGTTCGACTCCAATCTAACAACTGGCATTTCTCTAGTGACTTCGTGTTGACACTCTGCAATTAATCAATTAAAACATTACAATTGAAGCAAGTTTAGATTGAAGCTTAATGCGACAATTTTTAAACTAATTGTCGTACCATTGGAGATGTTTTGTCTTCTTCTCCACTTTGCTCGATCTAACAACACATCAAATAATTAAAAATAAAAAAATTCAATGATTAAGCAGAAATTTTAATTAATAACTGATCACAACAACATGTATCAAACTTGCCTTGTTTTTCAATAATGTGTTGACCAATTTCTCCAAATGTTGGATTTTCTCGTGCATGACAGTTTGTTGCTCTTGCATCTCCGTCGCATGTTTGTCCTTAGTTTGAAGGAATGTCAATTTGCTGATGGTCACTCCTCTTCCCATTCCTCTTAGTCGTCCAGGATGTTCATTTCCTAAGACTTTGGAAAGAGCATCATCAGTCACATTTGTTGTCGAGTTAGATGCACTTTCGGCTTCGATTAGCTTCTCCTATATAATTCAACACATATCATATCATAGTGTATGGTTTCAGAAACTATACAAAATTACACATAATTCAACATTACAAATGACATTTCACTCACAATGGTTGCGGAAACTCCTGTATTTACTGGTTTACCGTCTTTTTTGGTGCGCGACTTAATCCACACTTGAACCCTAGAACAGAAGATGGCTCGGTACTATTCTTTTTCTATCAGAAAAAAAAATTGATATAAGGTTTTGAAAAATTAGTAATTGGACCTAAACAATATTTTGACCACAACATAAGAATGCATATGAATATGAAAAGAGTATCACCATATCTTCTGCTAATCGAGCCAATCCTTTTCGGCTGCATGTGTGTGGGATTTGCTTACGCCTCATTGCTTTATACTTATCACTTACAGCCTGAAATTGTATTACTTTAGCATGATTTTAACTGAATTATAATGATTTACCATATAATATAATATTACAACTAGTTTTAAAACATACCTTAAATGATGGACTAGTTTTTGTCTTGATGAACTTTATCCACTCTGCTCTACTATGAATGTTTTTAGGCTGAAGCGCAAGTCTTTCTTCTTCATTAGCTGCTTCTTTTATTTGGCTGACTAACCGTGATTTTGAGACCCTCCATATACATCCCATCGATTTAAATACGATAGCCTTTTGCCATTCTGTGTCCAAATCGAATCTTGCCTGGAGTTTATATAAAATTATCACTAAGTAACTCAATACTGGTAATTTTACTGTAAGAGTTCTATCACAACTTGTGTATACTTAAATGTACATTTCATTGAATTGTAAGAGTTCATAATACCTGAATTGATCTCCACAAGATTACTTTTACGTCATTACCAAGCTTCCTCCAATCGCATAATGTTACAGGTACGTGCTCTCGTACAAGTGGACCTAAAAAAGAAGACAAACTAATTGACCCCGCTCCACATGGTTCACCTTTATCTGTAAATTCAACATGAACTCGACTTGCCGCCTCTACAGCAATATCTCTCATTTTGGTTGAACCCCTAGGTTTCTTAACTCCCATCGGGTCTGCAATTGACTCTTGTGCTTCTTGTGCATTTTTTTCGACCACTTCTTTGGACGCCGATGGTTGTATATGTTGGAGATTAGGTTCATGACTCTCATGTTGTTGGGTCAAAGTCTGTTGACATGCTTCTGGACCTTTTGATACATTCTTATCCGTTCCTTCTAAGACCTTGGATGTTTTTCTGGGTATCAAAGTATGTTTCCTTTTGTGAGATAGGTCGTTCTTTTTGGCTTCATCAACCATTGTTGTTCACCTGTCTAAGACAAAAAAGTTGATCATTTCAGTATATGTAATGCATTTATAAGCTTAATCATATAATGAAAACAAAACTGAATAGACAACATATGAAATATGTGTAAATAATATATAAAAACAAATACACTTTTGATAAAGCAGCCAAAACACAAGCTAAATAAAGATGAAGGTTAAGACCATATATTACACTAAATACCTAGTTTGGATTGGTATACCCCCTATTTACACTAAATCGCCGATTAATCGGTGATTAATCGCCAAATAAATAACCAAGACATCAGTACGCACTCTGCTAACTTTTGTCAACTAAAGTTTTTATGCATTCACTGTTTAAAAGCAAAGAAAATACTAATGATCACATTACTATTCATGGATAGAAGGTAAAAGTTGCATCTGGGAGGCTACCCTAGCAAGAGAAATAAAGGGAAAATAACTATAAATTACTTAATTATTGTCAAAGAGGTTATGTACGTAACTACATATGGAAGTTCAACGAAAATAATAAATTGTTACCCCAAATGAGCGCATTACTATAAAGAGAGGGAAAAAAGGTTAAAATGTCAAAAGATAAATATATAAATAAATAAAACCAAAATATTTTTTTCTGAATTGTCTATAGAAATATTCAAGATACCCTAAAAGCTGAAATCATTTTATCACAAACGGTCAAAGAGAAATATGTTACCCTACTCATATGCCTATACCAAGACACAGAAAGAGGAGAAATAAGAACAAAGAGAACAAAAAAAATAAAGAAGATTAGAAGAGAAGAGTGTGAAACTGAAGAAAAGGACACTCTTGAAGATCTTTGTTATCAACTTTGCTATAGTTTTCCTCATATTTCTTACTAGAATAGTTTATATGTTGATGGTTTATAGCTTCAACATGTATTAGTGTTCATCATTTTCCTGTGGTACACACATTATGTAGAGGGCTTGCGAAAAACAGGTTATTAACAAATTGATTGATTAATTAATCCTGTCTCGTACTTGGACCAATTAGGTCTAATTGACAATTACTACATACTGGTGGACTAGTGACGAGACACCTCCAGCCTCTTGAAAAAGCCTTAATGGAACAGTGCATCACCCACACCATACCAAAACTGCGGCCAAAATATGTTGCCATACCTCACCAACCCAATAACAATGAAAGTGTAAGTGGGAAAATTTTTGCATGCTCAAAGCAGACAAACCATGTCAATATCCATGCCTCTATGAGAAGCTTCAATAGATGAAGGCCAATTCCAATCCAACAATTCTAGACTTACTACTCCAAATCACAGTGAAGGAAGCCACCCTCCAAGGCATTATTTTTCTCTACACCAACTTCATTAAAAAGTTAACCCCAATTCCTTACTCCGCCCAAGTAATTATAAAAATTCCCTCTCCTCCATGCCACCTAAAAGAGAAAAATTATGAATACAGGCAAGATTATAGAAATTTCCTCTTATTTGCTCTCTAAACAAAGATTATGAATACAAAAGTAAGAATTTTTTTAAAATTGAGGTTTTAATGCAATTAATTCCATTCCAACCCAACTTTATTGTTATCTCTTCTTCTCAACTAGGGTTTTATGTGCCACCAATCAATCACTAGACACTAGGTTTAGATTAAAAAAAAATGTGAAGAGAAAATAAGCATGCAAAAAAGAGGAGTGTGGAGAGTTGCCAAGAGTGCTTGCGGCATTTGCTATAGAGAGAGAGTACAAACAATTTGAGATTTTATCAATAATAAAAGATAATATGCTTTTATAATTAAAAATAAAAGACTTACATGAAATAGAAGGATTACAGTGGTGATGAACATAGGAAAAGAGAGAGCTACTAGCTGCTAAGGGTTACATCAGGGATGGGGTTTTATCGCTACAAAGGTCTTATCCCCAAATGTCTAGGATGAGCTGAAACAAATTTAAATGTTATTAAGGTTTATATGTATTTTAATTATGGAAGGATCATATGAGTTAATGGGTGTGTTGATACATGATATGAAATTCCTTAATGGGTGTGTTGGCCCTCACATTCCTTGTTCATATTGCAATAAATAAAACTTGTTGACATAAATAAATTTTATGCTTTTGTTGTCGCTTTAACCATTTATGAGCAACATTTTAAGATTTATGAGGTGCAACAAGGCCTAATTGACTGAAATACATGTAAAAGAAACGAGTTTTTGTTATGAACTGACTTACTGAAGCTATTTTGATGCTATTTCTGCAGGACGGAAGCAATCCTATTCAGTTCACAGACAGATTCCTCAGCAATAGATGGAGTAGTCTTGGCAAATTTTAGCAATGCTGGCAAAGAAAGGAGATAAAGGATTATAAATTTGCAACTGTAACACTAAATTTGTAGAAGCAATTGAAGTGAGATGTATTGAATGACAAGAGGGCTATTCGAGATGCCCAATCTCCTGTAGAGCAATTGCTCAATGTACAATCTGTTTACAAATGAATGTTCTCCTATTTATACAAGTAGCTAACATACACTAACAATACTGACAGCAATGCTAACAGAGCAACTAACACCCATCTAACAGAGCTAACAACCTGACAGAGCAACTAACCTCATTTCTAACAGAGCTAACAACCTGACAGAGCAACCTGACATAAAACCGACAAATCTAGAATTCGTGATAACAGAATCCCTCCAACTAGTCTTATTCATCACTTGTAATTACTAATTACTGATATGGCTTAGGAACACTTCAATGGGGTACAACTGCATCCCATCAGTAATCTTCCCAAAAACAGTAACATTCCCAAAAACTGTAACAGTAACTGCAAAGTCAAGCAGTAGTTGTATCCAATACTATTTGAATGCTCAAGTGGTACAATGGGTACATTGTTATTTAAAGATAAATGTTTCACACGCCAGAGCTAGAAAATCAGTGATCCATATCAATATACACATAAAAAATGGGAAATTCTAACTCACTGGAACCAGGTTCCAGCAACATGCATATATGATTACAGAAGTAATTATGAAACTAGAAAAGACCAAAACATCAAAATGCTAAGAGGTGGACACAAAAAAATAGTATGTCTGCGAAGATATTGAAGTATTGCACATCATATATGATTACATGTTTTAATGCACCGAGAAACAAGGTAATTGCTCCACATGAAAATGCACCCAACAATTATACTCTCAATCAGAATGAGAAGGAAACATAGAACCCTAAGAAATTTCAAGAAAAATGCAGGAATTTTACTCAAAATGAAGAACTACACAACTCAACCAAATTAATACTCTAATAAGGAAATCAAAGAGGAAAGGGAAAAAATTTCAATTCGAGAATTACCTATCTGAAAAATTGATCCTTCAATCAACCAAAACTGATACAAATACTGATCCTTCAAAGCCTTCCAAAGACCGCTCTTGCCTCCTGTTCCAGCAGCGTACGGCGAGGAGTAGAACACGTTGGAGAGGGAGAAACAGAACGGAGAGGGAGAGCGATCGGAGAGGGAGAGCAGAACGGAGAGGGAGAGGGAGAGCAGAATGCAGAATGCAGAGGGAGAGGGAGAGGGAGAGCAGAATGCAGAATGCAGAGGGAGAGGGAGACAGATCGAGAAGGAGAGTGGGATTTGAGCGGGATTCTTCTTCCTTCCTTCCCTCTTCTTTGTTAGCTTTTATTTTTTTTTTTCGATTCGCGCGGGATAGTTGGCGCCCAGCGAAATCAAGCCCCGCCTTCATAACATTTCATTTAGCGCACAAATGAAATTGGCCATATTGATAGCTTTTTACAATTTTTTATAGGGTTTTGAATAGCATTTTGCCACATTGAACAAATCAGGTAGATTTTTTATAGCTCTTTGTTTAAAAACGCTATGGTCATATGCTATTATTGACCATTTGTGTTGTAGTGTGTTGTTTGAATGGCCTATAATTTTTTGTGGAAAATTAAGTATATATATATATATCATAAGTTATTTTTTCTTTATTACACATGTATCATGTTTATTTCGTCAAATAGTTGATATCATGATGTAATTAACAAAAACGCTAAAGCTTACGCCATAATTTTGCTTCACATCTCACTGAGGACCACCTCAATTCTAGGTTAAGACCTTTAAATCCTTGGTTTGGGGCGGGTTGAGTGTCATCCAATTCATGGAGGAGAAGTATAAGAACATTGCATTACTGAACTATGTGTGATTATGCAAAGCTTATTCAGGCCACTTAGTTAGTTGACATACTGAGAGGGGCAGCGTGGTAAAAGCAAGTAGTAGGGTGACATTGCGTGTGTAAAAATATTTTTAGCCTTAGTCTAAACTTGCAAGATAAACATAAACTTCTAGTCCATATTGTGAGATTGTTGCTCAAGTCTTAGGCATAAAAGTGGTTTTGACATTGGAAACGCTTTCAGACACAAACATTTTTCATAAAAAAGATCATGAAAACTAATATCTACTTAGATAAATAAGTTCCAATATCAACTAATCTCTACTTACATAAAAAAAAAAGTTCCAATATGCATACATATTTCACAATTCCTGATATTCATGAACAAAAGATTGCATATCATTATCTAATCACAGCTCTGCTCCAAAAACAATCATTGATAATTAAAAAACACATGAATATCGAGGCATATTAACTTTGAATGGTAAAATATAATATTAACAAAATTAAAAAATAACAATTTAATTTAATAGATCTCAACGCAAGAGTCGCAATGGCGAGAATCGTGTTGGAATTGGAGTTACATGTCACGCCCCACTTCTATAGAAGACCATTGTCATAAACGTTCTTTCATAGAAACGGTGCGCGATCGAGTTTCAACAACTACATAATACCATGAGCAAGTCCTAAGATAACAATTTGAAACCGAAGCAAATTAATACTTTACAACAATAGGAAAATATAAACAGAAGCAACATAAGTACATCGGTCCCAAAACCTAGTCCTACATAAAATAATATAAATATCAGAACTAAACAAAAATACTAACAACTATACACATCAAGCCAAAAGATCTCAACCTACACAATGATGTGATGGGAGACTACTCTCGCTCGGCTCGAACCATGTGATTGTCTCCAATGCCTGCACTCTGATAGGAGTATGCTCACATACCACACAAAGAAAAATTGGCCAGCAAATGCTGGTATGAGCAGACTATAAATATAAAACAATAACAAATACCTGAGGATGCGATGAATACTATAACATAAATATAGATATACTTTAATATCGTATACCTAAGTTATGACTAAAACATGATATACAAGATGCATCAGATTCCTAAAAAGGCTAATTATAATCTAACTTGATAGGGTTGGGTTGGCATGTAAACAGATAAAGCAATCTACATCATTATCCTTTTCCAAACTTACGCATGATGCTAAATTAAAGAATTTACCAATAAACAAGTCAAATGCTCCTTTTCTAAACAACTACATGGTATAGCCATATAAAAATTTGAAACTATGGCACTAACTTATTCGAATACAAACCCCTCGCTCATCAAAGTAAAATGCCCAATTCCCACAAGATGTATTGCGCAAATAACTTACAACGGTTTAAAAAACACATTATCACAAAAATCACTAAATTGGCCAGCCTACAATTTCTATAAAGTAAATAATTAAATAGTTTGATGTGTATTGAACCCTGGTGGGTTCTTTGGCAATGAGTTATCAAAGCACATGTTTCATTATCATCTTTGTCTTAAGCATGTCAGTGAAACCAAGGAACTATACACCTCTATGCAAATGCTAGAGATAACCCAAAAAACAACAAAAGTGCCTCGAAAAGCCTCCAAATCCTAAGTTTTCTAACAACCAGGTGTGAAACTCACTCTAGCACTCTGTCACAAGTTATAAATGAAGGAAGGAGATAGGAGAAATGTGAGCTTGGCCCCTTAAATGGTCATGGGCCGAAAGCGACACTTTCACCCAAAATCAACGACAATTCACAAGAAAATGCTTTGTACAACCACAAGCGTACACAAACACCTAAAACAAGTTTTCTAATCCATGGGGTTCATTAGGTCCACACTTACCAATGCAGGTACCACACCCATCCAGAACTGCCTAAGTGCCAATTTACTATGATAGACATAATATACACTAGGAATGCAATGCAACAAACAGAACAAGAAATGAAAATTAAAAGAATAGAACAACAAGCTTTCACATTACAATTTGCACTCTGACTAGAATAAATTAAAACTCTGTCAAGGTCTGGTCAACACTCAAGACAGAACACGGTCAACAATCAAAACTGGTTGTGTTAAACTCTGGTCAACATTAAAGTCAATAGGGTTTATTTTCCTTGTTATCTATTCCTTGGGGAGTGGAGGAATTGGAGTGGAGGGAAAATAACCTAAATTGAGGGTTTCTATTCCTTAGAGAGAAAAATAGCCCAACGAAAATATTGGGCTATCAAACATCCTTAACAAGTATTCAAGACGGAACATATTTATTTTCCATGAAAAATGTGTGTATCAAACAAACCCTAAGAGAATTTACCTTCGGCTTTTGATCGTGGCAAGCTTCAAATGGAGTTTATTTGAAATTGCTTATTGAGATATACAACCGTGTTGACAATTTCATCCCAGAATTTGTTGGGAATGCCTTTTCCTCAAGAGTATGCTTTGCGTAATCTCCATAATAGTTTGATTTCTCCTTTTCTGCAATACCATTTTGTTGTGGAGTATACCTTATGGTTAAGTTGAAATCTATTTAAAGTGAATTCACTGCAACGATCTTTTCGAAACACCTCTAATTGATGACCACTTTGTTTTTCATGAACTGCTTGAAGTGTAAGAATTTAGAGAATGCTTCTGATTTTTTTCTCCACAAAATACACCCACATCATCTTGCTCAAATCATCAACAAAGAGAAGAAAACATATTTAGTTGTTGAAAGAAGGTGTTCGTGTTGGTCCACATGTTGGCACGAACTAACTCAAGAGATCTTCTTGCCCTCCATGAGGACTTAACAAATGGAATCCTAGGAAACTTTTTATGGATACATCCTTCACACAATTTGTTTTTATCATCAAGAGTAGGAAGATCAATTACCATATTTTTTGTCTTGAGCACTTTGTGTGCCCCACAATCGAGTGGCCATATCTCAAGTGCCAAAGCACAACATCATCAACTTTTAAAGGACAACTCTTGTTTGGTGGCATGATAAGAAGACACACTTTTTTTGGAGACATTTTAACATTAGCCACCAATTGCTTATTAATTTTATCCAACATTTTGCATTCATCATTGTCAAAGTTCCATTTTGAATGAGTTGTTGAACACTTAGAAGATTTTGAGCAAGGCCAGTAACATAGAGGACATCATGAATACGTTTATTTTGGCCTTTTTTTCTTCACAGAAATTATGCCTTTGCCTTCAATATTTTGCCACTTCTCATCTCTAAGCTTGACTTGAGAATTTATTTTCTCATTCATGCCTACAAAACAATTTCTGTTGCCAGTCATGTGGTTGCTACAACCACTGTCCAAATACCAATCATCTTGAGACTCGCATGAATAAAAGAGTTGGTTTATAGAAACATTTTCGTCCATATAATTGGCTTCATTGTTTTGTTAAATCAACATTTTATCGATGTGATTTAGCTTCTTGCATCTTGTGCATTTAAATATGAAATTTTCACTTGCATGGCCAGATTTTTTGCTAACATTGCATCAGAATAGAGTTATACCTTTGATTATAGTGATTGTTTCCTCTTCCACGTTAACGGTACCATTTTCTCCACGACTGAAAATTTTCCTTCTTCCATGTAGAGGAGAGTATTTTCTTTGTGTTTCTCTTTCGATTTTTTTTTTTTTGGTATTTAAGTTGCAGCTTTGATTGAAATGCTTGCTCTAATGGCTTTTCAAGAAACCTATTCATCCCTTGCTCACGTGCTTCAATAAAATTCACTAGTTCAAGCTCAAGCACAAATAACTTAGTGAAAAAAAATAGATAAACTTGGTCTTTAGATTCTTCAATAGCAGCAATAACATGTTCAAATTTTGCAGGCAAACTTCTCATGACTTTTTCAATGATTATCCTATCTTCATTTGTGCCATCATAGCTTTTAATTTGATTTATAATGCCAGAAACCCTTGGAAAAAAAATCTTGAATTTCCTCATTCTCTTACATGAGCATGAGCAAGTTATCAAAATATTTCACAAAGATTGAAGTTTTATAGAGATAGTTTTTTGTGAACCTTTAAATTTATTCTTTAAAATTTCCCATGCATCTTTTGCAATTTTTATTCTTAGAATCCTTGGGAAAATACATTTACTTACCCGTTGTTGAATGGAGAGAAGTGTCTTTGCATCTTTTTTTTTAATCGCTGCCAGAATCACCGTTGCTTCAGGTTCTTTTTACCCATCTTCCGCAAGCTCTCGAAGATCTTGAGAGATGACTAGTTGTAACACCCAGTTAATTTACTTAATGTCGGATTAATTTAAGTAGTGTTAATTTTTGCAAGTGGAAAAAAGGAAATTATGGAATTTGGTTTAGAAGTGGTGTTCTCATATTTTAAGTAAGGGGAGATAGCCTCCAACATTTTATAAGGGGAGACAACCCATTTTTCTTCCTTCTTCTCCCTCCCATGTGTGTTCTCCTCTTCATCTCGGGCGACGAGCTCGGTCGGTAATCGAGCTTTGCACCAACTCCCACCGACCCTAACGCCCCCAATCCTTTTCCTTTCCCCTTCTTCTATTTCCCCTCTTTCTCGTCTGATTTCCACGCCGAAAATAGGTTCGCAAAAGGGGAGAGAACTCGATTAGAACTGTCACCGGCTGTCCGAGAAGCTTAGCTTCGATCCCTCCCTCCGGTGGTGTTTGTGCAACGTCCGGAAACGGTAACCCTCACATGCAGATGTGGGTAAGGGGTTTGGCCAAAAATTTCTGAAAAATTAGAGTCTTCGAGGTTGTCAGGGAGGTTCATCGGCGTGAATCCAGGTTTCCAGCGCGCTACTGAGCTACGATCCACCTTCCCATGGCTCGGTGGTGCTATTCCGACCAGTTCAAGGCCTGTGGCCTTAGGTAGTGTGATTTTCGGTGTCCATTTGTTGAGTTTTGGCTTTGTCGGAGTCTTTGACGCTCCTGCGTCTTTGGTAAGCAATTTTTTAGAGCTTTGTCGAGTTGTCCCTTACCTTTTTGCTATTGTTGAGACACTTTTTGCAGTTTTGATAAGCTTCCCGAGCCATTAATTTGTTGATCCGCAAATTTGGAGCTTAGGCTAGTAGGATTTGGGTTCGAGAAACCCATTTCCACTCTGGTGAGTGCGGACTCTTCTTACATTTCATGTTTTTTTCTCTTATTCGATGTTTTGTCGGTTATTATGAAGATTAAAATTTGGTTGCTTGGTTGAATGATATTCATACCATTGTAGTGGTTAGCTTGTGATATGGATGTTGGTTTGAGTGGCTATGCATAGCGTAATATTTCGGAGGCGATATATTTTGATGCCATTTAGTAGGAAAATCTACCAAGTTAGTTACTGACATTTCATATAATTGAACGATGTGTAAAAACTAGTCAAGATTATAATTTCTGCTCTAGACTGTGCAATGACAGCGATTGTATGATTGAGTATCAATGACATGTAGCGTAGGAGTCATATGGCTATTTTAGTTATGATCTTTGTAATTGACTTGCATCATTTAAAAATGGTATTTTCCCACAAGATTGATATGCATACTGTGTTTGGTGCATATCATATGGATATGCCTAATGTGGTGGGGGCATACCAGGGATATGTGCATACTGTGTTTGGTGCACATCAGGAGGACATGCATACAGGGTTGGTGCATGTCGGGTGGATATGCATATTGTATTCGATGCATATCACCCGTTCGATACTAGGTTCGATGCAAAAGGGAGTAACATCCATGGCCTAGATAATGTGGTTTGTGTTTTCTCGAGTTGATAGTTCCCCGTTGCGCGTTATACTTGGTGATGGGGCCGCACGATAGGTCTTCCATGGCGATACTTATGTCCCAGAGGCAGCATCCCGTTTGGCAACTCATGATGAAAGATGTGATTGTGGGAAAATATGTGGTTTTGAACTCATGTTGCATCTCATGTGCATTGTTAATTTATGTTTCTCCGGTTGATATGTCTTCGTTGATTGTATGCATTTTAATTAAGATAGATGTATTGGTTCTACTCATTCCACCTAGTGCTGGCCCTTTTGCTTGTTTATGGCAAATGGGTATATTCATAATCGGGTGCAGGTGATGGTGCCGCAGGGGATGCGAAGTGAGCAAGTGGTCGTCTGCGGGGTTGTACAGCTGTGAGGTAGGACTCATTCTCAGATCTTGGGTATCTTGAGTTTTGCAAGTCGTTGTGACTTAGGTGTTTTTGAATGGACATGAAAACACTTGAGTGTTAGAGCGTTATGTAATTGATGGTTTTATTTTATTTTATCGTGTGCTAGCAAGAGTAACCATTGGCAAGTAGTGTAAGTAGTAAGCTAAGAGTAACAAAAAATTTAGGGTTTTCGAGTCACGATTTGGTTTCCGTGGCATTTAGGTATCTTGGGATCGGAGCGTGACAGTTTGGTATCAGAGCCATGGTTATACTAAGCAGCAATGCTTAGCTTGCCTTCGAACGTGGTATTGGGTAGCAAAGTTAGTGTTGTTAGTTACTATATTAATCCAAGTTTTTCTTTGAAGGTCATGGTGCGTAGGGGTCGATCGCGGACAATGCCCCTTTCCGGATTGCTGGAAACACGCCCAAGGTGGCAGTTGACCCTCCTCATTCTTGCGAGAAAAGACTGCTTGTCTATCAGTTGGATGAGGCCGCTATGGTAGGGTTGGTTCAGACATTGAGTAGATGCCCCCATGGTCAGGACCTTTTGCTCGGCGAAATAAGTCTTTTATTGATCTGGGTGGTGAGATGTTTGACAAATCTTGAGGAGTTATGGAGGAACATCATTGGAACCATAAGGTGGAGACTGTGTTCTCCAGGATGCAGTTAACATAGGTGGAAAAGAGTGAGATCGTAGAACATCAGTTTGATGGTAATGCTGGGTTTTGGTGGGACTCTATCTGATTGAGTCGAGATGTTTTGGTGATGACCTGGACAGAGTCTAACAGTCACAAAAGTTGATGTTGGTGGAACGATTCTTACATCTGGAATAGGGATCCAAGATAGTGACAGAGTATGTGAATGAGTTTCATGTGTTGAGCCGCTATGCCCCATTCCTTGCGGATACCGAATATAAGAAGAATGAAATGTTCATCAAGGGGTTGAACCCACGCTTGAATATGTTTGTAACGACATCAATTAGGGAGCCATTTGATGTATTGATAAATATGGCATTACTTATGGAGGAAGCCAGTGTAGCATGGAAGAAGATCCATAATAATAGAGCCAGTGGAAGTGGTTCAAGATCTGTGTCAGGGTGAAGAGATGAGCCTTATGAGACTCGGAGATTATCATCATAGCCATAGCAACAACACCAACAGAGATACCCAGGTCGTGGTGGAGTGGTTAGAGGTAGAGGTGGCAAAGATTTGACGCGAGGTGACTCATGTGGAGGGCATATACCTCAGATTGGGAGACAGGGTCAATGAGATCAGTGGTAGAGCGAGGTGCAGCAACTGACGACTTTACCATCGTCGAGAAATTAGGGGGTTCGACCCCGCATTTGTTTTACTTGTGGCCAGTTAGGCCACATTGCTAGTGAGTGTCAGACTTCGGCCGTTCATCCTGCTCCTCGGATGCAGCCGATTCCCCGAGGACTTAGAGGTGCACATGCCCACCCGCAAACTGCTCGTGTTTTTGCCGCCATCCCTGATCAAGGGAAAGTCGAGGGTAAGCCTTGTTTACTCAAGTATAGTCGTTATGCTCTCTTATTATTTCTATTTTGTCATGTTATTGTGGTGATTGGGGTGATACCTTACTCATGTGATGGGATGAATGTTTTGTTAATTGCCATGTCATGTATCTTTGTAGGTGTAGTGCATACTCCATTTTCTCGATTGAGAGTATTGTTTGACACTGGAGTGTCGAGATCTTTCATTTCTAGTCAGCTTATAAATAAGGAACACCTAGACACCATACCCTTATCCACTCTGCATCGGGTTGAATCCCCACAGGAGGGCGTGTGTTGTTGTATGACTTATGTCCGGGTTTTGAGTTTTCTTTGGCGAGTCGTACCTTTGCTTTTGACTTTGTTGTATTGGGATTTGAAGGGTTCCATCTCATTCTCGGCGTGGATTGGATGACTAGCCATGTCTTTGGACTGTGTTAAGCGGACCGCCAATCTTTTTGTTCCTGGCACTTCACCTTTTTCCTACTTGTGTGACTCTGACGCTGGCTCCGTAATGTCTTGTTACCTTTGTTTCGTAGAGGTACCCAAATAGGACATCTGTGATGTAGCAGTAATTACGGATTTTCCCGATGTCTTCCAGGAAATTTCCGACATTCCTCCTCGTCGAGAGGTAGAGTTTTGGATTGACTTTCGGGTACAGCTCCTATTGCTAAGTTCGCTTATAGACTCGCACCGAAGCAGTTGGAGGAGATGAAAGTACAATTGGTTGAGATGTTACAGAAGGGGTGAGTATGGTGATTATTTGATTGGGACATTTTGGGTATTAATTACTTGAGGATAACTTTAATTTTTTGAGGTGTGTATATTCTTGTAGGTTCATTCGGCCTTGTAATTCATTTTGGGGTGCTCCTGCGATTTTTGTCTCGAAGAGTGATGGATCACTGAGGATGTGTATTGATTACAGAGATTTGAACCAAATGACTTTTAAGAACAAGTATCCCCATCCAAGGATTGATGATTTGTTGGATCAATTGAGGGAGCCGCAGTGTTTTCACAGTTTGACCCTCAAATAGGATATCACCAGATGAGGGTTGAGGATCAGAATATACATTTGACAACTTTCCGGATGAGATATGGGTTGTATGAGCCGGTGATGCCTTTTGGATTGACGAACGCCCCTGCATTCTTTATGGATCTGATGAATCGAGTGTTTCGTTCATTTCTGGATCAGTTTGTGATAGTGTTCATCGATGATATTTTGGTATACTTGAGGAATTCGGAGGAACATAAGGGACATTTCCGCCTTGTTTTACAGACTTTGAGGGAACACCAATTGTATGCCAAATTCAGTAAGTGTCATTTCTAGGAGTCTAAAGTTCGTTTCTTAGGGCATGTTGTATCCAGTCAAGGGATAGTAGTAGATCTGGAGAAGGTGGAGGCAGTTAGGTTTTGGAAAAGACCAACTAGTGTTACAAAAATTTGCAGTTTTCTAGGACTGTCCGATTATTATCAAAGATTTATAAAGAAGTTTTCTTTGATTTCTGCACCTTTGACTCGGTTGACTAGGAAGAATACCCCCTTTGTTTGGTCGGAAGAGTGCACTGAGGCATTTGAAACTTTGAAGCTGAGATTGACTTCGGCTCCTCTGTTAACTATTCTGGTGCCTGGTGTTAAGTTGGTGGTTTACATAGATGCTTGTGGTACTGGGTTGGGATGTGTTCTTATGCAAGACAAGAAGGTTGTAGCCTTTGCTTCTCGACAGTTGAAACCTTATGAGAGGAGGTATCTCAATCATGATCTGGAGTTAGCGATAGTGGCATTCGCTTTGAGAATTTGGAAACGCTATGTATGGGGAGAAGTTTGAGTTATATACGGACCATAAAAGCCTTAAGTACTTGTTCTCCCAAAAGGAGTTGAATATGAGACAACATCGGTGGTTAGATTTTCTCAGCTTATGATTTTAAGATCTTGCATCATCCTGGTAGGGCGAATGTGGTAGCGGATGCTTTGTGTAGTAGTTTTTCCATCGTGGCTACCATGATGATCCAAGAGTGGAAGGTTCTTGAGGAGTTGGCCTCCTCGTGTGATGTGCATCCGATGTCAGATGCTTCTTGTGCTTACATCGCTTACTTAGCAGTCACGCCAACCTTGGTCAGGCGGGTATTCGAGCGATAGAGTTCGGATCCATTACTTCGGCGAATATTGGAGGATTTGGTCCTAGATTATGTGGATGGTTGTCCGATTGACTAGACAGTCGATTCACAAGGCGGTTTGAGATTTAGGGGTCGACAATGTGTCCCTGCAGATGTGGATTTAAAAAAAGAGATCTTAGAGGAGGCTCACAGATCGAGGTTTACCATACATCCTAGAGGTACGAAGTTGTACAAAGATCTGAGGCGATCATGTTGGTGGCCTGGTATGAGGCAAGACATTGGAGAGTTTGTGGTGAAGTGTTTGACATGTCAGCAGATCAAGGCCGAACACCAGAGGCCTTCAAGTTTGTTGCAACCATTGGAGATTCCAACATGGTAGTGGGAACATGTGACGATGGATTTTATTGATGGACTTCCTCGGTCGAAGAGGGGGCACAAGGCTATTTGGGTTATTGTGGACCGTTTGACTAAGAATGATCATTTTCTTCCCGTTAGTGGTCGTCAGACTTCTGAGAGGTTGGCGGAATTGTTTATCAAAGAGATAGTCAGACTCCATGAAGCTCCGGTATCGATTGTATTAGATAGAGACCCCTTGTTCACGACTCACTTTTGGCAGAGCTTTCAGAAGGCTATGGGTTCTAAGTTGGTTATTAGTATAGCCTATCATCATCCCCAGACCAATGGTCAGTCAGAGAGGGTGAATCAGATTGTGGAAAACATGTTGAAAGCTTATGATTCGGATTTCGGAGGCAGTTGGAAAGATCATCTATCATTGGCTGAATTTGCTTATAACAATAGTTATTAGGCGAGTATTGGGATGGCACCGTTTGAAGAGTTGTATGGTAGGCCTTGCAGATCTTCTGTTTGTTGGGTAGAGGTTGGCGATATTGCTATCATCGGGCCACACATAGTTCGAAAGACCACGGAAAAAGGTGGAATTGATTAGAGACCGGTTGAGGACAGCGCAAAGTCGATAGAAGAGTTATGCATATAGGAGGTGTAAGGATCTCGAGTTTGTAGTTGGTGATCGGGTTTTTTTGAAAAATTCCCTGATGCGAGGAGTCTTTCGGTTTAGGGGTCGTGGGAAACTTGCTCCCCAGTATGTTGGTCCTTACGAAGTTGTAGAGAGAGTAGGCCCAATGGCCTATAGATTCGCTCTCCCACCAATTATGGCGGCCATTCACGATGTGTTTAACGTTTCGATGTTGCGAAAATGTTTGATAGATCCGACTTCTATTGTACAACCTTTGGATCGCGAGGTTCGGCAGTTGAGAAAACGGGCAGTGAGGTTGGTGAAAGTTTAGTGAAGTTTTCAGGAAGGTGATGTTACTTGGAAGCTTGAAGATAAGATGTGACAGTCCTATTCAAAGCTCTTCTCATAGACAATCTCGAAGACGAGATTTCTTTTGAGGTGTCTACGATGTAACACCCAGTTAATTTACTTAATGTTGGATTAATTTCAGCATTGTTAATTTCATTGGAAATGGAAAAAGAGAATTATGGAAAATTAGAGTTTGCGAGGTTGTCGGGGAGGTTCATCAGTGTGAATCCGGATTGCCATTGCGTTACTGAGCTACGATCCACCTTCCCGTCGCTCGGTGGTGCTATTCCGACTAGTTCACGGCCTATGGCCTTGCGTAGTGTATTTTTGGTGTCCTTTTGTCGAGTTTTGGCTTTGTCGGAGTCTCCGACACCCTTGCGTCTTCGGTAAGTAATTTTCCAGACCTTCGTCAAGTCATCCCTTACCTTTTTGCTGTTGTCAAGTAGGTTTATCCGCGAATTTGGAGCTTAAACTGGTAGGATTTGGTTTGGGAAACCCATTTCCACTTTGGTGAGTGCGAACTCTCCTTACATTTCATCTTTTAAAAAAAAAATTTGTTTTCGGATTTTCAAAGTCAAAAAAAGGGAAATTTCTCTGATTTAATGTTTTGTCGGTTATTATGAAGATTAAAATTTGGATGCTTGTTTGAATGATATTCATACTATTGTGGTGGTTAGCTTGTGATATGGATGTCGTTTGAGTGGCTATGCATAGTGTCATATTTCGGAGCGATATATTGTGATGCCATTTAGTAGGATAATCTACCATGTTAGTTACTAACATTTCATATAATTGCATGATGTGTAAAAACTAGCCAGGATTATAATTTTTGCTCTTGACTATGCAATGATGGCGATTGTATGATTGAGTATCAATGATATGTAGCGTAGGAGTCATATGGCTATTTTAGTTATGAATTCCATAATTGACTTGCATCATTTAAAAATCTTATTTTCCCACAACTCTAGCCAGATTGATATGCATGTTGTGTTTGGTGCATATGCCTAATGTGGTGGGGCATATCAGGGATATGTGCATATTGTGTTTGGTGCACATTAGAAGGACATGCATACGGGGTTGGTGCATGTCAGGTGGATGTGCATACTGTGTTTGGTGCGTATTTCCCATTCGATACTAGGTACGATACGAAAGGGAGTAGCATCCGTGGCCTAGAGAACGTGGTTTTTTTTTCTCGGGTTGATAGTTCCCTGACGCGCGATATACTTGGTGATGGGGTCGCATGACCGGTCTTCCGTGGCGATATGTATGTCCCAGATGCGGCACCCCGCTTGGGAACATACATGCCAGGAGAGGTATTGGCGTGTGTATAGAGGCATGTCAGGGTAAGACATGTTCGGCATGATGAAGGATGCAATTGTGGGAAAATATGTGGTTTTGAACTCATGTTGCATCTCATATGAATAGTTACATCAAGATTGAGTGCATTGTTAATTTATGTTTTTCTGGTTGATCTTTTTTCGTTGATTGTATGCATTTTAATTGAGATAGATGTATTGGTTCTACTCATTCCAGCTAGTGTTGACCAGTTTGCTTGTTTGTGTCAAATGGGTGTATCCATAATTGGGGACACGAAGTGAGCGAGTAGTCGTCTACGAGGTTGTACAGCGGAGAGGTAGGGCTCGTTCTCAGATCTTGGGTATCTTGAGTTTTGTTAGTCGTTGTGACTTAGGTACTTTTGAATGGACATGGAAACACTTGGGTGTTAGAGCCGCCTTATGTAATTGATGGTTTTATTTTATTTTTATCGTGTGCTAGCAAGAGTAACCACTGGCAAGTACTGTAAGTAGTAGGTTAAGAGTAAAACAAAAAATAGGGCTTTGGAGTCACGGTTCAATTTTCGAGGCATTTAGGTGTCTTGGGATCGGGGCGTGACACTAGTGTTCATTTGTAGACTCCAGAAACCATAGCTTTCACCGTCAAAAATTAGGATAAGGTTATATACATAATTGAAACTATTGGTACTTGAATTTGTGGCCATACTTTGGACTTAACAGTCCTTAGATTGAATGAATGGGAGGTGGAGAGTAGCTCTGATACCACTGTTAGAAGAAGCAGGAGCAGTAGTAAGTGGATGAAGATTATGTTTTAGTTTGATAAAATGCATAAGGCCAAGGCTTCAAACTCTGAATTTTTTTGTTTGCTTTATTTCTTGCTTCAAGAACATCTTGGAGGACATATTTATACACCAACTTCACTCTCTCTAGACTCTTCTCTCAGCTCTACTTTAGACAATTAGCTAGACTTTCTAGAACAACACCAACCAACTACAATAATTTAGGGAAAATAGACAAACACACCTAAACTTCTAGAGCATGACTCTTTAGCTACTTAGGACACTTACAGTTTCAAGGTACATGGAAATTTCAAAGTATAATATCATCATAGATTTCTATCCCCATATATCTTGGGACAGATCAACATGTGTTATGTATGTGCCCTTATATCTTTGTTCCTTGTCTAATTAGTTCAACATCAATGTTAATCTGAAAATTCAAATAATGCTCTCTTTTGTCAATCCTATAGATTCCCCTCTACTCACTTCAATAATTGTTATGATGTGTTTTACATAGATCTAGTAAACAATTAGGTGTGTTTGGTTGCATGGAATCCTAAGGTGGGAATTGGAATCCCATGCCATGGACTTGACCAACTTTGATGTTTGGTCGTCCATGGAAATTGGATTCCAATTCCTATTGTGAGTGTTTGGTTGCCCAAAACTAATTATGGAAATTTTTTTATTTTTATAATTTTTTTAATTATGAAGATTCCACAATTCTACTTTATACATGGTTTTGATTTTGCTTCTTGCAAAACATCCTTATGCAAATTTGAAAATTTGTACCTACTAGGAGGAGAAAAAGGGGCCCAACTATTTACAACATATTTGCAAACAATAATCTGTAAAAGCAGTTGTTAATGTCAAGGCCATACCAAACACATTGTGTCTGTACATGCAATGTCGCTCTAGTTGTACATGGGCTATTCAGAAACCAAAACAAAAGAAGTAAAGATCGATACAGAATAAGTGGAAATTTCATTTGGTTGATGTTCATTGCAACAAAAGTTGTCAGATTGCCTTGGATCTACTTGTGGCTTCACATTTCATCTTGTAGACTTTGTCCTTAAATATGTCTATTTTTTGCAGGCCTGAAGAAAAAAATATGGTTTTAGAAATAAGAAATGAAAAAAAAACATACAGAAATGTTGCACATTTATAAATTTGAATGCAGAAGAAAACACAAAACTAGTTTAATATAACTCACAAACTTGGACTCAAGAAACCACAACCGAAGTAGAGAACTTGCAAGCTATTGTAGTCAACCAGACCAAAGCTAGCTAGACGAGGCTCAATTTTAATTTAAACACATAAAAAGGGTTGGAGACAAAGAAGCCAACTACTTCTGCTCCAAACTAATTTTCTTCTAACTCTGCAAGAACCCAGCCCTCCCTTGTTTCTTCGGTCAATCCTAAAAAGAAAGTACCAAACTCGACGTTCCCATTGAACTTTGTCATGATTTTCAAAATTTGACGTTGGGTAAGTCCAGGATCCGCCCTTACATCCTTCTCAACTTCTTGCCAAGGGAAGGTTTCCAATCGTATAGGCATAGCATTCGGTTGAATGCCTTGCATATACAAAATGAAGAAGAAAACTAGCATTGGTAGAAGTAAAAAAGGAAATGAAGGAGGGTATGACTACATAATAGTAGGAGAAGGCACAACAGGATGTCCCTTGGCAGCAACACTATCTCAAAATTTCAGTGTTTTGGTGCTGGAAAGGGGAGGTGTTCCTTTTAACAATCCACATCTCCTTGGCTAACACTTGACCAACTTCTATGTCTCGGCCATTTGTCTCCACCGACAGAGTTATTAATTTTTGGGCCAGGGTTCTTGGTGGTGGCACTTGTATCAATGTTGATTCTACACTAGAGCTAGCCAAAGGTTATTTCCTTATCGTACTATTTTGTTTTCCCCATTTTCCATTTGGAAAACATATAACTTTTTTTCATACTGTCATCGTCAGAAGTCCTATGTGACTAGAAATCATGCTTTTACAGCCTAAAAATACAAAATGCGGATGCAAAAAAACACAATTCAGATGTTGAAAGATGATCTAACATCACTTCACCCCTCGCCCGGATAAGATATTAGATCTACCTCGAGATATATTTTAGGTACACGAAAGAGTTAGAAAAGAAAAAAGAAAAAAAAATCTCAAAAGTGTATGTTAAACCTGTCCCAAATTTCGTAAAACACAAACAATGGGTGAGAAGTGAGAAAAAACAAATGTAGAAGTGTGCATTGTATGACAATATTTTGTTAATTTATTCATAAAAGCTTCTCTAATCCTAAGCTATTAATTAATAAAATTGAGATCGCTTTGATTTTGAAAGTTTTGGCAAGTTTATCCGAAAGCATCGGCATTGTCCTTTTCTTTCATAGCAAAAAAATACCCAACACTATCGCGCCAGTAACCTTTCACATTCACTGAGAATGGCAATGGTTTCTAAAAAACATTCAATCAATATTATTGGGATATTAAGAGGGTTAAAAGAATGAAAAATTACTTCATAAAGAGAATATGTTGACATAATAATACAATAACATGAGTTGATGAAAGAGCAATTAAAGTAGATAAATTACTAATACTGAAACTGCTAGAAAGGAAAAAATAGCACAAAAACATAAACAAATGCCATGAAACTTTATGCTGAATTCAAACTATAGTAAGTGGGAAATACTATTTTGCCAAAAAATTCAACAATTTTTTATAAAAATTTGATGGAGACCGATAGTAAAGCAATTTCATCTCTGCAGATCTCCATTTGAACCAAACACCACACCCCCACCAAGTTCAAAGAAATCTCGGCTACTTTTACAATTCTCATCAGTGATCGTCATATACTTGATGATATCAACTAATGTATATCTTTAATGATGTGTGTTTGTATCTCTTCATGTTATAACTCATGAAGAAAATATTAAAGGAGTGCAAAAACAAACCTGAAATCATCGATGGATTGTACATAAGTGTATAAGTAATTGTTGATAAAACTTCATTGTTATATATTCATGCATCGATCATTTGAATATGTAAATAAAAATGGAGAATCCACAAATTGTCAATGACCCAATATCAAAAATGTCACCAAAACTGATTTTAACTCGACCCAATGTTCTAGCTACAAAAATGTCATCAGAAAATGCAGTATCTCCACATCAACGGTGTTCAAACCCCAAATCTCCAAAACACTTTAAAACCTCTCAAAGCTACAAAATAATCAACACCCACAAAAAAAAAAAACAAATCCAATTTGAGCCAAAATTCATTTCAATGACACCCAAAATCTACATACAAAACTAGTGTTCACACCCTCAAAACAACAAATGCAGCGTACTATTCCCGTATCATTCTTCAAAACTAGCTATGAGTATAACGTTCTTACCCCCAAAATTGCAATTTTTTTTCCTAAAAAGCAGCTCAAACCCAACAAATAACCAAACAAGCACTACATCTACAATATACCCTTTACTTCGAATGATCCGATTCATTAACCCATTCAATCCTAACTGCTCTTCAAAATTCCCAAATTGAACCCAAAATTGAAACTTTTTCCACAAAAAACCAATCCAAATCGATATATCGGCAGATGAAGAAGATGAAGAGGATGGAATCTGTACCTGAATGGGTACTCTCTGAGAGCAAAAATTAAGAAAGTTGAAAGAGGCGTAAACTGATAAGCACCCAAAACATCGATTTTACACTCCTAAATATAAAATTGTTAAGTCCAATTATCAAATAAAAATATATCATTATGTGTATTTTGTGCATTTTGTAGGAATTCAAGTACAATTCTCAAATTATGCATAAATTGGCACAATAAGGCTAAATTCATCAACTAGAAGGCCCAATGGGAATTCGAATGCATTCATCAGGATTAAAGAATTTCAATCTCAAGACCCATGAAGTCAAGCCCACAAAGCAAGAACAACTACGGATCTCGAGAAAATCAATATGAAGATTTGGACGTCCACATGGCCAACTTTATCATAAAAGAATCTCTACAAGACATGTTTCTTTATTGAACTCCGACACCATTCCTTGTTTCACTCAACCATTCCTTGTTTCATTCAACCATGTTTCACTGTTTAACTCAAACTGTGTTTCCTTGTTTCACTCAAACCCTTTTTAGCTATAAAAACCCCATACATGGAGTTCATAAGGGATAGTTTTTCTTTGATAGTTTTTCTTTACAGAGTTTTTTAGTTGTAGCTCTTGGCTTTATATTTTTACTTGGGAGAAAAGTGCATATACTACAGTTTAAATTTCATTGAAGAAGTAAGTTTTATCTTTGTTCTTTAACTTTTAGTTTAATACTTATTTTCACCATCCATTATTTTGCTATGCTCTTTATTATTTAAGTTGAAAATCAAATATTGTCTTCTAATCCACGTGAAGTATACGATAACCCCTACTTCCACTATATATTGCAGGTTGAAGGAAGAAGAAAATAAATAAGAAACAACTTATATTTCTTTGATTGATGTCAAAAATCATGCAACGACATTAATGTCGGTTTTTGGCATCAATCAAATGGCGTCGTTGCACATCACTTGGTGAAGAAAAACATTATTGAAGATACAACTTTGGAGACAACAGAGAAGATTTTAAATTTCTTTAATTTTTTTTTCCTTTTTTTTTGTTATTTTTTTATTATTTTTTTGTCATTTTTATGCTTTTTTTTTTTGGGTAATTTTCAACATATAACGGAAACAACACAGCAGCAGACGGCTCAAACATTGTCCGTTTAACGTGTAATTTTTACAACTCCCCTGAATTTCCTTAATGTTTTCAGATTTTTTTGATGTCGGTTGCTTGTTGAACAAATTCGTTTGAAAAAGTTGGTGATAAAGCTGCGAAATTGCCTAAGACTTGCTTGAAGACTTTTTTTTGTAGTTTTTAGTGAGGAAGAGAGTTTATTCTTTTTGAACTTCTTTTTAATATGCCTCGAATGGTCGAGTGCAACTTGTAATAGTTAGACATTATTTTAGCATTAGGTTGATTGTTAGCTTTAGGTTAGATTTAATTCACTTTCATAAAATAAAATAAATTAATTAATTAAAAAAAACTAAACAAAAAAAAATTATGACTATTTGACCAAGACTATTAAACATCTTTGCATGTGTAATTGTTTGATTGTGTGTTTATTTATTTAGATAGCAATCGAAGTCAGAAATAAAATATATAAAAAAATTCTTTGAAAAATGGCTAATTTTTTTGTAGTGGACAACCAGTGGTGTTGTGGGGGAGAGAGCAATTGCTTTAATCTAGGAGGAGTAGCTCTCAAATAACACTTCTCTCTACTCCCACGGTGGAGACCTTGTGTCCGAGCTCACAAGTTAGTAAGTATCTCTTTCAGACACATTGATTTAGTGGCTTGGGTGCTGAGTGAAAATCGATTGGACATTGCTTGGTGTTTGTTTATGTTTCTGCATCTTAACAAATTGCGTGGTTGCTTACGTTAATAAACTACCATAAACAGAAAGGGCAGACCTAGCCCTGTTTTTGAAACTGGTGGGATTTCATCACCCACCTCGTCACTCCAGCTGTGTGAAACCAAGGCACATAAAAAAATCAACTAAGATTAGAGCCAACTAGGATGGTGTTCATAGGACAACTAAAACCTAGGTTATTCTGCTAAATTTTGTGTTGACTAAAGCAAAACATGACGTTGGGTTTAATCATTCAATGAACTCCGAGAAGCCACTGCAACATGGGTAACTTACCCGGTACGCCAAGTCATTAGTAAGCTGCCACATGGGTAACTTACCTGGTACCCGGTAGCACAGGTACAATTCTTAATTAGACCACGTGATCTCCTGTACTTGTGCAATAATCCGGCTTCTTGCAAGCGTAACTCTGACCTTCTGATTTTGGACTTTGTACTGTTGGATACAAGCTTTTAGGATCATCTGTTAGCACCCTATCTAATCAGGCAATAATAGATAACAGTGTAACGCCCGCTGGTTTCAATCAATCTTGTCCCTCACAGATTTACAAGATAAAATCCCATTAAAAACGTTGTTTGCTTAGATTTGGCATTTGTGTGATTCAGAAGTGATCGTTGCTTGTGTATGTCTTCTTAGCAATCGTATAGAGATACTTGATCTTGTGTTTTGTCACTATCATCTTTCCAATCCATTTTTTTCCCTTTTATGAAAGTTTGGGAACGACCCAACAAGCGCTTGGTTCGTATCCAAAAGTTTTCTAGCCATTCTAATCCACTTTTTGCTTCTTCACGACACTCATTTCCACCTACCTCCCCTCACTCTCCAATCAACACTGAAATGGAAGAACGTCCAATTTGCGAATACAATGTTCCCTTTATTGCTAATGTACACGGATTCATTGAGCTGCCCCCTATCACTATAGCTCAATTTGAGATTAGACCGGCTATTATTAATATGTTGTCGAAGTTTCATGGGCATGATCGAGAAAGCCCATATGTCCATCTTGGAAAGTTTCTTGAAGTTTGTAGTACTTTTAAGAACCAAAACATAGATGAAGAAAATGTCAGACTTCGCTTGTTTCCTTTCTCTCTTGATGATTGGGCCACCTCATGGCTAAATTCCCTCCCTGCCAGTTCCATTAAATCATGGGAGGATTTAGTTAGAAAGTTTCTAGCGAAATACTTCCCCATGATAAAGACCCTAGAAATTAGAAGAGAAATTGAGGAATTTACTCAAACACATGATGAACTTTTTTATGAAGCATGGGACCGCTTTCAAGATTTACTCATCAAGTGCCCCCATCATGGCTTTGAAAAATGAGTGCTAGTGCAGAGTTTCTATAATGGATTGATTGTCGAATCTAGAAATATGATCGAATCCATGCATCAAGGGAAATTCATGCGTAAAACTGGTACTGATGCTTATACCTTTCTAAGTGAACTTGTTGATGATTCTCGACAATGGACTGCCCATAGAGAGTTGAAACCTAGTTCTTCTAGAAAATCACGTCTATTTGTACCAAAGGAAGATCCTGAACCAGACATCAAAACATTCCTAAAGGACTTTGCTAAGGAAATGAAATCTATTGTGACAAAGTCTACCTCCGAAGCTAGAGACAGACTTATAAGCCTTGTACCTTTTGCCTCAAAAGAGATCATATAGATTTTGATTGCCCTTTAACTTCAGGTGGCAATGAACCTCTAGAGGAGGTGTGTGTATTTAATAGTGAACGTAAATCAATCACATTCGGTCAAACATACACATCTGCAAATCGACATCACCGTAGGATTTCCTATGGTGGTGACTTTTATGAACAACAACCCAGAACTTCAGGGAATCCTCCTGGGTTTCCACACCCTAGGCAGCCTAGTGGACAAGCCCACAACTCACGCACTTATCCCAGACATGTTCAATATGGACCTCAATCTAACCAGTTGCAACAGAGTCAATATCCACCACATGGAGGACCTCTTTCATTCCGGCAAAATCAGCCTGTAAACCTTCCTATGGTACCTATCCCTCATAATTCTTATGGTCAACCTCAACTTAGCAACTTTCAAGACTTTGTACCTCAAAATCAATATGTTGCTCCTTTACCACCTTCAAAACCATCATTGGAGGATATGATGCACCAGTTACTGACAACTAATGCTGCTAATTCCCAAGCCATCCACCAGCTTCAACAACAGTTGCAACAGTTGAGCGTGGGAAGGGAAAAAGGAACATTCCCCAGTCAGCCCATCCCTAATCCAAAAGGTGCTCCCCAAGCCCATATCAATAAAATTGGTAGTAATTTTGATTCACATGGAGAAGTTAAACTTAGCGCTACTGGGAGGTAGCCCAATCCGTTTATGCATTCATTCATTCATAAAATAATAATAATAATAATAATAATAATAATAATAATAATAATAATAATAATAATAATAATAATAATAATAATAATAATAATAATAATAAAATTATTAATAATACCGCCAATTCCTGCTTGGGGGTGATGTATTTTAATAATACATCACCCCACAACTCATCCTTTTTCATTGCAGGGACGGTACAGATATTCAACAAAACATCTGAGGTAATAAGTTCTAATTTTTATTTCTCACTTTTCATTTCATTTCTTTAACACTAGGGACAGTGTTCTATTGGTTTGGGGGTGGGGAGATTTATCAAAATTTATACCTCTTTTGAAAATCGTTTTTTTTAAAAAAAAAAAAAAAAAAAAAAATGGTGTGGTATCCTAGCTATGATGAGATTGGATTACTTGATTCATTACATTTTGGCAAAAAGATGTTGGAAGTTTATTGCTAGAGTAAATATTGCATTTGAGCATTCAGAAAAAAATAATTTTTTGCACAATGACCACAGATGTAGGTTGGAATACAAAAGTAAGTTACTTCCTGAGATTCTAGAGGAATAATAGTGGACACTTTAACCTTGTGAGCTATCAGGCCTTTCATTTTATTCAGAGTGTTTTACACAACTCCGAGTCATATGATGACTTAAAATTTTATTGGACATTAACTTGTTGTGAAGTCTCATTATTCTTTTTTTTTTGTTGGTCATTGAGGATGACATCTTTTTCGAGTTAAGAGAAACAAAGGTCTTGTAGTCTATTTGAGACTTATAACCATTACCAAACCTTAGAAGGTAAATTAGGCATCTCTTGTCCATCTGAACCTTCTCAAAACCATCTTGCTAAACATTTCATCAAATACCAATGTGAGCCTTTATCTTTTTTTAGATATATATATAAAAAAAAAAAAAAATCAAAAAAAACCCCCCATATTTCCCTTTATGTTTCTGAAAAATGTTAGGAAGATTTATGAAGAAAAATAGGAGTGCAAAGTGAAACTACAAAGTCCAAGGTACTTCAGAGAAAGAAAAAAAAAAAAGGTTCTGATAAAGAAGAAAAAAATAACAAAACAAAAAAAGGGGTTGTAAAGAAAGGAGAATAAAAGGAAGTGATTGATGAGTCCCTTATTAATCTATTTGAAGACCCTACATCCTATGGTATGGTATGGTAAGAAGTGGAGAGTGGATGAGAAGACGCTATGGTGGGTAACTCGACATTCTTGCAATTGATCAACATTCCTTCCATGAGACTATTATTCTCTTCCATGTTTGTTTATTCTTATGAGCATGTGAGAAGTTTGCATTTTCACATTTCCTCTTTTCCTCATATGCAAGAGAGAAAATATTTTACCCAAACTCAGAGTGATCATTTCAGAGATATTAACTGGTGAGTTTTGAAGTCAAAACAGCTATTCCAAAGGTGGATTAGGATATACGTTACTTTGACATGAAAAGTTGCATTTGTTGGTTATTCACACACACACACCTTGTTCCAAAGTTGCTCACTTGTAATGTGCATTTTAGTAAAAAATTACATATGTCTCTTGACTTCTATGTGGTTGAATAACAGGGATATTCTCTGAGAATAATAGGTCACACATCAATTTTGTTTCATATAAAAAATAAATGTTTGTTTGTGTCATCCTGGATAACCCTCAGGAGGCTAAAACTCTTCCTTTAGTGTCATGCTAGGGGTTCAAGGCGTTGTTGCATATTGTAAATGCAATCGAGTCATACCAGCGAAAGTGGCATTGATTTCTTTGAGAAGTTTATGACGAGTAAAAAATATTTTGTTTTGTATTCTTATCTTTCTTTTCATTGTTCTTTGCTAGAGGACTAGCAAAAGGTTGTTTGGGGGTGGTGTGATAAGCACCCAAAACATCGATTTTACACTCCTAAATATACAATTGTTAAGTCCAATTATCAAATAAAAATATCTCATTACGTGTATTTTGTGCATTTTGTAGGAATTCAAGTACAATTCTCAAATTATACATAAATTGGCACAATAAGGCTAAATTCATTAACTAGAAGGCCCAATAGGAAGTCGAATGCATTCATCAGGACTAAAGAATTTCAATCTCAAGACCCATGAAGTCAAGCCCACAAAGCAACAACAACTATGGATCTCGAGAAAATCAATATGAAGATTTGGACGTCCACATGGCCAACTTTATCATAAAAACATCTCTACAAGACATGTTTCCTTAGTGAACACCGACACCATTCCTTGTTTCACTCAACCATTCCTTGTTTCATTCAACCATGTTTCACTGTTTAACTCAAACCGTGTTTCCTTGTTTCACTCAAACCCTTTTTACTTATAAAAACCCCATACATGGAGTTCATAAGGGATAGTTTTTCTTTGAGAGTTTTTCTTTGATAGTTTTTCTTTACAGAGTTTTTTAGTTGTAGCTCTTGGCTTTATATTCTTACTTGGGAGAAAAGTGCATATACTACAGTTTAAATTTCATTGAAGAAGTAAGTTTTATCTTTATTCTTTAACTTTTAGTTTAATACTTATTTTCACCATCCATTATTTTACTATGCTCTTTATTCTTTAAGTTGAAAATCAAATATTGTCTTCTAATCCACATGAAGTAGACGATAACCCCTACTTCCACTATATATTGTTGAATTGTATTGCAGGTTGAAGGAAGAAGAAAACAAATAAATAAGAAACAACTTATATTTCTTTGATTGATGTCAAAAATCATGCAACGACATTAATGTCGATTTTTGGCATCAATCATAAACACAGTTTGCTTGAAACGTTCACACGCGCACACAAAACTTCCTACCAAAAACATGAGACAAATCAACATACAGAACACTGGATGCAAAGAGATCTAAGACGGGAATACAAACAAATATAATTTACCTTTAATGAGAACCAAAGTTGTGTTAGAAGTGGAGATCCAGTGATAGCCAACGAAGAAGTTGAGAAGAAGAGAGAACAAACGAGTGGGCAGTCAGATTGAGTGAGATAGGCGATGGAGGAGTCAGATCGAGTGAGATAGGTCTAGGGTTTGGTTTGCTTTGGCAACGAATAGCAGATCAAGTGAGGGCAACGAAGAGCGGATCGAGAGCAACGAAAAAGAGCATATCGAGAGCAACGAAGAGCGGAGAAGGAGACCCGTGAATTGTTTTCCCAGTATGAGTGATGCGTCGGATTCCCATCAAAGGTGGGAATCTTTGGCACGTGACGGCATGTCATGCCCATGAATAAAAACCTAAACAAACACCTCAAATCTTATTCCCACTTAGAATAAGATTTCAATTCCCATAAAATGGGTGCACCAAACACACCCTTAGTGTAAATTTTTTGGCACACATTATCAGTTTCTATTTATAGTCCCTTAACATTCTTTGCACAATTGCATTGAACCTGTACTGATTTATGTGTGAAAGTTGTTAATGCAGTTAGAGAAAACTGCTCCTTATTCAGGCCAAAACTAGTAGTTTCAGGCAAAAGTGCTTATGCACGTCTGTATGATTATGCTCTTCGGTCAATCAAAGCTATTTCTCGTTCAGGCATAAAATCATTCATTTCACTGTTTCTTTTTGTTTATTTATTTTCCTCGATTTGTTCAGTTATAAGCTCTAAGAATTAAGAAAACACTATTCAATAGTTTAGAAAGTCCAAATACTAAAAATTTTATGGGATTTATAGATCTGCAACGGGCAGAAAGCTATCCTGTTGGCAGATATGGCGTGCATTAGTGGCTTGGTTGCAGCTGGTGTTATCCCATCTCCTTTTGATCATTCAAATATAGTTACCAGTGCAGCAAACAAATCACTTCGTGGGCCTCGGGGTGCCATGATCATCTTCAGGAAGGGGGTGAAGGAGATTCACAAACAAACTAAAGAAGTAAATGATTTAGAGGCATTGTGGTTAAGGCACTGAGGCTGAGGCGAGGTTGCATGGGCCTGAAAATGCCTGAGCCTTGAGGCGCAAGGCGATACTTACGCGGTAATGCGAGGCGGTCTTAACATTTTTTTTAAATCTTTTTTATTTATTTATAATAAATTGAAGTGTATCAACATATTAGTATACATCATCATTTTGATAAGTACATAATCAAATATGTACAAAAAGACACACAACTACCTATAATCGAAATGGAAATATAATAAATTTTCATAGCATGGCAAAATGATGCACTACATAAGTGTTGAGTAACTTGCAAATCCTAAAAAAAAAAAAAATCAACAACAAAAACATCAAAGCATAATGTAAACTAGTTCACCAACTTCTCATTTCTCACAATTTCATTTATCCTCCTCTTCATAACCAAATTCGTGATCATCATAATTTTCATCATCTTCAAAATCAACCATATCTTCCTCTAAATCCAATAATCGCAATGGTGTAGATGTAGATGCAAGTGCAACAAAACCTCTTCTTGAGTAAGTTGTTTGGAGTTGTACTATTTCTAAAACTTCTACGTGGTTATGATGATCCTTCACCGATTCCAACAGCTTGTACATATTGATCCCACGGTATCATTAGGAAATACCAATTCATCATCTCCATTTATTTCGTTTTACATCCTCTTGACAACTACAACCTCTTGTGATTAAAAGTCTCAAACCTTAAATGGCTATCTAATAATAGAGAGAGGGCTTTGAGGCTAGTCTTATATATTTACAGTCGAATTGTACTTATAATATGTAAAACATTACTTGTGAATATGTAAAGTTCAATATAAAAGAATAACCATGTAAATATGCCCGAGGAGCACAAAGGCGGACACCTTATTTCACCGCACCACCTCATTGAGGTAGATTCCTTTAAAAATGCCTTGGCGGCCGCCTTGACTACAATGTTTAGGGGTATTAATATTTTTTTCACAAGCGTATGTGCAAGCTACTGATGTTGCTGCTATTCTATCGTGAAGGTCATTGTAAGATTATGAAGACAAAATCAATCGTGCTGTCTTCCAGGGCTTCAAGATTGTCCACACAATCACACAATAACTGCCTTGGCAGTTGCTCTGAAACAGTTTTGGCCACCATTATGATAATTACGAGTTTCTTTGGTGAAATTTATATCTATTGGAGGGTGGATAAGTAATGACATAGGAGTGCAGGTTGGTCCAGATCCGATCTGGCAAGTGATATTACAGTCCATATTCCAGGTGAGGACACAATAAAAATTCTAAGTTTCAGACCCGGACATATGTCGTACAAAATTTTTTAAGTTGGAGTTATGTATACCAAAAACTAAAAGAAACAAAAAGTTTATATGCTAGTTCTGACCTTTAGGTGAGACTCGTACGTACATGTACATGAACAGATTTGTGCACACCCATATACACTCATATGGCAACATATATGTTGACAATACTTTGATGAGTGACCCAAGCATCATTACACACTCCATAGACCTAACCAAGGCTCCCACATCCCAATAATCCCATCAACCCTAATCTCTCATTCCTTTTGTTTGTCACTCCAACCAATAGTAAGAGAACCAATTAGAAAGTAAGGGTAAATGGTTTTTGAAGATGTATATTTCCTCGTGGAGTAAGTTTTGCTTTGGTAATTTTTTTAGTTTTTTTTTTTTTTTTTTTTTTTTTTATGTGGGTGTGTTTTTACACTTTTTATTTCTTCTCTTTAAAACACTATCTATAGGAGGGGTAAAAGTGTAAAAAAAACCCAAAAAATATCAAAAAAAAGTTAACAAACAAGACTGGCTAGAATTGTTGTTCCTCATGACACACCTTAATGTGAAGGCAATGTTACGTGCGGAAGCGTTACAAATGCCGAAATGCGAAGCTACAAACAAAATACTAAAAAATACTGGAGACAATCAATTTCCGTGGTTCAGCAAACTCGCCTACGTCCACGACAAATAACAACTTTACTAGTGAGAGAGAAAGATTACAAACGGAGAGTGCGACAAAATGTCAAAGACGTTACAAATACAAGTGTCTGGGTGACACCACACAGATACGCTGACTGCGTATAACCAAAACAAAACCAAACAAAGCACTCTCTCTCTTCTCCCTTTTTTCTTTCTCTCACAGAACAAAACAGATAATGAGAATGGGTTTAGAAAATCCTAGTCCCCAAGCTCTCAGATCTCTTCAACAGGGAGGATTGGAGGATGAAGAAGAAGGAGAAAACCCTTCCTTCTTTTATAGACCTACTAGAGGCGGTGGTGGGAACCCTTCCACCACCTTCTTCTCCCTTCTCTTATCTTCTTCTACCAGCTGTTCCAGCTCAAATCCAGCCCAAATCGAGTTGTCATCTTCATAATCCAGCAAAGCAGCATGTCGATTCGAACAAAGCATTGCCAACAAGCCAAAATTCCATGCCGAGATTTGGGCGTTCACAGTAATGCCCTTCAACTTTCTTCTTCTCTGTTTATCTGTATTTCAACAGGCAAAACCTAAAATATAATTAAAAATTATTAAGGCATGTTGAAGAAGTGTTTTTTTAGTGTCCAAATCAGTCCAACCTCATGACACATGTGGATCTGTACAGTACATATCCAATGAGTACCGCATCAGAAACAATGTGGATCGGATAAAGACATGGGAACCCTGGATCAAGGGGGGCTCCTGCGCAGGCTTCCCAGCCGTTGGATCAAAATCCAACGGCTCAGATCATCTAAGAGGAGAGAGAATTTTGGCGGGAATTTTTTTTTTTTAAATTTTGAATTTCAAATTTAGATGATCTGAGCCGTTGGATTTTGATCCAACGGTTGGGAGGCCTGCGCAGGAGCTGCTCCTGCCCACTGTGCGCAGGAGCTGCTCCTGCCCACTGTGCGCAGGAGCCCCCCTCAATCTGGGAACCCTGCAGATGTCCGTGCTACCTAGGTTAATGGAATCAAACCCAAAAAAAGGCAAGCTTAGCACTCAATTTTATCTATGTAGGTCATTGGTCTAATGGCAAGAATTTATTTTCTTGATGACAATGATCTTACAGGTCCTGCTTCATTGAGAGAAGCTTGAAAATTGGGGGGTTGTTTTAGGGCTCGGTTTAAGTCTTTTGCATCTATGCCTGTGCTCTCCTTGAGGCCAGGGTTCCATTTTATTTAGGTTTCAAGAGCACTCTAGCTAGTTTTGTCGTCTTTCTAACTTCTTGTCTTTTAATTCAAGTAAATTCATTCTGGATTATGTTATCATGCAGGCAATGACTCCACAGTTCAAGGTCTATCAATACCAAATTCCTCAACTTTTGCTCTAGTATAAATGACATTTTATTATTATTACTTTTAGACAAACATGCATGCAAGCATCAACAAGGGAATCTTGTATTTTTCTAACATGGATAACTTCCAAGGATTGTGATTTCGCGAAATTACATGAAAATTTTTGTTTTTATGAAATTACGAAAAGAAAAATGGAAAAAGAAAATAATTCCATTTTATCGAAAATTTTTGAGGGTTTTTTCGTAAATTTCGGAGGGGGGGGGGGGGGGGGGTTGTACATTTTGATTTTTCGTAAAAACACAAAAACCAGATACTAAAATTTACATTTTTTCGTAAATTTCAAGTTTTGTTTTGTCTTCTTCTAATTATTTATTAATTTTTTAAACCACTCCTAATTTCCTAATTATCACTTTTTCTGTAATATGGACATGATTTGTTGGATTTCTGAAACAGGAAAAAAATTGAAGAACTTCTGGAAACTATTCAGTCATATCCTCGAATTCAGTCTGAGGTTGTTGAACTACGTAATGAGGTTGTGGAGTTTGCGAAGCAATTCCCACCAGTTGAGTTTGATAAAGAAACCATGAAGTTCAAGAACTAAGGAAGATGTTATCGTACTAGATACAACTTGGAAAAAGAAAGCTTTCATCTGCGTGATTGTATCCACATCATGACTCATATTAGTCAATTAATGGGCACGAGAATTGGAATTTGGCACCTTGAAAGCTGTTTTCCTTGGTTCACTAGAAAATGGGGTCACTATAGTTTGAGCATCTTTATCTTTCAACCACTTCAAAATCATGGATTTTACGTCCTCTGATCTTTGAACTTCACTTTGAATAGGAACGCCTGAATAATGAATGGGTTGAGAAGGTGGGATGTAGCTGTTTCTTCCTTTGTCCACTGGCATCTTTGTTACCATCTTGGCAAATCTCTGTGATTCCTCTTCTCAACCATCTATTATATTCAGATCATCTCTCACTCAGCAGGACCCTCTCTTCTACCATGGGTTCTGCTGGTTCTCCTGAAGTCCACTTTCTTATTCCCTCCGCCAAAATAAAGCCACCTGTGAATGGTCAATCTCTTATTCTATGTTGATCCTCTTGTATACTTTGTAATATCCTTCTTAAATGTTAAACCTTAGTTGTTATGTGGATGTTCGTTCTTAGTGGTGATTTTCACTCATTTGTATCAGGGCTTCCAAACATTCAATTAATGGTGACTTAGCCAATTTAAATCAGTGTAATTATTTTATGCATAAATTTCAGATTTACCTGCAGACTTGGAAACGAAATATGTATGTATCACAATGTGTTCAAGCAGCCAATGATAGCCTGGTTGGATGGTTAAGGCTGTGGTGGTTTAACTCCCACGTCTTGGGTTCTATACCCACCGGCGGCACACTTGCCTTTCAAAAAAAAAACAAAAAAATCAATCAATGTGTTCAAGCAGTAATATTATATCATGTCTGTGAATTAAACCTTTGAAGCGGATTTGTTTTATTATTCTTGACAAGGAACAAGTGCTTTGTGTTAAAGTAGTACTTGCATGTCTGTTAGCATTTGTTTAGGATTCATAAATTATTATGCTCTGCTTATTGTAGGGTTAAGGCTCCTATGTCCTCCCATTTTGTACTATGAAAAACCATATATAAAATGAAAGGTCAGTATCGATCATGTCATGTCAAGCTTATCATATGAATATTATGATCAATAGCATCAAGAACATGAGTTAACAATGTCTATTATCAAGCACATGTCATAATCTGTAAGGATCACAAGTCCATATATAAAGGGAATTTGTATATGTGGAATGAGCCATTCTAAATGTCGAGGAAATGGGCGAGGGAGGGTGGAGCGCACGTGCTTTGTATAAAAAAAATAATAAAAAAAAAAAGTTGCGGGAAATCGAAAATTTGGGGAGAAGGAGGGAATGGGGAGAGCTCTCCCCATTTTCATTCTCAAGCTCAGAGCCAGCCCTCCCTCTCCCTCTCCCCATTTTCCATCTCGACATCCTCTCTGTAATATCTGTGTTTTCAAAAAAATAAATAAATAAATAAACTTGGTCGGGGTGTACTCAGTTAATGTGGTGGGGGCACATAGCCACCCACCCTTTAAAAGACGATCCCCCCCCCCTTTTTCTTTCTTTCTTCTTTTTCCTTTTTCTTTTTATTTTCTTTACAGTGCGAGGTTTCCTCCCTTCGTCTCTAGCGAGATTTCGTCGGCAGTTTTGTTGATTTATTCCCCCAATCTCACCTCCTCCTCCTCATTTCTTCCTCTCTTCATTCCCTCTTCATTTCTCTGTTGGTTTTTTGCAAAAAAAAATCAGTTTCACATTTGGGTTTGGTGTTGGATTTGTTTAATCGGTTTTTGTAGCTCCGATCAGCCGTGGAGGGGCCTTGGTGGCGTCATTTGGAGCCCTTAGAACCGACATGCAAGGTTGATTTTGGGGTTGGCCGAATTTTTCAAAAAAAATCAGGGTGCATGTTCGTTTTGAGGATTCTTCGGCGTGAATCCGGACTTTGGGTGGGTGGGTGAACCCCACATTCGTGACTCCGAGGGTTCTTAGACCTATTTTCGGCCTGTTGTGCAGTTTGGAGACGATCAGACCGGAGTAGGGAGGGTTTCGGCGCGTTTTCGCCAAACTTTGGGTTTCGGCAGGGTGTTTGCCGAATTTTTATTGCCAGTAAGTTTTTCTTTTAGTCACGCGCCGCTTGTAATTTATGTATTTTTTCAGTTTTCGACTAGTTTACTTATTTTCGAGTCCGCCTTGCTGTTTTAAAATTTTTTGTGGTCTCGCATTCGTGGTTTTGCGAGTTAGGAGCTTCGATCGGTAGGAATTGGGTTCTGAAAACCCATTCTGCCCAGGTGAGTGGAACTATAATATTTATTTTGAGAAATAATTATTTGAAATCCTGAATTTAAGTTTTACATCATATCGTCGATTGTGTACAATTGAATCCAAATCCGAAATTCGGGGTTTTCAGACATTTCGATGATTGTGTTGGTTATTTGTGAATGAATTATGTATTGGGTTTCCCGAAAGCATGATATACTTGAATGAAATCGAATAGTGAAGGAATTTTGATGTGATTAGGCTTTGGTGTAATGACATTGGACTTGTATGCATCGTTTTTGAGTTTGCATGGTATGTCATGTTTTACTATGGATTGCCGAGTCTTGAGCAGGTATGATAATCGACTCGAATAAATTTATCGTGGTGAATTGGGTCATGTTGGGACCCTAGCATAGTCGTGGTTTTATAAAAATTGTTGAATTGATTATGAGTGCACGTCTGTTACCTTTGATTATGTACAGACTCGTCATTTGTGCATGTGGATATTAGTATAAGTGTCTTTACCCGCTATAATGCCTGTTGTGCCGATGCTTAGGAACTTGCTTGCATCGTGAGTTGGATGGTGCTTGAGATGACTCGCACCTGACATTGAGGACGTTATTGCATGTGGCAAGCTTGATGAGGTGCGGTGAGATCCCGCACGCACTTGCCACTATAGAGTGTAGTAGGACGGGTCCCGGAGGACGTGCTTTGGAGATTACTCGCTTTCCCTCCCAGCGCGCTTGAGTTTGATTGTGTTAGGTTGGCCGTGTTAGGTCAGTCGTTCGGGATGTTTGAGTTTGTATCCTGGCAGATGGCACCCCATTAGGATACAAACAAGCCCGAAGTGGTACTGGTGCACGTTGTGGGATGTGTCTGGGTGAGACACATTCGTAGGGTATGCAGATACCTACGATATGAGACACTTATACAAAATTTTTGGTTTCGACTTGATTGCTATACCTAGGAGACTAGGAAGAACTATGAGATTGTCTTTATTTTCATCGCTTGATATTTACCATGTTTGAATCACGTGTAATGATCGGCATATATCCTAAACTTGTAGTTATTGTTGAATCTGAAATGCTTGTGTTGTTGCCTGAACTTAGAAATATTATCTTTAGAGACACGGTGTGATTTAGACTTTAGAACTTGTTACTTATCCTTTATTGTCTGGCATGAATTTTCCTTGTATCGTATTCTGTTATTTGTATTTAGTTCGCTCGCACCAGCTAGCTTTGTGTTTTGCTGACCCCGCAAGGGTGTGCTTCTATTGGAGTGCAGGCAGTGTGGGCGTTCCTGCTGATCGTGGCGCGTAGGCCCCGTTTTCCGTTGTAGGCGCGTTTTCTGCTGTTTGGTCGTGTTCACCCTGTACAGGTAGGTTTTGCTTCCTCTGTGTTATCAGGTGTACTATATTGTTATACTAGATGCTTGTATATTGGTTTTGTCGCTATGACTCTGGCGGGGCGAATCAAATATACTTATTTTGTTCAAATTTTTATCGTTGTTTTATTTCCGTTTCATTCTCGTATCAAGAATGTATTATATTGTGATGTTGTGGCCGATTACGATCCGCCTGTATTACGGGTTAGTTCACGCATCGGCACGCTGCGATTTTCGTGGCGGGTCGGGGCGTGACACTCTCCCCCAATGAAGCTCTCCTCTCCACCCTCTCCCCATCATCGACTCAAACGAAGCCAGAGAAGAAGCTCTCCCTCGTCCCTTTCGAGTCGTAGGCCAGAGAAGAAGAAGCTCACCCTCGTCCCTTCCCTCTCGCAAACGCTAAGGTAAGTCTCCCCTTCATTTCTAGATCTAGGGTTTCTTATTTTAGATCTAGGGTTTCATTTCGATTTTTTTTCAAGAAATACTGTAATTTTCATAAATGTGTATGCTTTTCTGATTTTGCAATGAAGAAATTTAGTGGATATTTAGTACTTTTCAATTTTAGTGGATATTTAGTACTTTTCAGAAATACTGTAATTTTAGTGGATATTTAGTACTTTTCAATTTGTTTGTTATTTCTTGGGGAGTTTTGATGTTTCAAATGCAGAAATTTTTTGAAGATGTGATTGAACTTTGCTCAGGCTTTGGTTCGAATACGATTTTTTTTTTATGGATGTAGGTTTTGAATGAGCATTTTACCTCTCTGAGATGGAGCAAAACACGAATTGATTTTTAGAAGAATGCAATGAAATGTTATGTGGTATTATCATAAACATTGTTTAGACTATCACAACTGTGTATGCAATGAATGACCTGAAGTCAGTTCTCTATGAACTGTTTACACTGATAGAATTCTGAGCAATTGCTGATAGAATTCTGAGCATTTGCTATCTTATAGAATTATGTAATTGCTATCTTATAGAATTTTGTAATTGATATCTTATAGAATTCTGTAATTGTTGATAGAATGTTGATAGAATTGCTGACTGAATTCTGTAAGAATGTTGTTCTCTATGAACTGTTTACACTGATAGAATTGCTACCTGAAATCAGTGTTAAGTTGCTATTTGTTAAGATGCATTCTGGAAGAATTGATCAATTCTACTCGTTCCTCTCACAGGTACATATTTTGTATTTTGTATGTTTCTCTTTGTACGGTTTGTTGTTTGTTATGTGTTTTGTATGCCTCATATTATTTATTTTTTAATCATTATTATTTATTTTTGCAGCCGCCAGGTTCAAGCCATGGAATGGACTATACAAATTATAGGTTATGATCAGGTTGGTTAAGCTTGCAATGTGAATCTGTTTTTTAATCTGAATCTGTTTTTTTATTTCTACAATCTCTGTAAGAAGCAATCTCTGTAAATGGTTGTAATGGGCATATGAAGAGTAAATGGTTGTCTATCCAGTACAACAATCTCTGTAAGAAGCAATCTGTCAGTTGAAGCAATCATCTTTTGCATTTCTCTATCCAGTACAGAGAATTAGGTGCTTCCCATCTTTTGTCAGTTGAAGCATTCATCTTTTGCCGTCTTTTGAAGAGTAAATGGTTGTTTCCCATCTTTTGTCAGTTGAAGCAATCATCTTTTGCATTTCTCTGTTATCTTTTGAATTAGGTGCTTCCCTCCTGTAGTGGTTGTAATTGCTCTGTTAGGTATTCTGTTAGACGGATAGTTCTTTCTTTGTTACTATCAGTGTAAACAGTTCATATCAGTGATTGAATTCTGTAAGAAGCATTTCTTTGACTATCACTGTAAACAGTTCATATCAGTGATTGAATTCTGTAAGAAGCATTTCTTTGTTACTATCAGTGTAAACAGTTCTTTCTTTTTTTGCATTTCTATGTTACTATCAGTGTTGTTTGCTTTCAATAGTTACTCTCTGGAAGCAGTTCTTTCTTTGATAGAATTGTTATTGCTGATGAAATTGCTATCTGATAGAATTGCTATTGTTATTGCTGATACAATTGCTATTGCTGATAGAATTGCTATTGATAGAATTGTTATTGCTGATAGAATTGCTATTGCAGATAGAATTGTTGATAGAATTGCTATTGCTGATAGATTGACTGAGTGTGGCAGTCTGTTTGATAGAATTGCTATTGCTGATAGAATTGATGATCTCATAAAACTTACAAGGATGACAAGCTTGTTTAAGTGCTCAATTGGTCTACTTGATACCTGAAGAAATTCGTTTATTAAGTAGGATGTAGTGATGGTAGACCTAGAAGTATCAGTAGTAAGGTTTTAGAAACTTAGGAATGGAAAAATACAAATTGGCTGACTGAACATGAAGTGAATGCATTTGTTTAGTATTTCTGTAATTTCCCAATGCTTGTTTGTAGTCCTTAAAAACTACCTTCAGTATCAAAAGTGAAGGGACAAAATTATAGAGCAAGAAGAAGAGTAAAAGACACTGCAACTCCTCTACAATTAAAAGAAATCAGTAAGCCTGAATCTACTCATATTCATAAATGTAACCCAGTAACAACTTATAAGACAATACACAATCTCTTTGTATTCATTTTTACAAAAACTACAAGAAGATTTTGAGTAAAAATTACAGCTTATTGTGGATAGGAGAGACTAAATCCAACCTTTGAATGTTTTCCCTGATAGCAACCATGTTCACTCTGCAGTTTGAGTTGAACTGGAAGAACATGGTTTTCCTGTCAAACAATAAAGCGAGAGAAACATTAACAAAATAAAAAACATCAATCTTCCAAGCAGTGCCATTCATGAAGACTGAAGATTAAATCTCATATTTGACATTCTTGTGAATCAATGACATGTTATAGCTTCGGTAAACAATGAAGCAAAATCATCAGTATTATGCTACAATAAGAAGCTGCCTATAGTCCCCTGTGACATGCTTTCTGAGCATCCAACTACTAAATAATTATTTTAAGCACAATATAAAATAAGTTAAAAGGAAAAGAAACAAACCATGAAAGCCACAAACTCAAACATGACCTCGACCTCCACACTGTGTACACATGATGTTTCCAATGCCTCCACAACCTACAGTATGAAAATCAGCTAAGTAAAATAACTTTGAAGATGTACTAATGAGTTTATTAAAAGCAAGAAAGGAAAAGAAGAATATGAAACAAAAGCATACCATACGGAAGAAAAACAAGAACAATATGAAACACAAATTTCATTGGATTATGAAATATATTCACATAATACATATTACATTACATATAATTGCATCATTCGTCCAAGGGCTTAAGAATAAATATTACACCTAAGATAATAATTACAATTACCAAAGTATTGATTAAGTCCCTCGTAAAAGCCCAAGGATCATTGTTCCCTTGGGTGACATTTCTTTGATCATTCGATGGACCGGCTTGATCGTCAAAAACTACATCGTTAACTTTGACATCTTCATTGTTGTTGGATTCCTCCAAATCTCTTCTCGCCGCTTCTGAGCGAACCGACAACTCGTATGATTCATCAGCTTCTTTGACTGACATAAACCCCTTGTAAGAAACACCCCTATACCCTGATACCGCAGATAAACATGCGGGTCAGTTTAGGTATACTCCAGGTTGACGACCTCGATACACAACGTACGCTCTGAATGCCATTCCTACATTTTAAAAAATAAATGCCCAAAGAAGGATGCTCAGAAAAAGAAAAGCAACAAAGAAAGAAATGCTTCCAGAATTTCTTACAGAATTCTATCACTGATATGAACTGTTTACACTGATTTCAGGTAGCAATTCTGTCATGGTAAATAGTTCATAGAGAACAACATTCTTACAGAATTCAATCAGCAATTCTATCAGCAATTACAGAATTCTATAAGATAGCAATTACAGAATTCTATAAGATAGCAAATGCTCATAATTCTATCAGCAATTGCTCAGAATTCTATCAGTGTAAACAGTTCATAGAGAACTGACTTCAGGTCATTCATTGCATACACAGTTGTGATAGTCTGAACAATGTTTATGATAATACCACATAACATTTCATTGCATTCTTCTAAAAAGCAATTCGTGTTTTGCTCCATCTCAGAGAGGTAAGATGCTCATTCAAAACCTACATCCATAAAAAAAAGTCGTATTTGAACCAAAGCCTGAGCAAAGTTCAATCACATCTTCAAAAAAATTCTGCATTTGAAACATCAAAACTCCCCAAGAAATAACAAACAAATTGAAAAGTACTAAATATCCACTAAAATTCTTCATTGCAAAATCAGAAAGGCATACACATTTATGAAAATTACAGTATTTCTTGAAAAAAAATCGAAAAGAAACCCTAGATCTAAAATAAGAAACCATAGATCTAGAAATGAAGGGGAGACTTACCTTAGCTTTTGCGAGAGGGAAGGGACGAGGGTGAGCTTCTTCTCTTCTCCTTCTTCTTCTCTGGTCTACGACAGGGAAGGGACAAGGGAGAGCTTCTTCTCTGGCTTCGTTTCAGTCGATGATGGGGAAAGGGTGGAGAGGGAGAGCTTCGTTGGGGGAGAGGGTGTCGAGATGGAAAATGGGGAGAGGGAGAGGGAGGGCTGGCTCTAAGCTAGAGAATGAAAATGGGGAGAGTTGTCCCCATTCCCTCCTTCTCCCCAAATTTTCGATTTCCCACAACTTTTTTTTTTTTTTTTTTTTTACAAAGCACGTGCGCTCCACCCTCCCTCGCCCATTTCCTCAACATCTAGAATCGCTCATGTGGAATTGAGAGGTCCCATGTCCATCAACTATCATCTAGAACTTTTAAATGAGTAATGTCCATTTTCTGAACATCAACTGCATATTTAGAGCATCTACAATAAATAGGGCTTTGGAGTCACGGATACTTAAAAGTTTGGAGTTAGGTTTAAAGGGTGAAAGGATTTCTTTTGAGATTTGTGAGATTGAATTTGTAGTGTTATCAGGCTGCTCACAGTTAAGGATCGAGGGGGGGGTCTTGCGCACAGTGGGCTGGATGGGCTCCTGCGCAGGTGTTTCAGCCGTTGGATCAGAATCCAACGGCTCATATCATATCAGAGAAGAGAGGTTTTGGGCGGGAAATTTTTTTTAAATTAAATCTGGATTTCAAATCCATATGATATGAGCCGTTGGATTCTGATCCAACGGCTGAGATACCTGCGCAAGAGCCCATCCAGCCCACTGTGCGCAGGACCCCCCTCGATCCCACAGTTAATGGGAAGTTTAAGTTTATTATTTCTACCACTTGAGGTGGAAAGCAATAACCCATAATATATATAGATTTGGGAGACTTGCACGGTTGCACCAAATAAAGTGCTTAACTGGTAGATGCTTCAGTCAGGTGGGTGCTTTTTAGGTTATGTTAACCTCTTATGAGGAGCTAACATTTCGAACTTATTCTAATGTGTGGTTTAAAAGTATTTGTTTAGCCTCTAATTAGAAGATAAAAGAAAGTAATTGATGAAAACACTTGGTTAAGAAGTAAAAATTTTCTAACTGGGTCATGATGTGATGTCAAAAACTAACATCAAAATGTAATTATGTCATGCAAAAAAGGTAATCTAGTAAAAAAGAAAAAGAGCCTTGTTAGAAGGTAGAGAAAATTCTAACCAAGGTTAGAAGTTAAGATAGGATAGGATACATCTTGATAAGAAAGATTAAGTAGAGAAGTCTGTACCCAACAATCACTACAAGAAAAAGTCTCATCAATAGCGTTTCAAAACCGCTATGGTATCCTACTATAGCGGTTTAGTAACCGCTATGACAGCCAAAGCTATAAAAGAAACACGGGCTATCATAGCGTTTTTAAACCGCTATGGTAGGTAGACTATTTATAGCAGTTTTAAAACGCTATGGTAGACTATACCATAGCAGTTTAAAAACGCTATGGTAGACTACAAAACCGCTATGGAATAGTCTACTATAGCGTTTTAAAACCGCTATAAATAGCCTACCATAGCGTTTTAAAACTGCTATAAAACTGCTATAAAACTCTGTTGTAAAACTGCTATAAAACGCTGTTGTAAAACTGCTATAAAACGCTATGGTATGTTTATATCCTTTAAAAATGATATTGTAGACTAATATTATAGCGTTTATTGTATATTATTTTATAGCGTTTTGAAATGCTATTAATCAACATTTTTCTTGTAGTAGAGCCAATTCACCGTAATCTGGAAACTTGAAAAGGAAAGTAGATCAAGACACAAGATTATGGAATACATTTTATTGACAACAAATTTGAATAATAGCTTGAAAATGTACCAATACAAAACCATTCATGGTGCACAATAATTCTCTCGAAAACAGGAAGGGGAGCAACTAACTACTGCAGAATATACAACACAACCTTGCCTACTCCTGGATTTCAGTTAGATGCTTCTAATGCATCAGCAGTAATGAATGGCAGGTTGATGTCAGTCTGAGATGTGGACGAGAGTTCTATTTTAGCCTTCTCGATCAGCTACTTCTTGGAGTCTTTACAGGCGTAAGCAATGATCATAATTCCAGATGATGGGTTGTACAGTGAGAGGGAGAGGGCACAGATGACTTTGACAAGTAATAGTGGCAATCAGCTGCATTAAAATCAAACTCGTTTGCATTAGAACCAACATATTCGGAACAAAAATGGTAACTTCTCCCTGTTCAAAGAGATGAAGATTGAAAAAAAAAAAGTCTCAACTTACATGTTCAAAAGGATCGTTGGTTTCTTCTGTTGAAGGAGGGATTAAACAGGAACATCGCATTCTGTAAAGGAGATCTTGACAGAAAAACACAATTTCTTGAGTGCAAAATTTTACCCTGAGTTCAAGCAAAAGGATGTAAAACTGTTATATAATGCATGGCAAAGGCTGCATAACAACGACACTCCATTTCCTTTAAGTTTGTTGTGCATCGATCTGTTTCTAAAAGGAAAGAACGGTAGAAATGGACTGTTGGCTAGGTGAAATGACAAAAATTATTGAACTAGTGCCTTGCTAGAATTAGAACTTAAAAGAAGAAATCCTTACTAAGTAAAGAAACCATTCAGTAGATATATAGGAATTGTTTTCTTGAACAGATTAGAAACTACAACGTATTGAAACCCCAATATTATACTTGCTTCATGAGTCCAGTCTCTTAAACCTAGCTAGTGCATGAAATCAACAACCACACAGACAATAAATACTCCTGACAAACCACCAATTAATGGGAACAAAAGCCCTTATTTAAGATAATGATTAAGTAAACCACTTCACTTATCTCCAAACAAGTAGCCAAGGGAAGAATCTCCACCGGGAACAGATTGAACCTTTGTGGATGGACGGTCCTGCAACAAGAAAATCAAGATTAAAACAGACCGAAAAAGCTGCAATGACTTGAAGGATACAACTATACATGTTCACTACTTAGAAAGATTCAAACAATGTATTAAACTACTGACAGTGATGAAGTTATTTAAATTTTGTCCCTCAGATCTTTGATAGTTATTTGAGACATTTGGTTTTGTTGAAGGAGAAAAGATCTTTGGTCGTTCATCTACAGTGTTATTATCACCCCAGGGAGGTTTGAGCTTGCTAGCCACAGGCGTCACCGGAGGCTGGCTGCTTTCTTCAGACTGGCTGCTTTCTGCAGGCTGATCAGAACCGAACAAGTAGCCTAACGAACTCCGTCCACCACCATAGCTCCCACCTCTACTCATGGTTATCCCTTACTTTTCCTTTCTTCAAAGTGGTTAGCTAGTCAAGGAAAACACTTGCCTATATTTATATTAGTTTAGAGTATGATATGACACTACTACACCAAACTTCTAATACAAACAGTATTAACTATGCATGGTTGTACCTGGTATTTCTAGATAATAAGATGCTAGGGCTTTCATCACTAAATTATCACCTACATGAATCACATGTTTATGAACATAAGTATGCTTTCCTCATGCAAATGCATGAAGCTTGTTTTACAAGGTGCTTTTTTTTTTTTTTCACCATGCATGATGAGATTGACGATTACTCCTATTACAGTTTTCTTTGCTGTAGTGCCAAATCTTTTGTATTTAGTATTTCTCATACTACTAGCACTGCTAAGGGCAAGGGGATTGACGTACGCATACCCTGACCAGATGTACACGCTGTAGCTGACCACTATAGCTCCTCAGTGTCAGAGACTTGGACATTATGTATTAGGATTTGCATGTCAAAATTTTGAGCTTCAACATGTCCAGGAATTCATCTCTGTTGTGACAGTGACATGTATATGTGTTCGTCTGACACATGGTAAAATGTATCTTTATCACTCAGAGGTCAGTCAGAGCCCGTTTAGGTAGTGTTATGCCAAGGGTCCAAATAAAACTTAGGATACATATTTTACTTCTATGGGCATAGAAGTTCTTTCTCCATGGAATTGGCCCCTTAATGCAAGGTACATAAACTAGATAATATGGCTTCTGGTGATTTGATTTTGACCACTCTCAGAATAAGATGGTGGTTGTTTGCATCACTTTTAAATGACTTGCCACTTAAAAAGTGAATTGGATTTTAAAAATGACCATAAGCAATACCCCCAGTGCTTATAGAAATCAAGCAACTCATAGTCATTAGCCTATTACAAGCTTGTAAGTGCTAGTAAACCAACACAGTTTTAGTGGATCGCCACTTAAAAGTGCTAGACCCCTCATAAGTTATGCAAATAAAATACCCCAAAAAATGTCATGAAGTGCATCAAATTCATAGTTGGGGTAAATAATAGTCAAAACTGCACGCTTCTGGAAAATGGCCTGAATTTAATTAGTTTAATTGAGGATCTGACCTGCATGGATTACTTGAGAATATAGCATCTGGAATATGCTTCTGAAGCTCCTCGGTCAAATATTTTGGTAATGCACACCTAGGCAGAACTGTTGAAGGACCTACATTGCAAAAACAAAATTTCAGAAACAGAAGCAAAGCGATGCAGCTGTATATAAAGTAAAGAAGTTAAAAGGTGGTCGTTTTGTGCAAAGGTGAATATACCTGCATCATCAGGACCTGGAATAAAGAGAAATCGACTGTGTTCCTTTATTTTTGGATGTGCTACAATCATTTCTCCAAGCTTTCCAAACTGCGATCTGCATCGCCACATTAGCGGTGATTTTTCTTTAGCTGATAACTGAGCATTCAAAATACGAAATATAATGAAATTTATAGAAGTAATCAAAGGGCACCTGAGATTTCCAAAAGAATTAAAGGCAAGGTTAAACGGGTGAGAGCAGAAATTCCCCATCAAGACAAATAAAGAAGGAACCACCTCCATTATGGTGTTTTCCACAAAAAAACCTGAAGTGATTTTGTGTTATCTGTCAAAGAAAACAATAATTCTCTGATCTGAAAGAAAGTTTGTTTCTTGTCTTTAAGACGAGAATCAGACAAGTTAATAATGGACTTCTCTTCTTTTCAATTTCTCAAAATAAATAAATAATAGTAGTATATGAAAGGATATTGCATTGGACAAGTCGACTGGTACAGCGGCAGTTAGATCTTCCAAGTAGAAACGACCATCTTCTAACTGTGATATGACACCCATGATCCATCTCCTCCCGGTGTATCCAATAAGAGATTGAATTGGAGATATCTGAAATACAAATAACATATAAACTGATCTCTATGAACAATGCAAAATGTTGCACCAAAGCACTTGAAAATGTTCTACTTTTCTCCAATTCACCTTTCTAAAACATAATTTTTGCAATCAAGCAGTTTTAATTAAAAACTTCAGTTTTTGTCCATGACTGTTAAAAACTATACTTAAATTTCAATCACAAGAAATCCAACATTCTTGAGCAAGATATCAAGTCAAATTGACACTGTAAAGGTGGTTAAGAAAAGACCTTAGAACCTACTTACGACTTCTAATGACAGAAAATGTGAGAACATACCTGCTTACGGCTTCTCTTTCCCTTCCCCAAAGCAGTAGTCTCTTCAATTTGGTGAACTTCTATGACATTTGACCTATGACATTTGACCAGAATTCATCAGGAAAAGGAAAGAATATAAATTCAAGAATAGAACTTCTACAAACTTCAACCAAAATAAAGAAAAGTTACTCATCTGCAACATCACTGATTTGTACACCATTTCACATTGATGCATATTTAAGACGCACGGATGATAAATGATCTTGTAAATCTAGGCTTGTATCGCTCGGGGTTGGATTTAATGCGAGGGAATGGGGACTGCAGGTGGCATGCTCTGCTGGCTGGAACGGCGCTGGAACTGGACGGTTGGTGGAACTGGGACAGAGTATGCAATCTGCTCTCTGTTCCAGTTTTTAGGTGCGCTCTCTGCTAGTTTCCTTGCCTCGTTTTGGTGATCTCTGCGAGACTGTGGTAGCAGCGATCAGGCCTGAAACTCTGCTGAAACAGTGAATTCAGGGCTGCACATTTCGATGCATTGCACGATGTCTCTGGATTGTGGCAGAGTGCTCTGTTTTTACAGAGTACTCTGCATAATTGCTGCCTGTTTTGCACATATTTTGCTGCCTGGTTTTTTATGTTGCAAAACACTTTATTGCAAGTATAAGGGCAGCCTACATATACAACACAATGCAAGAAATAGATCAATGTGATTTACGACTTCTAGAAAGCATGCAATGAGTTTGATATGCAATCTGCCTTGGTGCATTAGAGTGAATCATACAAATACACCCTAACAAATCTCTGAAATTTCTAGTCTAAAAACAATAATCATTAAAAATGGGCCAAATGAACCCAAATGGTGCATTAGTATTCATCCATTGGTAGGATCATGTACTGCAATTTTTATTGCTCAGATCCAGGGTCTATTATTGCTCAGATCCAATGAACCCATTTATGTAGTATAGGACTAAATTCTAATCAAATTCTATATGTTTTCCATGGATTCTAACATGGTTTCCTGCATTTGTGACTCTTATTTTCTCTATTTCTCTTCTAAATGTATGCATGATCATCATTAATATTTCTATGCAAATAAACAGAACACCATGGCAAACAGGTAAAGATCCTATACAATCACATAAACTGCTAAGACACCAAAAGCTCCATTAAAGAATGAATGCATTTTTGCTGCATTTCAAGGAAATGAGGAATAAACCTCGCAAGCATGCATTAAGAGAATTTTTTGCTGACAGTTCATATTCAGAGTTTGTCACTCTGACACTCACAAAAGTTGTATCTATGAAGTCCCACTCTAAGAGTTGTTTTAATCCGCAAGTCCACAATCACAAAAGATAATGAGAGAAGTACCATATAAGCATGCTTACCTCCATGGCCATCATAAACACCAAAGAATGATGTAGAATTGTCCAAATCCGTGAGTGCAGGGGAGAATATGTAAATGCATCAAAGATGAATTGTTCTAACTTTAAGCCATCCGTATACCCGTGGGTGGAAACGATTTTCTTCTCAGCAACGTGGTAGCTGCAGTAAAATGCATGCACATATTATATAAATGAAAAGGGACAGGGATACACGTCAACAAAGTAAAAATCTTGATTTTTAATAGGAATTATGTCGATATTCGGCTAACAAATTTTAATCTCAAAGTTGATGAAACTCTGAAATTAAGTAAACTAAATGGATGATAACAATAACAAAATAGGAGGCATGCACTTCCACACCCAAAAAATTGATTTTCTAAGTTGATGAAACTCTCAAAGTTGATCTATCATGTAATACAGTTAATATCTGCATCAAACATGAGTAGGGGCCTTGCACTTCCACACCAAAAAAGCATGAAAGCTGATTTGGTTGATGAGGATTCCTCTGACCATTTTCAATCAGGAAACTGGTGAAAATTTTATAATGGATCTACCAGTGAATCTAATTAAAAATACGAACAATAATAAAATGGAAGAGACATGAGAAATAAGATAAAGTAAGAGAATACTAACATGCTGTCTCTCTCAAGGCCATTAGCCACTTGATTCAAGAAATCCAAAGTGAACATATGCAAGCAAACCTGAACCATACAAAACATATAGTCAGGGAAAGAAGTACGAAAACGTAAGCAGGGGAGGAAATGTTAGGGATTATTGCCAATGCTGGATTACAGTTTCACATACAAAAAAAAAGAAAGAAAAAAGAAACCTTTAGTTAATTTAGTAGTTCCTGCTACACACCCCAAAGCATGTTTACTAGTTTACGTTGAGACAAGGAATCAAAATTTTCCACGCCTACGACAAGTTCAGTTTGTTAGTTTCATTACACCAACCATTGTTATATTTGTTCCACAAGTGTCTTTACAGGATCACCAGAAATTTTAAAAGGTCATTGTGAAAGATCCATACTTTTTGTCCATAAACAGACAATTAGAAGAGTAAACAGACATGTTCATATCTTGAAGATCACCCACAGCCTATGATGTTTCGGTCTCACGCCATCATTTTCATTAAGAAGTGTAAATGCTACTGCTCATTCACTAATATAGGTCATACAGGGTTGTGAGATCAGACATCACATTATTATTGTTCTACAATTACGGTAAGCAAGTATGAAACTAAACATGTCTCAAGAATATGCAAGTGTAGAAGTAGAAAGATGTGATCTTATCCAAACTATCCTGTAAGAATAACTAATAATATATGGAGCATATAGATCACACACTTTGACATGCTAGCATTCCTCTAATTTCACAGACAAATCATAAAAGTTTGTGTTCCTTTGTACCATATTTTCCACTTTGAAACTAATCCTCACAAAGGTTTTTCAAAACAATTTCACATTCCTATGGAACAACTAAAAATATTTCACTGAATTGACCTTGACTGGAGCTATAGAAGAAGTGGCAAAGATTTATACATTGCTCCAGCAATAGTAAGTCTTCCATGGTAATTCGAGTCAAGAAAATACGCTGGATGAGATTTGAGATATGACACAAAGATAGAAGATAGGTTCAAATTAGAAAATCAGAGTGGCAAAATTACTTCTTGATAAATGAGCAAAGTCTTCCATGGTATTTTTGCTATATAAGTGACCTCTAGAAAGTGTCTTTCAGAATGAAACCACAAAAACTAGTTGAAACTGTGTAGTATTGAGCTGTAGGGTTGATTTTGATTTATACCTCTTGACATGATATATCCACCAAGTGCCAGTACCATTAGCAACACGAAGGATCCAAATGCGTTAGCTATAACCATGTCCCTCGACAATGCAGCAACCACTCGAAAGAGCCCAGATGCCATCTGGTCAATCAGTAGGAGTAGAAAGTAGTGTCTAATTAACCTGCAGCAAAACAAATTCTATGTCATTGAATTCTTAAAAGGAGAGTCAGTCCAATGTGCAATGACATCAATACAACTAGATTCATAAAGGAGAAGATAGTTGTAATGTAGGTGGAAAACTTTGGATCATTGTAGAAGTCGATCTTAATAAAAAAGATTGCAGTAAAAGATTGTTTAGTGGATGTATTAGGATGGCTATTGGAGCATTTTTTACTGTCATAAACTACCAATTTAGAAGGCAGTGTTGTTTAATTAAGCCACTCATCTCTTAGACTGTGACCTCCTCATGGTGTTTAAGAGGGAATGGAGGAAAGGATATGTACGAGGAAATATGGATTGGTTCAATGTTAAAACATCGAAAACGTTGAGTTTATAAACAATATCTCGATTCTCAGATTGCAATCCCAAATTTTTTTGTAATAGATCATGCTGCAAAGTCATGAATACATACTCAGATGAGATGCTATTGAGAAATGCTATCAATAAGGATATGTGGTGTAGTGGTGGATAAAAAAAATTTATAATAATTTCTATCCTCATGTTTTCTAAAACTGTGAAAATTGTTTTGGATGTGTTCATCTACAACCACAAGGGGAAAACATTTTCCCTCTTTCCTTTTCATCCTTTTGTAGTTCCTGTCTAACATAAAAAAGGTTTATGACTTGGAAAAATAATGATAGTGTAATATTATGTACGTGTCCCCATATTGGTTTTTTTTTTGTCCGCGTTTAGGATACCTTGTACCCATGTCTGATATACACGTAGCCATGTCATTGCTACATAGCTACTATACCAATTGAAGATACTCTAAATTATAGAATTAAAAAAAAAATCTAGGTAATGTTTATTATCAAATTCTAAAGTAGATTTGTTAGAATAACATCAAACGAGAGTTGGTAAATTCCTGTGCCAGCCATTGCAGCATTTACACTGACGAGGTTCCAATTTTTCTGAAATGCCAACATGACATAAATTGATATTAAACCACTCATAGCCATAGCCAAAATCATACTCCAGAAACACCAATCAAGACTGGAATACACGTAAGAGAATAAGGTGAATAAATCCTACCTTCTCCAAGACAAAGTGAGGCTCGCCAACAACATAAGGAGGTGGATGAGCATCTCTCAAGAGTGGAAGCCTGGTGGTAGAATTTGCAGGTTTGGATGTGTGGAGCTTGAAATTACATGCAGTCACTGCTTCACCCACTGTAAGATAGATCCACTCTTCACCTATCTCCTCAATCAATCTGTTCCTGTCCATCTTCTTCATCACTTCACTTCCAGGGTTGGCTAACACTAGCTGATCATATCAACAATACACAACAAGGTCAAAATTTGCATTAACATAGTGAAAAAAAGGGGTTAACCCTTAATGGACTGCAAGCAAAAACAAATTCGTTCTATATGCTCTGTACCTTGAGCCCTCTTCGGTCCATGCATTTATTGGCTTCTTGGAGCATTTGAATCCCACTTGTATCAATGCTTCCGACGGCTGTTTAGAAAACAAGTTCTCACAATCAGGGTTTTGAACTATTGATTACAAACTAGTTTTACATTCCAAGTTCTAAATAAAATGTGGATGGTTGAGCCATGTTTATGATGAGTCTTACTTACCACTCATGTCTAGGATAACATGTTGTAAACTAGTCTCTCCCAATGATTTTAGCCTTTCTTCTTCCTCATCAATCCACCGCGAGATCCTGCAATGAAGTTGATACCCATTTAACATCACAAACGTTGAAGCAGGGAATATTTTGATGTATAAATTATATTGGGGAATGAAAAATACACCTTTCTCTCAAGTAGCTAGAATTGGCAAAGTAGATGGGAGCATCAATATGGAGAATGAGAACTTCTGGAACATTCGTAGCAGCTGGGTATTGATCCACATTTCTATAGATCATGGAATTCGGAATGTTGCCTAGAACATAAGTCTTGGGCCTTGCTACAAACAAGAGCACTCTCAGTACTGATATTGCAACCTGCATTCAAAAAGTCCATCAAGTCAGTAATGTTATCGATGTGCCTGGTAAAGGCCCAACTATGACTTGGCTAACTTAAGTCCCATTAACCCTAAAATGAACAATTAAGGATTGTGGTTCTGTTTAGGTTTGATTACTTACTGCAATGACTAAGCCAACAATGTCCAAACAGAATAGAAGAAGTTACCTTCTCGTCCGATGAGTTATCTCAAGCCTAATGAAACCCTCTTGTTCTTTAGGAAGTCTATAAGCTACAAGACAATCATGATCTTTTATATAAGACAAAGGTACATCAGGGTCCAAGTATCATGTCTCTTTACAATAGCTAAGAACCTATCAAGTGGCAACTTGGAAGTATCGGTTAAGAGTTCATAAGTCGGACTGAGAAAGAAGATCACTAGGAACAGTTTTAGTGTAAGTTTTACCTCTGCTAGTAATAAACTCTTGTTTAATCGTAAGCAGCACTCATTCCTGAAAGTAGAAAATTCATGGTTCAGTAATAAAACAAAAAGAACCAAACGAAATATATAAATAGATAATGGTATACAGACAGATACCACATATTCAAAATTCATGGTTCAGTAATATCCCTAGCTTTGTATACATTGCGATAAGTACCTTGCCCAATCTGAACAACAAAACATAGTTCAGTACCACATATTCATTAAAGGATTACAATAAAGGTACTCAATTTCAAAATACATCAACCAAAAAAGATAGAGAGGTTTGCGCTAGCCAGGACTCCTGGCTGCGGTCTGCATCTACGAGTACAACAATATGAGTCATATCCTTGTAATAATAACATCTCAGCCAACCATGTCTTTAAGGATCAAGTATGACAATATAACTTGGGAAAATGGTATCAAATTCAAAGGGTTCTAACATTATGGAAACGAAAAATGCTGAACAGAAGCAAGTTCTCTAAAGATGTCCTGCTGTTTACTCCATTCCATATTAGCACTCAAGTAAGCAGCTAGGATGTTTGCCTAAATTGCAAAATCAAATGAAAACCTTAACTATGATTGACAAAATTAGACAAAACAACTTAATCATCCAAAGGAACAATTATATCATGCATTACCAGCAACAAGTGCATTATTTGGTCTTGAATGAGTGAAACAAAAGGAGACACAACTAGAGTTATTCCATCACAAATTAGGGCCGGCAGCTGCAAATAATAGATATGAGTTCTACAAAAACTCGCATGATCTTAGGAAATTGCAAAGAATTCTCAAAGTGACAAACAAATGAAAAGATACATACCAACTTATAACTGTGTGAGATCTCAGATTCTGAGTTACCTCAAAATTTCACTCCAAGAAAAAGGGGGAAATTTTTTTTTCGACGGACTCGCTTCTTCTCCACCCCTGATTTCATCGTCTCTCTCTGAATGAGATGGATTGCAGAGGAAATTATGCTCTTGTTGTCCTTATTTGATCATTCAAAAAGAAAAGAAACCTAAACCTTCACTGCACCATTCTCCCCAACTTTCTCCTCTACCCCATGTTAGATGAATCAGATTGAGAGAGAGGCGAAAGTGATCGACAGAGCGGCGACGACAACAGAGAGAGCGAGAGTAGGGAGGGAGGCGAATGGCAGAGCGAGGGAGGGAGGAGAATCGCGGCGCTGTTTCTATCTTCTTCTTTGTAGGTTTTAAGTTGGAGAAAAGGATCTGAAATATTTGGCGGTAACGCGTTTTTAATCTCCCGCTTAAATGTTTATAGCATTTTGAGATTACAATGACTAAAAGTTGGTTTTTTATAGCGTTTGTGTAAAAACCGCTATTCTCAAAAGCTATAAATGCTCATTTTTGTTGTAGTGAATACACAACTCACATTGGTGTTTTCCCTCTGACCCCTTCTGCATGATTTGCGCTTAAGACCATTTCTTTCCTCTGTAATTTATTACCATTCTTCACATTTAATTATCAGAGCTAGATTCTTTTTTACCAGCTATCTAGCCAAAATTGGCTCCCCTTTAGTAATGGATGACCATTCTATCTACCATCTTGCTATGACCAAACTTAGATCATAACTGCATGCCGCCTGCAGGTGATTAAAGAATTGGAAGATGACCATATGAAGGTCTGCTACTATACAAATTTGACCATTTAGGTAGCATTGACTAATTAATTCTTATTTTTTTTATCAATAAACTTGGTTAATCAACAAACAAAATAGACCATCTTAACTTTTAGTAATCTTAAGAAAAAAAATGAGAGGGAGAAAAGAAAATGAACGACTTCGAAATGCAAAAGAAAAAAAAAGGAAATAGTCGGATTGAAGAAAATGAGTGATTACAAAGATAACAGGTGTGGTGGCTCTTATGCATAAGAAAAACGATGAGTCACTGTGGTAAATCTTTGGTAACGATATCTCATGCATTTAAGGGTATGCTTGGTTGCACGGAAAATAGACATAGAAATTGAAATTGTTTTCGTGAATTTGATTCTAAGGCCTCCCCCTCGGACTTGGATTCTCATGAGTAGTGAGAAAACAGTCTTATAGATAACCAAACAGCGAAAATCTACGGAAAATGGCTAACTAAACTTTTTTTTTTCTACTTCTTCTTCTAAAAGAAGGTATTTTAGGTGTCTGCAACTCTTAATTTACGATTATTTACTGTTATGGCAATAAAAGAAGTTAGTTTAACAATTCTTTGCTAACATTAAGGTGGTTACAGCAAAAAAAAAAAATTCAGAGCACCTATTTTGACGTGGGCCTGTGTAGCTCACCACAATTGTCCATGTTTCTTCAAAACAAATTAAAAAGAAAACCGACCTTGAATTAAAGATTAAGGCCACTATAAAAAAAAATTTGTTAGGTTTAAACAATATATCGTTAATTATCAGTAAAAATATATTTGTATTATCCATTTTACTTTTTTTATTTTTCACAAGCAAACCAGGTAAAAGACCCTCACAATAAGTTTCCTAACATCTCAAGGAAAACTCAGAGACAACCCCATATGCATGTTGGATATTATGTGCCAAGTAGACTTTTAATGAAGAAAGTGAATTATAAAGCTATACATGACCCATGGCTGGGGATTCAGTCTACTGCTTTTTAATTGGATTCGTTCAAAATTCCTACAGCTCACCCCAATGTTGAATTGCATGTAGATCAAGTAACTATGGCAAGTCTAACAAAGACCAGACCTTGAGCAGAGACAGGAACAGGAACAGGAAAATAGACTAGGTACATTGCGATGCCTGGTTGAAGAATTAGAAATATGATTAACGAAACTAATCAATCATTATACCTATAACTAATTAAATATAAATCGTCAAGGTCTAATTGCATAAATATTTATGATCCATTGTTCGTTCAATCCCAACTTAGACAGGTTGCAAGCAAACCAACAACTGAAATGGAACTGACTCGACCAAAAGTGAAAGATATCTTTATCATGTCCTAGCTTGCCAGCTTGAGGAAAATAAATTAGAAGAGATGTAGACGTACTGCTGGCTGATAAGTAACACTAGTACTGAAACATAATTACCACGGTCCATTGTGCGGTTAAAGATTATTTGTATTTGATCCATAGGATCGATGGACCCCGATATATACATTTTAGTATGATGTATTATGTAATCTAATAATATATCTAAAACAGGAGGAGAAAGTGAGTGAGACCTAACAGAGAGAAACAAAAGCTAGGATTGAGGACTGGATGAGTAAGTTGTTAAGCAGTCGCATTTGTTGATTCAGAAAAACAAGAAATATTGCCTAGTAAACCGGCAACCCATCGTAATCAAGACCCAACAATCTTACCAGATGGAATAACAAAAGCAAGAAAATCCAAGTATAGTGTTGTAGTAGTTTAATACTAGATAGCACTACAGTACAGAGTAGAGAAGAAGAGATGATCAAGACGAGTAAGCAAAGACAAGTACCCCAAACCACCCGCCAACCTGGACTTTGACATGGACGAAGATAACAACATAACATATGCAAATAGATGAGCTGAGAGAGCAGGACGGCAAATAGAATCAGTCCCCACCTGTCTTAACAAAAACAAACCAAGATGACGCGGCGTGGGCCTTGCTTGTCCCCTCGCTCTACTACACTTTCGTCGTTCGTTGATGTTGTCCTAAAAATCCAATGTTATTATTCTTTTCCACAAGTAACTTGCATGCCATCCCCATTGAATTCGTCACCTTCCTAGTTTTATCCTTCCACCTTCCCCCCTTCCCCTTGCGTGTAAAGTACGTTTACACACGATGATATGAACGACTTTTTTTATTTATTCTGTAAACATACAATTAGTACTTCATTGTACTAATAACCTCTCTATATATAAATACCCCTTCATCAATAGCCAACTTCATCACACCTCAAAACTCAGATCTCTCTCTCCCTAGCTCTCAAGCTCCTACTAATTCTCTCTTCCATAATTCTTTCATTTCTCCTCTCTCTAAAGCCTTAATGGCCATTGAATCGAGTCCGCTACCAACTGCACCAGTTGCAAATGATTGCCAGGAGAAACATGCAAAGGCGCTTCAATTCATCCAAGACATGACCAAGAATGTTGATTCTGTCCAACAAAATCTCTTGGCTGAAATCTTAACTCGTAATGCTAACACTGAGTACCTCCGCCGCTACCATTTGGATGGTGCTACTGATCGCCACACCTTTAAGTCTAAGCTGCCTATGATCAAATATGAAGATCTTCAGCCTGAAATCCAACGTATTGCTAATGGTGACCGGTCTCCTATTTTGTCAGCTCATCCAATTTCTGAGTTCCTCACAAGGTTAGTTAATTGTCTGGATTTGTCTAACAATTTAAGCTTTTACAATAAAAAGGGTGATTAATAAATAGTAAACGTGCGTTTGCAGTAGCAGTTACTATATATGCTAAATGTTTTTACAATTAACTAGAATTTTCATTACGAATTGACTTGACTTTACTTTGATTTGATCCAATACTAAACATACATTCCTCATTTATTTTGATGCACAGTTCTGGAACTTCAGCTGGTGAAAGGAAGCTCATGCCAACAATTGAAGAAGAATTGGACCGCCGTCAGCTACTCTACAGCCTTCTCATGCCAGTGATGAATCTGTAAGATAAATAAAAAAATCTCTAATCTAAATTCATTGATTTCATATATTTTCTTCCTTCAAACTTTGTGCTGCAATGTTAGCGCGTGCCTAACTTGATCCAAATTTTCATTGTTTAAACAGTTATGTACCTGATCTTGACAAGGGCAAGGGGCTATACTTCTTATTCGTCAAGTCCGAAACAAAGACACCTGGAGGTCTACCTGCACGTCCAGTGCTTACAAGCTACTACAAAAGTGAGCACTTCAAGACCAGGCCTTACGATCCTTACATGGTCTACACCAGCCCCAACGAGGCCATTCTCTGTGCTGACTCCTTCCAAAGCATGTACACCCAAATGCTCTGTGGCCTCTACTATCGAGATGAAGTCCTCCGAGTCGGTGCAGTGTTTGCCTCTGGGCTAATTCGAGCCATCCGCTTCCTTCAGCTCAACTGGCAACAACTTGCTCATGATATTGCTACTGGGACTCTAAACCCCAAAGTTACCGATCCCTCCATCAGACAATGCATGTCCTCTTGCCCAATCCTAAAACCAAATCCTGCACTCGCAGCATTCATCGCAAGGGAGTGCTCATCCGAGGATTGGGAAGGAATTATTACTAGAATTTGGCCCAACACCAAGTATTTGGATGTCATAGTTACAGGTGCCATGGCACAATACATTCCCACTCTCAATTACTACAGTCGTGGCTTACCTCTATTGTGCACCATGTATGCATCTTCTGAATGCTACTTCGGCCTTAACCTCAAACCCATGGTCAAGCCATCTGAGGTGTCTTATACCATCATGCCCAACATGGCTTACTTTGAATTTCTACCCCATGAACATGAGTCCTCCAATGGTCACCTTGTTGATCTTGCGGGTGTTGAAGTTGGCAAGGAATATGAGCTTGTGATTACCACCTATGCAGGATTATATCGCTACAGAGTTGGTGACATACTCAGAGTCACTGGGTTTTACAATGCCGCCCCACAATTCAAGTTTGTAAGGAGAAAGAATGTTCTGTTGAGCATTGATTCTGACAAGACTGATGAAGCAGAGCTACAAAAGGCTGTGGAAAATGCATGTCAGCTCCTCCGTCCATTCAACATTAGTGTTGTGGAGTACACAAGCCATGCTGACACCAAAACCACCATTCCTGGGCATTATGTCATCTACTGGGAATTACTGGTTAAGGATCCTGCCAACCCTCCTACCGATGAAGTACTCAATCAATGTTGTCTAGTCATGGAAGAGTCGTTCAACTCCGTTTACAGACAAGGTCGAGTTGCAGACAACTCAATTGGACCACTAGAGATCAGGATTGTGAAAAATGGCACATTTGAGGAGCTAATGGACTATGCAATCTCTAGGGGTGCCTCTATTAACCAATACAAGGTGCCTAGGTGTGTTAACTTCACACCTATCATGGAGTTGCTCGACTCCAGAGTAGTCACTACACATTTTAGCCCTGCTTTACCCTATTGGACCCCAGAACGCCGACAGTAACCATGGAGAAGACTGATCAATTGGTTTCTTCATCATGTCTTTATTAAAAAAATTTATATGCGCCGCCTTCAAGCTTTAGCTTGTGTAGCTACTAAAACCAGTTAATGGTGTATCTCTTTCTTTTCTTACCCAATTGTCACTCAATCCAAGTTATCAATCTGTAACCATACTGTGCAGACTCGCAATGCAGTTGTAACACATAATAAAACTTGATGTTTTCTTTCTTCCTTCCTCGAAAAATAAGCAAAGCAAAGCAGAGACTAGTCTCCAATGTGAAAAACGTGATCCAAAAGCTTATATGTTGAAGTGTCCTGGAAACTACACTGCTTACTAATTGGCATATGAGTATTGAGTACAGCTATCAACTTTGAAAAAGTGCTTCTCCTTTGTGACCCACAAGGTGGACTTATTTTCTTTGAAAAAGTACTTTTATTTTCTTTAATTTAAGGTTCGGCGATCCTAAATAACCCCAGCTCAATTTCCAAAATAAAAAAAAAATAATAATAATAATAATAATTAGTAAGTTTACATTGAATCCAAATAGGCAACTGAAGAAGTTTGGATTCTGGACCAATTTTTTATTGATGAAAAAGCTATTCATACAATCTCTTTAGATTTTGCAAGAGAATGATTTTATTGACCCAATTACACCCTGTTTCCAGTTCCTCGAATTAGACTCGGAAGAAAAAGAAAAAAAAAAGTAGAATTGCTTTTTATAAAAGCATCTGTGACTCAAAACCAGTTTTTCGGCTACAGAGGAGCTTGTGAGTGTATAGTACACTTGATCGTGGCGCTATATAGTGCACACCAAGTTTGAGTAGTTCCATTCCATGCCTACCTTCTTTGACTCGTAGAAGTTGCAAAACCATGCAATTTAGTCATATGGTATGTAATTCAACCAAGGATCTCATTCGATCCACTGTTAAAGATTTTTGGAATCGAAGCAAGGACGACAACTTATCCTTTATTCTGAATGAATTTTATGCTTTGCTAATGTTTGTTTGTTTTGAAAACATCGTCAACTCATTATTTTGCTGGAATTGGTCGTGGCAGTTGAACTTGACCACTGTTATAAATACAATAACAACAGCTACTATGGGTTTGGGATTACGCATAAAATAATTCCTCTAATCCTCTTCCCTAATCAATAGGAGTACTTAACAAAGACCTGGTCATGCTCTAGTGCTTCTCTTCTCTGTAGATTTTTTTTTCTGATGTCACCCATGTCTGCTGATCCTGAGATCAGACCTGTATTCAAATGTTGGAGACACATGTACTCTTGTTGTTGTTTCATTGCATTCAATAGAGGTATTCAAGGGAGATTTTGGAATCACACTGGATGCACAAGGAGAAATGGAATCATGGTCATTGTATGAGACCTTCAAAGTGATCGATTGAACTTAGCTTCTGCCAATAGTAGTCTGGTTCGACGGTTAAGACTAATGTGGTTTAACCCCCACGTCTTGAGTTCTCCTTTTTAAGAATTTAATGTCAATGATTAAACTTTGGTATGCTTTCCTGCCACTGGGAATAATTTAGTTAGCAGTGCAAATGGCATAAGATGATCTCAACTTGGCTTAAATTTGTGTAACTAATTAACTACCATTAATTACTTGATAGGGCCATCGTTTTGTACTTGATAATGTGGCAAAGGTTTCAATCTCTACCTCCAGCCAAGTTGAGATCATTTCATGCCATTTGATCATCTCATTCCAAAAACAAAAAAAAATCTCTACCTCCAGCCATGTGTAGAAAACAAAAACAAATGCAAACACAAAAAGTAACAAACAAAATAAAATAAACTGTAACTCATTTTCTTTCCAAAACAGTTTTAATACTGAGAAATTGCATAATATCACCTTCTACAACATATGTTGTTAGTCTTTCTTTGTATACTGTCTTTGATCAGTGATAACTAGAATTCAACAACATATCTAACTTCTGAAAATTCCGCCAGATTATGATGCAGCAAACATGATAGTAACTGTACCTAACCATTCTGGGTAGCCAGGGTCCATGGTAAAATCATCAATGTCACGCACGGAGAGTGCTAGTTCTATAGATTTCGATCTTTTCCTTTGGCACCTCTCCTAAACACTAGGTGGTGTTTGTTTTTTTGAAGTGTTCAAAAACTAACTTCTAACTGGAGTTGGAATGAATTGTCTGTTTCACTTCTAAATGATGCTCATTTGTAAAATTAAAGGTGTTTATTTTTAAGTGCTTATTTTGAAGCTTTTTGAATTTTTGTTCACCACTAAAATTAACTCCCCTTCTCTACCTGTTTTCTCTCCTCTAAACACCATGGAGATCTCCCTTCCACTACCACAAAAAAAAATCATATATCCCTCTCCTTTCCTTATACAATCTAATGCAGAACATATGACTAAAATAATTGAAGACATGATGGACCGATAAAAGACAAAATGATGTAACCGAAATTTACAGATTTGGCATCCAAGCTCGGAATGAGGCATGTGATACCTTTTCGGAAAGGGAAACCACGTTACGGATACAACAACACTATACTGTTTTATAATAAAATTTAATTTCTATTTTCCAAATAGTATTTTAGTTTAGTTTCTAATAGGATTATAGTTTTTATTTTCCAATAAACCTTGGATTTTCAAATGCTACTAGGACAATCCAAGGTCAAGTTAGGTCATTAAATTGCTCTCATGTATTGTTCAAGGAATATTTCAATCAATTATTATTCAAAGAAACCTTTGTGTTTTGCCTTTTCTAGTGGATTCCAATTTTTTTTTTTTTTTTTTTTTGTATTGCATCACAATCTCAAGATAAAGAAAAAGATGTGAAGGAAGAAGGGAGGAGAATGGGAGAGTGGTGGTGGTGGCCGACGGTTGCGACACTGCTCGAGTGATGGAGAGGAGGTAGATAAGAGATGATGGTTGATGGAGAAGAGGGGTAGCACAATAGTCATTTCAAATTTATTATGAGATTATTATTGGAATTAATTTTTATTAAGCACTCAGTACTAAGTGATCAGCAACCCCCCCTCTGTTGCTTACTCCAATCAGAAGTTCAACTTATGATCAGAACTAAAAACAAACGCCCTAAACAGAGTGTCCACTTCTTATTAAGACTTATGACTCTATTCAGAACAAATTGGAATGAATATAGGAAATTGCTATGTTTATCCTACTAAAATCCTTTTCTCACCCTGGTAAAAGTCCAATTTTTCCTTCTCCCACCGTAGTACAGCTACAAGCTCAAAACAAAACCTCTTCTCACACCCTACTTCTCAACCGTCCCTCCTTCTTCCCTCCTCTATTTTCCCTTTCAATCCATCATAGCCACCACCAATTTCTCTCATCCTCTTTTAAAACACCTACCTACCACCGTCGTTGTCGTTCATCACCTATCCTCTCATTGACGCCAAGTGCTCTCTACCTCTATGCTTCTTCTTCTTCGATTAACAAAGGAGGAGAAAATGTGATTGTGGTCGATTGTCGGAAAGGAAGGGAGGGTGAGGGTGGTAGTGATTGTGGTCGATTGACAATTGACGAAGATGAAGGGAGAGTGAGGTAGTTGGTTGAGAAGGATAAGAAGAAGAATGTAAATTGTTAAAAATAAAATTTGAAAAATACATATTAACTTTTTTTACTGTCAATGAAGTATTAGCTCTGGTAGACTTGTGGCGGATGATATCACAAATTCAGGGTTCGAACTCTGCCGGCGGCATTGGGGATGGGACGGGTTAAGGGATAATAAAAAGATTAAAAATAAAAAGAAAAAAGAGAAAAAAAAAAATATAAAAAAATCAACTTTTAACCTTAATACTGACTAGTTCTTGTCGAGTTTAATTGATTTCTTACTTGAGTCATAGACAATTTACAAACAAATATCGATTTTGAAATTGCAAATCAATGGATACTTATCAAACCTATCAATTTTCGTTAAGCCAAATTCAATATAGTGAGAATGGAGATGGTTGAGTCTCTCTCCTTTATTTCTTGACAGGTGAGGCAGGGTGGCAGTGGTGATGGATTGATTTATTGAGAATGGCAGGTGGTTTTGTCTCTCCTCCCTTTTCTTCTTCATTTACACTCTTTTTATTCTTGGTTTACAAAAGAACGGGGTGAAGATAGGGCGGTCGATGAGAGGAGACGGTCGTAGCAATGGAAGTTGCAATTGATTTATGTGAGGGGGGAGAAAAGAAGGTTGCGGTGTTGATTGGTTTACATAGAGGAGAAGAAAAATGGGTGGTGGCTATAGTTGATTATTAGGGAAGAGGGAGTTGGGTGTATGATGGTGGTTATGGTGGATTCAAATTGACAAATACCAATCGTTGGGTGGGGAACCAAAAGGAATTTTCAAAAAAAAAAAAAACTTAACTAGGGTGGAAGAAGGAAAGAGGATAATAGTGAAAGCGAAGTGTCTTTATTATCAAAGTTGTCAACAAAAAAATAATAATAAGCAATTTAAAAGGTTATGATGGTACATCTGCTCCAATAGCTAGCATATTTTGCACACGAGTAAGTCTAGTCAGTCATGTTTGCCAGCCTTTTTTGGTATTTTTACACTTTTTGTCCATTCTCTTTAAAACTCAACCACAAACACTATCTATAGAAGAGATAGAAGTGTAAAAAAAAACCCAAAAATGCCAAAAAAAAAAACTAGCAAACATGGCTGGCTAGAATTGTTGTTTGCAAACAGAGGAAAACTAGTAAAGCTAATTGGAAACATAACACGACAATCATACAGTACTCATAGTTGATCACATTTAAGTCTAATGGATGTAAATGGGTCGAATATGGACCAGACCAACCTGTACCCACTCTGATTTGATAAGAAAATTTTTTTTTGAATCTGATCCAATAATCCGATGAATTATCAAAATCAAATCTATACATTGTTTAGCATATAGATATATGTTTTTAGGAAATAAGATCCAACAACTAGTATACTGTTATACATTATTTATCTTCTTTTCTTCACCTTGATTATTTTTTAGGGCTTCCCCATTCGCACGAATCTGATTGAGGGCAAAAAAAAAACTGAGAAGGAGGCAGAGTGGGGTGGTACCGTCGGTAGTGGAAAAGAAGAGAAGGGGAAGATAGGAGAAGAAAAACTTGAAGAAGAAAAACAAATAAGAAAAAAAAAAAAAATATATATATATATATATATGACCGGTCGGCTAGGCAGGGTGAGGCGGTGCGGCGGTGGTGATCGGGTGAGGAGGTGCACTAGTGTTGTTCCCTAAGAGAGAAGAGAGGTGGTAATTGGTTTTTTTTATATTGGTGGGTGTCCTTCAGTGGGTGGTAGTGTGCTTTAGAAAGTAGGGAATAGTGGTGTCCTTCAGCCAAATTGGTGGTGTCAAAAAGGCATTACCTTTCGCAATTAACATGATACCCGAAACCTAAGAAACTAATTTAGTATGGTTTAAGTATTTTCTTTCTAACTCAAAATTGATGAAATAGACAGTTATTGAAAAAAAATGAAAATAATGAAATAGATTGAGAAATGAAATAAGGAAACTAATAAAGAAGATCAAGCCAAATGGATGAGATAATACAAAACGAAAATACTAGGAAATCAGGTTTTGCAACTAGGGTGACGTGGCGTGATCTTGAAAGAACGATAAAATTCCCAATACAAAAAAAGGTTTATATTCAAACTTGTTAGTCCTATCTATAGGAGGTATATGAAAAATGTAATGTGACTCTGTTTCCTTGGGTCATTGGCCATGAGCCGAATTTACTATCATCATCATCTCAAAGCCCATTCCCCATAATCTCGGGGTCAGCTTATGTATTTTGGTTCTCCAAGCAATGCGGTCTTCCCACATATCCTCGCTTAATCTAAGCTCAATGATGTCTTTCTTTCACAGCCTTCATCCAAGTTTTCAACAGTCGTCCCCTCCATCCACACCCTCCACTAACTTGTCAATCTAAATATTTTCTAATTAACATCGTGCTTGATATCCTCTGCACGTGACCAAACCGCGTTAAAGGCTTTTCTCTAATTTTGTCCTCTATGGGCGCTACACCTAAGTATCTCCTAATTCTTTCACTCATAACTTTATTCTTACGGGTGTTACCGCGCATCCATCTTAACATACGCATTTCTGCTACAGTCATCTTATACGTATGTTGTCGTGTAGTAGCTCAACATTTTGAACCGTAAAGCATGGTTGGTCGAACAATTGTCTTATAGCATTCCTTTGTAGTCTTGCAGGCATCCTTCTATCGCATAATACTTCTGACGTCATTCATCATTTCTTCCAACCAGCTTTAATCTTATGGTTTACATTTTTTTACATTGTAGATTCTAGATATCAAAAAGCCTCACACTTTGGAACCTCCACGCCTTCGATCTCAATTGAATTACTCATCCCTCTTTATTCACAACCAAAGTTGCGCACTAGATGTTTGTCTTCGAACGACTAATTCTAAAACCCTTACCCTCTAATGTTTTCCGCCACCTATCTAATTTTCGACCTAAACCTTCACTAGTCTCATCAATTAAATCATCTACAAACAACATGCACCAAGGTACATCTTCTTGAAGACGTCTCATCAACTTATCCATGACCAAAGCAAATAGGTATGGACTTAAGGTTGACTCTTGATGTAGTCCTACTGATACTGGGAATTCATTGGACATCCCGCTTACTGAGCGAACACTTATTACAGCCCCTTCATACATATCCTTAATGATATCAACATAACATTGAAACACTTTCTTCCTTCCTAGCACCCACCAAATTAACTCCTTGGGAACTCTATCGTAAGCTTTCTCCAAATAAATAAAAACCATATGCAAACTCTTACGTTCCTCTCGATATTTTTCTATAATTTGCCTAAGCAAGAAGATGGCTTCCGTAGTAGACCTACCCGGCATAAATTCAAATTGATTTTTCGAAACAGTGGTTAACTCCTAAGTCTTCGCTTTATGATACTCTCCCAAAGTTTCATTGTATGACTCATAAGTTTTATCCTTCTATAGTTCGAGCAGTTTTGAATAACTTCCTAGTTCTAATAAATTGGTACCACAATGTTGTGCCTCCATGAATCTAGCATTTTTCTAGTTTCCAAAATCCTATTAAATAGCGCAATTAGCGATTGAATCTCAACTTCTCCCAGACATTTTCACGTTTCAATTGATATATCAACTGGTCCAACTATCCTCCATGTCTTCAATTTTTTCAAATCTTCTCTTACTTCTTTAGCACTAACTCTGCGATGGAACACGTGATGCTTTCCTTCCTGTGAAATATACTCTTCTAAGTTTAAGTCCCCTACATGTGTCCCGTTGAGTAGGTTCCAAAAGTAATCAATCCATCCATCTAAAATAACTTTATCCTACATTAAAACTTTTTCATCCTCATGCTTTACACATTTAACATGATTCAAATCCCTAATTTTTCGTTCTCCCGTTTTAGCTATCTTGAAGATATTATTTTCCCTTTCCTTGTACCTAACCTATTATACAGATCATCATATGCTCTTTTTTTTAGCTTCCCCTACTATTTTACTACTCAACCTCTTAGCTTGCTTATAGAGTTCATAAGAGTCTAGGCATGTATCTCTTTGCCACTCCTTAAAGCATATTTTCTTTTCCATAATGACTTGTTGTACATCAGCGTTTCACCACCACGCCTCCTTATCATATCTACCTCTTCCTTTGGTCTTTCCTAACTCTTTCTTTGTCTCTCTTCCTATACGAATCAGCCAAAATTTATTGTATATGCAATAAATACAATAAATCAAGGTGTTGTGCTCGGTGTATAGATCGTGTCTGAGTTGTTTATTTCTATAAAAGGCTTATCCAATTTGAGTTGTTTTTACTTCAACTAGGAAAGAAAGGTGCATGTAGCGAGAATCGATTTTGAAATCAGATGTACAAACCATAGCATTTAGTGACTCATTCAGAAATCAACTTTGATTCTCCATTTTCAGCTTTTCGCCAACTCTATTCTAGTTGTACAAGTGTGTACATTCTCAACAAATCCTTGGAGAATAGTAACTATGTACTAACCTCAAGGCCGAAATCCTATGTCAGACCGACATATTTGTTGGAATACTAAGTCCACTCCATTTATTCATGGGTCTAAATTGTTTATGTGCTTATCTACAGTAGTACTGTGTGAATTTATGTTGTAGCTATATGATTGGTACCACCGACAAATGTTATAGTCCCACGATCTCATCTCGCTTCCGCTTGATATATGATTGAATTCACTCTCTCTACAAGTTCAAGTTTTTAGAGAATTAGCAATTTACCAATATCATGCAGTGTGAACACACTATGTCATTCTGAAACAGAGAATGTGAATTACTGGTATTACCATTGGTGATAAAAAAGATAATCAATCATATAATAGAAAATAGATAACTATCAAGTGTTCTGAAGAAATCACAAATTTTTATAACACCCACGAGCGAGTTTATTTTTCCCTGTTTTTTTTTTTACACAAAGCAAGCTAGAGTTAAGGGGACCATCCTCTTTATTAAAGAATCAAACACTAATAACAACACCTCTACTACAACATTACAGACAACTACTTGACTCTAAATGCAAACAAAAGCTCCAAGCAAGAACAAAAAAGAAAACACAATACAGGCCTCAAGGGATACTCCAACAAGCAGAAACTGGACTAATACCAAAAGATCACCACATCACAAACGACTACCTCATTCATCTCCCCACATCATAATCTCTTAGTTACCAAGTGCCATTGCATCTTTGTTCACTGGCTTCTGTAACTTTCTAAAGGGGAGGAGATAAGATAAGTAGAAGGATTGGTATCCTATATAGAAGAGGAAACCTCGCATCTGTCAACGTTGGAACCATTTGAACTATCTCTCCTACAACTTCCTTGGTTTGCTGTGGAACGACACAAGCTCCTGTCACAATCCTAATGGCTTGTTTGGAGTCAGCTTGCACACACAGTAGCTAGTGGCCCAGAGCTGTTCCCAGTCTTAATCCATGCATAATTACAAGGACTTCTAAGTGAAGATATTAGCCTACCTCCTTTTTCTTAAGCAAGCGTACATGTAAGCTAAATTAATGTGAATCGCATTATTTGGAAAACGGGATAAAAAAGATTCAGAAACAAAACCTTTTGAAGTCACCATGCTCGGGAAAGATGAGAATCTTGATATGTGAGGATAAAAGCAAAATATGATTGAATCTAGCCTCAAGGATGATCAAAGAAAAGTTGAGATGTGATGAATAAAACCCAAACATTTGTGAAGCCATCCTTGAAGGACGATTCTACTAAAAGTCGGAAAAGTATTAACCTATTGTGTTACCCAACCCATGCTTCATAACCTCATACATCAGCATCATGGCCATCGGCTTCTGCTCCAAACTTGGTGTTTAAAAGCAGTTTTAAGTTAGGCACGTCTGGAATTACCAACCATTTTTTGTTAGTGCTCTTACAATTTGCTAAAATTAGTTGTGACACTTTTATACGCATACCAAATGAGGTGCGTCATTAACTAACCCATGACATAATTGCACATAAATGCATCATGATGCAACTAAACATTAGTTTCATTTTATATAGTTACATACACTAACTAATATTGATTTCTGGCACTCAATTTTGCTTTGTATTTCATGTAGAAAATATAACTAATTTACAACATTTTGCAAACAAAAAAAGCTAAAAAAAAATGGGTAGTACACATCCAAAATCTTCACAAACTACTACTTCATTCAAATCCTAGAGGTACGTATAGCAAAATCTACATTTTAACTGAATTTTCAAGGTAAACAAGTAGTCACAGCACAAATACGTATAAAAGCAGCCCAAAAAGAAGCAAAGAAATGTGAATACAAAACAATAAAATCTCATCATATCTGCTGCTAAGGAGCCCTTCTATGCATTTGCTACAGCAACAGACATCCCAGAGAAGGATGAAGAAGATCCTTTTTCATTTCCAACACTGTTGAATCCACATGCTCTTTGTACTTCGAGACAATCAACCAGCAATAGCAGTTCATCCGCACACTTTTGGATTTCTTCACTTAAAAACATCCAGTAACTTTGCACTACATACAAATCATGGTAATGCACGTGTATCTAGCAGGGAATTAACAAACGTAATGCAAATGCAATTGAATCAACAACAGAAAAGACTTAGTGTATTGGGTAATCCATAACAATGATATGCTCGGTAATTCACTCTTGGATTTGTTTGTATTGCCACAAACAGGAAAACCATCTCTCAAGGTGGCAGAGATGGCATCTTGAGTATATGTCTTCGACTTGTTGATCCTAAATTCCTGATGAATTATGAAAAGACAAAGCAAGAAACATCTCCACTTACATGTCCATTGAAAACTATGTTGTCAACACCATAAGAATAAAGTAGTGCTTCCATCTCCACCCTCATGCATTCAGCTTCCTTGTAATGGGTTTTGTAAGTGCTGTACCAAGGTGGGTCCCAAGTAGCTATCAACCATGGAGTTACTGATCTATCCACACTGGCCAAATCTTTCTGCAGCCACTTGTATTGGGAGTCTGTCATGGTAAAATAACACAAGTTTATTAATTAGATGAGAAGTTGGAACCTAGGAAGACTGAAATGCATGTAGCTTAGCCATTGCATATATGACGGAAATTTTCCAACTAACATGTCCAACAAAGTCCATAATTAACAAAAAGGTCTGACATTCCCCTACATTTTTATATAACAAAAGTTAGATGACACAGATAATGAATATTGTTCAAACTCTGAATCTGCATTTGTAGCACCACCCAACCTATATCTATTAGTGCAAAACACAGTAATTGTTGAATTCTAGCGATTTCATTATATCAAGTACTAACAACTTAACACGTGACAATGTGTACGACGTTACCATTTTGTCAACCATGGAAAAATTAGAACAATTAAGTACTAACAAGTGACAACCTCAATGATCCTCAAATGAAGACCTCAGTAGGCCTGCGGCAGGCCGCCTGCTTTAGCAAGCAGACACTCTACCCTTGACTCCATTTCTCTAATAAGACTAAAACACTTGCCTAAAGCCTCTCAAGGTTTTATTTCATCCAAGTTGTGGAGATTCAACTTATACACAGATTTCTCCAATTCCTTGGTATAGTTCATTATACAGTAAAATAAATCCTTTAATTGATTAAAAAGGCTGGAAGTCATGAAGTCACCTGATTTCTATTAGTCATTGTAGGCACCAAGCATAATGAAATGCATCCCTCCTGCATTGAAGGAATAGTAGAATGTAGAGGAAGATCCACTTTCTTCAGAGGGAAATGCAAATGTAGAACTATAAGTTACAAACGTCTTGTTTTGCAACCTGTTGTTCTATCTCATGGTTCCCTTCTACCACCATAATAGGAACTTTCGAAATCAAATCCTGCATGTACCCGAAAATATGGAATTCATAGTAAGTACACTCAAATCCTGACAAAAGGAAGAATGATATTTATAAGAAGAATCATTCAATTGAATGTTCTTCACTTGTTCCTATATTTCACAAACCATGAATTAATTATAATTCTGAAACATGGTCAATTGTCACTGAAAAAGCAAAAAATTCCGGATTTCAGCAAAAAAATATACCATAATAAAAAGTTTTGTGTTAAGGAAAAGATGTTATGTTGAGAGTAAGAGGTAAAAGGCTTGTACCTGAAGAAATAAATTTTGGTAGCTGATTGATGCCAATGTTACAGTTTCATTCTGTATAGGTAACCATTCTTTTGCTTCAACTGCCTGGTGAAGCCCATCACTCCAACCTCTCCCCTGTCAAAACATGTAACAATCAAGAAGATGCATAGTCATATTCAATTGACTAAAGAGGGACTAACGAAGAGGAAGAAAGGAATCTAGCCACTAAAAACAAAAGACTGCGATGAAAGAAAAATGCAGAACTCGACCAGTGAACTCATCCACAATAAGAACCTCTTTGCCACACACAATGTAGCCAACATCTCTAAGAAAGAGCTCTCTTGCTTTATGGCATTTATAATGTATGATGCCCACTATTCTCGAGGATCATACAAATCCTTTACATCCAAGATCTCTTCAGCATCCTCATAGCCTTGTTCTGCTAGTAGAACATTTTTTTGATTCTCATCAACCTGAAAAAACCAATCCAAATAAGAAGCACAAAAACATATATGCATGTTAAATAGGATAATTCTCTTTCTGGTTAGCATACTCTTCTACTATGTCATACCAATTATTTAAAAAAAAAAATTAGAATAAATCCACTGACACGAGCGAACCAAGTGGAAAATATAAAATCCATATTGTGTTATATCACATTGAAAGGGAAGAAACCTTATAAACAATATAAAATCCTTATTCCATTTGAAAAATATAACACCATACAAATATCACATGAGAAATCATATGAAATTGAATTATACACAAGAACTGGAGATGGATATACTATTAGATTATACCATTAGGAATACAACAGGGAGTTCACCATTATGAAGCAACCATTGAAAACACCACCAATTGACTCGAGACTAAACCAAAGAAATTAAAACCAAAATAGTTTTGTGTCTTACCTTGAAAACTCTTGAGAAGATACTCTGACTTCAATAAGAAGAAAGTAGAAGTACGAAGAAAGTGCAGTACACAGCTGTTGTTAGATAACGAATTCAGTAAGAAACAAGTAGTTAGAGTTCATTCAAAGTAATCTAATTATCACCATAGGGTGCTACACTAACCTGCAACCAAGTGTTTTCTTAATCTCCTCAAAACAAGCAAACATAAATGCACTGAATCAAATAGTAAACTTGAAAAAAATTTAAAGATGGTGATAGGTCATCCTACAAGTAACTGAGATTTTAATTGTTTTTTCCAAAATGAATTAATTTAGTGGTTAGATGTAGATTATGCATATCCAACAAACACTTGAAACTACAACAGAAGTGTTTCATATTTGTTCATAAAGTTACAATGTCACCAATTCTACATAATTGCAACACTACATGGCAAACAACTCCAGTTCTTAGAGAATGTAACATTCAGAAACCAAAACTCACATCGGTGCAGGTGATCAAAAAAATGCACAGTACAATTATCACAAATAGCACATGACAAAAGGAGGCACATGTTTCTTCAGTTTCCTGTCATTCGTGCATGATGCCTAATTTGAAAGTTGGGATAATGTAACATGAAACTTAAGGACAGAACACGCAATATATATATAAAGAACATGGACGAAACCGAGGACTAGTGTTAGAAGGATTTTCAAGAATAATGATAAGGAAAGAACGACATTCTTTTTTTCCAGAAATACGAATGACGCCCCTCTTATGAAGGTACTGAGTACAATATTCTCCCTTTTTTGGCTCATTAAAATCAATCACATAATCAAAATGCATGACCCACACTTACTTGGAAAATATTACCTCTAAGAACATAATCAAGTATCACCAATGCCAGTCAAAACACCAAAACGTAATGTAAAATGTTTTTGTACTTTTAAATCATCATCATCATAATCATCAAAGCACATTCCCGATATTTTTGGGGTCGGCTACACGAATTTTGGTTCTCCAAGTAATGCAGTCTGCCCACGTATCCTCGCCTAACCCAAGCTCAATGATGTTTTCCTTCACTGCTTTCATCCAAATTTTCAACAATCATCTCATCCGTCTACATCCTCCATTAACTTGCCAATCTAGACATTTTCTAATTGGCGTCGTGCTTGGTCTCCTCCGCAAGTGACCAAATCACGTTAAACGTCTTTCTCTAATTTTGACCTCTCTGGGCGCTACACCTAAGTATCTTATAATTCTTTCATTCCTAATTTTATCCTTACGGTTATACTACACATCCATCTTAACATACGCATTTCTTCTACCGCCATTTTATCCGTAAGTTGTTCCGTAGTAGCCCAACATTTTGAACCGTATAGCATGGTCGGCCGAACAATTATCTTATAGCATTTCCCTTTTAACCTTGCAGGCATCCTTCTATCGCATAATACTCTTAACGTCATTTTCCATTTCGTCCAACCAGCTTTAATCATATAGTCTACATCTTTTCCAATAGCCCCATTTTTTCGAATTATAGATCCTAGATATCGAAAAGCCTCACACTCTGGGACCTCCACGCGTTCGATCTCAATTGCATTACTCCTCCCTCGTGATTGAAAACCAAAGTTGTAAACTAGATATTCTGTCTTCAAACGACTAATTCTTAAACCCTTACTCTCTAAAGCCTCCCACCACCTATCTAATTTTCGACCTAAATCTTCGCTAGTCTCATCAATTAAGACAATATCATCTGTGAATAACATGCACCAAGATACATCTTCTTACAAATGTCTGGTCAGCCCTTTGAAACTGACTGACCACCTAACCCTCTGAAACTGTTGGCCACCCAAAATCTTCTTTCTAAATTGTTGGCACACATCTCCCTATAAGGTCCACCACTTAATTCTCGATCTAACATTTTCTTTAGCAATACGACCCCTACTCTTAAGACAAAAATCGATGACTAACAGCATATATTGGTTTGTCTGACAAAAATCGAGGACTAACAGCCTATGTTGGTTTTTGTATTTTTAAATAAATGAAAAAAATTAAAACATAAAATATGATAGGAAATTTTTGCAACAATTGAACAGTGTAGACTACGAGTTTCTCGTAATGCCATTTGGTCTTTCCAACGCTCCGGCCACATTTCAGGCGTTGATGAATGCGATATTTCGGCCTTATTTACGGAAATTTGTGCTCGTGTTCTTCGACGACATCTTGGTGTATAGTCCAAGCCTCGAGAAACATGTTGAACAGTTGGAGACGGTTTTGGGCTTATTGCAACTTCATTCTTTGTATGCGAACAGGAAGAAGTGTGAGTTTGGGAGCTCAAAATTGGGCTACTTGGGCCACGTAATTTCGGCTAATGGGGTATCGATGGATCAAACCAAGGTTCAGGCAGTGTTGGATTGGCCGCAGCCTTCGAACATCACGGCACTACGAGGTTTTTTGGGCCTCACGGGTTATTACCGCAAGTTCATCCGGGCTTATAGTCAAATCGTTGGGCCGCTTATATCATAGTAAAAAAAAATGGGTTCGCATGGAATCAGGAAGCCGAGAGTGCTTTCCAGGGGTTGAAGCGCGCCATGACGACTGCTCCGGTTTTGCGAATGCATGATTTCTCTAAAGAGTTCATCGTCGAGACCGACGCATCAGGGTTTGCGGTGGGTGTTGTTCTGATGCAAGAAAAACATCCCATTGCATTTTTCAGTCAGGTTTTGGGGCAGAGAGCGAGGCTCAAACCAATTTATGAGAAAGAGCTCATGGCAATCGTGTTCGCAATTACTAAATGGAGGGCTTATTTGCTTGGCAGAAAGTTCGTCATCCGCACTGATCAGAAAAGTTTGAAATTTTTGATGGAGCAAATGGTCATTGGACCGGATTATCAGAAATGGGTAAGTAAATTACTTGGGTTTCAATTTGAAATTCAATATCGAACGGGGTCGTCTAATGCAGCAGCGGACGCTCTTTCTCGGATTTCTCTCTCTCCGGGTTGTTCACATATGAGTTTGCCGACTTGGCGTGATTGGGAAGTGCTCAAGACAGAAATTTTGAATGATTCTGAGATACAACAAAAGAAACAAGCTGTTTTGCAAGGGTCGGCTTTGTCTGGGTATGTTGTAGTTCATGACCTGTTACACTACAAAAATAGGTTGGTCATACCGAGTTCTTCATTTTTCATTCCTATTATTTTCAAGGAATTTCATGAATCAGCTGTAGGGGGACATTCAGGGGAGACAAAAACATACCTGAGGATTGCGAAAGAATTGTTTTGGGTTGGAATGAAAGCTTATGTCAGAAAAATGGTCAGTGAATGCGTCGTTTGTCAACGCAACAAGACATTGGCCACTTCTCCGGCAGGCCTTCTTCAGCCAATTCCTTTGCCGGTTGAAATCTGGGATGAGGTCACCATGGACTTTATAGAAGGTTTGTCGTGTTCCGGGAAAGCTGATACTATCATGGTAGTCGTCGATCGCCTCAGCAAGTATGCACATTTTGCTGGCCTAAAGCATCATTACACAGCGGAAAAGGTAGCTTCAGTATTTTCTAAGGAAATTGGGAAGCTTCATGGGACACCAATTTCGATAATCTCGGATAGAGACAAGGTATTCCTCAGTCGCTTTTGGCAAGAATTATTCCGGGTTCAGGGAACTAAGTTGAAGCATAGCACGGCGTACCATCCACAGACTGACGGTCAGTCTGAAGTTCTGAACCATTGTCTGGAAACTTACCTAAGGTGTTTTAGCTCCGAGAGACCCAAACAATGGTTGTAGTGGTTGCATTGGGCTGAGTATTGGTATAACACTTCGACACATTCTGCTACTGGCTATACCCCATTTAAAGTTCTTTATGGAAGGGATCCTCCGCCACTACTAAGGTATGTGACTGGTTCTTCAGTTGTATCATCGGTAGAGCAATTCTTATTGGACAGGGATAGCGTGTTGGAGTCTTTGAAAATGCATTTGCTGAGGGCGCAACAACGTATGAAAACACAGGCTGATAGGTCTCGGAGGGATGAAATTTTTAGTGTGGGTGATCGTGTTTTTTTAAGCTTCGCCCTTATCGGCAGCATACAGTGGTCAGTAGAGCTAATCAGAAACTTTCGGCTCATTTTTATGGTCATTTTGAGGTTTTGGCAAGGATTGGCGCAGTGGCATATAAACTGGCTCTTCCTTCTTCTTCTCGGATCCATCCTGTCTTCCACGTATCTCAGCTGCGACGAGCTAAAGGTGCCTGTTCTCAAATCATTTCTCTTCCCCCTCACCTCGGCAGTGAAGATAACATAGAGGTTCAACCTGAATCAGTTTTGGACATGCGTTATGGGGTTGTGGGCAAATCAGATACTTTGGAGGTGCTGATCAAATGGCATAGGTTACCTGCTTTTGAGGCTACTTGGGAAGACTTCCAAGCATTACAGACTCAGTTTCCTTCTTTCCACCTTGAGGACAAGGTGTGTTTTTTGGGCGGGGGTATTGATAGGCCTCCTATCAGATTTACCTATACTAGGAGGAAGAGCACATCTGAGAAGTAGCAAGGAGGACTGATGCACATCTGGGAAGTAGCAAGGAGGACTAATGAAATTCATACAAGGGCTGATGCTGCTGATATGGGAAATACTATGTCACTGGGTGTTGTCTGTTAGAGTACTCTGTTAGTGTTAACTGTGTTTTTGTTAAGTGTGCTCTGTTAGTGTTAACAGATTAGGTACTCAGTTAGTCTATAAATAATAAGACAATGGGAGAAAAGGGGTAGGCATTAATTGTAGAGAAATTGTACATTGAGCAATTGCTCAAGGAGAGTTGGAGCCTCTCGAATAGCTCTAAAGGGAGACTAGCAATCTCGAATTTGCTGTTACATACTCTGTATCTACAATTTCATTTGATATATACAATACAATCACTCTTTCTTCATCTTTACTTCAGCTTATCTTCAATAGCAGATCATTGCTTGTTTTCTTTATCAAATCACTGTTAGAATTGAAGATTACTTGATTGAATCTGCAGCAAGTGCTCTAACCTGCAAGAAAGATCAGATACAAGGTCAGTTCATATCATAAACCTACTAATACTTTAAACACACGTCATATAAGAGTTTTAGATAGAATTATTAGAAACAAAAATGCAAGATAAGTGGAACCATGGAACACTTGTGACAAAAATAAATTTTTTTTATGAGTACTAAGAGTAAAACTCTAGGTGTGAATCATTGTAAGTCCTGTACTTAAAAATCTCTTGAACTTTTCTGATAAAGGGTTTGAGAACCAGTTGCATTTATGAACTTATTGACCTTGTAAGAAACATATCCTAGAAACTTCTCACTTATGCTTTACATCTTTAGAAAGTGTCAAAGTGCATTCATTAGCTCAAGGAAGATTACAAAAACAAACAAAATAACTTGGGAGATTTTAAAGGCTTTTGACTACCCTTATTTTAAAACCCACTTCACTAAAGGCTAGGCAAACCAGGACCCATCAATCACTAATTTTCAAAAGTGACATAAGCAACCACTAAAGGTGAAAATCTAGGTGAAGTAAATCCCCCAGCTCACCTTATAGGCAAGGCAGTTCAACTAAGCGTCCCAAGGTGATTACTTTACAGCCTAAGCAATTCTATTTTATTTTTGCCTGTTCTGAAACAATTCACCAAATAACAAAAGAACCTAGGACATTTATCAGAAAGATAAACAATAAAGAGAAAATAGAAAATACGGCTACATCAATTTCATGTCTAAGTCATTCTTGAGAGTTTGTAAAAACTGAAGGTAAGTCGCAAGCTCTTAAGCCCTCAACCAAACTTGAAGAAGGCAAAATGCTCCTCTTTGACCTCAATTGACCAAAGTTGTGCGTACTCATTTATTTATTTTTCTTTTCATAGCTTTCTTCCTTTTTCTTCTTACATCCTCATCTTCTCTTATTGTGTCATTTTTTTTGTACTACCAGCCTAGCACAATAAGCATCAGTCACTTCATTTTATTTCTTTCTCCTCCCTATTTTCTTATTCTGGAACATTGAACTGAACATCGCTTGCTTTTATCACTTTGCTTTGTTTCTTAAATTTTCTTATTATTCTTGTAAAACAACTAATTAGACATATAAAGAACCTTCACCAGGAAATTGGAGAAGAATCTATGCAAAGATTATCCACTGCTTGCAGGGAGAAACCCTTTCACTTGTCTCCATTCCAAAGCGACCCACTTGTATACCCCATCAAATATCTCCTGTTGAGATTTATTTCTTTCACAAATAAAAACAAGTGATTTAATAATCAATGGATAGAACCAGTGTCTCAGATGAAGACTAGCCGCATGGCCTAACTCCCAGATTGAACAACCAACCCATCTTTTTTTAAGGAAAACGGTAAAGTATTCTTGAAGACTTTGTAACAGAATTCAAATTGTAAGAACTTGATTCTCCACTTTGCCATTTAAACCACTATTTCTTCCACAGAGAATGAGAAAACAAATAGAGAAAGAGTAGAAAACGCGAAACCATAACTAGAATCTCTGATTCTACATGAATAAAGAGCAAACAGAACACATGTTGCACTCACTATGCTGTCAAATTAACATACGAAACCGACCATGATTCGAACCCTAGAAATGGTGAAATGGGAGGAAAATGTACTTACCTTGAACTGATTAAGTGGGAGAGAGACGATCGAGGTGCGGCTAAGAGACTAGACGAAATTGAGAATGGGAACAGCGATGAACTCACTTGAGATGGATCATCTTTGCGTGTGATTAAGAGAAGAGAATGTGTGTTCCGTCTTCGTCGAGATCCAAGTGAATTGAAAAGTTGATTTCAGTATCCTAATTCGACCTAGGGTTGGCTCCATTAGAATCTAGAGAAGAAGAAGAAACAGACGGAGAGGTCGCTTTAAGATGAGAGGATCGATTGGTGAACAAAAAGATCGAGCTAGGTCGCTTTACGAAGAATAACCCTCCGTTCTCGCTTGTACTCGACTTCATCTCTTTGGTGCATGATCAATAGAGCTCTTCTCACCTACCACACAGATTAAGATCAATTAGAAGTGACGACTAAATTGACACTGTTACTAGTGAACCCCTCCGACAAGGGAAAATACTAAATAGTGAAAGATACTAATGATGGATTCCATACAATAGATTCATTCAGCCCCATTCTGCCCAGATCATCAAGCAAGCGTCTCTCTGATATGTGGCTTCCAATTCCCATTCTTCGCTTTATCTGTGTCTCAGCTTGTTGTTCATTAAAAAAAAAAGAGCTTGTTGTTCATTCAATTATAAGGATAAATCAAATATATATTTTAAAGTTGAAAGTAGCAATTTGAAGACAATCGATGGTCTCATCAGTATCACCAAAGCCTTCACTCTATCAGGCCTAAACAAGCAAAAGTACCAAGCAATCACTGCTCCCCAGTCATGCCCAACCACAAACACCTATAAAATACAAACCCAATCACTAAAAACTCAAAAACTAAGCAAAGGTCAGAACTGGGGTTCTCTCTTTCATCACCTAATCATTCAAAACTCAATCAAATGAACAAACCATGCAATAGGGTTCTCTCTTTCATCACCTAATCATTCAAAACTCAATCAAATGAACAAACCATGCAATAGGGTTCTCTCTTTTCTCAATAATTCTTCGCCCATTCAAACAAATCAATCAAAATTCCACAAAATATGAATTGGGGTCCTCTGTTTTCTCACCTGTTGAAGACCCAAAGTGTCTATAAGAGCTATGAGATCACCAGCGATGTGGAAAACAGTGTAGCTCTCTGATGAAGGAGGTGCATCTGTATCACCAAACCCACGAAGATCTGGGGGCAATAGCTCTGTAACCATGGGAGAGGGAGAGGGAGAGGGAGAGGGAATGAAATTTCAGAGCTTCAATTCCCTCTTCTTCTCCCCCAAATTTTGGATTTCCCTCGCAAATTTTTTTTTTTTTTTTACCACGTCAGCTGCTCGCGTGCGACCCACCATCCCTCGCCCATTTCCTCGACATCTAGAATTGCTCAAAAAAAATATATATATATATACTATCAAACAGGATTGGCTAGACTTATTCCTTCTCTTCTCTTCTCTTCTGTGCGTCTGTCCATGTGTTTAGTAGCGCAATTGACATCTCTATGCAATCCAACTTTCATTTTTATTAGTTTTATTTTTATGTACCAATGTTGTAACGGTTTGAAGCATATTCTTATATTAAAAAGGTTGTTGCTAAATAACGTCACTAGTGTCCTACTTTTTTAAGGATACCTCAACTTTTTTTAAAGACACCACCATCTACTAAAGACCACCACAATTACAAATAAAAAATCTTACCATATTTTTTCTTCTCTCTTATGTTCTTTTCCTCTCCTCCTCTTCCTCCTCCCCTTCACCATCATCACCCCGCCACCTCTCCTCCTCCCCTGTTCACAACCACCCCGCCACATTTCCTCATCTTCCTCCCATTTTCTTCTTCTTTTTTTTATTCTCCATCAATCCCTACCACCACCACCTTTCATCATCCTCTTCTCTTCTTCTTCTTTTCCATCAACCACCACCATAACCCCACCACTTCTTCTCCCTTTTCCACCTCTTCTTCTCCATCAACCACCACCATCACCCCACCACCTATCATCCTCCTCCACTTCTTCTTGTTATTTTCCTCCTCCTCCCTCCCACTTCTTCCTATATTTTCCTCCTCCTCCCCATCACGTTTTTTTCGTATCCTCCATCAATCCTCACCACCGCCACCTCTCATCCTCCTATTCCTCTCTTTTTTTCTTCTATTTCTCCTTCAATCACCACCACCATCCCGCCACCTCTCCACCTTCTCCTCCGGGGTGGTGTTGCTTCAGTGAAGAGAGAATATAATGTGAAGGTGGTGGTGTCATTCAGTAGATCAAAAAAATTAGCATGTGGTGTCCTTGAACATAAATGGTGGTGTTATTTAGCAACAACCTCAAAACTCATACGAAGTATGCTTCATGTTAAAAATGATACAATTAAATTTATGGGGTTGATACAAAACTGACCATTTGGTGCAAATAATGGAAAAATGTGGTTTTGTTGGTAAAATCAAATTAAAGTACTCCTCACAAAGGGAACGATTTTAGCATTTATCATATCCCATACAACCAAACAAAAGTTTACTGATACTCCTGAACCATACTTTCAACCAACGTTGCACACGTCGAAGTACATAATCAACATGTGTTCATCAACGCACAATTGGGCAATTCATTTCTTTTCACTGCATAATCTAGCCACTTATTTTATTGAGTATCTACATACTGTTAGAAAATTTCCTTAAGATGGATTTATATAGTTCATATTATTATACGTTGTAAACTGTGGAATTATAGGTGAGTGTTGTTTGATTAGACCCGATTAGTAGTTGCGATCATTACGAAAAAATACTAGGGTTATAAACACGTTTCTAATTATTTTATGTCTTGACATGTATTACTAAATTGAGTATGGAGGTTATTTATGTGTAGATACCAATTTAAGTCGCACCATAATTCTATTATTGATGATGGGCTAATAATAGAGTTAGGGTTCTATATATACGGCTGAGGTCTCCACTCCAAACTTAAATTCTATATCTCTTGTTTTTCCCCATCTAGTTTTAAAAACACAAGAGAAATGTTTTGGAGATGGAAGATCCTCATGTTGCGTGTTGCTAGTCCGTGAGGATTGCTATAAGGAAATTCTTCATCAATGGCGACTTCAGGTACACAATGATTACGGTTTTTCTTCCTTGATTATTGACATGAGGTCTTAGTTTAGGATTTGTTAGATTCCTACAAGTGGTATTAGAGTCTCCTTGTAAAAAAATTCATACGGTTTATTGTTTTTCTTATTAATTGATTAGTTAATCAATTCTCACGCGAATTTTCACCAAACCCTAGAAACCTATTTCATCCAATTCGGTTCTCCCGGCGACTAGATTGTGGTTTAGCGTTCATTAATTTACTGAATTTTTTGGGTGGTTGGTCGTAGTTAAAACACATCGAATTTTTTTTTTTTATTTCTGAATTTACTGTTTAAAAAAAAGGGGGTTTTACCTTGCCTGTCAATCAAAGGATCTGTCGACTGATTTCATCAATCATACCTTTCGCCCCTCCCCCCTTCATCGATTGAAGACGAACCACCTGTATTGATTGATCTGTTCCATATGTATGTTGTGTTCTTGAACTTTTTTTTATGCTCTTGAACGTTTTTTTTATTGAATTGGGACTTTGGTATACAGTTTTCCTTGATCAATTTTTTGCTTTCAGCCTTTGTTCAATGTCTTCAGGTTGATAAAAGTTGATGTTCTTTATTGTTTTGAGAAAAAAAAAATTTTGTGTTTTCTTTGTAATTCACAGGGAACGAGTTAAGACGACCCTATTGGGTATGTTTTTTTATTTTCTGGGCCTAGGTCAGGTTTTTGGACCTGGGTTGATTTTTTGTTGGGTCCAGTTAGTTCGGTCCGGTTGAACCAGTTTCGTTTAGTTCTGCTGAACCGGCTAGGTTCGAGCCATCTGGTCGGTTCAATTCAGTCCTGTTGTTTCGGTTCAGTCTAGTGATTTGGTTCAGCACTGATTGGACCAGTTTTGGTTAATTGGGCCTGTAAGGCCTGTTTGGGCTACCTGGCTTATTGGACTGGACTGGTTGCACTTTTTGGCCTACTTCACTCGTGGATTTGGAAATAATTATTTTAAGTTAAGGAATTTTTTTAGGAGCACCTCATCAAGAATATTATAATTAGCAATCCAAAATTAAAATTTAGGTGAAATTTTGTGTTACGTCGCCTAAATGACATCTTTCATGAAATTTTATTTGAATTTGAATTATTTTTTAGGAGATTGCATATGGTTGTGTCATGACTCATGTGAATAACAATCACCCCAAATAGAGGTTGTTATTTTGGCCGGTTCATTAATGATATAAGGTAATTAATTTAAGTAAAATATTTTTGGGACTCACTTATGCATTCAATGGTTGGCCTAAAGAAAGGTCATTGTTTAGCCAAGCCCAATTTATTTTATTTCTATTAATTAGCCTTAGTTGTTTTGAGATAACCACTTACACATTACTATGTTTGTCCAAAGACTTGAATTGTAATGATATGTTTGGTTTCTCATAAGGGCCCATTATTAAAGATGTATATTTATATATACTTTTTTGCCCTACGTCTATTTATTTACTTCTTAATTAGACAAAATTTGCATGATGTTGAAAACTACGCCATTTATTTTTCTGTTATCATATCAATGCATTAAAGTTGATGGGATGTACATATATTGATGTAAGTTTGTGTTCTTTTGTGTTATTTAGTGAATGCTTATTTGATTTCTGCCAATTTAAATAACATTTCAATACTTAATGGTTCAAATTTTGAAAAATGAAAAGAGCATATTGTGATCATTATTGAGTGTATGGATTTGGATTACGTGTTTCGTGTTAATGAACCTACTATGCTACTGATTATAGTTCAATTGAAGATAAGGCTTTTTATGAAAAGTGGAAGCACTCTAATCGCATAGTCTTTTGATAATGAAATATTTTATTTCTGAAACTTTTCGTGGAGTCATGCCTAAGGAGGAAAATGCTAAATATTTCCTACGCCAGGTTGCAGACTATTTGTTGCATCAGAAAAGGTGGAAGCAAGTATGCTACTTAGCAAACTTGTTACCTTGCGGTATACTGGCAAAAGAACTATAAGAGAATACATAATGGAAATGTCTAATCTTGTTTCCAAAATGAGGACACTAAAGTTGAAGTTTTCTGATGATCTCATTGTGTACCTCATTTTGATTTCTCTTCCTTTACAGTTTGGTCATTCTAAGATTAATTATAATACTTAAAGGAAGAAATGGACTCTTAATGAACTCATTGCTTAGTGTGTGCAAGAAGAGGAATGCCTGAAACGAGAAAAAATATAAAGTGCTCATATGACGACATTTTCCAATGTTAATTCTGGCATCAAGAAAAGGAAAAGAAATATTTCTGTTAAAGCTAAGAAAATTGTGTCTGATGGGACTTCATAGGCAAATGTGCAATAGAAACATGATAGGGTCGCCACATGTTTCTTTTGTAAGAAAGTTGGTCATGTGAAGAAAGATTAATTGTCTCAAATATCAGAAGTGACTCGCAAAAAAAAAGTGATAATTTTAGTTTTGTTTGTTTTGAATTTAATCTAGCTGAGGTACCATGTCATTCCTGGTGGATAGATACAGGTGCAACCATTCACATTAGTGTTTTTATGCATGATTGCATAAGGAGTCGGAAACCAAATGATGTCAAAAGGTTAATCTACTTGGGGAATGACAATAAAGCTTGTGTGGAGGCAATATGAGTCGTTAGATTAAATTTAGAGTTCGATTTTACTTGGATTTAGATGAGATTGTTTATGTACTGTTATTTAGGCGGAATTTAATTTATGGTTTCAGTTTGGAAAAATGTGATTATACTTTTTCTTTTGGAAAAGAAAGTTTTAGTCTCTTACAAAATTTCATTGTTATTGGTATTGGATCTCTGATTGATAATCTATATAAGTAAAACTTAGATGTTTCTCACTTACAGTCAAATGAAACTTTACATGTTATTAATTATGGTATTATGCGAAGAGTAATTAAAGAGGCATAAGCGTCTAGGTCATATATCTAAACCGAGGATTGAAAGGCTTGTGTCAACTGAAGTTCTTGGTACACGTGATTTTACAGATTTTACGATTATATTTAATGCATAAAGAAAAAAAAATCAAACACTAGGAAGTTAGGTGCACAAAGGAGTTCAGGTATCTTAGATTTGATATATACTAATATTTGTGAATCATTCCCTACGGCTTCTTGGAATGGTCAACGATATTTTATCTCTTTTAGAAATGATTATTCTCGCTATGAGTATCTATACTTAATACATGAAAAATCGCAATCATTGAATGTGTTCAAGGCCTATAAAGTTGAAGGTGAAAATCAACATAATAAGAAAATTAAGGTCGTTAGATATGACCATGGTGATGAATACTATGGTAGATATGATGGTTCAGGCTAATGTTCAGGTCCATTTGCGAGATACTTATAGAAATATGGTCTTGTTCCTCAGTACACCATGCCAGGGACACCATGCATGTCAAAATGGTGCAATTGATAGATGAAATTAGACCCTAAAAGATATGGTTAAGAGCGTGATTTGTCATTTTACATTGCCAGAGTCTCGTTGAGGAGATGCCTTAAAGACTGCAGTTTATATTCTTAATAGAGTACCCAATAAAGCAGTCAAGAAAACCCCATATGAATTATGGACTGGTAGACGTCCTAGCATTTGACACTTACATATTTTGGGGTGTTCATACATGACTCAAGAAAGAAAATTGGACTCCAAAATTTTTAGTTGCTACTTTATTGGATATTCGGAAAGATCAAGGGGATTCAAGTTTTATTGGCCCTCTACTAATACCTTAATTGAGACGGATAATGCCAAGTTTAGTGAGGAAGTTGAGAATAGAGAAAACACACAATTCAAAATATTAGTTTTGAAAAAGAACGTGTTGACATTCCTATGATGGATATTCAACCTGTTAACATGATCATACATGTTCTTGAACATGATGCGGATGCAAATTACGAAGATATAGCTGGATTGCCTTCTGATAATCCATAAGTACCTCAACCTCCTCAATTACAAATGCTAATAAGGATATCCAATAAGGAAATGAGATTTGTTAATTCAGATGATTATGTAGTTTATCTCGATGAACATGAGTTTGATATAAGAATGAAAAATGATCATATATCTTTTCTTCAAGTCAAACAAAGTGTTCACTCTTCGTATTGAATGAACGCTATGTTAGATGAGTTAAAAAGACTTTCTCTTCAGTTTCTACGAAAGACTTTTTTATAATCATTATGGCCCTTGTAGTTCATTATGATTTAGAGTTACATTAGATGAATGTTAAGACTACATTTCTGAATGGAAATGTTGTATGATTTTGAGATTAAAGGCTCAGAACATAAAATTTACAAATTAAAAAAACCCATTATGACTCAAGATAAACATCTCGTCAATGGTATAAAAAGTTTGATCAAGTCATTTTCTTTTTTGATTTTGAAGAAAATTTGGTTGATCAATGTATTTATCATAAGATTAGTGAGTAAATTTATTTAATTTCTAGTGCTATATGTTGATGAAATCCTACTTGAAAATTGTGCCATATGTTTATATCTTTCAACAAAATTTCTTATTTAAGTTTTTGTTATAGTATATTTTGTGATAGACATGCAGACTAATTCAATTGATCACATAGTATTATTGGTTTATCACATCAGATATTTGTTGAATTGATACTTGGTAGGTTCTTTGTACTAGGTAAAATACTCAATATTACGAGTGATAAATTGAGTTTGCTGCAATGTCGAAAAAATGATTCATATATGAAAGGAATACATGAAAATTATCTCCCATACATAAGTATGTAGAGAGTATATTTAATATATGATAAAGTTTATACGTATTTTGTTATTATGTCTATCATTGAAATGTTTGACAGATATCCAGGATTAAAGAATGCTCACTAAACAACAGCTATTATATTTATAAATAAAAAAAAACACAAATTTATGCTCACATGTTATAGATCTAATCAATTGGATTAGATATTAAGAATGTGTTTGATTTTTGAAAAAACTTTTCATGGAAAACAAGTTTTCAATGGGAAAAAAAACAGTTGTAAAGTTTTTTACCGAATTTTTTTTCCATTGTTTGATTTTTTGAAGAAAAAAAACTATGGTAAAATTTTCCACAGATTTTTTTTTTCCATTGTTTGATTTTTCAAAGAATAAAAACTTTTCCTAATTTTCCATGATTAAATTAGTTAACCTTTTGAAGTAGGTTTTGCTTTCCACATTCTAGGCTACTTCCTGAGGAGTTCAATGCTACTCCAGTGATCCTAAACATACTAGATACAGCAAAACATTCAACCAATAAGCGGATACTATATATTAAAGCTGAAGCTCAACTAGACCTAACTAATCACATGTCGGTGACCACATTCATAACATGTTTCACGTCCACACAGCCACAAACGGGTTCAACTTTAGGCACAGTTGAAGAACAAAACCCTTGTAGTGAACCACATAACTACAAGTAAATGAGCTCGTAATCCCTGGAAATATGGAACAACTGATTCAAGAAAGTATGTGATACCAAGAGCTGAAGGTAACCATCCATAAGTTTCAGTTGATAAAAAGAACATAAACAATGTTAACTACTACCAAAGAGAAACCGAGTTGAATTGAAGTCTACATATTTACAATAAAAGAATATCTGATCATCATGTTTTTTACTCGTTTTTTTTACTCAACGAAGTAAGAAAACACCCATCTCTTTTCTTTGGTCCTCTATGAATGGACCAATGTTTTTTACTCATATGCACTCTTAATGGATACTTGATCAGCTGTAGCTGTATCCTCTCCATTAGGCAATGTAGCTTCATTCTGGACAACCAAATATAAAAAACATTAGATATTCATCTCAACAAAGTATCTATCCAATTAGTGCAGTACCCATGCATGGAGAAATTTAGGCGAACAGAAAACAATTGCCTCTCATGATTTGTTGTCTATGGATGGTAATTAATATGCCACAGAAGATAACATCATATTCACAAAAAGAAAAATGAGGCCTCCAGCATCCCCAATGACCATAAGACAACATACAACCCCTAAGGGGTGCTGCATTTCTCCCTACTAAGAATGCTAATGCTATTGATTTGAACAAGCCATATTTAAATGATCTTATTCAAGTCATACTCATTGTTTTATCTTAGTCTATACATATATTTTAGAACCAGATAGCTGAGAAATACTGAAATGGTTGTCTACCTTCTGTCTGAATCTCTTGAGAACCTCCCTGGCAGAAACAAGAGAAGAATGTTTTGCACAATGCTCCTTCCATTCGTCAGATAGCTTTTTCAAAGCGTCATTCAAATACAAGTTCAAGGAAAATGTGCATATATTATCCCTCACCTTAACTCAAGCAGCAGGTGCTAGGAAGGTAGCTCTCATTAGCATTTCAAGTGCTGGAGGTGGCACCAAACACCTCCAATGCACCAGCTCGGACACGGTCCAGACACGTGGTAGCATTAAGGAGTGCAAATAACCTCCCTTTTATCCTCTTCGATCGATCCTCCATTCCTCCCAATTTGAAACCCTAGAATCAGAGAGAAGATGGGAGAATCAGAGAGAATCAAAGCCTGAGAAGTTCGATCGACCGATCGAGCCACAGGGATCGAACCAGTGAGTGAGAGTGAGAGATCGAGGGTGTTTCTCTGAGTCTGCAAGAGATAGAGAGGGATCTCTCTGAGGCTGCGAGGAGAGAGAGAGGGATCTCTCTGAGGGTGTTTCTTCTTTGTTTTCTATCTCCCTCTCTCTTTATATATAGTTTAGTTTTGAAAAAATTTCTCAAATTGCTTCATTTCTCAATTAACTCTAATGGTGGTTTGTTTTTCTTATCTTAATAAACATGGTTCACTGGTTATGGGTCGTTGAATTGAATGTTGAGTGTCTCGAGGAATGAAGTATGGCGCATAGAGGAGGAAGGGAAATAAAGGGAAAGGTCAAAGGCGCACCCACCACATGGTAGTGGCGCCCTTAATTCAGGCTGAGTGTGTGCTTTTAAATTGTCAATATCAGACGACTGGAATGGCTAGTTGTTGTTGCGATAAAAGGGACCCAAATCTAAAGTGTAGAAGATTAAAGTGGGGTCAATATTATAATAATTCATGGATATAAATGAAGAAAAGTTAAATTTGGATTGTTGAGTTATAAAAAAAATATATTAAAAAAATAAGTTTGACCGTGTCGCCAAGTCCTAATTTTTTGAAAATTGCCGAGTCGCCGTGTCGTATCTGTGTCCGACATGACACGCGTATCCGTATCCAACACGACACGCGTATCCGAGTCCGTGCATCATTGCCAATCACTCACCCCTTCTCACAGCACCATTCACTAAAATGGAACGAACTTTGGGGGCAGCCAAAATTCTGAATAATACCAAAAGAACTTTCAGACCCACAAAATAAGCAAATATCAGAGACAAAAAGTTCTATGATTTAAGTAGTACAAGCCCTCTCATACTAACCTCTCCAATAGCTGCAAAATCAAAAATGGCTAAGAGTGGAATTCTTTTTCGAGATAACTCCTATTAGGCTATTACATCTTCTATTCCATCTGTTTTAAGGTGATAAAAGTGTTCATTTTCAGCTACCCGAGAAGGATTGAAGCTTGCAACTGAAATTGGTACTCCCAGAACAGTTAAAGCAATCAACCAGATGCTTCCAAGACGTTGAAAACGAGGTCTCGTACTTGATTCGCCCCACGTATAGAGGAGGCTACTTTCAAAGACGAATATTCATTTACCTGTCTCAACATCAAATGGCAGAGTATGAATGTTTGATAGTACGCACCATACAAGGGTTTATAAGTTATATCTAACTCTTACATCTGAAGATAAAGCATTACATCCATATTGACCCAGTCATACAACTAAGAAAAAAGAAGTGCAACAATCGTTCATAAAACACTCACTCCAACACAAAAGTTGTGACTTAGCAATCGGAGGGAGTCAAGACATTGTGAACATAATAAAACTTCACAGTAATGGTAATGATTTAATTTCCTTGCAACAATGAGATCGTAGAGATTCCACACATACAAAATAAACATTTCAAGGGAAATGTTCCAGTGAAGAAAACACAGTGTGTATAATGCAGGTTTGGTCCATTTGGAGATGAATTTATGAGATTGTTTGAAGTAGCCAATGGTTCCTCGTTATGAAGATGTCCGAAGCTCCTGTTGTATGTTTGGAAAAATGCATTGCTATCCATATCGAGGTCGCCCATGAGAATGTGGAAATGTTCAACAATTCAATGAAATGATCAGGAAAATATTTGCAATAAAATGACTATTTGAAGTAAAGCAATGTCAAACAAATAGTAGTCTCAGGATTCTGTAGAGAAACTTTAGGACATAGATCAAATGTGAGATCATTCAACGCTATCCAACCTGATCTACAGATCTTTCCCATGATGTGGTTCCTGAACAGAACTCGTTCAAACACTTCCCAGTTCCCAGCACAGAACAAGCTAGTATTACCTAGTATTGATCACCAATTATACAAATTTCCAACACAACCAGATCATAAAACCTAAGGAAATCAACATCAAACAACAGAAATCAACATACCCATAACCTAAAACCTAAAATTTTTACATACACATCTCGTAAAACCTCACCAAATCAACTAAGGAACATGAATCAACATACCCATAACCTAAAACCTATAAATTCAACATACCCCATCTCGAAATAAACTAATCAAAATCACATAAAAGAGCATAAATCGAAATACAAACTAAACAGAAGAACAAAAATCAACATACCTATGATGATTGCAGAGGGCGGTGGAAACACCCTCGAGCAGAGAAGGGAGGAAAAAACGAGAGAGAAGTAGTGGGCGCGGTTGAAAGAGAGGGAGATATTAGGGTTAGGGTTAGGGTTAGGGTTGGGGTTGAAGAAGGTGGTACATGTAGGAGGGAGATATTGCAAAGACGAGATCAGAGAAAGAGGAGATCGGAGAAGAGGAGATTACATCGCAGAGATGAGGTGAGGTCGAAGGAAATAGAGTGTGGTGAGATCGCAAAGAACGATAGTGAGGTTGAGAGGTGAGGTCGAGTGGGATTTATATAGTACAAGGTAAAGTTTTCATAGCATGTATTTTTTCATTGAACCAAAAAAAATCGAACACTAGAAAATTAAACTTTGGGGGTAAAGTTTTTATTTTACCTCGGGTACTCAAAAATCAAACACACCCTAAGGTTAATTTATATAGTACTGCCCAAAAGAATTTTTTGTTTGATGTAAAGTATGTGATCAAACATTATGGTTAATTTTTTTTTGTTTTTTTATTTCAGGGCTTCATGATATAGGTTTCATTGGGAAACATTATAAAATAGAGTCGTTGATCGTATTCGGAGAATGACAATCGTTCATTCTAAGTTATATCGACTTAAGATTTTTTATCGTTAGAGAAAAAGTTCAGAATCTTATGACAATTAAGGATGTACCACATAAGGTGTTCAATGAGCATATTGCTCGTTTACAACGTGATTAGTTCTTGTGATGTTTATTATCAGTGGAAGTCTATGTTACCATGTTTAATTGTCATTGGTGATTACCTTTAGTTTACTGATGATTCTCAAATAAATATTTCTATTTTTTTAATTATGATTGCGCATATACAGTTTGATTAAGTAAAATAAGGCGATTCGATTTTGAATCATAAAGTACGACCAGTTGAAAATGAACATGATCAGGGATCACATTACATGTAATTTTCATGCTATACATCCATACTTTGATCTATGTCGTTGATTGTATTGATAATTGTGATCATGGATGGGTCCAACTACGATAAATGTAGTGAATGTTGCTATGATCCTATATAGATATTTTCAATGGACCAGCTTGTTTTGAGACAACACTCACAACTCTCGACAGTAAAGTTTTGAGCTCATAAAGTTTTATAATGTATAATCTATGGATGATCTATGTAGTCCAAGTGGGAGATTGTTAGAAAATTTCCTTAAGGTGGATCTACATAGTTCATATTATTATACGTTATAGATGTTGAACTATAGGTAGTAGTGCTTGATTAGACCTGATTAGTTGTGATCATTAAGAAATAAGACTATGGTCATAAACACGTTTCTAATTATATATTTTATGTTTTGACATGTATTACTAAATTGGGTAGATACCAATTTAAGTTTCACTATAATTCTATTATTAACGATGGGCTAAGAATAAAATTAGGGCTAATAAGAGAATTAGGGTTAATAATAGAATTATGGTTCTATATATAGGGTTGAGGTCCCCACTCCAAACCTAAATTCTCTATCTCTTAATTTTCCCATTTGATTTGAGAAACACAAGAGAAATGTTTTGGAGGTGGAAGATCCCTCTGCTGCATGTTGCTAGTTCGTGAGGATTGCTACGAGGATATTATTCATCAATGACGACTTCCATTATGCATTGATTACAGTTTTTCTTCTTTGATTATTGATATGAGATCTTGGTTTATGATCACTCTATCCTCAATATTGTGGTTCTGTTATGATACTGCATTGCTATGGGCATATCATGTCTTACAGAAGTATCTATGAAAAAGAAAGTCTAAAATTTAACGTGTTCCTACATTAGAATTACCTCTCAAGCATCACATTTGTACTCCAGTGGTTCAAAATTTTTGATTTGTTCCTCATACAATATTAAAATTTTGAATAAAAATTTAACAATTTAATCAATGAAATCAATGAAAATAACAAATTCAATGGTTCTAAGGAAGTAAAAAAAGATACAGTGGAAGCAATTAACTATTAGCTACAAATTTATGTGCTAACCCAAGTGCTATTCAGTCCTTTAGGAAATCCAAGAACAATTTACATTTGTCAACAATGTGTATTGTGAGTCGAAATCGACTATGAGGCTACATGGAACGACATGGCCAAATAGAGCTTTTAGAGTCAAATGCTAAATATCATCATATCAGCAGAAGAATGCAATCAGGTCATAAATCCAATTTAAAATTTTAAATGCCTCAATGAGATAAATAACTTTGCACATATTAAACCGCGCCACTCAATGTGGAGAAATAATACGACTACCAATCACACACTCAAGCTCTTCTAATTCAAGAACTTGATACTTCCAATTGTTCTCGAGTTGTTGAATGTTTTTGTCAAATTTGTTTGGTTCAAGTTGATCTTCAATGTCTTGCATAGAACCTTGCACTCATGCACAACACCCCTAATAAGATCTATACATGGGTATTTTTGAGAAAAAATGGAGTCAACCCACACCTGGGTGTTTCACCACCATTGCATTGTCACCCAAAAGTCATGGTTGGCCGAATACATCCTCTGTCTGCCTTTCTCTCTTCCTTTTGTTCAAGGGATTTTTCACCCGCAGACTATCGGGCGTTGAACAAGGTCACCGTTAAGAACAAGTACCCCATTCCTCTCATTGTTGACCTGTTTGATCAGCTCGTGCTAATCATAAAAGCCATCAGGCGAAGGAATTTCTTGCCCCCACAATTATTATAGGCTTTTTTGGTTTCATCCTTGTCTTCCAAATCCTGATATCCTAAGTCTTAACACCTAAACATATATAATGGAAACCCATTTGTATCCACCCTATATAGCTGAAATATGAAAAGAAATGCAATATGAAATAAATGTTATGTTTTCTCTCAAGCGAAACATGCTAGTGAACACTGGCTGACAACACTAGCTATAGAGAGACTTACATTATTCTTTTCCTCAGCATGCAATTAATGGAAAAACAAATTGTATAAGCAAGCAGTTAAGGTTTGTTGTTTCCTGAAATAAACAGTAACAATGGGGGGGACAGATAAAGAATGAAGAAGGGCGTGAAATGACATTATTTTTGGTCCATGCTTTACTTACCTTACCGTTGAACGACAGTAGTGCAATGCGTGCCAAGGAGAATGAGAATTGCCTATGCATTTCTCTTTTATTGACAAATGGGCATGGACAAGAGAAATAGACGAATAACAATGTACGCTTGGTCAATGCCTCTTTTCTTTATTCCCACGTGTGAAATTCCCACATTACATTGTTTTTTTTGTTTTTTTATTTGTTGTTGTTGTTGAAGACATTGGCTTCTCTATATTCCAAAATTATTCTTCACTTTCTTCTTCTCTTCCTTTCCTTTTACTTGCACCTTGATTTAATTTAGGGTCATCTTATTTACACCCAAACTTTTTTTTTAAACCCCAAGTTCAAAAACCCCAACCAAACTTTTCATTCTTAGTAAATGAACCTCAAATTATGGGGGTTTCTTTTACTTTTGTCAAACCCCACACCCTTTGTCTTCTTCTTCAACTCAAACTCTTCTTCCCCTTTCTCTACCCAATGTTTAAAGGAAATTTGAAATTGAAAACTAAGGAAACTAAATTTAACCCGACCAAATCCACAACACGACCTACAACTTCCAATCGAAAATCGAAAGGATGTAAATAAACATTTGGATCTAAATCTAAATATGTGATTGAAGAATTACGTCATATAAATATCCTGAAATCTCATAAAAATGGCAACGAAGCTAAAAGTGGAAACAAGGATGTTGACTTTGGTTGTGGAGATGTTTATGCAAGGTGGCAACAAAGCTATGTTCACACCATTCATTTGGATAATGTGAACATAGCTTCTCAGTGTCACAATATTGTCACTGTCACAACTCCGTGTTCGAGAGTTTTCTCATAGTTGTTGCAAAAAATGTTACAGTAATCAAAAGGTTGTGACTCGCAATCTCGCGTCTGAGCATTTTTTCATAGTTGTGAATAATATTGTAACCATCACAAAGTTGTGAATATCACAATCTCGTGTCCGAGAATTTTTTCATTGTTGTTGTGAATAATGTTTTAGCCATCACAAACTGGTGACTGTCACAATCCTATTTCTGAGAGTTTTTTTTTAAAAAGAAATCTTATGACATTTGTGAATGACTTGATATGGACAATTTAAACATTTTAATGTCGAACTTTCAAAATTAAGCAGTTTCTTGACATACGTATCCAAAATGAAGCATGTCATCTCTTTATTCAACACTTTCATACTCTGTGTATCCTCAGTTTGACTTGAAATTTGGTTGGTTACTTATGACACCAACATCTATTGGAACTTCAAAAGTTGAAAGATGTAAATCACTAAAATTTTCAAAAGATTGTAGTTTTCCACCAATTAAAGGAGATGGGCTTTCACCACTTAGAGTGGGGGAGGGAGGGGGATTCGCCCCTTACATGTTGTTCATCAATGGAGTTTTTGGTTTTAGATTTTTAATGTGGAGGGAACGAGTTGTTACTTGGGGTCTAACTAATAACAATGTCGAAAAGGACATGAAGTTTAAATAACAAAATATCAATTGATCTATGTGGGTAAGTGAATTATTTTTGTTGGGGTCTAAAACCAAAACCTTGGGGTCTATATAAGATTACTTAATTTATCACGAGAGATCAAACAAGATAAACTTCCAACTCAATGAAAAATTTATCTACAAGATCTTCACAATCCACATTGAAACTGTGTTAGGCTAATACGAATAAAGGAGTGAATAGTGTTTTTTAATTAATTAAGATTTTAAAATCTTTTTGCGAAAATGTTCGATTTCAAATATCCTCACTTAAACACGTTGGGGAACAATATTGCAACTTTCAAGAAGTTGACTACTAATTGTTCAATGTCAGCATATTTAGTTGATTCATTTGAAAGAAAAGAAAAATGAAACACATATAATTTGATTTTGAAAAGGAAAAAAAAATTCAAGTAGAAATCAAGTTAGGTACTAAATGGGTAACCTGAGGAAATATGAAAATAGATGATATGAAACACCAATTAAATTAGAAGATGTCAAGCAATTAACACAATTGATGATACATCAAAACGGTCCCAACTCTGCGCCGTACACGTGTCATGATGATCTTGAGGAAACATAGGCCCTAGCGTCAATTCAATATTGATCCGCCCCATGTGGTTCTAAGCCCGCTCAATGCAGTCCGCCAAACAGACCCGAATTCTAACAGCCTGCTAGGCCCACGTGTCTAACTGCTATCCTCAATACTCGTAAGCCTTGTTAAGGCAAGTATCTTGAGGATCAGCTTCAGACGGGTAAATACAACGACTATTTGCTTCAAACTATGAATCATATTCCAGAGTACAAAATCACATATGGAGACTTCTACCTATAGACTACTCTCGAAATGGAAACTATCTCTAGCGTATCTAGGAGCACAAGGCTAACAGGGAAACTTCCTTCCACAACACGACTTCTAATTAGAGAAGGATCTCCACGCAAATCTTCTCCCCTAAACTACATCATTGATGGCCTAGTTAAAATCAGGACTCCAACACTATAAATAAGACATGAGGTCGATAAGCTAAGGTACGCTACAAATTTCTTGTTTACAACAGTATACCTTCCACAAACCCTTGTCTGACTTTAGCATTGGAGTGTCATCGGCCACCACAACGGTGGTTCGTGGCTCACGTGTGTTTCTTGTGCAAGTCAACAGGTTTGCAGGTCAAGGTCAAAGCAGGGAGTGGAAAATGACTGAACGGTGATGACTGGCAATGACAACTTCTTATCAAAGCCCAAACTTGTAGCCCCCAGTGCGCGGGTGTAGATGGTCTGGAAGGTGGGCGCCTAATCAGTCCAGAACTAATTCTGACAGCTCGCCATGAGACCACTGCTCTTTTACAGACTATGGTCACCGAATTACCAATCCCAGACCTGTAGCCCCCACTGCGCGGGTGTAGATGGTCTGGAAGGTGGGAGCCTAGTCAATCCTGAACTGATTCCGACAGCTCGCCATGAGACCATTACTCTTACGGACTATGGTCGCCGAATTACCAACCCCAGACTTGTAGCCCCCACTGCGCGGGTGTAGATGGTTTGGAAGGTGGGAGCCTCGTAAGTTCCGAACTGATTTCGACGGGTCACCATGGGACCGCTGCTCTTCTATAGACCATGGTCGCCGAATATTCCAAAATTTATAGCTCGATGCACACGAGTGTAAATGATTTGGAAGGTGGGAGCCTAGTTAGTCCCGAACTGATTCCAACGACTTGCCACAGGACCACTACTCTTCAGCCTGATCGTCGAACCCCCTCATCTCAAACTTGTAGTCCACCACGCGCGGGTGTAGATGGTTTGAAAGGTGTTAGACTAGTCAATCCCAAACTGATGTCGACGCCTCGCCAGAAGATCATCGCTCTTCAACAAACCATGATCGTCAAATCCTTGCTCCCCGGAACAAATAGTCCACCATGCTCGGACATAGATGGTATGGATGGTGGGAGCCCTAGACGGCTCGCAATGCGACCACCACTCTCTTTTAAAACAGCGACCGCAAAGATAAATCACAGCTCAAGCAACGTCTTCACGCTGACACGGGCTGGCATTCTATTACCAGCAAAGGACGTTCATGTCGACCCATAAATTGTTCCACCAACGCGTGAACGAGTGTTACATGGATAGCTAGCTCGAGCTTGCGAAACCTGACTCGAAACAAGCTCTCTAATTACAACGCATGTGCTCAACTATCGCAGTTCACTCATGCCAGTAACTGCGACCGACAATCAGACAAACAAAATGAACCCCCAACGGTTTACCTTGAGAATGGGCCATAGCTGGGCAACATAGCCCGCTTCTCAACCATCAGTGGAATGCCCATTACCAGATGTGACTAAGCAACAGTGACTCCAATCACTTGCAATGCAAAATGGTCAAACTCTCAACATCAGATAGACCACTCGATTTTCTACTGACCCAACCATCCTATGCCAAAGTAAAACGACAAGGCGAACAGGAAGCGCACAGTAGGGAAAACGAACATAAAACAGATACAGAAAGTATTCAAGATAAATATGTTTTCATTAAATAGTCAAAGTAAAAGAGGTACAAGTGTATAAAGTCTACTCAAGAGGGGGTACAGAAACAAAAGTGCTAAGCTTGACAAAGGAGGAAGTAGGAGTTGCGTTCGTACGTGCCGCAATCTAAGCATTATGGTCCAGATCACCCTCTTCGTCTGACGACGCAAAGGCCACTGATAAATCTACATACGATATCTTCTTATAGTGATCAAGGTCCCATTCCGGATGCTCCTCCTTCATCAACGCCAACAGCTATAATCTATCATGTACGACCTAGCAAAATTCACATTTGCCTTGCTCCTAGAGAAGCTCTTCCTCACGAGCTTTCCCTTCAGCAAACTTACGCTCCAATAGTTCCAGCTTGCCAGTTAGTGCATCGATGTTAGACTGCTCTGTAGTTAGACTGCTTTTTACAGCACTGAGCTCATATTGCTCCAGTTCAAGCTAGTCATCATCCTTCCTCGCCACTCGAGCGTTAAATTCCACATCGGACTCCAATTGCTATTTCTGAACAACCCAATCAACCTCATTCGAGGCATCCTCCTCGATAAGGGATCACAGTTCAGAACGCGCCTCAGTCACAGCTTCCAGCACAACCTCCTAATCACGGCTGGTCAGATCCAACTCTTGCTGGAATCTGTCTCTCGTGGACATCGCCTCTGCTAAATTAGACTTAAAGGCGTCCATACGAACCCTCTGAGCCTTGGCAACAATGAACGGCCATTCCATCCTCCTATCCTCAGCATTTCAAATTCAAAAAGTGTGTCATAATACAACCTTTGCATATTCGAGAAGACACGTTCCATGGTATACACCCTCTCACGGGCTGCCTCGACTTTCGTCCCAGCAACGACCACCTGACTCAAGTGAGACATTCCCAGCATAAGGTACTTTAAACCCTTATCCATATGCCCTTCTAGCGTATCCTCCTCGGGTTTTGGAGCATGATCCATCAGCCAACTATGACACATGCTTATATGCTTCTTCGAAGCATAGTCCACATCAATCTCCTGGTGCCTGACCTGAGTACTCATCCTTACTAAGTCCAGGGCAAACTTACTTATCTGCACATCCGGATGAGAAATTACGCCAGCACACCCTTTGTAGTCACCACTGCTCCCAAGCTCTCATCTGCATCCTTTCCTTTAACACCAGTTGTCGACCCCTTAGTGTGAGACGACTTGACAGGATTCAGAGGAAGAAAAATAAGCAAGTTGTCCAACGAACCCTCCAACACCTTGAGATACGGCTTGGAGCGAGAAGGGGAACAATGTGGACTATGAGAAACCTGGCCTATGTCACCATGGCCACTATCGATCTCGGGCGGATCGACACCAGTAGAAGCCGCCATTACAACTAGCATCAACTGCTCGCTAAGAGTTTCCGCCTGCGCAACACTAAGATTCAATACATTTTCAACCCCTGCCAATCGCAAGTGGTCCCTATCCCAATCGGATACATCGGCATCCACCCTGATGGGTCAATCAGGCTCATGCTCTTCACTTACTAGAGCAGATCATTTTGAAGATGACCCAGTTTTAACACGGAACTTCTTCGAACTCACGAAGGAGGAAAATGTCCCAGACAACCCCTCTGCATCAGACGAATCATGAAACTTGACTCCGGCGACTTTCATTTTCCTAGAAGGGGCCCCACCTTTAGACTTAACTCGTGACGATCGGTAAAGAGTGGGGGCCTCATGCAAGTTGTCCCACAACCTACTGCGTATAAAGTTGGGAACACATATGACCTCCACCACATTTTTCGTTGGCAAGTCGCAAAATGTCTCCATAGTGATTCGCTCCTCTGGGGTAAGAGGAGTAGCGGGAAACCGTCCTTCAAGGAAACACGAGCAATGATTAGCATACAACCAAGCACAATAGAATCAGAAGAAAATGCTATACTTACGAAGTGGCTTGAACTCTCGTTCGAGTGGACGACCCTTGAATTGGAAGTACTTTGAATCTGCAGGAGCCAAGAAGGAATACTTCTGCCAGGACTTGAAGTCATTAGGCAAATTCTCAAAGCAAGCCGGTGACATCATTTTACAGATAGCGTGATCGTTCAACCGAGGAGAAGTCACCAACTGGATCACCTGCAGAGTCACGCAGATGCCAGTTTCTTTCGCCTTAATCAAAATGAGAAGAACGATCCTGTACCCATTAGGCACCAACTGAGTCGTAGAAATTCCAAGGAAGTCCCTAATCACATCCAGAATAGGAAAACAAACTCCAATTTGGAGCATCTCGCAGTGCAAGTAGACGAACCTCGCTGGCGGCAACATTGGCGTTTGATCATCCTTCAGAGCATATAATGGCAAGTCCTCAGGGAGCCCGAACTTCGTACGGATTTCAGTAAGGCCCGATTCAGAAAACAACCTATCTTCGAAAAACTCAAGGCCCTTGGCCAAAGTTGCATCATCAAGAAGGTTTTGTTGAGCCATGAAGAAGATGAACAATTTTTCAATAAGAAGATGAACATATTCATATCTCTAAAAGCAGGAAAATAAGAGAGTTAGTCTCCGCACAAAGAATGACCTAAATAAGGATTGGGTTGCCGCCTCTTCTCCACTGAACCGACACATATTCAATTAATGGAGTGCGCGACTCAAGCAATGATTTACACTCAATCATCATGAGTGGCGTATCATTTCAAGAAGTGACTCAGTGAACCGATGTGAAGGCCCACTAACTCGGAGGGAGTAAGTGATGATACATCAAAACGATCCCAACTCTACGCCGTACAGGTGTCATGATGATCTCGAGGAAAGATAGGCCCAAGCGTCAGCTCAATACTGATCCGACCCATGCGGTTCTAAGCCCGCCCAATGCAGTCCATCAAATGGACCCAAATTCTTACAGCCTGCTAGGCCCATGTGTCTCATATCCTCAATACCCGTAAGCTTTGTTAAGGCAAGTATCTCGAGGATTATCTTCGGATGGGCAATTACAACAACTCTTTGCTTCCAACTAGGAAGCATATTCCAGAGTACGTATCACATATGGAGACTTCTACCCTATAGATTACTCTCGGAACGGGAGCTATCTCCCGCATATTTAGGAGAACAAGGCTAACAAGGAAACTTCCTTCCACAGCACGACTCCTAATTAGAGAAGGATCTCCACGCAGATTTTCTTCTCTAAACTACTCCATTGATGGTCTGGTTGAACCAGGACTCCTACACTATAAATAAAACATGAGGTTGATAAGCTAAGGTACGCTACAAATTCCATGTCTACAACATTACACCTTCCTTATATCCCTGTCTAACTTTAGCATCGGAGTGCCATCGGCCACCACAACGGTGGTCCGTGGCTCACGTGCGTTCCTTGTGTAGGTCAGTATGTTTGCACGTCAATGTCAGAGCAGGGAGTGGAAAATGATTGCATCAACAATAGACAACTAATATAAGTATGTTAGAAAGTAATTAGAAGTATAGGGAAAATTAAACAACCCAAAACAAAGGCATGAATATAGTGGCGTTCACCTAAATCTAAGTTTGATTGGTTTCGGTTGGTTACTTTATCAGTGGAAGGACGAACCCACACCACAAGATTTTCTTACTGTTTTCTCCATAAACTAAGTGCACGACTCATATTTCTCTCTTCTGGGAACACTCTATCTGATATAAGAAAATTATGGTTGTCAATGGATTGGATTTGGATTCTGGAGTTGCAAAACATACTTGGCAAAAGTTGGATTGCAATTGAAACCCGATCTGATCAAGCCTAATTTAAACATATTATTTTTTAACCCAAATCTGATCCATTTACAGCCCTAGACAAAAATATGATTTTTACAATCGCCCCCACACTAAATGGAAGAATAGGAAACTTTAATCTCAAGGGGAAATGAATGGTTGAAGGGTTTGCAACTCTCCAATATAAGGCATCTACCAATTCTAAAATTGTTTCAACATTTTCTCTATTTTGTCTTTTATAGATATCCCTTACAAGCATATAAAAATAGATTTTCTTCCTTGAAAATACCTTTGATTTGCTTTTGAAGTATGGTGTGTTTGATATTTGATTGATATGAAATTGATTATTTGAGGAGCGGACGCCTTTAAATAGATATTTTTTAAGCATTCGGAGCAATTTGGTTGACTAGATTGACATTTCTAAACGACTCTATTTATAATGACAAGTTGTCAGCTAACTACTGCATGGTCAATCGACAACGATCAAGCTTCAAATCCCTTTCGACTAGGCTGTGTTTGAGGTCAAATTTTGAATTCCTTTGCTACACCCAATCCTTTGGTTTTGATCTTTAAATGATCTAGACTTCATCTTTAACTTTGATCGATCTCTTGTTGACTTGCTTCACTTGCACTGACTTCTTGCTTCAGCTTGGACTTTTGGTTGTCGAGACTTTTACCTCATAAGTTGGGTAAGCTTTAAATGATTTTTTTTTTGAAAGGAAAAAGTGCCACCGGTGGGTATAGAACCCAAGACATGCGGGATAAACCACCACAACTTTAACCATCCAACCAGGCTACCATTGGCAAGCTTTAAATGATCTTTACAAAGCATCGTGGGAGTTTTCCCAATGTTAATGTGTGGGGAGTGATCTAGTCTCATATTCCTCCACTCTCTCTCATTCTTCTGCTTCATTTTTTTTTTCTTTTTCTTTTTCTTCTTCTTCTTCTTCCATCTTCTTTGACCCGCTAGCATTAGCCTACTAAAAAAAAAAAAAATTCCAATTGGGGATTTTATTTTGTTTCTCCAAGCCCAAATCCAATCACCCCGACCCACTAAGTGAACCATCATTCCTACTTTCTAACACCAATGGTGCGCTTCGTGGACCCATATATATATATTTTTTTATCTCAATTGTTTACAAAATTTCTATTTACACATTTTTCTATTTCTTCAAATTTCAAAAATTCAAAATTTTGTTAAACTTTTAAGCTTCATATATTTACCTAGAATTCTATTAAAATAGAATAGGACCTTGATTATCAAATATATTAGAAGTTTATTGAATCAATGATGGTTACGTCTTGTTAAATACATAATATGGGTCTTTAATTTGGATTAAGTTTATTTAAAATTTTTAAAATCGTTAGTGATGCATCCAAAATTCAGTCACCAAAAAGTAAAACCTGCAAAAAAAATGTTAGATTGCTCAAGACCACCTTTTTGGTGGTCGAAGACACTCCAATGCTTAAGTCAGTAACTTAGTTGGAAATGGAGATAAAACTAGACATAACTCAGTTAAAATTGCATACCTTTATCTAATGTTCCCTTTGCCTTTTATAATGGTCGATGTTAATTCCCTGTGTGACTTAAGCATGTGAGACACAACGATGGGAGACGTTCTCTATAACGGTCTTCTCCTTTATGAAGATACGTCTGTGGAGGCGTAACTCCCTCCACGACTTTCTTTCTATGTAACATTCCTTCCCCTTGAGGGAGAATTTTGTCGGGCCTGGATTTGGGCCTCTGATTATGATTTATAATGATGGGCATTGTTTGGGCTTTTGTGACTGGATTTGTCCTCTTTGGTCTTTATGAATTGGCTAGGTCTTTGGATACTTGATTCTCGTGATAGATGATCTATGTCACGTGTATGGCTGTGATGATGGTCTTATTTGATGTATCATCAGCTACTCGCCCTTTTAGTTAGTGGGTATGCTGACATGGCCACTAACTCGGTAACAGTTGGAATTTTGATTTCATCATTGCCTCGCATTTAATGGTATTAACAGCTTTTGGTGAGTTAACATCTTGATCTCTTGCTCATCTGTTTGTTTTTCGTGCGAATTTTGGGATTTTGTGTAGTTATCATATCTCGCACTTCGTCCTATGAACAGTCTCTTTGTTGCTTGGCTCTATAAAAGAAGGTGTGATTTATTTGTTTATCTCTTTACGATATCTTTGAGATTAGGGCTTATTCTTCTTTCTTCTTCTTCATTTTCCTTGTTATTTTATTCATTAACGATGTCTGCTGGCGATATACTAAGCGGTGAGGCGCTTGCTGCTTGTGAAGCTTACTTCTCGCCCAAGAAAGCTTCTCAAGTGACGCTGGACGATATTCGTTTTGGCTATAATTGCCACCCGACCTTGAGATCATTCTACCTAGGCAGAATGATAGTCCTTGTCATCCAAGGTCTGGGTATATTGTATTTTATCCATGCATGTTCCTTTTCGGCCTTCGATTCCCAGTTCCAGAGATGTTTTAGGAATATCTGGATTTTTTGGGCATTCCTCCTGCTCAAATGGGTCCTAATGGTTGGAGGGTTATGGTTTCTACTTATTCGAGGGCCATTATCCCTGGCATTCCCTTGACTGTTAGGATTTTGCATTTGGTGGTTGGTCTGTTGGTGACCAAGGATTTTGTTTCCTTCGTTCTCCTGTCTATTTCGGGAAGCTCAATGATGATATCAGATATTGGTCGAGGTTCTGGTTTTATGCTTCTGTCACCTTTGACTACTTAAAACTGCAAGGTCGTCCAATTGTATGGTCGTTTGGGGTCCCTAACAAACGTAAGGACCTGTAGTTAACTACAGAGGAGCGGAGGATCAATAACCAATTCTTGAAGCTTCATGTGTTTCCCGTGGAGGCATGTCTCTCTGAGGACATCTTGGAGCGTAGTGGCTTGTACAATATGAACGAGACGGAGCGGGCTTTGCTCACTGAATCTAGTTTTGAGAAGATCGTTGTGCGTGTTGCTCCTGCTAGTGTTGGTGATGTTAGCATTAATTGAGAAGTGAGTTCGGGCAGACATGTTACGGATCTTGATGCTCTTGTTAGCATCTGTATTGCTGGCCCGACTTCCAGGAAGAGGAAGCTTCCGAGGCTTGCTAGCCCATCGAAGCAATTGTTGATAAATCCCGACCATGTTCCAAAGAAGAAATGACTTTCTACTCATGGTGCTGCTCGGACTGCACCTCGTCCAAGTTCTTCTAATAAGGAGATTTTGAAAGAGGATAGCTTATCCCTCGAGGAGGTTGCGGACATGAACTTGGCACTGGAGAGGAGCGAGAAGAAAACTATCCGTCTTATGGACGATAATGAAAAGATGCCTATTTTTTCTTATGGTGTTCCCGGCGTTGCTGAATGGTCTAATGATGACCCTCGGGCTACCGATGACAAGATGCTCCAACTAGCGGTGGTGCAGTCTATGGAGGTCATTGATTGTGGTAAAAGTTTTGAGGTTCTTTCTCCTCGATCTCCTTCCATTCATGTCGATGAGGCGACTGGGTTTTTAGTTTCTTCTCCGGTTCGTTTGGATTCTTTTGTTCTTGCTATCACTACTACTTGTTCTATTCCTGCCACGACTACTCCACACCGAGAATTCAAGAGTGGCTTTTCTGTTGTTACCATTGTTCTACCTGTTCTTTCAGCTGGTGAGGGTGGTTACTTTGTGCTTTCGGATCACCACGTCCTCCATCCACGGATTAATTGGAAGAAGCCCAACCCGAAAGGCATCTGTATCAAATTGGATAGAAAGTTCTGTTGGTTTACTCAGCTTGACGTACAAGATGGTGCGTGTAGGTTGATCAATAAATGGAACAGGCGAGCAGTAGAATGACATTCGATGCTAGTGTTTGCTCCTTAGCACCCATCTCAATTATGGTTTTTAGCAAATAATGGATGGGATGAATCACCTCACTTATGCTGGGGTGATGAGGTAGGAATACAAGGTTGTTCGTGGCTAGGTGGTTGATCTTGAAATGAAGTTGGCAGTGTTGGTGTTGGTGTTTTCTCATGTCCTTCGCCAGTTTGATGTGGTGAAAGCGCAGTGTGCAGAACAAGAGAGGGTACCTGGGGTTGCCCTGGCCTCTCTGCGGGAAATGAAAGTTGTGCGAGACCGGTCTGCTTCAGAGCTTGAGTCTTCAACGACTGGTATGAATGAGGTTCTCGCACATCTGGACGAGTTGGAAAAAAAGCTATATGTCAAGAAAGCTGACCATGATGAGGCTTTACGTTCTGTAATGTACCAATTTTTTTCAGCCGTATAATTGTTGAAGGGCGGGTGGTGCAATTAATAATTACGCACGATGAAGTTAAGTCGGACATCTCTGCCATGCTGATTACCGTCGAAGGGCAGCTTATTTTCACTAGGAATGAGCTTGCTGCAATGAAAGACAGGCTGAAGATTGTGGAGGCGGAAGATTGGAAGATAGCTGTTGACGGACGGGTCGAGCTTCTTGACTATATTGAAGGGCTTGGCGTTGATTTGTCAGAGTATCGTCATTTGGTCGATCAAGCCTTCGAGGATGAGGATGGTGAGGACAATACTCCGGATCTTTCAAACGATCTTGTAGATGAACAACTGTCATTTTCCTCACCCTTTCGTCTTGGCTTCATCATCTACTCTCACTATTGAGAAGATGACCTTTTATCCTCCAGCCACTGGGGCTATTACTTCTCTTCCATCAGATGTACATTCTTCTTCTCCAGATGTAACAAAGTGATTTTATGAATGAAAATACCTTTCCTTTTGACAATGTTGTATTGCCTTTTATATTCTATTTTATGATTTTTTGTAATTTTTTGCTTCACGTGTTTTCTCTTTGAGGTCATGATTCGTCTTGGGTCATTCGTTGTGACTCATTGTATATGATGTGTCTGTTCCTCCCATCAAGTCGTTTGTAGCAACAAAGAAAAAACGTCCCACCATTTTCTCCAACATTCAATCCCCCCACCAAACCAAATCAAACCTTGAAGCAAGACAATCGGGTCGGGTCCTAAAATCCCATTGGGTTCAGTCGCAATGAGTCAGGTGGAGAGCAGACCAATGGTTCACTGAAGAAGAAGAAGAGAAGAAACTCTCTATCTCTTTGAACATGGCAAGAGCCAGAGACAACTACAGTCTCCACCTCTTCTTCTCTCACCTTGTGATCACTCTTTTTCTTCAACTTCAACATACCCATGCTGCAGAAGTGTGTCCAGATGGGTGGGAGGCAAACCCAGCAAAGACCAAGTGTTTTCAACACATACCCACTCCTCATTCATGGAACCAATCAAAGTCTTTATGTAACAAAGACCCCCATAACTCTCATTTGGCTGTCCCCAGTTCAATTCAGGAGTTAACCCTTTTTCAGAAGCTATGTCAAGCGCCCCATTCTCATGGGTGTTGGATTGGGGGAAGAAGTGTGTCTAATTCATCAATAAACAATGGGTTGGGTTGGAATTGGTTTGATGACACTGCTCCACCATGGGGTCTCTTGGATTCCTCATTTAATGTTTCTAATGGCAGTTCTAATCATACTGATTCCTGCGCGTTGGTAGTTCGCAAGTCTTCAACTGTTATAAGTACCAGATGCAAGGCATTCCATGAGTCTATTTGCATGTTTCATATAGAGAATAAATGCCATCATCACCATTGCCATAAGGAGTATTTTATCAGCCTTTTAAGTGTCAGGGGATTCATTCTTTGCACTACATTGATTGTTGTGATTTGGCTCCTTACAAATAAGAGGAGTACAAGACGCAAAAGGTCACGTAAAGCATCTAATCCATCATCGGTTGACATGGCAACCCCATCATGGAAGGTTTTCAGTAATGAGGAGCTAAGCTCAATAACAAAGAATTTTAGTGAAGTAAACCGGCTTATTGGAGATGCCAAGACAGGAGGAACGTATAGTGGGGTTTTGCTGTTGCAGTCAAGAGGTTGAAGAGGTCCAGTTTCCAAAGAAAGAAGGAATTTTATTCTGCGATAGGAAGAGTTGCTAGGCTTTATCATCCTAATTTGGTGGCAATAAGAGGTTGCCGCTATGATCACGGTGATCGTTATATTGTTTACGAGTTTGTTGTTAATTGACCCTTGGATGGATGGCTATACCATGTACCCAGGGGAGGTAGAACCTTGGATTGGGCAATGAGAATGAGAATTGCCACAACGCTTGCTCAAGGAATTGCGTTCTTGCATGACAAGGTGAAGCCACATGTTGTCCACCAAGATATCTGTGCGAGCAATGTTTTGCTTGATGAAGACTTTGGTGCTCATCTTATGGGTGTTGGTCTCTCAAAGTTTGTGCCGTGGGAAGTGATGCATGAGAGGATAATAATGGCTGCTAAATATGGTTATCTTGCACCGGAATTTGTATACAAAAATGAGCTTACAACCAAAAGTGATGTTTATAGCTTCGGGGTACTGCTACTTGAAATTGTCAGTGGACGTAGACCCACTCAGCAGGTTGATTCAGTTGGGGAGGTGGCAGACGATCTTTGAATGGGCTACGCCACTGGTGCAGTTTCACTGCTATTTGGATCTCTTGGATCCAGTCATCTCCGACGCTCCTGAACTTGGAGTCATACAGAAGGTAGTGGAGCTCGTCTATTCCTGCACACAGCATGTTCCCTCGGTGCGGCCAAGAATGTCACATGTTGTCCATCAGCTTCGACAGTTAAGTCCAAAAAGTGGTTCTGAGAAGGCAAGAACTGGCTCAAGCACTAGCACTGTTACCCCCGTGTCTACAGTGGAGCTAGAGGCCAACAATGTCTAAGAATGTCTCCAGAAGTTGAAACTGCATCCTATGTCTCTTTTGTTCTTTTACTGTAGTTTCAGTCTCAGAGTTTACTTTTAACTTGTATTAAAGTAGGTAACCCAACTAACATCTCTCGACTCTTTTCTTTTGGTAGCTTGTATGTTGAAGTCTTATTTTTTCAGATTGATTGGGGACAGTAAATGAACCTTTGTGACTGAAAAAAAGAGTGTTTGTAGTATAGTGGTAAATATTGGCAATTAAGGCTTTTCCGTATTTTTGTTTTTGCGCTTGCTTGTCGACCATCCGAAGTTTTTCTTTATTTGTTCTTGTCAATCAAGGGATTTTCCTCATTCAGATCCTCAAGTATTCGCACGCCAAAGTGTTTCGAAGTATTTGCTAGTTCTAGAGGGTTTTGTGAGAGAATTGACTCGTACCTTTTTACTCTTAGGCCCGTCGTGGTTGTCGAAGTAAGTTGTATTGTGTATCTCCAAATTTTCGCTTCTTGGTCCAATATTTTGATCAGCTAAAATGCTTTTATAGCTACATTATGACTTGTGTTTGGGTTTCTTGATCCGATATATAGGGTTGAACAAGTTGACACGTTCGTCCCTGCTTTGTTGGTCTGATGCGTCGGTCGATTTGAAGTTTATCTAAATAAGTTGGCTTGTTTGTCGCAACTTTTACTTCATTTGTCCGACATATTAGTCGACTCAAAGTTTATTTGAGTAGGTTGACTTGTTCATTCCAACTTTTACTTTGTTGGTCTAACGTATTAGTCGACTCGAAGTTTATTTGAGTAGGTTGACTGATTCGTCCCAACTTTTACTACGTTGGTCTGACGTATTAGTCGACTCGAAGTTTATTTGAGTAAGTTGACTTGTTCGTCCCAACTTTTACTTCGTTGGTCTGACGTATTAGTTGACTCGAAGTTTATTTGAGTAAGTTGGCTTGTTCATTCTAACTTTTACATCATTGGTCTGACATATTAGTCGACTCAAATTTATTTGAGAAAGTTGACTGGTTCGTCTCAACTTTTACTTCGTTGGTCTGACGTATTAGTCTACCCGAAGTTTATTTGAGTAAGTTGACTTGTTTGTCACAAGTTTTATTTCGTTGGTCTGGCGTATTGGTCGACTCGAAGTTTATTTAAGTTGACTTGTTCGTCCCAACTTTTACTTCGTTGGTCTGATGTATTAGTCGGCTCGAAGTTTATTTGAGTAAGTAGACTGGTTCGTCCCAACTTTTACTTCGTGGTTGATCACATCAGAAATTTTGTATCTGACTTGTACGTTCTGACCTTTTGTTTGTGACTTGGTATGCCAGTTGCTTATCATTGTCTAGCATTGATGCCGCAATTTTGGGCATAAAATGGAGAGTTTTGAACTCAAAATTGTATTGATAACCCCGTTTTGGGTGTTCAACAATCTATAGTAGTAGTAGTCACTCCTTTTACATAAAGTTACGTTGTGTTGTGGAGTTTGCATTGTATATTTCTTACAGTTGCTCGGTTTGTTATGCCTTGAGTGGTCTTAATGTTGTAGCTGTAACTTCTTCCTCTATGATTTTCTGTAATTTTGTTGTTCATATGTTGTTGTCGTGAGGTAGCTAATAAACTCGGAATGTTACTTGATCGAATCACCAGATGTGTGCCATTGACAGGTTGAGCATAATAGATTGTAGTCTCAAATTGTCCAATTATGCTCACATCAGTATCTGCTGCCAAGGCTTCGTTCGTCGATTCATAGAATTTGTTTGCGTTGTTTTTGTTGTTAGTCATGTAGGAGGCGTTGTTGGCCTTGTCGTGGATAATGGTCAAGCTTGTAAGCTTCTTCAAATTTTGTCAGTTGGTTGGCCCTCATTTGAATTGCCAATTTTCCAGGTTCAGAGTAAAGAAAAAAGGGTCTTCTTTCAGTCGGACGGTGAAATTCGCGGTGGCCGTGTCATCGCTACATCCATCGATCATGGTTAACTCATTAGTGAAACGAGTAACATACTCCCTTATTATATCATCAGGTTTCTGTTTGATGTGGAACAAGTAGTGTGGCCCTTCCTCATACGTTGACTACCAGTGAACCTCGTAATGAAGGCAGTAGCCAACGCCTGGAATGAGTTGGTGGTAGGTTGTTGAACCAGTTCATTGCTATGGAGGTAAGACTTGTCAGAAACGTTCTGCATAAGATGGATTTCATGCTCTCCTTCAAAGACATCATGTGGTGAAAGTGTTGCAAATGGTCTGTCAGGTCAGTGGTACCATCGTACGCTTCGAACTTTGGTGGGGTGAACTTCTTTGGCATGAGAGTCACAATGAGTGCATCAAAAAATAACGATCTGGCTAGTTTGTACAGTATATTAGGATCTGTGACTCCGATCCTGAATGGGATTTTAGCAGGGGTTTCGCCGCTCTGGGGGGTCCCATCTTGAAGTGGTTTGCTGCTTTCGAGAGTGTTGAGATTCTTCAAGAACTTCTTTGGCTGGGTTTTGTTGGGGCGATGCTTATACAGGGTCGGCAGACTGAGCATGCTCCTGGGTGAACTTTTCTATTATTTTTATCATACGATCCATCTAGATCATGAGTAGGTCTACGCGATGATTCGTGGTGGCGCCTCTAGACGTTTGGGATGTTTGAGCCACCTCGTGCTGTGACTCTATGTTGTTTGGCATGGTCGTCCCGACATTCGTCGCTGGGTTGCGTTATCGGTAGCGTAGTTTCTTTGTTGGGAGGATTGCTTTGATTATTGTGCGATTGATGGTCTGTAGAGTGTTCCATTTGTCTTGAGGGATTCTTAATCATTGATCAAGGTTGAGAAAGTTTGCTACTACAGGCTATCTTCTTGATAGGAAAACTTGTCGTTCCCCATGGACAACGCCAAATTGATGCGACCAAAATCTACTCTCCAATAAGTAAAACTTGCAAAACAAATGTTAGATTGCCCAAGACCACCTTTTCGGTGGCCAAAGGCACTCTGATGCTTAAGTTAGTAACTTAGTTTGAGATGGAGATAAAATTGGACATAACTCAGCTAAAATTGCATTCATTTGGCGAATGTTCCCTTTACCTTTTATAATGGTCGATGTTAATTCCCTGCATGACTAAAGCATGTGAGGCACAACGAGGGGAGATGTTCTCTGTAACAGTTTCTTCCTTTATAAAGAAAGTCCATGGAGGCGTAACTCCCTCTACGACTCTCTTTCTATGTGACGTTCCTCCCTTGATGGAGAACTTTATCGGGCCTGGATTTGTGTATCTAATTATGATTTATTTTTATGGGCCATGTTTGGGCTTTCATGACTGGATTCGTCCTCTTTGGGTTTTATGAATTGGCCTGGTCTTGGGATACTTGATCATCGTGATAGATGATCTTTGTCATGTGTGTGGTTGTGATGACGATCTCATTTGATTTATCATTAGTTAGCATAAGAACTTCTAAAATAAATCTATTGCTGAACTTCATGAATTTATTGCTACACCATATGTAGTTGTGTATAAATCTCCTACAAAATTAAAGAACATAGAAGAAAAAAATTTGGGAAGAAAAAAACGAAGATCTTCACCATGGGAAAGCATAATATTAGATAGTTGAAAATGAAGAGAATCTTAACTATGGAGAAATACGAAGAAACCGAATATTTGATTGGATTAATGTAGAAAAGGAGACAACATTGTTGCGAAAGAGGAGACAAGTAAAAAAGAAAGGAAATTGACTAATAAGGCCTACTTTTTATAATTATAGACCACATCATAATCTAACAATTGAAGATGCCTCAAAATGCCCATTTTAATAATTAAAGACTCTTAAAAGCCACAAACTCAATCCATGATTTAACAATAATAAGAAAGATATTCTTACCCTTTAATTTAAGTGATCAATTTTTAAAATTTATTTACCTTCTTAAAATCAATCATAAGTTTACTTTCAGATTTTTCATTTTTTTTTTTACTTCCAGATTACCCAGCAAGAATCAATCAGTTGCATTTTAGGGACATGGAACAACTTTGAAAAAATATCAAATTGCGTTAAAAATCATATTTCGCTTGTTTAAATGTAACTAGAATTTGAATACATAAATAACAAATCCACGTCAATGTGTCTAGGAATATGTGTATATTTTTCCTTTTACATATCTTTTAGCCATGTTTTAGTTTGTGACATTTAATAGTATTGAATTACAAAAAATAGACTTTTTGAGGCAATTTCAATTGTTAGGGTCTTATGTAGTATACAATTATAATAATTAGGCCTTATAATTCATTTTCCCAAAAGAAATAAGGAGAATTGAGAGAGAAATAAGGAAAGATTAGTTAGCAAAATATTTAAATATTTGTTAGTGGGTGGAAACATGGTATGAATGTTTTTGCGAATTGGTGAGTTTTGTGAGAGAAATTGATGGAGCAATATTGAGAATAAGCGAAGGTTATGGCTAGATACCTTATGTGGTGTGTTTTTTTGTAGAGAAAGTGTCATGTTTGAAAAAACAATAATGCTAAGAAACTAGGTTTTGTAGCCATGTTGAGGTGTATATCCACATCAACAACCGAATATTCTCACTTAAGTCCATTTAAAAAAAATAAAAAAGGAAAAGATATTCTCACTTAACCATGTTGATCTATTTGAAATACTAATGACGTTAATGAATTAGTTTTGGTAGTGGATGAATTTCCATTAATTTTGTGTTTAGTGTACTTGCTTAATTTCTAGGCTTTTAATGTGACAGATGATATACTCTTTAATTTCCAGTTAAAGTTTGTTATTTGAGTTTAAGATTTTTTTGCTTTTAATGTGACAGATGAAATTGTTTCAAAATGGAGTCGTTATTGGGTTGTTTGGTTAAGTGGTTCTGTTGGGGTCTCTTTGGTTTGTTAGGCATGTTGAGCCTATTGAGCTGGACCCAGTTAAATAAGCTCTTTGAGCTGACAAGAGATGACAAAAGCTGGCTACAAAACCTAATTCAGAATTGATGTGGATATCCACATCAACCTGGCTGCAAAACATGGTTGCCTAGCCTCTTTTTTTTAAAGGCAAGCTTGGGGGTTTATATGGGCTCCCCAGACCACTAAAAATAAAAATGATCAGATTTGTTACATTCGAGTGTATTTCCTACCTCGGGCATCATCAAAAACAATTTTCTTAATATCCTCCGCAAATGAACTAGGAATGATCTCAATAAACTCATGGTCAGGCAAGAGTTTTGAGAGTTTATTCGTTGTTTGGTTCGTTTCTTGCATTGCATGCATGACCTTGCATTCCACAAATGTCCTAATTGCCTCCTTGATGCGCCTGGTTATATGTATTGCTTCCCATGGGGGAGTTTTAGTGGTAGTAATGTATTTGAAGGCATTACGTGAATCCATATTTAGCTCCACTTTTTGACAACCATGTTTTTGCGCTAGCTTGATCCCCAATTCGATTCCCTGTAGTTCATGTAGAGTCACTGTTTGTGCTCTTTGTGCCCTAGCCACAGCTGCCACTACTAGATCTTGATGGTCCCTGATCAATGCACCATATCCACTTTTATTCCCTGCTAGAGAGCTATCCGAGTTCACCTTAAACCATCCTAGTTCAGGCTTTTGCCATGCATGCACAGTACTGGTGTGTATATGGAATCGAACACCTATACGCCACTTATCAAATAGTGCTATGTTCTCACCTTTATCTTCCACCTGTAGATCCAGTACTGAAGCACGTAGCCAAACATCTTGAGTAATCTTGGGCACCAGATCACTTGCTACTCTAAAGTTGGACTGGAAGACTTTATAATTCCTCTTTGTCCATAGATGGTAGATAGTGGCATTCAAAGCAAGCTTCTTTAGCATTGATCTAGGGGACGTACCAAAGAATTTCTTTTCACACCACTTCCACTCTGCTGCCCAATAAAGAGGATGTCTTCTATATCCCAATTGAAGGGGGACAACGGACCACACATAACTTGAGTATCTACACCTGAAGAAAAGGTGTTCTTCACACTTTGGTTGATCATTGCACAATGAGCAACTTGATCCTTCAATGACTCCCCATTTTTTCAATTTGTCTTGGGTCTTGAGAGCCTTATGCAAAACAAGCCAAGTTATGAAACTCTGCCTTGGTATTCTTCATGTGAACCACACTAGTTGGACCATGAGACTAATTGCGATCGTTGCCTCATTGAATGGTATGCACTCTTATTAGTAAATTCTCCATCGAGACCCCCCATCCAGGTGACTTCATCTTTGTAAGCATTGTCCAACTCTACTGATTCAAGATCTTCACAGATATCAGCAATTGTGGCTCTGTCTTGCAGTCGGGTGTCCCATTTGTTATCCCTTATGAGCGCACCAACTTTGGCACTGTGGTGTAGTGTAGAGTGATACGAAAGATGTTGTGGATACCTATTGAGTAGGATGCCCAGGGGATTCCATGGATCTTTCCACAGCAGAGTGTCCTTCCCATCTCCAATTGAGTGTACAATTAGCTTGCTTGCCTAATCTCTGCATTTGAGAATGTTACACCAACACCAGGAAGAGTCACTTGGGGTGTCCATGACCCAAAAGTTCTTTGACTTGATAATGTTATTAGTTGTCCACTGTACCCATAGATTATCCTTCTTGGAGACGATATTCCACACATGCCTCATCATTGCAGCCTTGTTAGAGGTTTTAATACACCTAACGCCCAAGCCTCCTTCATTATAAGGTCTGCATATTTGTTGGCAGTTCACCATAGGAGTCTTTGTGTGATTGTCATTGGATGACCACAAAAACTCCTCATAATTTTTGTTATGTCATCCCGAACACTTGTAGGCAAGATGAAGCAAGAGGACCAATAGACATGGAGATTGTTCAAGACTGCTTTAATGATAGTGACTCTGCCTGCATATGAGAGATACTTGTTCTTCCAAGATTGGACTCTTTTACGTATTCTATCTACCAAAGGTAAACAATGATTGTAGTCCAGGCGAGAAGAGATCAGTAGGAGACCCAGGTACTTCACTGGGAGTGCTTCTAGCTTGAAGTCTAGGTACCTAGTGATCTGTAGGAGCTCCTCACTGGGAACCCCAGCAGCAAACAGACTGCTCTTAGAGCAATTTATAGCAAGTCCTGAGCATTCTTTGAATTGTTTCATGGCATTTGATAGTGCCATTGCAGACTGAGTACTCCCATGGAAGAAAACAATTAGGTCGTCAGCAAAGCAGAGATGGGTTACTTGAGGATTACTGCACTTTGGATGCAAGACATATTCTCCTTCTTCCACTTTTTGTTTTAGTATTAGATGTAGGATTTCCATTACAAGAACGAATAGATATGGCGACATTGGACACCCTTGTCTTAAGCCTCTCTTGGCCTTGATAAAACCTTTGGGAGAGCCGTTGATGGAGATGGAGAATCTAGGAGTCGTAATGCAAGTCTTCAACCAGTCAATAAACAATTCAGGGAACAACATTTCGCATGACATGTTCAATAGTTTCCCATCTAATCATATCATAGGCCTTCCTAAGGTCTGTTTTTGCTGCACATCGAGGGACTCCCTTGTCTCTGTGATAATTTCTAACTAATTCATGAGCTACAGTCATATAGATGTAAATATATCTCCGTGTATGGTTGCCTAGCCTTACTCATATAGATATAAATATATCTCCGTGTGCTCATTTGCATATTGATGCATCCAAAATCTGGTATCCTAAAAGTTTGATATGCAAAACAAATGTTAGATTGCCAAAGATCGCCATTTTGGTGGTCGAAGGAACTCCGATGCTTAACTTATTAACTCAATTGGAGATAAAGATAAATCTAGACAAAATTCAATTAGAATTGCATACCTTTGTCGAATGTTCCTCTTACCTTTTATAATGGTCATTATTAATTCTTTGCGTGACTTAAGCATGTGAGCCGTAATGAGGGGATGTGTTCTCTATAACAGTTTCCTCATTTATGAATATACGTCCTTGGAGGCGTAACTCCCTCCACGACTCTTTTTCTTTGTAACGTTCCTCCCCTTAAGGGAGAACTCTATCGAGCCTGGATTTGGGCCTCTGGATTACGATTTATTCTGATGGGCCTGTTTGGGCTTTTATGACTGGATTCGCCCTTTTTAGGCTTTATGAATTGGCGTGGTCCTGGGATACTTGATCCTCATGATGGATAATCTATGCCATGTGTATGGCTGTGCTGACAGTCTTATTTGATGTATCATCAGCTACCCCCCTTAGTGAGTATGCTAACGTAACCACTAACTGTACGACAATTGGATTTTCGATTTTGCCATTGCGGCGCATTTAATGTTGTTACTAGCTGTTAGTATGTTTGTTTCTTTGATGTCTCATCCGCCTGTTCGTTTCGGCGTGATTTTTGAGGTTTTATGCGGCTATCGTGTCCTGCACATTTTCCTATGAGTAGTCCTTTCGTTGTTCAACCTTATAAAAAGGAGGAAGTGGGTTCATCGCCTTCTTCTTTACACTCTCTCCATTCCCAGGCTTTGATTTATTTCTCTTTCGATCTTCGTCTCATAACAATGTCTAGCTTCAGGGTTCTGAGTGATGATGTGCTTGCTACTTGTGAAGCTTACTTCTCACCTAAGCGGGCAACACGAACGACTATGGATAGTGTTCGTTATGACTATTCATTATCGTCTGACCTTGAGATCAAACTGCTTAAAGAGGGTGACAATCCTTGTCATCCGAGGCCTGGCTACATTGCATTGTACCCTGGCATGTTTCAAGCAGGTCTTAGGTTTCCAGCTTTAGAAATCTTCTGGGAGTATCTAGGGTTCTTTGGCATAGCTCCCACATAAATGGCTTCTAACTGCTGAAGGGTAATGATTGCCAGCGAGGGCCGTTTTATCCGAGATTCTGATGAATGTCAGAGTTTTGCACTCCGTGGTGTGGTTCAGTGTAAACGCAAACCACACTTTCTATCTCCGTGGTCCATCCTGTTTTGAAAATCTCAGGGACGAGTATAGGGGCTGATCGAGGCCCTAGTTTTACGCGTCCATTTCTTTGATTATTTCAAGTTGCGCAATTTACAAATTCTGCGATCATTCCGAGAACCCAAGAGGAACAAATTGTTTTTGTCTGTGGAGGAAAAAAAGTTTCGTGATCGCTTTAATAAGTTTCCCAAGTCCTCAGTAAAAGCTTTCTTACTATGGATATCCTTGATCGCAGTGGTTTGTATACTATGAGCGGGGCGGATCGTGCAGCGCTTACAGTGACTTAAGTTACCTTTGTGCGTGCCGGTACTGTCGTCATTTCTAAGGAGGATCAGGAGTGTACAACCCTGACTGTCATTAGTGATGCGAACATTGGTTGGCAAGTGAGCTCCACTAAGAAGCCTCTGGATCACAATGCTCATGTTATTGCAAGAGGTGCCATTAACTCTAGGTCGAGCATTATAAAGAGGAAAGTTCCCAGGCCCGCTAGTCCGTCTAAGCTGTTGATGATCAGTCCTGGTCATGTCCCGAAGAAGAAGAAGTTTGCTTCTTCAGTTCATGGTATTACTAGGGCTCCTCTTCTTCTTGTATCTTTCGGGAATGGTGGTGGTGATGTTGTTGATCCCACTGCTCGAGAGGTTGAGGAAATAAATCAAACTTTGGAGAGGAGCAAGAAAGAGGTTTCTCGTCATTTGGATAATAGTGAGAAAAGCCTTGTCTCCTCGTATGGCGTGCTCAATTTCACCAACTTGTCCGTTGATGATTCACGTGTTATCGACTATAAGATGTTTCAATTTGGTGTCGAAATGTCTAAGAATCCAAATAGCATGAAGACTTTGTTTGATTTGGAGTTCGAATCCTCGCTGGAAGATCAAGTCGTTACTCGTGGTCAGAGTTTTAAGGTTCATGTTTCCTCTATCGTCGCGGGTACTTTGGAGTTGCCTGCTACTCTCCTTGCTACCTGTCCTATTGTTGTTACTTTTAAGAAGTCAGCCAGTTTCCTGAGGCCGACATGCAAGACAACGCTTGTAATCTCATTGTCAATTGTCATGGGTGGTTGGTCGAGATGGCTCCTATGCCCGTGCATCCGCCATGTAATCATCTCGATGAGGTCTCAAGCATCTTATGAACGAGATGAGTCACCTCATTTATGTTGGCACTATGGGTCAAATTATAAGGCAGCGCACGATCAGGTGGCGCTTGTTGAACGGAAGATGGCAGGGCAGGCCTTGGTTCTTTCTCACGTTCTCCGTAAATTTGATCCGCTGAGAGCGCAGTGTCTGGAGTATGCGAAGGCTACTGAGATCGCTCGAACTTCGCTGACGGAAGTCGAGGCTATTCAGAATAAGTTTGCTTCTGATCTTGAGACCTCTGAGGTGGAGTTGAATAAACTATGTTATCAGTTGAGTACTACTGAGAAGGAGTTGATTGATCGAATAGCTGATTGTGACGAGGCTAGTGATTTTGCTGCAGAGTACTCCGTCAGTCTAAAAGCTTCTATGGCACAAGTTGCTCAGTTGAATACCAAGTTGGATACTGCCAAGTCGATAGCTTCTGCTAGGCCTACTCCCATTGAGAGTGAACTCACATCGACTCGGGCTGAGCTTGTATATGCTACCGATAAATTAAAGGCTGCAGAAACAACGTATTAGGAAATAGTAGTTGATATCGTCACGACTTCTTAGACTTTATTGAGTTGCAAGGCTTGGATTTAGCTAAGTATCATTGTGACGCTAAGCAAGTATTCAAGGACAAAGAGGAACCCGTTACGGATCCGCTGAGCGACCCTGTTAATGAGAAACAATCATCTCTTCGCTTGTCTGAGCCTGTTCCATCGAGTGACATTGTTGTTGATACGAATGCCTCTTTTTGAGTACTCTTATTGGCCCTTCTTGTCTTCATGTAGTGTTTTCTGATGTATGAATTAGAAAATCAATGAGAATCTCATTTAATTTATTTTTATTGCTTGTACGCAGTATGTATTTCCATCTAACTTGTTAGACTTAGCCTTTCTTTTTCGACATTCCTGGCTGAATTCTGACTTGCTTGTCCGAATTTGCAAGTGTGTTTCGATGTTTGACGTATTAGTAGCGTAGAAGCTTTTTTATTTTATTTTATGAAATCCGACTTTTTCATGTTTGGATTTTGATGTCGTACATTATTATCGACAAAAGAAAAAGTCTGGCTCATGTGTCCAGGTATTTTAAGACTTCATGGTTGATTAGGCAAGAAGTTTCATGTTTATGTTCGACTTATTTGTCTAGACACATATATTTAGACTTTTCTCATAGCCCAATACTTTGGTCGTGCCGTGTGTTTCCTTGAGTAAAATCTTTGGTCTGACTTCTTTGTCCCGACTAGACTTTATCGCTTGAACCCGAAATGAAGGATTTAAAAGAGTTTTATTGATACTATTTTTTCAAATGCTCTAAATTCCATAGTCGGGGTCGTTGTTCGCCTCCATATTTTCTAACCAGTATGTCCCTGGTCTGTTGATTTTTATCACTTTGTATGGTCTTTCCCAATTGGGATCAGTTTGCCCACGCTTGGTTCCTTTTTGTTGAGTTGTATTTTTCGGAGTACCCAATCACCAATGTTGAACGTGCGAGGCTTTACGTTTTTGTTATAGTAACTAGCCATCCGTTGTTGGTAGGCTGTAGTTTTGATAGAAGCTTTTTTTTTGCTTTATTCGAGGAGATTTAATCTGACTCTCAGTGCTTCATTGTTGTCCTCTGCTCGGAACTCTTCGGTTATGAAGGTTGGCATACCAATTTCTACGGGTATCATTGCTTCAAACCCATCTGCGAGGGCAAAATGTGTCTCCCCTGTTGGAGTCTTTTTCGTTATTGTACGCCCAAAGGATGCTAAGTAGTTCGAATGTCCACAATCCCCTCGATGCTTCGAGCTTCCTTTTGATTGCTTCTAGGATCATTCTGTTGGTGACCTCGGCTTGCCCATTTTGCCTGTGGATGGGCGGGTGTTGAGAAGTGTTGTTGGATGCTCAAGTTTTCGCACAACTCCTTAATCATTTTGCATTCGAATTGCTTCTTGTTGTCTGTGACAATTACTCTTGGGATTTCGAATCTGCATGTTATGTCTTTCCAAATGAACTATTTGACTTGAGCTTCTCTTACCTTTGCTAACGGTTTTACTTCCACCCATTTAGTGAAGTAATCTACCACTACGAGGAGGAATTTCTTCCTGTCGAACATTGGGAGCGACCCTACGATGTCCATACCCCCATTGTGTTAACGGCCATGGATTGCTCATCGGGATTAGATTTTGGCCTGACATGTGAGTGTATGTGGCAAATCTCTGGCATTTGTCACAAGTGCGAACGAGTTTATTTGCATCCGCTTGCATTGTCAGCCAATAATATCCCAGTGTAAGGGATTTTGTGGCTAGTGTTCTTCCTCCTGGATGGTTTCCACATCTTCCATGATGAATCTCTCGCAGAACATAGTCAACATCGTTTGGCGAGAGGCATCTTAGTAGCGGGCTAGTGGCAGATCTCCTGTAGAGTCCGACGTTAATCACTGTGTACTGTGTTGCTCGATTGCATAGTTTTTGGGCCTCCACCATGTCCATTGGAAGCTCTCCATTTATTATATATGTGAGGATTGGAGTTTTCCAATTGTTTCCCTGGCCTGTTGCTCATGCCTCTTGTACTTGATTTTCTAGTATGGAACTTTCTTGTATCGTGATGAGTGGATTATCACTATCTTTAGACCGTGATGCTTCCTTGGCTAGCTCGTCAGCTCTTTTATTTTCTGACCTTGCGCATGACCGAATGGTTGCAGTCTGGAAACTTTATATCAGCTCGGCGGTCTTTTGGTGGTAGGTTTTTATTCGAGCATATTTGACTTGAAATTCACTGTTTAGCTGATTGACCGCCAATTTGGAGTCAGTGAAGACGCTGATTTCTTTTATTCCCAAGTGTTTTGCCAATTGTAGCCTGACTATTACTGCTTCGTACTCGGCTTCATTGTTTGAGGCTTTTAAATTGAATTTTATCGTCTTCTCCAACGTTACGCTTTTCGAGTCGTACATGATCATTCCAGTTCCGTTTTTCGCCTTGTTGGATGCTCCATCGCAACAGAGGATCCATTCGCGGATGGTTTGTTTGGATTGTTCCCCTTCATGGTTATTATCTAGTTGGCGGTCGTTGCTACATGCGAACTCAACGATGAAATTCGCAAATGCTTGAGCTTTTATTGTGGTTCTGGGGGCATAGCTGATGTCAAATTGTCTGAGTTCTATTGCCCATTTTACCATTCTTCTGGATAGCTCTCGTTTGTATAATACTGGCCGAAATGGTTGTTCAGTCATGACAATGATTGGGTGAGCTTGGAAATACAACCGTAGCTTTTTTGACGATATAATCAAGGTGAGTGCTAGTTTATCCAAAGTCGAGTAGTTGACCTCTGCAACTGCGAGTGTTTTGCTCATGTTACTGGTTTTTGTGCACCATTCTCTTCCCACATCAGTGTTGAGCTTATCGCTTGATCGGATACGAACAAGTATAAATATAGTGTTTCCCTCGTGCTTGGTTTTGACAACAGTTCTGTGTTTCCCATGTACGCCTTCAAGGTTTGAGAAGTCTTCTCGCATTCTTCATTCCACTTGAATGTCTTGTTTCCTTTCAAAATTTTGAAGAAAGGTAGACATTTGTCCGAAGATTTGGAAATGAATTTGTTTAAAGTCGCTATCTTGCATTGAGACTTTGTACGCCCTTTATGTTCGTTGGCGACTGCAAGTTGAGAAGTGCTTGTATTTGTTTCGGGTCAGCTTCAACTTCTCTTTGGTTGACCATGTATCCAAGGAATTTTCCTAATTCTACTCCAAATGTCAATTTCTCTGGGTTTAGCTTCATTTTGTATCTTCGGAGCTAGGAGAAGGCATATTCCAGATCTTCAATATGGTATGTTCGGCATAAACTTTTGACCAACATGTCATCGATGTACACTTCCATTGTCTTACCGATCTGGTCTCTGAACATTCTGTTGACCAGTTGCTGGTACGTGGCTCTCGCATTTTTTAATCTGAATAGCATCACCCGGTAGTAGTATGTATCTCTCTCTATTATAAAAGACACTTTTTCTTGGTTAGGAGGGTGCATCTGTATTTGATTGTAGCCAGAGTACACATCCACTATTTGGTCTATGCGTGGGAGTGGAAATTTGTCTTTTGGGCAGGCTTTGTTCAGATCAGTGTAATCTACACATACTCTCCACTTGTCGTTTTACTTCTTTACGAACAATATGTTAGCTAACTAGTCCTGGTAGTGAGATTCTCTGATAATTCCTATAGTTATCAGACGGTGCACTTCCTTTTTTATTGTTTGGTTATGTTCTAGGGCAACCAACCTTCTTTTTTGTCTGACTGACTTCTTGTTCGGATTGACTTGCAGTTTGTGAGTGATGACAAACATATTTATTCCCACCATGTCTTTCATCGTCTAGGCGAAAATGTTTTGATTATCCTTCAGCCGTTGGACCAATTTCATGGAGAGTTTTGGGTGAATTTTCGTGCCAATCCGAACTACTTTGTCTCCTCCGTCGTCCAAATAGACTACTGTCATTTCTTCTTTTGGTTGTCCAGTGTTTGGTCGATCTCTTAGACTGGTTGGGGTCGTATTGTCATCCGGAAGGTTAGGATCTGTTTGACTAGATTGTTGCAGCAGCTCCTCTGGTCGTTGCAGTAATTGCTATTTGTGTTGAGTTTTCATTGTTGCACAGTAGCATTCATGTCCGGCTGCTGATCTCCTTTGATTATCCTGACGCCATCGTCGGTATGGTACTTCAGGCATTGATGCATGGTGGAGGATACCACACCCATCTTGTGTATCCAAGGCCTTTCGATAAGCATATTGTATGCAGATAGAACATCGACAACAAGGAAATCTATCAACAAGACTCGTTGTCTCCCTGGTTCTCCCACTCCGACTAGCATTTAGATCATTCCGATCGGACGACATTGTTCTCCACTGAAACCTACCATCGGTAGATCGTTGGGTGAGAGCATTTCTTCAGTGAATCACATCTTTCGAAACGCTGTGAAGTATAGGAGGTTGGTCGGTCGACCAATATCCTTTTGATCTTTCACTTGGCTGTCAATACTTAAATTACCAAGGCGTCATTATGAGGGAAATGAACTCCCTTCTCGACCTCGTTTGAAAATGTCAGAGTTCGTTGCGTCATTCTGGCATGTTGTGGGGACAACTTTGGGTATCTGATCTTCGTTCGTAAATCCTGGATTGATCTCTTTCGAGATCGATTGGATAACTCATTCTCTCCGATTACGTCATGTAAGACTTATATTAGCTCCCCTGATTGCTCCTCTGACCTAGCTTTTCTTCCTTCGAATTCTCTCCACTAATGAACTTTTTGAATCGTCCTTTTTTTATATTGCCCTCGATCTCATCCTTTTTTTAGGGCCATCTGTTGGTGGTTCACTGCTTTTGAGGTTCACTTACTGATGTTCTACATGAACTTCACTACTTTCTCGAACGTGGTTGGCAGATTGAGTGCACTCTTGAATGAGTTTGTCCATCGTTTTGATTAGAAGATCCGTTTTTGTCATGAGTTGATCCACGCGAGGATCTATGGCAGTACCGCTAGATGTTTGAGATGACTAGGCTATCGTTCCATGTTGTCGCTCTCTGTTGCCGGGCATGGTCGGCTCGAGAGTTGTTGTTGGGATTGAAGCATGCATTGCAGGTAACACGGCTTCACCAGCGATGTGATCGCTTTGATTGTTGTTGGGTTTAGGGTCTGTAGCGTGTTCCATCTATTCTAAAAGTTTTTTAGCTACTGATCAGAACTGAGAAAATTTCCTAATGCAGACTCTTCTTGAAAGGAAAATTGTCGTTCCTCACGGACGACGCCAAACTGATGCGTCCAAAATCTAGTTTCCTGAAAGTCTGACCTACAAAACAAATGTTAGATTGCCAAAAACCACCTTTTTTGTGGCCGAAGGCACCCCGATGCTTAAGTCAGTAACTCAGTTGGAGATGAAGATAAATCTGGACAGAACTCAGTTAGAATTGCATACCTTTGTTGAATGTTCCCTTTACCTTTTATAATGATCATTGTTAATTCCCTGCATGACTTAAGCATGTGAGGTGCAACAAGGGGAGACGTTCTTTGTAACAATCTCCTCTCTTATGAATACAGTCCTCAGATGCGTGACTCCCTCCACGACTCTTTTTTTTGTAATGTTCCTCCACCTTAAGAGAGAACTCTATCGAGCCCGAATTTGGGCCTCTGATTACGATTTATTCTGACTGGACCTGTTTGGGCTTTTATGACTGGATTCGTCCTTTTTGGGTTTTATGAATCAGCCTGGTCCTGGGATACTTGATCCTCGTGATGGATGATCTCTGCCACGTGTATGGTCGTGATGACAATCTTATTTGATGTATCATCACATACCATTCTTTTGAAAGAGAAGGCGGCAAGTAAGAAGGAGTTGACAAGCAAGTGATTGTGATTAAAATGAATGAAGTTACATTTTCATGTTATAATAAGAATTTTATTTTAACCAATTGAAGAAAATTTTCTTTTTATTTTCACCCTAAGAAAATTCGTAAAAGGATGGAGAAAAAGTGACATTTTACTATTATGATTTTGAAAGCTAAAAACAACAATGACATATTTTTAGTGTTTAAGGGATTCAATCTAATTATGACATGCATAACCATATGGCTAAAATTAATTAATGGGGACATCGATCTATCTCTATATCTATAAATATAACATAAGATGAAAGGGGTTTACTGTAAACAAATATAGGTCTAGATTTCATTGATTGACACATAATATTTAAACATCTAATGGTTAAGTCAAATAAAACCCTCACCAATGACCCTCCCTTCTCCCTGCATTACCCTTAAATGTTAATTGTGAAGTGGAGCAAAAAAATTACTAAAATCAATATTGGTTGAGCGGAGCCATAATGTAAAATTGTATGACTAATTTATAAAGTCGTGTATAATGGGTTGTGAGTGATTGATGGAATTAGATCATTCAAATGTGACTAAGAAGATTAAACCAAAAACGTTTCTTCAAGAAGATCAAATTAGATATGCACAATCGAAGTCAACTAAAGACCAAGTCAATGCAAGAGATTGGAGTCAAAGCATGAAAACCGATCAAGTAATGTCAAGCATTATCAAGTTTCAAAAGACTCAAGTACAAGATGCTTAAAGAAGTCCAAGAAGTTAGATCAAAATATGAGACAAATGAAGACTAGCCAAAATAGCTTACAGATGAACAAATTTTAAATGAACAATCAAAAGCTATTTGGAGGCAAAATATTTGGAGAACCAAATTCAAATTCAAATTTGAGATATTCTCTCATAAAACATGTCCATGTGCTTAAAGTTTATGTCAAGGTATAAGGTCATGTACCAAAGTTCCTTGCCCGTGTGACAAAGGAACTTCTTTGTTTTAAAAAAGGTTTTGGGCATAACAAAATCACATTCACCTTTACATCAACAAAGAGTCGTTCTAAAAGTAGATGATCATTCTGAATAGAGTCACTCGCAAAAAGTAGAGGGGCAAAGTCGGCTTCATCTCTCCAAGATTCAATCTACAAATATTTGAATCCTCATTCGCACATTTCAACCTTGGGAGTTCATGAGAAACTTGTGAAAGCTATTCAAGAGAAGTAAATCAGCAAGAAGAAGAACAAAATTTCACACCAAAGTTAATGAGGAAATTTCTCAATATCTCCATATAATTTTATGAGCTTCAAAAGAAAACAAATAGAGATCTAGGGCTTGATGGTGAGCTTAACCTCAACAAAAGAACTTTTTTGTTTGAGATCTAAATGGCCCATAGAAAAATATATTCATTCTCACTCCAAACCTTCATATTGTAAGGGTAAAAGATCTCACTTCTAAGATCTATAAAAAAGTGAAGATTAAGTTCAAGCCTTTATCTAATCCATCTATCTGAGAGACACAACTATAGAATCCATTGAGTGTTACTTGCTAAAGTCGTTTTACCCTGTGTGGGTTTAAGTCCTTGTTAGGGATCCCAATAGGTGATGATAAGACTCTGTTGTGTAACATCACGAGTTGGTGGAGGTCCTAGGCAAAGTTTAATGGAACACGATCATAAGGCCTAAATTTTTGTATTTTTGAGATTTCTAGCACATGTCCATAAGGCCGGGTGGTGGTTGCACCTATTGGTGACCACAAAGTAAGTTCGTGAGACCATTAGAGCAAATCTTTCGGTTTCCGGCAGTACGTCTCGCGAGAGCGTGGCTTTTGACCTTGCGAAGTTGTGGAATATTGAGTGAAAGTGTACTTATCTTTTGAACAAGTAATAGAATTTTGTGGCTTGCGAGCCCTTTCATCGATGAAGTAACTAGTACTGGTTAATCAAACACCGACTTGGTAGTATTGTCTATTTCTCTTTCTTGATTTTACTTATGCATGCTTGTTTATTTTATTGTTTATGATATCTCATATTGCATGTTTTAAGTTTTACAAATCTTAGTTAGTTCGCTTGATTTGTGCATCAAGTCTTGGATCCATCTTGCAAAAGTATTTATCTAGATCTCAGTTAGATCCCAAGATTTGAAAGACCACTTGGCCTAGAGCTAAATCATTCATACTTTCCTTCACCTATTTTGAGTTTTTTTTTTTTTATATTAGTGTTTAGATCCGAGATTGCGGCGAACATGGAGTGATGTGAAATTTTAAATGTACTCAATAATATAGTTTAATGTCAGTGTGATGTCGAACCCATAGGGATTGCGCATGAAGAACAATTTTTGTAAACTATTTTACAAACCTAATCCTCACGTAAAGCTAACCTAAACAATAACAATTAATTATTTTTTGGATTTTTGGAAAACCTAGAAGGAAAATATATATGAATAAAAACATGAAAGATCATATGAATATCAATTGTAAAAAAAGTGAAAGTTATGCAATTAAAATAGATCAAGAAAAACACATTTAACCTAATCAAAGCATTCAAATTATATGTTCATCATTCGTCTTGACATAAAATAAAAAATACATATCAATTAAATTACGAAATTCGATTACAAACTTTATTGGATGATGAATACCCTAAGAATATGGTCTTATTATAGGCTAAAAAATAATCCTAAACTTACTAGGAATACACTAAAATTGCTAAGCCACAAATAGGCAAGCCAAATATTTTTGGAAATTTGAATTTCTAAAAATCACACTTTTCCGCTTTTGTGCAACTTTTGGACATACCACTAATTTGGCAATAACTTCCTTGTTATAACTCAAAATTGAGTCATTCTCTGTCCTTTGCGTAGCTTATCGTGTCGCCGTCATTTTGGTGTCTTATAAGCTCAATTTGGAAGATACAGATTTTAGAAGTTGACTGCTCAATAAAACCATCATCAAAATTTATTTCCTTCTTAAAAATGTGTTGATTTTTCTCGATCTAGCTTTGATGCTCCAAAATTATCTAAAAACACACAAATATCATTAATTAAATAAATTATATGAAAAACCAAAAAAATAAGCTAATCAAAATAAATTAACTAATTAATAGACTAACTAATTAAGATATGGGAGAATAAAAGTTATATAAAATGTGCTCATCACATAGTAACAAAGAAGTATTTATTAAATGCTCATTGTTTTAGCACTTTTCTGCAATAATTTTTCAAAGATTAAATATTTTTAATTAGAGACTATTCACCGGATAGTCTCGTTCATCATATCTTAGGGCACTAATCATATATTTGCGAAGACCGGTTTTCTCTCTCACAAAACCCTCATCCTGTATTCAAGAGGATATGTTCTTGTTGTCACTAATGGAAATCTCAAGCTTTACGAGGGATTTTAGGGTCTGATTTTGTAGGGTTCAACTGGTTTACTTCTTTTAATTTTGGTTTGAGATCTCAACCAAGTCTTTAGCAATATATATGTTTTATTTATTTATCTTGTTTTGTAAACCAGTTTACCCATACCCCCACGAGTTATTTTGATTTGGTTTCAATTGTCAATGCGCGTAAGAGAGGTTTGTGGTGGCAGAGAGAGAGAGTTGCGCAAGATCGTCAATGGAGTGGAGAGGTTGATTGGGAGCAAAGAACACATGCGTACAAGGGGCCTAATTAGGGTAGACCTCTCTCTCCTCTTCCTGCGTGTTGTTGTCGGCCAAGTAGAGATGGTGGAGAAGATGAGTTTTTTTTTTTTTTTTTTTTTGGGGGGGGGGGGGGTATGTTCTTGTTAGGTTTTGTTTAAAAATGGGTTTGTGCTAAGTTTTTATTAATTTTTTATTACGTGTTATAGGTTGTGATGTGTCCATAGGTTTATGAAAATGGTTAAATGGGTTGAACTAGATAAAAATTGGGTTGGTAATTTCCTTTGTTAGTTTTTTTGTTTTTTATTCGTGTTTTCAAAATCCTTTAATACCTCGAGATGAATTGAAAATTTTAAAACAAAAGACCCATTTCCAATACCTATATTTTTATCATTCATGTGTTAAATAGGTGAATATTTATATTGCGAATCAATCACTAAAAACTTATATTTTTGGATCAATCATTAAAAGTATAATAAAACGTAAAAAAAACAATAAATTTTGGGTTGTTGCTAAATAATACCGCCATTTCTGCTGAAGGACATCACCGCCCACCCTCACCTTATCTTTTCTTTACCGAAGCAACATCACCTCGCCAGCCCGCCTACCACCACGCCACCGCCGGCTGACAGTGGTGGTGGTGGTGGTGCTTGGGGAGAAGAGAAAGAAAAGAAGAAGAATAAGATGAGTTGAGGAGGAGGAGGAGGATGAAGAGAGGTGGTGGTGATTGATGGATGAGGAGGAGAAGAAGGTAATGTCACACAGAAATGTAATGGGGTTCTTCAGAAAGTAGGGCATTAGTAGTATCCTTCAACATAAATAGTGGTGTTATTTAGCAACAACCAAGTGGCATGTCAAAGACATGTCTCGACAGCCTTATCGAAGGCACGTACACACCTTACAGAAGAAAATTAGGTGTTCGTGACAACGACACAAATATACACCAATCCATCTAATAAAACACATCCAACTTAAAAAATTTATCTTTAGTGGTATGGTTATTATGAGTTTGGTCAAAGAAAATTGGAGAAGATGAACACAAATCCAACGGTCGGGACTTAATATGGTAGAACATGTCATTTTTAGTGAAACCAAAGGCCATTAGTTAAATGGAAAAAAGATGAATTTTTCTAAATGCCATTACTAAAGTCTAATAATTACGTGATTTCTCACTTCAAATAAAAATAACATGGATACTTACTCACTTATTTTAGTCCTTAGCTACTTTACTATGGTGCCATCCCAAAATTGAATAATTTATGCTACAAGCCCCTCCAACCATTCAATATATAAATAAGTTCTTTCAAAATTGTTTAATACCCGTCTAACTATTAAATTATCCGTTTATCCTTAAGCAAAATGTTTTAATATTATTATAAATAAAACAACTTCTTTTCTTTATTTACTATAGTACCATTTATGAATTTCGAAATATTATATTATATTGTATTATTAATATGTGATACACATGCCCACAATGGATAAATACTACATAAAAAATTTATAAATCTTAGAAATTTCATAAAACAACTTGCATGCTATTACCAACATTGATTATTTAGAGTTTAAAAATGCCATTGAAAGTTTTTTTTTGTCCTTATCAAGATAAGGGTGTTAAATAATAATAATAATAATAATAATAATAATAATAATAATAATAATAATAATAATAATAATAATAATAATAATAATAATAATAATAATAATAAAATTGTGAGGGGCATGTTTGGAAAGCCCAAAGTATGCACATGTTTGTGATTAAAAAAATGTTACACGCTACAATTCTATGCAAAATTTAATTGAAAAAATTGATATATTATTGAATTATTCACACCCTACACATTGCGATTTGCAAAGGGTATTATATTAAAGGTTTAATTGTGATTTGCTCCGTATAATAAATAGCTAATATGAGATTTTCGATCTCCTCCCTTACTAGCGGTACACTCTTGTGACCAACTGTTTTCAAAATATCCATATTTAGATGACCAAAATACCCTTTAAAATCTAAGGCTGAGATGTCAATGTATTGTGTTTTAAACAATTCATTTCGGAGAAAATCAAAGGGTCCAATCGAAACAGTAAGGATACTTTGAGAAAAATTCCACAATTAAAAAAAAAAATTATTCCCCCATTCTCCTCTTCCTTCCTTCCTTTCTCCTTCTCATCCTCATTGAATTTCTTCGCCACTGCCCCCTTCTCTGTATCTTTGTTCACTCGCGACAACACTGTTCCCAATCTCCACATTCTCTGCCTCCCTGTTTCATCACCGCCGCCCCACTTCCTTTCCCTTCCCTCCCCTCCATATCTCTCTGAGTTAGCTCCCCACCAGAAGTTTTATTTTTTTTTTCTCTTTCCGCTTTAGTATGGCTCAAAGACCTCCACGGGCAAAACAACGAATGGTTCCTCGCATGATTGGTGGTATAAACAACCGTACCCGTTCTTCCATATCAGGAATCTCAAAATTTCAAATTGTAGTGTCATGCTTGGAATAAAGATTAACTGAGTATAGAACATTGATGTTGTTCTTATCAACAACTCCAAATAACATCTTAAAAAACAATACTTAGACATGGCTTACTTTGTTTCTACTCCTTGTTCTTCTACTAGACATGAATTCTCGAAACCCCATTAAGGTTTTGCAATCTACTGCGATGTTCTTCGTGTCTGGGTTAGTAGTGGATGAGATTGGTGGGGTGAAAGATGTTGAGATAGTTGCAATCTATTACGCTTTCGCGAGGCGCAACAAAAGATACCATACCATATTACTTTTGAAAAAAGGACAGACATCTTTTAAATGTTTCAAATATTTTGTTTCGCATTTAGGGTTTAAGGTTTTGCATGTAGTAATCTTGAAAAAAAAAAGATGCAAATTAAGTAGTCATGGTATAGTGGGTTAATTAGCCATATTAATTCACAGTCATTGGGTTTTGGGCATGTGCACAAAGATCTTTTTCAGTCAATTGATAAAATGATTTAGCTAACTGAAAAAAGTCCAAATTTGGAGCAATGTTAAACTAAAAGCATTGATTGATAGGGGAATATCCCAGATTTGCACAATGGAAAGAAGATCCCATTTTTATATGCTCTCTCTTCGTATGTTCATTCTTCAACCTCCTCATGTATTTTCATTTGGTTGCAAAACCAAACAATTATTTCCCAATCGATCTTTTAATTGGAAGTGCAATGTCCATATACAAGAAAGTGCGCACTAAATGTTGGACGAAAAGTCCATCTGACTTACGACGACCCCACTCCTCGTCCTCGTCCTCTGTGAAAGTGGAGAGAGCACATGCAACTAACGACGCACCCCTCTTGCCTTCTTTGTTGAAGAACAAAACACCCAACTCTTTCTTCTTATGCTATAACACCACATTCTCTTATCTCCATAGGGCTAAAAACCGAATCGACGGTTCGATTTTCCACATAAATCGTGAACCGAATCGATTTAGGTCGGTTTTAAAATTTTCAAACCGAAATCGAACCGACCATTAACAAAATCGATCCGAAACCGAACTGATTCTAATTTATGCAAATCGTAATTGAACCGAACCGACTAAAATCGAATCAAAACCGAACCGACTGACTATTTTAAACATATTGTATTATTTATATATAAAATATATATTATTTATTATATATATTCGATCGGTTCGGTTTGGTCGGTTAAAATCACATAGAAACCGAAAATCGAACCGACCACTTCAGTTTTGAATTTTTTAAAACCGAAACCGATTCGAACCGAATTTAAACCGAACCAAAATTCGATTTAGATCGATTCGGTCGATTTAATCGATTTGATCAATTTTTTGTTCAGCCCTATCTCTCCCACACGGCTCTCGAATGGACACGCCTGCCCGTTCGTTATTCACACTGTTATCTTCTCTTTTGCAGCTCAACCAATTACAACTTCACATATACGACCACTGCCACGTGGCATAAATGGTAGGTGTGCAATTATGATAACGTTATCTTCCTCACCCAATGGGTAGAATTGCCCATGTCTCAACCCTTTTTGGATTTCCACCATGTAAAAATGAATGGAACCAAGCATCCCCACACACATACAATTCAATTTCAAACTTGTACTACCAGACACTGACACTGACACTGACACTGACACATATATAAAAGTTATACACAAATTTGCAGTTTCTGGATTTGCGAAGGGATTTCTGTCTGCTACAGGTTTCTTCCCATTCCCATGTTCATTGCCACAAGTTTGGTTTGGTTTAGTTTACTTGATTTAATTTTGCATTGGGACCTAACCCAACACAAGCCAAACTCAACCATACCCAAACACCCCATTTTCCTAACTCTTGTTCTATTTTCCCATTTTTGGAACTTGGGTAGGTTTTCCTTGTGTGGACTGACTTGAATTAGTTTGTTCAGTGTTCTTAGAAATACCTTGGTTGTTTAGTGCAAGTGCAAGCTAGATTTAGAGTTGGAGGATTTGTGGGATATAATATATTTCTCCCAATGTCTTCTGTTGCATCCTTGTGGGTTGTGGCATCACCAACTCCTACTACAGAGACCTCCAACTTGATTTACAATGGGTTTTCAGATACTTCAAGATCCATTGCTAGAGCTATCAGATCAAAATCACAAGGGAGAACAAAACCCAGATTGAATGGTAGCTTTTCTAGTGCAGATTTGAAGTATTCTTCATTAAGTGGTGGTGGTGGATTGGATAACAAGGGAGGCAATTCCCCTGTTTTGTCTAGCTTTGTAGCAAATGCTGCGGCTGGAGAAATTGTGGTCTCATCAGAGCAAAAAGTTTACAATGTTGTGCTTAAACAAGCAGCTTTGGTTAAAGAGCAATTGAGGTCTACTCGAGACCTTGATGTGAAACCAGACATGGTTATACCTGGAAGTCTTGGTTTGTTAAGTGAAGCTTATGATCGGTGTCGTGAAGTATGCGCCGAGTATGCAAAGACTTTTTACTTGGGTTGGCCTTCTTTTTAAATTATATGGTTTGCAAACTCCGATTAAGATTTCCTTCTTTAGTCTATACAACTTATATTGATCTTTTTTTTTTCTTTCGAATTTTGTTTGTTCAGGTACATTACTTATGACCCCGGAAAGGAGAAAGGCTATTTGGGCAATCTATGGTTAGTACCGACAGCTTGTACTATGAATTTATTGTTTACTTGTTCATTCACTTCAATCTTATACTATTTCTTGGCATGGTCAATTATTTTTCAGGGAAAAATAAAAAATAACTTAACCATGAAGGTGAAATATTCTCTGAGGTTACACATTAAGAATCACTAAACAACAAACCCGATGATTTCATCTCTTCGTTCTTCTTCCTAAGTAGTTATTCTTATTCATTCTTTATATTCTTCATAATTTAATGGTCATGTAGTGATGAAAATTCCCAAATTTTATTGAATTGACCCCCTTGTGGAGTTATGGTTTCCAGTTTCTTACTTTGATTGTTTAGTGGACTTGAATTGAAGTTGGAAAGTTGAAAGAAGATATTAAAACCAGACTTGAGTCATTCAGAACATCAAAAAAATTAACCAATAGGTTGATTAGAATCAGGTGGCTTTTACTTCAGTTTGTGGAGATTGAAATGAATTACTCGTTTTTTTGGTGTTCATTGTAGGAAACTTGAGGTTGTCCAATTTGCTTCTAATTAGTAATATCTATATTTAATATTTATCAATTGAATGAGATTGGGTATTCATCTCAGAACTGGTCTGTGACATGCCAACGTCAGTTAACTCTAAGGTCACTTGGGAAGATTGAAAATCTTATTTATCGATAAGGTCCAATGAACTCCATGCTGAAGCTAGGGTCTTTGTTCGTTCATCAGTTCAATCCAAGGCCCTTGTTCTTTCGTACTCTTAAACAAGTGTTATCTCTTTGCAGTATGGTGTAGGAGGACAGATGAGCTTGTAGATGGGCCAAATGCCTCTCACATAACTCCTTCTGCCCTAGACAGGTGGGAATCAAGGTTGGAAGATCTCTTCAATGGCCGACCCTATGATATGCTTGATGCAGCTTTATCAGATACGGTTAACAGATTTCCAGTTGACATACAGGTAAAGACTGTTGTGTTCTGCATTAATCTTGCTTCAGTTGTATTTTTATTGAGGCTTATGTGCTGGTGATAAGTTTCATGCAATATTACAATTTCTAACATTTCAGCCATTTAAAGACATGATTGAAGGGATGAGAATGGACCTTAGGAAGTCAAGATACAAGAACTTTGATGAACTGTATCTTTACTGTTACTATGTCGCGGGGACTGTTGGATTGATGAGTGTACCCGTAATGGGTATCGCCCCAGAGTCACAGGCAAAAACAGAAAGTGTCTACAGTGGCGCCTTGGCCTTGGGATTAGCAAATCAGCTAACCAACATACTCAGAGATGTTGGCGAAGAGTAAGTGTTAACTCATAACATCTACTTTTTTTTTTAATGTTTCTTAGCATATATTTATGAAAAGGATGCACCTTGACTATTTTACTCAATTCTTGGATAATTTTACATTAGAAGAGTTGATGACTTTTCTGGTGGTGTCCATCTAAAATCCTACTTATTATATTGCACAGAGCAGAAGAAAAACAAAATGAATAACTCAACAAAAACATGGGAATGCCCAGTACAGGTAAATGTCAGAGTCAAGGATGATAAAGATCCCTTTTTAAATATATGGACTATAACCATTTAAACCAGGAAGCATAGAGTCAGGTCTCTGTGTCACAGATGGACGATTTGAAGAATCAAAGAAGAAGAAGAACAGGACTGAAACTATGGTTTATTAGAAAGAAAACAACAACTTCTTAAGTCCAAACGAACTCAAGCCTTCTCTAAACAATTCTTCTCTGTCTTTCTCTCTTACATCTCTTCTCTATTTAAAGGATAAGTACTAACAAAATTTCTAATCTCATCCACTGTCTGTGTGACACATGGTTACAAGTGGCTATAACAAACTTTTGAATCTTTCAATTATTTCAATTTCCTGCTCTGTTTCCCGCCTTATTTTCAACTCAATATTTCATTCGTGACATTGCCCTCTGCTTCACAAAATCCTTGTCCTCAAGGATTAAAAGTTAGATGGCGATGGGAGATATGAGACCAATCCTCCCATGTGGCATCGCTGGGTGGAGAGTTGGACCATTGTATCAGTACTTGTGTGGCGGCCTTATTGTGGCGAGGAATCATACGTCGAGCAAGGATGGCGACTGGTTCAGCTACATAATTGCCATTGTTGTCAACCAAGGGAAGAGTAGAGAGAACAGAAGTAGTGGAACTAATCTGTTTTTTGAGCTGGGATGCGTGAAAGACTGGATGAATTTTTGAGCCTGCAGGGAGTTGAAGACGGTAAACTACATTGCCAATTCGATTGGTGACTTGGAAGTTGGAAGGGACCATAGAAGCGAGAAGAAAGCTTCAAGTTTTTGCGAATCTGAACCGATGTTTGTCGATATGGTTGCAACTTCAGGTATACCCAATCTCCAACTTGGAAGGAACGTTCGACTCTGGTTGTGTCAACATACATTTTCATATTTTCTTGGGCCTTATGAAGGCGTTCTTTGAGAATATTAAGCATGTCGTTTCGGTCATTGAGATTTTGCTAAACTTTTGGAATGGATAGAGATGTGATTGGTGGCAGCGCAATTAATGGTGGAGAGTAACCATATAAAGCCTGAAAGGGAGTAATTGCTTGAATGAAAATTAGTATTGAACCAATGTTCAGCCAGATATAGCCAGTGCAACCATTTGTGTGGAGCATGTCCTGTCATACATAAGAGATACGTCTCTAAACATGCATTTGCTCATTCCGTTTGCCCGTCCGATTGGGGTGGTAGGCGGTGCTCATTGCTAGGGATGTACCAAGGGCCTCAAAGAGTTGTTTCCAAAAAGTGCTTAAAAAAACTTTATCTCTGTCGGAGACGATTAATTGTGGCAGCCCATGGAGTTTATAAACATTTTGAAGAAACACTCAGCCATTACAGATGCTGAAAATGGATGTGCTAGAACTGTAAAATGGCTGAATTTGGTAAGTCGATCCACTACCACAAAGATGACGAACTTGCCATGTGACAGGGGCAATCCTTCTATGAAGTCCATCGTAATATGTTGCCAGGCGTTATCTGGAACAGGAAGTGGTTGAAATAATCCTCCATAGCCAGACTGATCGTTTTTTATTTTTTTGACATATATCACAAGATGTAATGAAATTGAGGATGTAATGAAATTGATGAGCTGGGACTTCATTCCATGCCAATAAAAATACTGTTTCAGGCATTGGTAAGTAGCCGTGATGAAAAAATGGCCGCCAAGAGCAGAACAATGCAGGGACGAGATGATCTGCATTCTAAGGTTACTCGTAGAACCTTCATAAATGAAGTTTTTGTATTTGAGAATGCCTCTGTGTAGGGAGTAATGTGGAACAGAATTGGCATTGATGAGTAGCTTAGAGATGATGGATTGGACATTGGTATCATCAGTGTAACTGCTGATTACATCATTGAACCATTGTGGAGTAGCATGGGAGAGTGCTAAACACATACTGGCAGGAGTATCTTGTCTTGACAAAGCGTCTGCCACTTTATTTTCAGATCCTTGCTTGTAGCTGATTGTGTAATCATAGCCTAACAGCCTTGTTAACCAGCATTGTTGAAGGATAGTTGTGATTTTTTGATCAAGAAAATGCTTGATGCTTTGATAATCCGTAAGTATAAAAAATTTCGATCCCAAGAGGTAGGACCTCCATTTATGTACCGCCATGACAATGGCGAGAAGTTCCTTCTCGTAAGTAGATAATCCCCAAGTTTCTAGAGCTCAAAGCCTTACTAAAATATGCGATTGGATGTCCCTGTTGTGACAGGACAACACCAATACCCACCGAGCAAGCATACGTCTCTATATAAAAAGGAAGAGAAAAATCTGGCAATCGAAGTACTGGAGTAGTACACATTGTAGTTTTAAGTGCTGTAAAAGCTTGATCTGCTACTTTATTCCACTCGAAGGCGTCCTTCTTTAAGAGATTAGTTAAAGGTTTTTCAATCATTCCATAGTGTTGGACAAATTTGCGATAGTAGCCAGTAAGTCCAAGAAATCCTCGTAAGGCTTTGATATTAGTAGGTGTTGGCCAATTCATCATGGCATCCACTTTGGAAGAATCCGCAACCACTCCTTGAGGGGTGATAATGTGCCCAAGATACTACAATTGTGATTGACCAAATGAACATTTAGAAAACTTAGCATATAAAGAATGCTGGCGGAGTGTAGATAATGTAATGTGGAGATGATGTAGATGTTGTTCCAGTGAGGTGCTATATATGAGAATATCATCGAAAAATACCAGAATAAACTTACGCAGAGCTGGAAAATCTGGTTCATAAGGGCTTGAAATGTCGCCGGAGCATTAGTCAAGCCGAATGGCATAACATTGAATTCGAAATGGTCGTGATGCGTTTTGAATGTGGTCTTGTAGATGTCCGAAGGATGCACTAATACTTGATGATAGCCTGAGCGAAGGTCGATCTTAGAAAATAATTGAGCACCATGTAATTTGTCAAGCAAGTCATCTATCAATGGCATAGGAAATTTGTCTTTCACAGTCATATCATTGAGTCGCCTATAATCAATGCAAAATCACCATGAATTATCCTTCTTCTTAACCAATAAAATGGGAGCACCGAACGGGCTGTGTAAATGCTGAATCAACCCTGTAGATAGCATTTCTTGAACCAATTTTTCCACAACATCCTTCTGCATATGAGGCAGTTTATATGGGGCTTGTGAGCATGGAAGAGTGTTAGGTTTTAGGGAAATTCGGTGGTAAAGTGAACGGGTAGGTGGGAGGGTTGTTGGTGTTTGGAAAACATCTTGGTATGAGCAATAGGAGCAGGTGGAGTAGTAGGTGTATCCACTGTGGTGATAGAAAAGAATTGGCCTAAAAATAATGGGACACTTTTCTTGAAAAAATTAGAGAACTTGGAAGGTTGTAATAAGCTCAGTGAAAATGTATCAGGGGTACCTTGTAATGTCAGTTTCTTGCCATTGTACATAATAGTGAGTTGGAGTGTATGCAAGTTGATGATTATATTGCCAAAGGGACGGAGCCAATCTCCGCCTAGCACCATGTCGCATCCACCCAAGGGAAGTACTCGTATCACTCCTTCAAATAGAGTATCTTGCATAGTCCAACAAAGTGGTTGACAAACCGCTGAATTAACTAGCCATTGACAACCTTCACAATCATTTGAGGCGTGATAGTAGTAGGCCAATTTGTGTCATGAATAACCTTTAGATCAATGAACGAGTGAGTGCTACCCATATAAATAAGAATCAAAATAGGTCTCTTCTTAACCAAGCCTCTAAGAAGAATAGTATTAGAAGCATGACTCCCATGGAGGGCGTGGATAGAGAGCTCCATGTCAGACTGAACTTCTTGAGTAAAATTCTATGTATCATTGGTAGTGGGACTGAATTCAACTGTAGAGTCATCATCTGAGATCAACAAGTATAGACTGTATAGTTGTTGATGTTTGCAACGATGGCCAGGGGTGTAAAGTTCATCGCAATTATAACATAGACCTTTGTCACGTCTTATCTTCATTTGTATAGGTGTGAGGCGTTTGATGATTGTCTGATTGGAAGGCAATCGAGAAGTGGATGGCATTGTGGATGGAAATGTATTAGGCGGATGCACAGGAGCAGATGGTGAAATGGAAGTAATAAGTCTAGACCAATTGGAGTTATATGTGGACGAGTGATATGGTTTTTTAAAATTGGAAGATGAAGTAGGAAAAGTAGGTGATGGAATACAAGCTTCTTGCATTCTAGCAAGAGCAAATGCTTGAGATACAGTTGAGGGTTTGAACATCTGGATGATGGATTTAATTTCTGGTTTCATGCCACTGAGAAAGCTCATCATGAAGTATGGTTCAGTGAGAGTTGGATTATGAAGGAGCATTAGAGATTTGAGCTCCTCGAACTTGTCATAATATGATTCCACAGACTGATCTTGTACCAAATTTGTTAAATGGGTCCACAAAATTATCAGAAATAAAATCCTCAAAGCGTTGACATAGTTCATGAACGAAGGCAGACCATTGAATGATAGGTTTGTCAATTTGATAGTCCAAAAACCATACATCAGCTTTGCCATCCAGATGAATAGAGGCCATAGAAACCTTATTGTCATTCACAATATGGCGTAATGTAAAGAAATGTTCGCATTTTTTATCCAAGCACATGGGTGGACGCCATCAAAATGGGGAAAATTGATTTTGGGGGATCTAAAAAATTACCTCCAGCATCAGAGGTAGGGAGCTTTCCATTGATTGTTCGTCACTCCGGTCAGTTGAGAAGAGCTCGGTTCTACTCCATTTGGTGGTATGCGAGTGGTTTGCAACATCTGAATTAGTTGATCGAAATTAGAATCGAATCGCTTTTCTTGCGCCTCTTTTGCTAGAGCGATTCGATTAAGTTCCTTCTTCAATAGTTCTAATTGGCTAGTTGTGTCAGCCTAATATTTCTTTGTTTCTTTCATGAATGAATCAAGCTCTGGTTTCCATGGTTTAAAGGAAGTTCGAACCGCTCTTATACCAACTGTCATGAACTAACCAATTCTCCCAAAAGTTCGAGCTATTCAGGAAGGGAAGGTTAATTACATGACCTAGGATCGTAACATTGCCCCACGCTTCCAAAGTTGACGTCCTCGTCGGCCTACTCTATCAACACTGGCCCGATGGTAGCCCTTTTCCTTTTTTTTCTCTTTGGGGTAGCTCCACTCACCTACCAATATTCAACAACTTAGCTTATGCTAAATTATTTTAATCCAGCCTATAGGTTGCCTCTGCCGAGAATCGAACCTTGGATGTGGGGTTTGACTCTGATACCAAATGTCACAGATGGATGATTTGAAGAATCAAAGAAGAAGAAGAACAAGATTAAAGCTATGGTTTATTGGAAAGAAAACAACTTCTTAAGTCCAAATGAACTCAAGCCTTCTCTAAACAATTCTTTTCTATCTTTCTCTCTTACATCTCTTCTCTATTTAAGGGATAAGTCCTAACAAAATTTCTAATCTCATCCACTGTTTGTGTGACACGTGGTTATAAGTGGCTATAACAAACTTTTGAATCTTTCAATTATTTCAATTTCCCGCTCTGTTTGCCACCTTACTTTCAATTCAATATTTCATTCGTGACACTCTGCTCCTTTACCTTGATAGAATTTAGAAAACAAGAAAATCCCATATATTCCTCTAAGAAAACAATCTAAGAGCTATCACTAAAATTGACTGGGAAAATGAGATTATCTTCTCTCTGTAAGTCCCCCCATCCTTGTTTTTCATATATTTATAAATTGTTGACCCTCCCACCCCTTCTCCCACTTTTTTACACTCTTTACCTTACTTCCTCCCGAGCATTTTTTTCCAAATTTTCTCAAACTAAAATCAGATAAGTCATTGCTACTCTCGGGGTTGCAGAAGAGCTGCATACCTTGCACAACCAAGAAAATATCTCTCTCGAGTTCAGGACCTAGTAACCACCAAGAGAGACTTACCTTGAAGGGAGAGAGCGTCGTCGGTGAGGGAAGAGAACTATGTGTCAAAAAAAAAGGAGAAATTCTAGCTGGCCTGGTAAAACCAGCCTGGTTTCCCGCCTGGAGGGGGCCAAAATACATCTTTGCCCCCCCCTCTTTAAACACCTTTTTTGGAGTGTGTGTTTAAAGAGGGGGGGGCAAAAATGTATTTTCGCCCCCCCCCCCCCCCCCAGGCGGGAAACCAGGCTGGTTTTCCCAGGCCAGCTAGAATTTCTCAAAAAAAAATACATCTACTTATGTATTACAACATGTAATACGAACAAAGATTCTCTCTCCTTAAAAAAAATGTTTAATCTGCAAGCCATCATATCAGTTGGACTCCTAACGTCATTTATCCCTCATTTCAATTACAGAAAAGTAGATATTGGAGATAAGACTCTAGGTATATAGCACAAATTAGACTTTTGTACTTTATTATAGTTCACAGATGAAGTTATGTGAACATATCTTAATTCTTGATCTTCCCATGTTTTGAATCTCCAACAAGCAACAAGTTCAAAGGATTAATTTTCTCTTTGAAAATTATCTGATTTCCCTGTATACTCACAAAATCTAGAATGCAGTGCGGGTAATTTAAAGGTAGCAATTCATCTAATAGATTATTTTGTATTCAGTGCAAGAAGAGGAAGGATTTATCTACCACAGGATGAGTTAGCACAAGCCGGGATTTCAGACGATGATATATTTGCAGGCAAGGTAACAGACAAGTGGAGGAACTTCATGAAAAACCAAATTAAGAGAGCAAGGATGTTCTTTAATGAAGCCGAAAAAGCAGTAACAGAACTCAGCTCAGCTAGTAGATGGCCGGTAAGAGACAAATAATGTTTTCAGAGCTTAATACACAAAAAGAGTTTAATCGCATCCGTCCTTTCCTATAATGTTCACAAGAAGTATCTGAGTGATTTTCCTTATACAACACCAATGTATAACCGACTACACATCCCCATCAGTGTATAGTCAATAATGCTGACCGTGATGAATCGTATGGCCAAACATTTTCTGTCAGTCCTTTCATCATTCGAAGGGCCTGACTGTAGTTAACAATGTAAGGCAATGAACATGGGAGGGTGAGAGTGGTCACTGGGAGCCACAGGACAACAGTGGTACTTAGAGAAATTGAATAAGTAGGTTCAAAACATAACTAGGAAGGCTGGTGGGACTTGAGAATTAATGACATGTTTTGCATTGTTTCTTGCAGGTTTGGGCATCATTACTGCTGTATCGCCAAATACTTGATGAGATTGAAGCTAATGACTATGACAACTTTTCCAAGAGAGCATATGTTGGCAAATCAAAGAAGCTACTGGCATTACCTGTTGCCTATACACGATCTCTCATTGGCCCATCCAGAAAATCTTCGAGTTTGGTAAATGTATGAAATTGAATTCTGATAAAAAAGAAAAAAAAAAAATTTGTTATAAGCCAACAGTTAGGTGTTGATGATGTATACCGAAAGTTAGGTTAGTGGAAGAGCATGATCAGAAGGAAATCTGGTCTGTTGTATAATATAAAGAAGTAGCACGATTTCAACGTCCATCCACGATATTGTTTGGTTATCCTTTTTTTTTTTTTTTTTTCTGTCTTTGTAAGTGGATATATAGGTAGTGGTGCTCTTGATCACCCATTCACAAATGGAGTTCCTTCCTTTCATTGGTGGGAGAAGTATTGTATATTTTCTGGATATTGTGTAATTGATATCAGAATGACACGTGGGAAACAAACTCGGGAAGATGCGACACTTTTAGGTGAGCAATGGGCCAATTATAAGACACTAGAGCAGTTCTTTCCCAACTCTGAATGATTAAGACGAAACTTGTTTTAAGAGCACCATGCACTAGCCGAGTTCGCCACTCAGGTTGGGGCCATACTTTTCTATTAGGCCCTACTAAATAACACCATCAGTTCAACTGAATGACACAACCAACACTTTTTTTTTATCTACTTAAAGGACACCACCATTATATAATTAAAAAAATTGATTTTTTTCTCCCAAATCCAGCGACTCATCCTCTCCCACTTGCACAAACCGACCACCTCTCCCACCCTCTTCTCTTCCCAATCTCGCCGGAAATATAACCGTCGACCACCATCTTTAGCCTCCATTTCCTTTCTTACTCGTCTTCATCCTCCCTTTCCCCTATTTACTGCTTCATTTGCTCACTCTCGCTAGAAAACACATTTTCCTCCCTCCTTCATTTTTCATCAAAGTTGTCTTCCATTTTAAGCTTGTCGGATGACCCAACACCAGCGTATCTCCATCTCCTTTACGTCTCCGCTGTCTGTCTCTATCTTCATTTTCCTTTGTTAGGGTTTTGGTAAAGTTTATAGATAGAAATGGATGAGTTTAGTGAAAATGATGTTGGTAGGCTTCAAAATGATAATGCTGCAGTTGAGAGTCAGCATTGCACTTTATTTAAAGGTGTGAACGAAGAAGTTGAACATTTTCAAGATGAAAAACGACCAACTCCACTCGAGGTACACTCTCAACTTGAGATGAGTTTGCATGAGTATTTTTTTGTTGTCATTATCGTAATCATCATCATCATCATCATCAAAGCCCATTCCCGAGATTTTCGGGGTCGGCTACATGAATTTTGGTTCTCCAAGCAATGCGATCTTCCCACATTTCCTCACCTAATCCAAACTCAATGATATCTTCATTCACCGTCTTCATCCAAGTTTTCAACGGTCGTCCCCTCCGTCTACACCCTCCATTAACTTGCCAATCTAAACATTTTCTAATTGGCGCCGTGCTTGGTCTCCTCCGCACATGACCAAACCAAGTTAAACGTCTTTCTCTAATTTTTTCCTCTATGGGTGCTACACCTAAGTATCTCCTAATTCTTTCATTTCTAATATCAAATTTAATTTCCTTTTTGGTTTATTTGAGGCAACTTTGTTATTTTTAGGGTTAGTTGTTAATATTTGAACCCTAAAATTTGCTTATTTATAGAACTAGTTTGATCGTTGTTGTTGTTGTTATTTTGTGCACATAATACCATCGCCGATCTAATCGATTTTGAGATACCTTCACATAATCTAGAGGACCCGGAGACACTTAAATCATATTTGGAAGCTACGAACCTTTTAGAGGTAAACTTCACCTTTAATGATTGTATTCATTAACTTACTTAATATATGACAGAATAACAAATATTTTAATTTACTTAATGTAGAAAGATGATGATGATGCTGAAGCGAACGATGAACAAGCACTAGAAGTAGTTGACGATGACAACTTGTTTATGACGAAAGAGGTAAGGTTAATTCTTGTACGCATGACATTATTTAATTTTCTTTCACAAGTTCAATGATTAGTGCCCCTAACGTCAGTATCCATTATTTTTTTGTAGATATTCCCATCAAAGTTATCCTTAATAGCTTGGTGTCAAGGCGTTGGTATGGAGAATAACATTGTTCCTGATGCAGTCGTTTTCTGCTCCTTGCTTTGACCCAGTTCCTACTGACCTGCACAAGTATCGCTCACGGACCACCGTTGTGGTGGCCGATGGCACTCCGATGCTAAAGTCAGACGGGGATCTGAGGAAGGTGTAATGTTGTAACATGGAATTTGTAGCGTACCTTAGCTTGCCAACCTAATGTCTTATTTATAGTGCAAGGAGTCTTGATTCTACTAGGTCATCGTAGGCGTAGTTTAGGAAGATCTTCGTTGATATCCTTCTCTAATTAGGAGTCGTGTTGTAAGAGGAAAGTTTTCTGTTAGCCCCGTGCTCTTACATACGCGAGAGATAATTCTCAATGCGAGAGCAATCCATAGAAGAAAGTTTCCCTGTGTGGAATGTACTTTGGTATTTGCTTCCTAGTTGGAAGCAGAGAACAGTTGTAGTTGTCCGTCCGAAGCTGATTCTCGAGATATTTGCCTTAGTAGGACTTATGGGTATTGAGGATAGTTGTGAGACATGTGGGCCTAGCATGATATGAGAGTTTGGGTTAGCCTGGCAAACTGAATTGAGCGGGCTTCGAACCATTTCGGCCAGATCAGTGTTGGGCTGATGTTGAAGCCCATATTTCCTCAAGATCACCATAACACGTGTGTGGTTTAGAGGTGTTACCATTTTTATGTATCATTAGATACTCCTTCGAGTTATTGGGTCGTAACATCGGTTTGCTAAGTCATCTCTTGAAGGGATGTGCAACTCATGATGATTGAGTATGAACCGTTGCTTGAGCCGCGTGCTGCATTAATTTAACGTGTTTTGGTTCAATGAAAAAGAGGCGAGAACCCACCCTATTTATGTCATCCGCAGTGTAGAACTTGACTCTTCTACTTTCATTGCTTTCGAAGATATCACTCTGATTATAAAAGATTGTTCATCTTCTTCATGGCCCAACAAAACCTTCTTGACGACGCAATTTTGGCCAAGGGCTTGGAGTTTTTCGAATACAGATTGATATTCGAGCCTAGCTTTGCTGAAATCCGTACGAAGTTTGGAGTTCCTGAGGACTTGCCGTTGTATGTCCTGATGGGTGACCAAACGCCAATGTCGCCTTCGGCCGGTTTCATTTGCTTGCATCATGGGATGCTTCAAACTGGAGTGCGCTTTCCAGCTCTGTACGTTATTTGGGAGTTTCTGGATCTTCTAGGGATTCCTCCGGCCTAGCTGGGGCCTAATGGATATAGGATCATTCTCATGATTCTGCTCAGTGCTAACGAGGTCGGTGTCACCGTGACTCCGCAGGTAATTCAGTTGTTGACTTCTCCTCGGTTGAAGATTAACGTTGTTTGTAAGATGATGTCGCCGAATTGCTTCATTAATCTGTCTAATGACTTCAAGTTCTGGCAGAAGTACTGCTTCTTGGCTCCCGCGGGTTCAAAATATTTTTGATGCAAGGGTCATCCGCTCGAGCGACAGTTCAGGCCACTTCATAAGTTCAACCCTCTTCTTGTGACTTTGATATGCTTGATAGCGAGGTGGCAAATTGTTGTTTGTGTTTTTTCGCAGGTAGGTTTCCTACTACTCCTCTTACCTTAGCAGAACAAAACACCATAGAGACATTCTGTGACTTGCCAAAGAGGAACACAATCTATGTCATAAAAGTTTCCAACTTCATCCGTATTAGGCTGTGGGACAACTGGCACATTGCCCCTACTCTGTATCGAACATCGCGAATTAAGTTGGAAGATAGGGCCCATTCGAGGAAGAGGAAGGTTGCTGGGGCCAGAGCTCCCATTCTGTCTGATGCGAAGGAGCCATCTGAAACGCTTGCCTTATTTGTGAGGAAGAATTCCCGTGTGAGGGCTGGGTCGTCTTTGGCACAACCCACTGTAGTGGAAAAAGAACGCGAGTCTGCTACGCCTGTTGGGGCGGAGACTGATGTTTTCGGCTTGGGAAAAGAGTACCTGCAGTTTACAAGAGTTGTAGATAGATCGAACCTTAGTGACGCGCAGGTCAAAGGTCTGAATGACCGTTTGGTGCGGGGTTGCAATGGCAGCTCCCGCTGGTGCTGATTCGCATGGGACTGTTCCAGTAGAAGGCTCCTGTGAAGATTCACCTGAGGCTGTAGAATCTGATTGCCCCATTGTTGTTTCGCCTGAGAGTGGTCGCGAGATTGGGCATGTCTTCTGTAGTTCGAATTGCTTACCGTCTCGCTCTAGGCCACAACTAGAAATGTTGGAGGGTCCTTTGGATAATTCGCTTCCTCCTCTACCTCGGATCCCGTTGAGCCGTCTCGCAATAAAAGGTCGGCTATTAGTGACAAGGGGAAGGCTACGAAGGAGAGCCTAAGGACGGTGGCAACCGTGAAAGGTGGCATTAGCGTGATTTTTTATCCGGGGAAGCTTCATTTGGATTCACAAATAAGCATGTTTGCACCAGACTAGGTGAAGATGAGTTCACGGGTTTGGCGCCAAGAGGTTGACGTGGAGGTTGATGTGGTCTACCCAGTTTCCTCGAGAACCGTTGTCTCCTCATTTCCCATACAGTTTTTAATGCTGGAGTGCTCGCTTGGTGAACCATCATGTCTATAAAATGGTGTTTTCTAATCGTTGTAGGCACTATCTTTCACAGAGCTTATCTCCTATAATGTTCTTGTTTGAAGAAAACGTTTGGGTTCTCCAAAGGCTGAAGAAAATGCTTTGGATTTTCCAAAGGCTGAAGGTGGATCTCCGTCTCTGGAGTCTCCGATTGTTCTGACATTTGCACTGATCAGGCATAGTGATAGTTGTTGTTATGCGTGGTCACCTGTTATGGGTGGGCACGTAGTTGACTTGCTGAGGTCTCGTAATTTTTTCTCATATCGCAGAGAAATAGTACGGATTTCTCCCAAGGGAGATGCCTTGGTTTAACACTATACCACTTTTTCCTTCATGTGCTCGAATCTTGATGCTAACCAATAGCTGATCGAAGTGTTAGTCGATGCGCGATGTCTCCGGGTGTGGTATCTCTTAGTCACTCCTGGTATCGCGCATGTGAAAAGTGGCCTCGCTTGATAGCATTGGGAGACCGTTACTTCGTCACTGCTTGTGGCCATCCTCATCCGCCTTCTTAAAGCTATTTGAGGAAGTCGGAAGAGGAGTGGGATGTCTCTTGAGGAAATCAATAGCCCATTGTAAGGTCTACAATGCTATTGTATGATCGCTTCTGGGGTGATTTGACGGAGCAATCTGACTGCTCAACCCTTTCAATCCCCTCTGTCACTTTGTCTTTATCTTGGGAAGGGGTCGAGCGAAGTCCGTTTGCATATCTTTGCTGTCACTTACAGATTGCTCTCATCGGAGAGTCTTCAAGTTTTCTTCGGACGCTTCTCGTAATAGAATTGTCTAAACGAGTCTTTTACTTCATGTCACACTGTATTCAGATGTTTGTAGTTACATCTTTCCAATAATCAATAGTAGAATTGTCTAAATGAGGGTCTGCTGTCACTTTTGTATCTACCTCAAGGTGCTTGTTGTTACATCATTCCAATACTCAATAGATTTGTTTTTGTAATTCTTCCTCTATTTCTTAAATGATTGTAAATCACGTAATCCTTAAAGAACTAAAACTCTACATTGATTATGGAAGGGGAAATAAACAAATGAAAGCAGACTAACTGTTGACGGAGAGAAACTGATCATGGCCTTGAAGTGAATTCAGATTGCCCTTGTGGATCGTTGAAAGGTTACTGAAGAGTAAACCTTGTAGAGGGGCCAATCGATGTACTAACGGAACGTTGGGGGATGTGTTCCCGATTGCCACGACCTCTCCATTTCGATGGGCAGAAGAGCAGACAGCTCCCACGCTGTTTGAAGGTGATGCATCTGCTATTGCTTGGCCTGGCACTGGCTCAAGCTGCCTCGCAATATGTAGCTGAATCTGAGAGCATTCTATCTGTTTTAGTGCAGCGTAGTGGCAGCCTCGTGTCGTAGGTTGGTCTCCACATATTGTCCCTTCGGAGTGGTTAGCAGTATACTTAACACACTAATGAAGAGTGGAGACCACTGCTTCCATCTAGTAGAGCTATGGTCTTCTCAGGATGAGATTGTAGGATGATGGCACGTCTACCACCATGAAATCCAAAAATAAGACCTTCCTTAGCTGCGATTATCCAACCACCGTAGCTAACCTTATCTTTTTTGTGGGGAAGCATTTCTCCCCGCTGAATCCGATCAGCGAGTGCTCTGAAGACGTCAGGTTTTATTCCTTGAGGTCCATGCTGCGAAATGAGTTGTAAAACAAAACGTTGAGTGAGCTTTATGTGTCCACAAGGGTTCTCTTTACCTCCCACCTTGCTATGAAGACTAAGATGACTAGGGTGTTGTTATGTGGCGCTCGAACTCTTTTGAGGTCTTTGTCCGTAAAGGCCAAGGTGGGAATGAGGCTCTGAATCCTTGAGTGGCAGATGTGTCTGTCCTCATCCTACGGATTGGATAAAAAATTCTTGAATGAGGTATTCAACTCCAGGAATGAATTGCAAAAGAAATCTTTATTGGTTCTACCTTCTATTTTTTTTAACGGGTTGTGTCTGAATTTCTAGTAAGGTCCGCTTGCCAGACTTGTACGACTGGTCTTCATTCGGTTCGACTCCATGAATGACGTATATTATCCCTGAAGTGTCTTTTTCTACTTCTTTAACTGACTTCCCCTTGTCATTTGTTTGTTCTGTTCACTTTTCAGACTTCAGGAACTTTTTCAATTTGCCTTTGCGGATCCAGTATTCGACCTCATATTTCAGACTCTTGCAGTCATTGGTGTCATGGCCGCCCTCCTTGTTGTACGCGCAGTACTTTTCGTTGTCACACTTGGAGGGGTCTCCACGTATCTTCGAGGGCCACTTCAATTCCTCCCAGTTCTTCATGGATTTAAGTACGTCTGACAGGCTAGCATTTAGGGGTGTCACAACTCTGGATCCAATGTAGTTGGATGATTTTTCGGGCCTAAACCGATCAGGGTCCGGCTTGTTGTCATGATGCTTCCTTTTGCTTCGTTATTCATCCTCGCATCTCTTACCCTCCTTCTTGTTCCTAGAGGCAGAGGGCTTCTTCTCGCCTTCGGCTTCCCTTTTAACTGTTCTCGACTCCTACAGGGTGATGTGTCGATGGACGCTCTTGAGGAGCTTCATCATGTGTAGAGGGAGCTCCAGGGTGAGGTTCTCGTAGAGCTTTCAGTCACAGTTGTATCGTCGTTGCACCCGTCGATGAGGGTCAGCTCATTGTTGAAGCATGTGACATATTTTCGGAGTGTCTCGCCGTACCTCTGCTTTAGAGAGAATATGTAGTGTGGGCCTTCTGAAAACATTGGCTCCCAATGAAACGTGTCAGGAATTCTTTTGCCTGCGTTTTGTAGGAGTCGATCGACTTCGGCGGAAGGCTTTGGAACCACATCAGTGCTGAGCTTTTCAGACTGGTGGGAAAGGTTATGCACATGACGGATTCAGATCCTTCTTTAAGGGCCATTACATGTTGGTAATGGCGTAGGTGGTCGAAAGGATCGGTGGTTCCGTCATAGGAGTCGAGCTTCGAAGGAGTGAATATTTTTGGAAGGGCCTCATTCATGATCCAATCCATAAAGAACAGGACGGAGAGGCAGTACAGTACGAAGGAATCGTGTGCCCCTCTGCGGAGGGGGTTCCTAGGGCCAAGCCTCTTTGTCCTGGCGATGAGCTCAGTGTTAGCTGAGCAGCCTCCCTTAGTCTAATAAGAACTAGCAGGGGCTTGGCTCTCCTGCGCTTGCTCCGTATCATATTTTGGAAGCGAATGTCCTTGCTGCTCCTGGTTTCCATAGGCAAGTGGTGGATTTGGTCGCGTGAGAGTCTCTACCGCTTGGCTATCTGTTGTATTTGAGATGTCAACCCATCGATTTGGGGGTTCGTTATTACTGTCGTCGGCACGAGGCCTTGAGTCTGTAGCCCGTGTATGATCGGTGCCGCTGAAAGCGACGGTACTGTACCAACCAGAACATTTGATGTGTCCCCTTGTTCTCTGTTGTTGCGTGTCCTAGTAGTCACCATCTCTCTGGGTTTTTTAAAGGAGACGACGCTAATGAAAAGTTAAGAACTCTGTCGTCCCCACGGACGGCGCCAAACTGATCCAGTCGTTTTTCGCTCCCTGCTTTGACCCAGTTCCTGATGACCTGCACAAGTAATGCAAGTAAGCCACGGACCACCGTTGTGGTGGTCGATGGCACTCTATGCTAAAGTCAGACAGGGATTTGAGGAAGGTGTAATGTTGTAACAGAGAATTTGTAGCGTACCTTAGTTTACCAAGCTCATTTATTATTTATAGTGCAAGGAGTCCTGGTCTAACAAGGCCATCGTAGGTGTAGTTTAGGAAGGAGATATTCGTGGAGATCCTTCTCTAATTAGGAGTCGTGTTGTAGAAGGAAAATTTTCAGTTAGCCCCGTGCTCCTAGATATGCGGGAAATAATTTCCAATGCGAGAGCAATTCGTAGAAGGGAGTTTCCTTATGTGGAATGTACTCTGGTGTTTGCTTCCTAGTTGGAAGCAAATAGCAATTGTAGTTGCTCGTCCAAAGCTAATCCTCAAGATACTTGCCTTAGTAGGACTTATGGGTATTGAGGATAGCTGTGAGACATGTGGGCCTAGCATGCTGTGAGAGTTTGGGTTCTCTTGGTGGACTGAATTGAGCGGGCTTAGAACTGCTTGGGCCGGATCAACATTGGGTTGATGCTGGAGCCTGTATTTCCTCGAGATCATCGTGACACGAGTGTGGCTTAAAGGCGTGACCATTTTTATGTATCATCAGTTCTCATTATCACAAAGTCGGAACCTGCTTGATGCATCAAAATCATGGTTTCCGGTAAAGTCTAACTTACAAAACAAATGTTAGATTGACAAAGACCACCTTTTTGGTGATTGAAGACACTCCGATGTTTAAGTCAGTAACTCTGTTTCAGATGGAGATAAATTTGGACATAACTCAGTTAAATTTGCATACCTTTTTCGAATGTTCTATTTACCTTATATAATGGTCGTTATTATTTCTATGTGCGACTTAAGCATGTGAGGCTCATCGATGGGAGACGTTTTTTGTAACAGCCTCTTTTATGAAGATGCGTTTTTGGGGGAGTAACTCCCTCCACGACTCTTTTTCTCTATAACATTCCTCCTCTTTAACGGAAAAATTAGTTGGGCTTGGATTTGGGCCTGTGACTATAATTTTTTCTGATAGGCTCCGGCTGGGCTTTTTAGGACTGGATCCGCCCTTTTTGGGCTTTGTGAGCTGACCTGTACATGAAATGTTTGGTCCTCATGATGGGTGATCCCTGCCACATGTATGGTCGCAATGATAGTCTTATTTGATGTATCATCACTGCTGATAGCAGACGCAAAGGAAATATCCACTTGGGATGTGAGAGAGGAGGGAAGATCAAGAAAAATCAAAGGTAAAAATTGGAGGTTGGTCGATCGACAAGTTCAAAGAAGTGTGGGTGCCCATTCCAGTTGAGAGGGTGACACAAGGTAATGATCGTTGGAAGCTGCAAGTGACATGTGGAATCCATAATCATCAATGATCAAAATCTTTTATTGGCCATTCATTTGCTAGGAGACTGAATGAAGCTGAGATGGCTTATTTGCATAACATGTCCACATCTAGTGTAGCCCCTCGGTACATATTGTTTGGTTTGAAATAGATGTTCCCAATCAATGTGTCTTATTTGAAAACTGTTTACAATGCCATTAAGAAACTAAAGACACTCCAACTGAAAGGCATGACAACTTTGAAGCCACAATGCACTTGTTGAGTGAGAATGATTATTGAGTAGCAGGCATGACAACTTTGAAGCCACAATGCACTTGTTGAGTGAGAATGATTATTGAGTAGCATACTGTAGATGATCAGAATAGAGTCACAAATATTTTCTGATGTCATCTCGATTCAATTCTACTGGTTAAGTGCTTCTCAACAGTGATGCTTATGGACTACACCTACAAAACCAATCGCTACAGGATGCTGCTATTCGAAGTTATAGGTGTGACGACAACCGATATGACTTTCAACGTTGGTTGTTGTTTTATGTTGTGTGAAATTGAATAGTCATACACTTGGGCATTAGAAAAGCTATTGGGAGTTTTTGAGCCAGACAACTTGTCAAAGGTGTTTGTGACCAACAGAGAGCATGGGTTCATTAAATCCATTGAGCGAGTCTTTTTAGAAGCAAAGAGGTTGTCGTGCATGTGGCACATAAATACAAATGTGGAAAAGAATTACAAATAAGAATTTGAGGTTAATGAAGGATGGCAGGAGTTTATTGAATTTTTCTCAGACTTGTATTGTCATGACCCGATCCACAGAGTACTATATTGTCCGTTTTGGGCCCAAGGCCCGCACGGCTATAAAACGCGTAATACTTTTTAGATCCAACCTCGTATATATATAGCACATCCCTTTCCCTCACCTAGGCGATGTGGAAAGACCCAACCTTTCGGAGACAGGCAACCCTGGCCGACTTTATGTTTTGCCCCTCTCGTGGGAGCTGCCTTGTTTGTCTGCCCCCTCTCTTAAAGGAGGGCAAAAAAATGACCCTTTCCCTAGGTCACCTTAAGGAACTCTAGTAATCCCTTCATCTCTTGTATGCATGATCAAGGTTGTTTCCGCTGTTGATATCCGCTGTTCATATTTGCTATTGATCTGAGGGTTGAGTAGCAAGTAAAACAACAGGGTCGCCTCAATACAAGGGAAGCGAGCTTCCAAGTGAGCGCTCCGCAAGCGGAGTGACCGAAGTGAATGAACGAGCATCAAACCAAAGAGTCCCGGGAGCAAGGATGGCATATGTAGCAAAGGCATAAGCACGGGTAGCATCATGAACTGAACAAGGGAATGACAACATAGCATTAGCTTCAATTGAACAAGCTCAACCTTGAAAAAAAAGGTGGTAGGCCTAAGAACCTTCTTTTTATTTTTGTTATATTGAGAGTCAGTCTACTATTTCTATTTTATTTATTTGTCATTTTTCTACATTGCTACATGTCATCAAAGTCTAATTCCCGAGAATGTCCTTAGTGTTTTTGGAGGTAGACCACTACCCGACAAAATGACTAGACTATATTGGATTGGAAAAATGCGAGTCTTCCGGGCCAAGAAAGGCCCGGAGTAGGTTGATTTCGTGTGACCTGAATTAGCCCAAAATACTCAGCCATAGCACCTCACAGAGCAAATCGATACCTTCTATGACTTTTGAAACTGAAAACGAACCGACTTCCACTATTCTGGGTTCTTATTGAGCTTAGCTAAATCAAGGTTTATGAGAAAGTCAGCAAAGTTTCTATGGTGTTATACCTTTGTGTAGTCTCGGTCCATAGTGGAAGGCTCCGCACCTGAGCCTCGTTAGACTCAGCAGAAGTGTAAGGTGTAAGTAAAGATAATAGAAGAAATGAAGTCCACCCCTTAGCCTAGTCTATGTAGCGCTCACTACTTCGTGCAACCTCTTCCCGCCTCACGTCAGAGAGCCTCCTCACGGACAACACAACAGCTAGAAGAGAGGAAGTCAGAGGGAGAGGGACAACTAACACACAGTTGAAAACAAAGGTAGTTGGGGCTTCGCCATCACCTGACTTACTCTTTTCTGACAAGTTGAGTAGGTAAAGCCCTTTAAAGTGAAACAGGCTACAACGGCCTTTTTTTCTTCAGTTTACAACCGCAGGAAGCCTCTAGCAATTCTAATTCTATACAGATTATTATCCTTTTCCCGCTAAAATCTTAATATCCAGGCTGGCGCAGAACACTAGCTCTATTGGAGCGGAGATTTTATTGGCCTTTCATGCGTGACAATGTCATGACTTATGTTTGTACCTGCCTCATCTGCCAACAGGACAAGGTTGAACGTGACAAGCCGATTGGGTTGCTTGAACCTCTTCCATTACCCAGTCGCCCTTGGGAAAGTGTCTCTATGGACTTCATTGCAGGAATGCCAAAGGTTGAGGACTTTAGATGCATCTTGGTGATCGTTGACATGTTTTCCAAGTATGTCACTTTCATTCCCACACCAACAGATTGCCCAGCAGAAGAGACAACAAAATTCTTCCTGAAGCATATCGTTAACTATGGAGGTATACCCAGGAACATCGTCAGCGACAGTGATCCCAGGTTCACAAGCAATTTTTGGTCATAACTTTTCAAACTCCTTGGATCCGAACTCAACATCAGCACCAATTACCACCCGCAGTCCAATGGCTAGACAAAGAGATTCAACTCAATGCTTGAGGAATACCTTAGGCCCTTTGTGGATGCAAACCAGTCGTACAACTAGAGCTCACAACGACCTTTTCCACAAGTATGAAGGACCAATTCTGATCCTTGTTCGCGTTGAACTGATGATGTAGTAGATTAATTTCTAGCTCTTACAATGGTGCTCCTTTTAGCTCGCGTTATCTGTCCACGAAACCTTTACTTAAAAATTCCAATATTTAACTGAACCATGAGCGGAAAGAAAAATAGGACACTCAAAATAGGTGTTTTTTGCAACCGTTAGCGATAGTGATGAGTGATATACCTGCCGCTCCACCAAATAGCTTTTCGTATCCAAATAGCTTCTGTATCTGCGCCCGTGAATTCACCATCTCCAATGGATGATACATCTCCTTCCCTCACCTAGGCGATGTGAGACTATAATCTCCTCTTGGTAGATCGCCCAACCTCTCTTGGGATCCACGGGCCTATTGGGCTACGCTATCACAAGCCTCTCCCGCACTTTCCCCTTCAGGTCAGCCTACACAAGGGTATCACAGTCCATCCCCCATAAGGGAGCCCAATGTCCTCGTTTGGTACACTTCCGGCTAGGTCCGGCTCTGATACCATTCTGTCACGACCCGATCCACATGATACAATATTGTCCGCTTTGGGCCCAACCTAACTACCCGCACGGCTTTAAAGCACGTTGTGTTATGTGGATCCAAACTCATACATATATAACACATATCCTTCCCTCACCTAGGCGATGTGAGACTATAACCCCCTAGTAGCCTGCCAGCCTCTAGACTCGCCCACACATGGTAGCCTGCCAGTCTCAGAGCCCGCCCACACACGGAGCTGCTAGCCTTAGAGCCCGCCCACACATGATAGCCCGTCAACCTCAGAGCCCGCCCACATAGGGTGTTACAATCCACCCCCTCAGGGCCCAATGTCCTCATTGGCATAATTTCGGCTGGGTCAGGTTCTGATATCATTCTGTCATGACCTGATTCACATGATACAATATTGTCCGCTCTGAACCCAACCTAACTACCCGCACGGCTTTAAAACGCGTTGTGTCTTGTGGATCCAAACTCGTACATATATAACACATATCCTTTCTTCACCCAAGCGATGTGTGACTATAACCCCATAGTAGCCTGCCAGCCTCTAAGCCCACTCACACATGGTAGCCTGCCAACCTCTGAGCCCTCCCACACATGGTAGCCCGTCAGCTTCAGAGCCCGCCCACATAGGGTGATACCAAAATGCCACGCCCCAATTTTTAAACAACCTAAATTAATAGATAGTCCAAAAACCACGACACGACATGAAAAATTTAAATGATACAGTCTTGAGGCAATAAATAAAATAATAACCTTTTTTCAAAATGAGGTCAACAATTATCATACTTAAGCCACCATATAAATCATAAAAGGAATTACACTAATCAATCCCCAAATAAATTTCTGATTCAAAATCCGAGCATTAATCATTAATCCCTACATCTGATTACCTAGAAAAAATGATAAAATCAAGATCTAACAAAAGGTGTCAAATCCTTAGCTATCGCCACGCAGCTAGAACCACCTTCACGCTCCAATAAACCCTGATAAGTCTCTGAGACTACGCTCATTAAGAACGCACCCAAATTTGTAAAACAATAAAAAATTTGGGTAAATATATAAATACTGGTGTGAGCAAACTTACAAATTAAGACACAACTAAACAGTTAAATATCATTTAAATAATAAACATTTCACCAGTTTCTTCCTTCAAGGCTATCTTAATACATGCTAAAATAATCCATGCACATTTTCTTGTTATGATAAATTTAAAGTTTCCTTTATTTTCCTAGTTTTTTTGTTTCTTTTCCACAATCGCACCATCCTCCTGTACCGAACACACCTCACCCAAGTGTGTCTCCCTTGCATTAGAAATCACTCGGAGCGTACATGTTGCAAGTGGGGTGCCACTTCGAGGATCATGTCATCTCACCCAAAGTTCTATCCATGGCAAACATTTCCTAAATACTACATGTACTACCAAACTTACATGGAACGACGTACCGATATGCAAGCAAGTCTGCATACCCAAAATTATATCATACGTATACAAGTAAGTTTGTATACAAAAATAATTTCTTTTTCAGAGTTGTGGAAAAGAGCTCTACTAAATATTTATTCACATGTCGAATGCGTATTAAGTTTATGGAATTTAAACAATTGTTTTTCCCAAATCAAGTAACAATAACATCACGGTCTCATTTCGAGAACCATACACCGTCCATAATTTATTTTGAATAAATAAACTAAATTATGGGTTAGGAAGTCCTTATTATAGATAATGTTATGATATGCGTCATAAATATCCTAAAACATGATGGGTAATTTTTCTTGAGTAACCATAATATAGTAGCCACTTTCAAGGCTTGGACTCTATTTGGGCATTTACAAAACTTCTAACCAAACCACTCCACATGGAAAGCCAATCAAAAAAATATATAAATAAATTTACAACTCTCATTTCATTGGTTGACTTAGATCATTAAATTATCAATTCCACCAAACAAAACAAAAGGAGTACATCAACAGTATTTATGTAAACATTATTATTGTCCAGCTGTTAGTCCCACTACTACTGAGTATTTGCAAAACTTTGATATATATATCTCCAATTGGGGGACTTCACCAATCATTATTATTGTCCTCGGACACCAATCTGGTAGATTAGTTTTAGATGAAGCAAAATAGTATTTAGGCAATGTAATATGACCTCGATGCTCATTGTGGTCCTAAGTTCCAACCCTCCATATCCATAAGTTGAACCCGGTCTCCATCTACTTAGGTTGGCTTGATTGTGATTGTTGGTTTGTATCAACTATCATCTAATACATTCTGTATTATCACCATTGTATATAGAAATCAGCTCAAATTTCAGTAATACATGTAAAACAACCTTTCTTTTGAAGTATTGCAGTAGTGAAAAAGGATAAGAACTCGCGTATTAACCAAAACTTTGACTGAGTTTTTGGCATTACAAATCAAAGCAAAAGGAAAAAAATGCATTGCTCAGAGTGCATTTTGATGGTTTTGACTAACTGACAATCACCACCACCGGCAGCATCAACAAAATGTCATGTTTTTATCCTGAACATCGGACAAAGTCTTGGACCTATTCTCTCACCACTGTAAAAGGATTCTATATTTACATGCCAAAGAACTTCTTGTCAATGTAGGCTAGAAGTTCCTCCTGCAAGTAAAAATCCTAGATGAAGTAAGTGACAACCTCAGTATGAAGTAAAAATCCTAGAACATCGGACAGAGTCCTTGAATTTATAAGTATAAATCCTATATGAAGTAAGTGACAACCTCAGTATTCCAGTAGTGCTCATAGATATCATCAATATAATCGACAACTGCAAGTGGATTCTTCGAATCAACACTATCTATATCGGGAGCTGGAACCGAAACGGGCTCTACCACTGCATCCTCCATTTCCACCTCCTCCTACACACGAAATCACAACACATTCAACTAACATAAAAACACAAGTTTGCATACTTACTGGAGAATGTGAAGTTATGTAATAATTGCATTAATCAAACATACCATCAGATCAATTTCATCCAGCATGGCTTTAGTGTGTTTTACATACATCGGAACGGGTTCATCACCATCGACATTGTACCCATCATCATCATCATCATCAATTGATATAGTTTGGACTGCTACTTGATATAGTTTGTTATTTACCTATATAATAGCAAGACAATTACCAAATTAAACAAATGGACAGAAGACTAATTCAAATTTTCTATAATGCTCAATTGGATGACAGAAAAGAACACAAAGTTTTGATTGTAACTCAAAAGAAAATACCTCCTGTCTTGGTTACATGGGGGGAAAGGGACAATGAGGATGTACAATACATCAGTGCCAAAGAAGAAGTTTGTTATTACACAAAGATTTTGTATTTACATGCCAAAGAACTTTTTCTTGTTGTTCTTCTTCTTGTCAATGTAGGCTAGAAGTTCCTCCTATCTTGAAAGTGCTTCATCCAAAGCCTGAAAGAGAAATAATCAGTTGATGTGCAGAAATGATATCGTTCTTGAACTTCTTGGCTTAAGAAGAAAAAAATCATAATGACATGCATTTCTCAGTTACGGGAAACACAAGTTATGAGCACTGACCTTCTTGGTTGCTGAAAGTTGTTCCTCCAAGGAGTTGGCACGACTAACAGCTGCATTAAGCATTTCCTCCTTCACTAGGAGCTGCATTTCTCTCACAGGCATTTCTTCAAACACCAATAGGTTAGAAATCAGCATTTCATACCACCCGTTGATGGTGTTGCTGTTGATGTTGATGGTCAATAAGAGAAGACGAACCTCCAGCTATAGAAATACGTGACGAACCTCCAGCTTTAGAAACCAGATCTCACCCGTTGATGGTGTTGAAGTCAGAAATGGAAGCCATGGCTTCTCTTCTCCTTCTTCGGTCTTCTCTTCTCTGTCGAGTTTGGGGAGAGTGAGAGCTTCATCTTCTCTGTGGAGATGGGTTTGGGGAGAGGTCTTCCTTTTCTCTCTGATTTTCTCTTTGTTTTGATCCCTCCCTCCCTCCCTCTTAAATTTCAACAAGGAAATTCAAACATGATTTCCCGCTTTTTTTTTTTTTGAAACTTCGGTCGGGCACGTGCGAGACACCCTCCTTAGCACGTGCCAAGGAGCGTCCAGGCAGCCACCCAGGCGCACGACCCAGGCCAGCTAGAATCGTTCAATAATTACTTTTAATGTTGACTTAGGTGCCCCAAAAAAACAAACCCACGCTTTTTATTTCTCATTCTACTTGTACTCTCTACAGAGTTTTTTCTTTAAACCCTCTTACACAGTGCCAACATGAATACAAAACAATCAAATCAACCATAAACAAATACAAAACAACTACAAAGTAATATTTAGCCATCCAAAACAATCACAAGCAAATACAATACACGCGTGAAAGAAAGGACATGGTGGATGGGTAGATAGGGACTATTTGATTTATTCCTTGTAGAATTTTTTTTATCAAGTAGCAATAAATATAAAGATTAAACAATTAATAAAGTTTAACTCACTATTTTATCGAAAATCACAAAGTTGAAGCAAACTTTTCCTCCTCGCCTCCTTTTTTTCTATGTTATTTTTTTTATTTTTATTTTTCTGTGTGTGCATCTAAAGAGAGGAGGGGGCTAAGTTTCTTTTAAATGGTTTTCAATTAGGATTTTACTAGTTTAGCTAAACACACTCACCTCTTTTCTTTTACTCACCACCAACCTAAACATAGGTTCCAAATTCATATCATAAAGTATATAAATATTTGTAAATATTACCAATTAATAAATCTTACCAATAAATAAATATTACTAATTACTAAAATAATAACATTACATTGGCAAGTAATTTGGTGGGTATTACAATATACACACCTTGAAAGAATCTCGTCATGAGATTCGGAAGGTAAGAGAGTCATGCGAATATAATATATTTTTAGATGAAAATTACTCGGATTTTATACTTATAGAAAAATTTCACATCAAACAAAGCAAAACACCATATATGCATACACACGAGGATACTACATGCATATACCTATATTATTTTAACAAGAAATTAAAAATAATAATTGGAACACTGTAATAAATGAAAAGTACGGGTGTTACAATATATACACCTCAAAAGAATCTCGTCTCGAGATTTGGTAGAAAGGGTAACTAGGAAATTAATTATATAGTAAGCCAACAACTTACCGAATAAAACAACACTAGAGTCCAAATAATAAATCATTCAATAATATATTTTCTGTCAATCCTCTTTAAGAAACAAACCGCACATCATGAGATTCTATCACGACCTGATCCACATGATACAATATTGTTCGCTTTGGGCCCAACCTAACTATCCGCATAGCTTTAAAATGCGTTGTGTCATGTGGATCCAAACTCGTACATAGATAGCACATATCCTTCCCTCACCCAGGCGATGTGAGACTATAGCCCCCTAGTAGCATGCCAGCCTCTAAGCTCGGCTACCCATGGTAGCTTGCCAGCCTCTAAGCCCGCCCACACATGGTAGCCCGTCAACCTCAGAGCCTGCCCACATATGGTGTTAAAATCCACCCCCTTAGGGCCCAATGTCCTCGTTGGCATACTTTCGGCTGGGTCAGGCTCTGATACCATTCTGTCACGACATGATCTACATGATACAATATTGTCCACTCTAGGCCCAACCTAACTACCCGCATGGCTTTAAAATGCATTGTGTCATGTGGATCCAAACTCGTACATATATAACACATATTATTTCCTCACCCAGGCGGTATGGAACTATAACCCTCTAATAGCATGCCAGCATCTAAACTAGCCCACACATGGTAGCATGCCAGCCTTAGAACTCGCCCACACATGGTAGCCCGTCAACCTCAGAGCCCGCCCACATAGGGTGTTACATGTATGTATAGATCGGCTACGGAGCAAGAATAGAACAAGGGCATTATTTGGTTTGAGAGAAGACGGGCATCACATCCCAAGTATTTGGACTATTCGTGGACTGTTTGGTATTCGCATAAGGAGTTCTTTGTGAATGCATGAACAGATAATTTCATGCATTTTGGCCAATAGACAACTGGTTGCATTGAAGGCGCACACTATAGGTTGAAGAAAATGTTGGAGAATTCTCAAATGACATTTTATAATGTATGGACGAAAATGATGATATGAAATAAGACCAACTTGTAAAGATTGAAGCGTCATTTAGAAAAAGTCTCACGAAGGTCAAGAAAGAACATATTGTTTCGTTATTTGGAAAACTTCATGGGTCCATGTCTTATAAGGCTCTTGATTTGATGCTATCTAAAATTGGTAGGTCTAATGTTGAATTTGTGGGCGTCGACCTAGTCAAGTGTCGATGTATGCTGATAACCACTCATGGGTTGCCTTGTGCTCATGAAATGGCCCAATATTTCACTCCTAATAGTCAACTTCCATTGTCAATGTTACATAAGCACTAGATGCAACTTGGCAAAACATATCTTCGTGAAACTTTAGATGGGATTATAGATCCAGTGGTAGACGCCATCAAGCAAAATTTCATAGAATCCACACCTGGTCAGAAGTTGGTGTTGAAGAGGAACCTGCTAGATTTGAGTTACCCTGATTCATGTGTCATGATTGAACCAATTGAACCTGTAAAGGGCAAGAGGAAACCTAAAAAGAAGAAATTGTCTAAGCACGAGAAGTCCACCAAAAGGGACCCTTCTGGTCATAAGTACGCGAAGGCACAATAGGAGCTTAAAAGTCAAGATAGCGTTTCTAAGCTAAAACAGAAGGCGCCAAAGTGGAAAACTATTTTTATGAAACAAATTCCTCCGTGGATTCGAAATTATGTTGAGGACATTTAGAATGTACTCGCCAATGGCCATTGTGGATTCAGATGCATAAACAACTTCTTAGGTTACGACGAGAAAATTGATTGGTAGCAAGTGAGACATGAGCTTATATTGGAGCTAGAAGGTAACCATGACTTGTGGGTTCGAATGTGGAATGACGAAGGGTTGAAAACTGTGAAAGATGCTCTGACAATTCCCGAAGGCACTGTACGCATTGCAAGGGAAAATGATTGATTCAACCAAATATCTTAGAGTTGGCGGCCAACCGTTACAGTTGTGTCTTTGTGTGTTATGGGAACCAGAGTCGTACATGTTTTTCGTATATTTTGCCGCCGCCAAACTTGAATGACGTACGAATATGTTTTATGGCACACCTTCCCCACATTGAACACTTTGTCTTGGTTCATATGACACCAAGACCACCACTGCTTCGGATAATACAAACTTGTCCTTCACGCATGTTTCCAGTATCATCGAAGATTTCGTTTGATAGCCAACTGTAGATAGGTGAGGTGTCGAGGTGATGGTTAAGAAGTATTATGTATCAAAAGCAAAGAAGAAGCTGGAAGAGGTTGTTCTACTAGATGATTAAACCACATTTTGTAACTTTTTGGACATTTTGTAAATGACATTTTTTATACATAGGATGATCAAATTGTAAGAGAATTCAACAATTTTGTTAGTCTTGACTTTTATCTTTTTTATCATATATCAACAATTTATGTTTTACATTTCATGAAGATTTGTATTGGTTTTATTTTATTTTATGGACGACTAGTTGTATGAATGTTTTATATCATGGTAATGGGTAAAGGTAAACTTATATTAACTTAAACATTAGCAAAAAAATTCAGACTACAAAATGGAAGACAATCATACTTGCAAATGCACAAGTTGCTGCGAGTATGACAATCATACTTGCAGTGACCGCTATGACTAATTTGCAACTAGTGCTTGAAAACTAATCAACAACAATAGCAGCGGAAAATGCAAAAATAAATTTCACAATCATAGTGGATGCTGCAATCATGAGAGACATAATTGCAGCTTATGCTGCGTTTGGACAGAAATCAGACTCTGTCCAAACATGTGATTTTTTGAATTTGAATCTTTGTTCAATTTTTTCAATTCCTATTGGTTTGATACACTATTGGCATATTTTATTTATTGCTAAAACCCAATTTGAAACACTCCAACTTGAGAAGGTCAAAAGTGGGGTTTAGCAATAAATCAAATATGCCAATAGTGTATCAAACCCATTGGAATTGAATAGAAATTGAAAAATGATTGAAATTCAAAAAAATCCCAATTTGGATAGAATGTGATTTCTGTCCAATCGCAGTGATCATGGCTATCCCAGTCGCAGGACAGAAATCCGACTCTGTCTAAATTTGTGAATTTTAGAATTTGAATCTTTTTTCATTTTTTTCAATTCCTATGGGTTTGATACACTATTGACATGTTTGATTTATTGTTAAACCCTACTTCGAAACACCCCAATTTGTTAAGGTCAAAAGTGAGGTTTAGCCATTGATGTAGTCGAATCCCGTTCTTTTTGACCTTGATCTGAACCTGCACAGAGAACTTACATGAGCCAAAGACCACCATTGTGGTGGCCGACGACACTCCGATGCTAAAGTCAGACAAGGTTTGAGAAAGGCTTAAAGTTGTAAATTGGGTTTTGTAGCGTACTTTTCTTCCTCAACACCATGTCTTATTTATAACAAGAATTATTGTTCAACTAGGCCTTTGGTGGCATAGTTAGGGAAAGAGATCTTGTTGAAGATCTTTTCCTTGTTGGGAGTTGTTCATGTAGGAGAGTTTCCCCACACGACCTGTGCTCCTAGATCTGAGGGAGAGGTTTCCCTTTTAGATTGTTGTCCATGCACGACTTATACTCCGATATTTGTTTCCTAGTCGGAACCAATATATTGTTGGCATGTCTGTCTTAGGTGATCCCCTAGATACTTGCCTGATTAGGCCTTACTGGTATTGGACTTTACCAAGTGATGTGTGGGCTTAGTAGGGCACTGCAATTCGGTCCAAACTTTTGGATTCTGCCAAATTGGGCTTAGTGCCGTCTCGGTTTTGCCAGAGTGATTAGGCAATCAACCCGTTTTGTTCTGCTGACGAGATCATCATGACATGCATACAATGCATATTAAAGGACGATTTGGTGTATCATCAGCTACTCCCCCTAATTTGGTGGGCCAATGATATTCACATAATTATTACATAATATATCCCTTAATTTATATATGTTAGTGTTTCAATTAGTATATTTTATTCTAATTATTTCATTTTCATGTTTTTGTAGGAATTTGAGCGTGAACGATGAAATTGCATAAAGGCGACAATTTGAGAAAATGATATATTAATTGGTCGATTCTAGCGGTGGTACAAAGTAGAGGGTCACATATCTAAACCTAAACCAAATAAACTTAGGTCCACCTAATTGAACCTAAGCCCAAACCCAAAAAGCTAATCTAGAAACCCAAGCCCAAGGAAATAAGATAACCCTATTTAGGTCTTCCCCATTTTTAGAGAAAGCTCTCTGCTCCCTCTTTTCCTACGTGTGTTTTCCTCCTCTCTTTTCTAGCCACCACGCCAATCCACCCTGCCAGCAATCCTCGCTCGATAGGATAACCGGCAGTGCGATTATCTCGCCATCACCACATCCTCTTCGTCCTCCACCATCAGCCATCACCTCGCCTTCCTCCCTCACCCACTCTTCCTCGCTCACTAGGGAGACGCCACACCCTGTCCATTGTAGACATCATCAACTCCCGCGTCAACACAACCATGCACAACCACCGCCCCTGTCCCTGTCGCAAACCACCGTAACAACACCGCCCAGGACCCCCTTCTTCCTCTCTTCTTCCCCTGTTTTCGTGTCTATCTCTTCACCTTGCCATCGTCCAGCATCCACACTGCCGAGCACCACCATCAGATGCCACTACCTCCTCCTTCCTGCTTCCCTCTTTCTTAGCCACCGCCATGTTCCACCGCACGACAGAGCTCCACCGCCTTGTCTCCCTCCTCCATTCTCGCTCTCTTCGGTCTCTCTCTCTGTTCATCCTTCTCCCGGCCCTCTCTCTCTCTTGCAAGGAAAGGTCCTCGTCGGAGGAACAAAGCTCGCAAGCAATAGCAGAAACAGAGAGCGCCTCCTCGTTTCACCGTCCATGCTCCTCTTCCTCATTCACGTATTTTTCTCTCTCGTGGTTTCCTCACCCTCTCTCTGTCTTCTTGCAGGTACCGGAGCCGTTTGGAGGAAGAAAGAGCTCGCAAGGAGCGCAGCTCGCTGGAGACGAATACTAGAGGGAGCACATTTTTTTTTGCGGGAACCAACTGTTTTTCAAACCTATTGGCTATTTACACCACGGTGTTTGCTCTGAGCCACCACAGTCCATCAACAGCTACTTCTTGGGATGCGTGTTCATGCAGAGATGAATTTCACCTCCATTGATGCTGTGACCACCACCACCATGATCTTCTAGACCCCGCGTCGAGGCGAAGATGAAACCACAGGGTTTCCTAGAGTTTGTTGTATTTGAATTTATTGTTTTCTATATACTTGAACGTTAAACACATTTGATTTCTGAGTTTCAATAATTGCTTTCACCGATTATATTCGGATTAACTATCTAGACTAGTCGGTAGTTAGAAGTACCCTTTATTGATATTCAAAGCCTGTTTTAATCAATTAATCTGAATCTGTGATTGTGTGTGTCGTAAGAAGACATGCAATGCTAGGGGTTTAGAATTAGTTAAAATAAACTTGTGATTGTGTGTGTCATAAGAAGATACGCAATGCTAGGGGTTTATACCTTTGCTGAAATCAATTGCGAACTTAGATTAATCTATAGGTTAGTCGTGTTGATTCTTGAAAACAATAAATTCAAATACAACAAACTCTAGGAAACCCTGTGGTTTCATCTTCGCTTCGGCGTGGGGTCTAGAAGATCATGGTGGTGGTGGTCACAACATCAATGGAGGTGGAATTCATCTCTACACGAACTAAAATTAACTGATTAGATGATAAAAGAATGGACCGAGACATCGAATCCACCACAGGTTCTTCAAAATTTGTGTAATCTAAATTAGTTCAAATAAGAATTTGACTGTCTCGTCAATCCTCGTGGGATCGACCCGTATTTGCCATTGTCTACCAGTTAGACAGCCGTGCACTTGCAGTATTACAATAGGTTTTATTAGCTTATTAATTTAGGTTAATAAAAACTCCATCAGCCAACTCATCGGTCCATCAAGTCATGTCATAGAGGACCTGAGCGATCATGATTGGTTTGAGTCTAAACAATCTTTTTGAGCGGCACACTTCATTAAATGGGTGTGTATCTGCTTGAAGAAAAATGAGGGAATTATGTTTTTTTGTATATAGATCCACTTCTTTGCAAAGTTTATTTTCTTTACTATTCGATCTTGGAGACTATGCTTTGTCATTTCGCTTTCCGTGCTTTTGACTTTACCCACCTCCGTGATTGAAAGTTTGTACGTTCTTCAATGGCGGGCTAAAATCAGCTTTCTGATGAACTGTTTGCTTAGGGCCGTAAGTTCTTTGAGGAGAGGTCACTTTCTGAGTCGAATCTGGAAAGATTTCGTGGGACATACGGGACCCCTCATCATTTGGTGTTATTCGCATTGGGTGTCGATCAGACATCGTTGTCATCTTCTAGAAGGATTTATTTGTTTGCACCGACGTATGCTCCAATCGGTCATCCATTTTCCTGTCATCAAAAAAATTTTGAGCTTCCTGGCTTACTTTGGTATTGCGCCCGCTCAGATGGTGTATAACGGGTATATGGCAAAGGACACGGGTGTCCGAGTATCTCCGAGGGTGATTCAATTGCTCATTTCTCATCTAATAAACGAGCATGTCTTATGTGTGTTGACGTCGCCGGATTGCTTTGGCAATCTGCCTGATGACTTCAAGTTCTCGCAGAAATATTGCTTCATGGCTTCTGCGAACTCGAAGATTTTGAACTTGCTGGTTGTCAAATCAAGCGAGAGTTCAAGCAACTGAGTAAGTTTAATTTCGTTCTTGATCCCGCCAGTGTTAATTGCATATTGAATTGTTATCCATGTTTTTTGTAGGGAGGTTTCCAACTATGCCTCTTTCTTTTGAGGACGAAGCAACCATGAAGAAATTCTGTGACATGCCTCAGATACGAGTAGAGGATGTCTTTCAGTCTTCTAATATCAAGTGCAGTGGACAATGGGCTCATTGCCATGAGGCTCCCACTCTTTTTAGAGTTTCAAAGCTGAAGTCTGAAGGCGAGCCCTTTTCGAAGAAGAGGAAGCTCTAAAAGGTTAAGATCCTGAGCCCGTCAAGGAGGGAAGAGTTGAATGAAGTTTTCTTATTCTCTGCGCTCAAAGAAGCCTTGTGCTGCCACCAAGCCCACTCGTGAGCGTTTGACTCTTTTAGAGGGACACTAAGCTATGGGGCAGGTTCCTGATTCTTCCGCTGGAGTGGAAGTTGTTGTGTCTGAGGGATAGGATGCTCATGCAAGGGCCCTATTTTTCTTCCTAACTTGGATAAGGAATATCTGCAGATGGTGGGAGTTGAAGATGTGACAAAGCTGAGCACCGATAAGGCGAGGTTCAGGCGGGCGTGGCCGCTTCGTCCGATACGAGTCTGACTCGTCCTTTCTCGTGGAAGGATTTTAAGTACAACCCCTATTTGGATCGCGAGTCTTCCAAGCTTGATAAAGAGTCATCTGACTGTCGTCCCTAAGGCGAGAAGTTTCCTCCTTGTCGCTCGTATTGTCCTCCATCCCGTTCTCGCCCCCATATTGAGGCGATGACGGATCCGAGACGAAATATATATAATGATAACATAAAAAAAACAAACCAACATTTTTCTTAATGGACTGACATTTAAAAAAAATTCAAAACAAAAACAACATTGTCCCCCCCCCCCCCCCCCCCCCCCCACTTAAACCTAACATTATCCTCAATGTTTAAAAAATTTAAAACATATGTAATGAAGGATTTAAAATATGAGAAACAAACAACTAACAAACAAAAGCAAAAATAACTAAAATTAAAGAAGGGGATAGAGAAAACAAATTTGGTTGGGTTGCCTCCTAAGAAGCACTTGTTTTAACGTCGTTCAGCCCGACGATCTCCAATTAATCCTTAGAATAAGTGGGAACAAAGAGTGATGCGCCCTCCACGTCATGCTTCGCAAGTGACTCATGATAGGGCTTAAGTCAATGCCCATTCACCTTGAACTCCTTACCAGTTTGACATTGTTCACATGTATAGCACCATGAGGAAAACATTAGTAACAATGAAAGGAAAAGCCATCTAGAATGTAACTTATCAGGAAAAAGTTTAAGGTGTGACTAGAAAAGTAAGACTTTCTGGCCCACAACAAATGATAATGTGATTAATCAACACAATGCTTCCATAGATAGGGATCATCCCATACAAACTGTCTCGACACTTTCTTGAGCTTATCATTCTAAGCTCGAGTCAAGGTGTTTGGAATCTATTTGGATAAAAGGTAATTCACAACATCGGCATACCATGGTTCACTTACCTTGACCAAAAATAGTTGCTCGTAAGGAAAAGTCTCAAGAATCGACAATGGTCCTCATTATGCACCAGGCGGCTCAAGTGGTCAGCCACCACGTTTTCACTCTCTTTCTTATCCCTAATCCCCACATCAAACTCTTGAAGAAGAAGCACAAACCATATAAGTCTCAACTTCGCCTATTTTTTGTAAGCAAGTACTTTAAAGCTGCATGATCAGAGAAAATAATAACTTTAGTTCCAATTAAATAAGACTGAAATTTCTCTAAAGCAAATACAATAGCTAAAAGTTATTTTTCAGTTGTGTAATAATTCAATTGAGCATCTTTCAAAGTCAGGGAGGCAAAGTAGATGATGTAGAGACGTTTGTCCCTCCATTGGCCGATAACTACTCCTAAGGCATAATCTGATGCGTCACACATAAGCTCAAAGATGGAAGATTCCAATCCGGTGGTGCTATGATTTGTGCTGTTATTACCAACTCCTTTAGCTTGTCCAACGCCTTCTGACAGTCTTCATTGAACTCAAATGACACATTTTTTTATAGAAGTCGGCATAAGTAATGCACAACATCTATTTTAGCTTTATCAACCCCAATACCCCTAGTTGAAACTACATGGCCTAAAATAATACCTTGATTAACCATAAAGTGACATTTTTCCCAATTTAATACAAGGTTAACATCAATGCATCGTTTCATAACCAAGGCAAGATTATCCAGACAATGGTAAAAAAAAAATCACCAAAAACACTAAAGTCATCCATAAAAACCTCAATGATTTTCAATAAAATCTGGAAATATACTTATCATGCATCCAAGGTAGCTGGGGAATTACACAAACCGAATGGCATTCTTCTATATGCGAAAGTGCCGAATGGACATGTGAAGGTTGTCTTTTTTTATCCTCTAGGCGATGATAAAGGGAAGAGGAAAATGATATTCCCTGGTAGTTTCATTCAACTTTCTATAGTCAGTACAAAACCGCCAACCAGTTTGCATTCGGGTCGGAACCAACTCGTTTTCCTCGTTCTTTACCATAGTTATGACTTCTTCTGTACTACTTGCACTGGTGAAACCCATTTGCTATCTGAAATATGGTAGATCACGCCACAATCAAGGAGTTTAATGATTTCTTTCTTCACAACTTCCATCATAGGGGGTTTAGGTGGCACTAAGCTTCTCTAGTGGGTCTTGCCCCTTCCTCAAGAAGTATATGGTGCATACAATTTGATACAGTCATTTTCCACTCTCTGCTTTGACTTAGTCCTGCTAACCTGCACAAGTAACACATGTGAGCCATGGACCACCGCTGTGGTGGCCGATGACACTCCGATGCTAAAGTCAGACAGAGATCTGAGGAATGTGTAATGTTGTAAACAGGGAATTTGTAGCGTACCTTAGTTTACCAACCTCATGTCTTATTTATAGTACAAAAGTTTTTGCTCAACCATGCCATCGAATGCATATTTTAGGAAGGAGATCTTCGTGGAGATCCTTCTCTAATTAGGAGTCGTGCTGTAGGAGGGAAGTTCCATGTTAGCTCCGTGCTCCTAGATACACGGGAAATAGTTCCCTATCATAGGGTAACTCATAAGAGGAAGTTTCCCTGCGTGATATGTACTCTAGTATTTGCATCCTAGTCGAAAGTGGAGAGTTGTTGTAATTGCCTGTTTGAAGCTAATCCTTGAGATACTTGCCTTAGTAGAGCTTACGCGTATTGAGGATAGTTGTGAGCCATGTGGGCTAGGAAGCTGTAAGAGTTCGGGTCTGTTTAGTGGACTGTATTGGGCGGGTTTAGAACCATTTGGGCCGGATCATCATGACACATGTATGGCTCAGGGATGTGACCATCTTGGGGTATCATTAGCTACTCCCCCCGAGTTAGTGGGCCGTCACATCGGTTCACTAAGTTATCTTGAAAAGATATGCCTCTCATGATGATCGAGTTTGAATCGTTGGTTGAGCCATGTGATGCATTTAATGAACGTGTGTCGGTTAAGTGGAAATGAGGCAGGAACCTAATCCCTATTTAGTTCATCCGTTGTGCGGAGTCTGACCCTTCTATTTTTTTGCTTCTAAAGATATTTCTCTGTTCATGTTCTGATTAGAAAGATCATTCGTCTTCTTCATGGCTCAACAAAACCTTCTTGATGACGCAACCTTGGCCAGGGGCCTTGAGTTTTTTGAAGACAGTTTGCTTTCTGAACCCGATCTTGCTGAAATCCGCACGAAGTTTGGGGTCCTTGAGGACCTGTCATTGTCTATTCTGAAGGGCGACCAAATGCCAATGTCGCCACTGGTGGGGTTCATCTGCTAGCGTCGGGGGATGCTTCAAACCGGAGTATGCTTTCCTGTTCTAGATGTGATTTGGGAATCCTGGGATTTCATTGGGATTCCTCCGGCCCAGCTAGGGCCTAATGGATATCGGATCATCCTTCTTATTCTTATTAGGGCGAAGGAAGCTGTCGTCCGCGTGACTCCACGAGTGATCCATTTGCTGACTTCTCCTTGGTTGAATAATGACGGCGTTAGCAAGATGATGACGTTGGGCTACTTCGTGAATCTGCCAGATGACTTCAAGTTTTGGCAAAAGTATTGCTTCTTAGCCCCTACGGATTCAAAGTACTTTCAATTCAGGGGTCGTCCGCTCGAGCAGGAGTTCGGACCACTTCATAAGTAAAGCTTATTCTTCTGGTTTTGCTGCACTTGACTGCGTGCTAATCGTTGCTTGTGCTTATTCGCAGTACGGTTTTCCACTACTCCCCTTACCCTAGAGGAGCAAAACACCATGGAGACGTTTCATGGTTTGTCAATAAGGAATGTGGTGGATGTTATATGTGTTCCCAACTTTGTTCGTGGTGGGCTGTGGGACAGCTAGCACGTGGACCCACTATCTACTAAACATCACGAATTAAGCTTGAAGATGGAGCCCTTTTCTAGGAAAAAGAAGGTCGCTAGGGCCAAGGTTCATGTGTTGTTTGAATCAGAGGAGTCGTCTGAGACGTTTGCCTCCATCGTGAGTTCAAAGAGGTCTCGCATCAAGACTGGGCGTTCTTCGACATGACCCACTCCAGTAAACAAAGAATGCGAGTCTGATCGGCTCTCCAAGGCGGAGGTTGATGTATCTAGTTGGGAAAGAGACTACCTGCGATTTGCAGAGGTCGACGACATGTTGAATATCAGTGATGCATAGACAGAGGCTTTGAGTGAGCGGTTTATGAGGGTCGCAATGGCGGCCTCTGTCGGTGCCGATTCGGATGGGATTGTTCTGGTAGAAGGTTTTCATGAAGATTCGCCCGAGGTTCTGGAGCCTGACCGTCATGCTGATGTGTTGTCTGATAGTAGTCGTGGTGACCAGTGTTCTAAAAATCGGCCTAGGCACTAGGCATTAGAAAAACACCCAGATTAATGGTTGGGCGGGTTCTAGGCAGTCTGGGCGGCCTAGGCGGGGTCTAGGTGGTTTGGGCGAGTTTTATTTATTTTTGTTTTTTTTAATAAGGCTGATTGTGTTCTTATTTTATTTTTCTTTCCTCTTTTTTGGAAATAAACAATTTAATTATTTTTTATTCAGTATATGTCTAATGTAGCAAATGATGATTACTTAATAGAATTCTCAAAAGATCTACCGGTACCAATTTTAGTAATGTAGATTTTATCAAACATGACTGAGGTTATTCATGCAATTTGAAGAAAAATAAAAGAGTAGGTTTGGATATTTGTCCACAAATTCAACTTTATATAAAGTACCCATCATGACCAACTTCAGTCATTTGAGTTTTAATAAATTTTGTTCATGATTGTTAATTTTTCGTATTTTTAAATTTTGCATATGTATCTTGGCATTAAATTGGATGTAATTGATAAGGTATTATGCTTAACTTTTGTAAATTATTAAAGTTATAATACAAAACCTAAGACCGCCTAGGTGCTGCCTAGGCCCTTGGGCGCTAGGCACCTGCTCGCCGCCCGCCGCCCGCCCACCGCTTAGCGCTTTTTAGAACACTGGTGGTGGCACGAGCCAAGTTTCTTGTAGTCCACATTTTTCACCGCCTCGTTCCAGGCCACAACTCAAGGTGTTGGAGGGTCCTTTGGATAACTCGCTTCCTCCTCTTCCTCCGGATCATATTAAGCCATCTCGCACTATTATTTGTGACAAGGGAAAAGTGGTGACTTCAAAGGGTGGTGCCAGTGTAATTCCTTATTCGGGGGAGCTTCTGCAGGAACAGGGTTCCGCTTGGTTGTACACTGCAGGCTGAAGCTACTAGCCCTGATGAAGAAGGAGAATCTGGAGTGGGATCTTGGCAATTATAAAAATATTTCGTATGTAGACTTTTCCATTGCCTTTGCGTCGTCAGACGAAGAGGGTAGTTCGGACCCTGATGCTTAGGCTGTGGCGCGTATGGATGCGATCCCTGCCCCTTCTGCCGTTAAGCTTAGCTCTTATGGTTTTGTACCTTCTTCTGATAGGGAGTAAACTTTGTGTACTTGTACCCATGTTGCTTTGTTCGTTAATGAAAACAGTTTTATGTTGACTTCGCCTTGTACTTGTTTTGCATTCATTGTCCCTATTATGCGTTTGTCGTTTCGCCTTGTTGCCTTACTTTGGCATTGGCTGGTCGGATTGATAGGAAGTTGAATGGGTTGTCGACTGCTGAGAGCTTGACCATTTGCGCTGTGAATGACTCAGAGTCACTGTTGCATAGTCATGTCAATAGTGGGCATGTCGCAGACAGTTTAGCCAAGGGTTGAGTTACCCAAGCTGTGTTTTATCCTAAAGGTAAGTTGTTGTAGGCTTGTCTTGCTTGTCTGATTTGTCGATTGCAGCTGCTACGATAGGCGAGTTGTGATGGTGAATGTACGCGTTGGAGCATTTGTACCGAGTCAGGTGCCATAAGCTCGGGTTGACATTCTATGTAGCATCTATCCGGGCACTGGCTGGACAATCTAGGTGTTGGCGTGAGTGGCCTCTGCTGACTATAGAATGTCAATCTGTTTGAGCGTGAAGATACTGACTGAGCTGGGATTTATCTTTGCGACCACTATTTTGAATGAGAGCGGTCGTCACGTGACGAGCTACTTGGGGCTCTCACCTTACGAACCATCTATGTCCGATCATGGTGGACTAAAGGTTTGGGTAATAAGGATTCAGTGACCATGCTGAAGAGCAGTGGTCCCTTGGCGAGGCATCAACATTAGTCAAGGTCTGATTAGTCTTCGACCTTTCGAACCATCTATACCCACGCGGTGAGGGCTACAAGTTCGAGACAAAGAGGTTTGGAGACCAGGCTGAAAAATAGTGGCCCCATGGCAAGCCGTCGGAATCAATTCGAGACTGACTAGACTTCCACCTTCCAAATCATCCACATCTGTGCGCATCAAGCTACAAATTTGGAGGTTTTCGACAGCCACGCTAAAAAGCAGTGGTCCCGTGGCAAACCGTCGGAATCAGTTCGTGATTGACTAGGCTCCCACCTTCTAAACTATCCACACCCTCGCAGTGGGGGTTACAAGTCCAAGGTTGGTAATTCAGCGGCTGGAATGAAAAATAGTTGTCCCGCGGCGAGCCATCGAAATCAATTTTGGACTGACTAGGTTCCTGCCTTCCAAATCATTTACGCTCACGCATTGGGGGCTACAAGTATGGGATTTTTAATTTGGCGTCCAGGATAAAAATCAGTCGTCCCACGGCGAGGCGTCGAAATCAGTTCAGGAGTGACTAGGCTCCCGCCTTCCAAACCATCTACGCCTGTATAGTGGAGGCTACAATTCTGAGCTTTGATCAGAATCTTTCGTTGCTAGTCGTCACCAGCTAGGCTTACCTGATCGGGTTCGGCAACCACTGACCACAAAGGGGGCAGTGATCCCTGGCGAGTCGTCGACACTAGGCATGGTAGCGCTGATTAGACTCCCACTTCCTAAACCATCGAGATCCGTGCAGAGTGGACTAGGTGTCGGGATGAACCAGAAGCCATCATCATCAGCCTCAACTGACTAAGCTTACCTGGTTCGAGAGAGGTTCTGCATGCTTGAGGGCGTACGAACGTATGTCCGCTAGTGTCGTGCATTGTATGGACGAAATTACCTTAAATCGTATAGTGATCTGCAGGTATGATCTGTGTCAGAGTTGACTAGGATTTCTAGTGCTCATGCCAGGCATGTGGTAGAATACTATTTGAATAGTGGGCCGAGCCCATGGGCCTGCAGAGGGAGAGCTAGGGTTGCTTGCACAAATTGTGCTACACACGGCGTAGATCACGGTAGCACGTGTACGACATAGGCTGCGAGACGGTTGAGTATCGATTACTCCCCTTCAATTGATCGAGTTGCATGCAGTACCATTTACTGGGCGAACGTAGTCTGAGCAGTTTCATTGGGAACCGTCGTCTCCTTGTTTCCCATACAGTATTTAATGCTTGACAGTTAATGCTGAAGTGCCCATTTGGTGAACCACCATGTCTATATAATGGTGTTATTCAATCATTGTAGGACTTATCTTCTGGAGAGCATATCTCCTGTAATGTTCTTGCTTGAAAAATAAATTTTGGGTTTTCCAAAGGCTGAAGGGAGATCTCCATCCCTGGAGTCTTTGAATGTTCTGACATTTGCACTGATCATGCACGATGATGATCGTTGTTATGCGTGGTTACCTGCTCTTGGTGGGCACATAGTTGTTCTGATCGTATCGCGGAGAATAAGCACAAACTTCCTCACAAGGGAGATGTTTTGGTGTTACCTTGTGCAGCTACGTCCGCATGTGTGCGGTTCCCGCTGCTAACTTATGGTTGATCGAAGTGTTAGCGGATGTGCGATGCTTTCGGGGGTGGTATCTCTCAGTCAACCCGGGTATGCGCATGGGAAAAGTGTCCTCACTTGGCAGGATTGCGAGACCTTGATTGCTTCATTGCTTGTGGCCATCTTCATCTACCTTCTTCTATCTTTTCTAGGGGGGGGGGGGCGGAATCCGTTTGAGGAAGTCATCAAGAAGATAGGACGCCTTTTGAGGAAATCAATTGTCCGCTGTAAGGTTTGCATCACTGTTGGTGGGTTTTTTTTCTTGGGAGATTTGACGTATCAATCGGCCGCTTTATGTTATCAGCCCCCTCTGCCGCATTGTCCTTTATCTTGGGAAGGGGTCGAGTGACGCTTATTCAGATATCTTTGTTGTCACTTGCGTATAGCTTGCACCGGAGAGCTCTCATGGCCAGCTTCGAATACCTTTGCTTTCTTCTGATCTCTTCACATAGTCAGATTGTCTATATTTACCAAGATTCAGATGCTTGTAGTATGTAGTCTTTTGTATCCCCCCCTGGGTGCTTGTTGTTACATCTTTCCAGTAATCAATAGAGTTTGTCTTTGTAATTCTTTATTTCTTTATTAAATGATTGCAAATCACATAAGTTTTTAAGAACTAAAACACTACATTGACTATGGAAAGAGAAATAAACAATTGACACAAACTGATTATCGACGAAGAGAAACTAACCCTGGCTCTGGAGTGAATTCGGATGGCCCTTGCGGATCGTTGGTTTTTTCAGCGGACTATTGAGCTTTGTTGACATTTACAGAGGTTACTGGAGAATAAACCTTGTAGGTATGTTAATCTCCGCGTCGGGAGAATGTCGAGGGATTGTATTCCAGCTTGCCATGGTCTCTCCGCTCAGCCGTGTTAAAGAGCAGATTGCTCCTGTGTCGCTTGTCGGTGATGCGTCTGCAGTCACTCGGCGTGGCTCTAGTTCAGATTGCTTCATGTGACTCGGTTGGATCTGGGAGCATTCTATATGTGTTAGTGCAGCGTAATGGTAGCCTCATGTTGTAGGTTGGTCTCCACGTATCGTTTCTTCGGAGTAGTTAGCAGTGTACTTAACGCAGTGGTGAAGGGTGGAGACTACTGCTTCCATCTGGTGGAGCATGGTCTTCTCAAGATAAGGTAATAGGTAGAAGATGTGTCTAGTACCATGAAGTCTAGAAACAAGACATTTCTCAGTCGTGGTTCTCCTGCCACTACTGCTAACTTTATTTTCCTAATTGGGAAGCATTTCTCTCCACTAAATCCAATCAGCGGGTAGTCTGAAAATGTCAGGTTCTTTTCTTTGAAGTCCATAATGTGGAACGCGTTGTAGAACAGAACGTTGAGTGATCTCCTTGTGTCTACCAAAGCTCTATTTACCTCCCACCTTGCGATGGAGACCGAGATGACTAGGGCATCGTTGTGCGGCGCTCGGACTCCTTTGAGGTCCTTGTTCGTAAAGGTCAAGGTGGGAATGGGGCTTTGAATGCTTGAATAGAAAATGTGTCAGTCCTCGTCCGCGGGTTGTGTACGCATTTTTAATAAAATCCGATTGCGAGAACTTGCGACTGGTCTTTATTTGGTCCAACTCCATGAAGGACATAGATTATGCCTGGACTCTCCTTCTCAATTTCTTTGACTGACTCCCCCCACTCCCTAGGTCGTTCTGGTCGCTTCTCAAAGTTCAGTAATTCTTTTAACTTGCCCCTGTAGATCCAATACTCAATCTCATATCTCAGACTCTTGCAGTCGTTGGTATCATGGCCACCCTCCTTATGGTACGAGCAGTATTTGTTGCTGTCACGCATGGAGGGTCTCCGTGCTATTTCGGGGCCCACTTTAGATCTTCCCATTTTTTCATGGAGATCCTTTTCTAATTAGGAGTTGTGTTGTAGGAGGGAAATTCCTTGTTCAACCTGTGCTCTTAGATATGCGAGAGATAGTTTCCTATCAGAGGGTAACTCGTAAGAGAAAGTTTCCCTGCATGATATGACTCTAGTATTTGCTTCCTAGTCGAAAGCGGAGAGTTGTTGTAATTGCCTATCAAAAGCTGATCCTCGAGATATTTGCATTAGTACTTACGGGTATTGAGGATAGTTGTGAGACATGTGGGCTTAGCATGCTGTAAGAGTTCGAGTCCGTTTAGCGAACTATATTGGGTAGGCTTAGAACAGCTTGGGCCGGATTAGTGTTGGGCTAACGCTGGGACCCATAATTCCTCGAGATCATCATGACACGTGTATGGCTCAGGGACGTGACCGTTTTGGTGTATCATCACAAGTGTACCCTTAATGTCGGCCAATGTCCACCCAATTGCAGTCTTGTACTCATTCAGAACTCGAATAAAACTTTTCCTCTTCTAAAACAGTGAGTGATGATGATATGATGACAAGCTATGTCTCATCATCTCCCAAATATGTGTACTTCAAGTGATTCGGTAACAGTTTAAGCTCAAGTGTAGGTGGACCCATCCCTATCCCATCCCGTTCATTCAGGATCGGGACAGGACGGGATAGACCTCATCCCATCTCAAACGGGATCGGGACGGGATGGGATGGGAAGAGATGAGCACGTACTAAATAGTCCTCCAATAAAAAATAACAAAAATAGTTTTATCTCACATCACTCACACACCAATAATGTCAAATTGGTATACATATAACTTACATCATAAATAATAACAAATATTAAATAAATAAATATTAAACTTTTTTTTGGAAGGCAAATAAATATTAAATTTCATTTAGAATTAATGATTAAATTCATTTAAATTTCATATAGAATTTCATCTTACATTGATTTAATTTCAACACATCCTAAACTTTAATTTAGAAGAGTATTTTGATTAAAATTAATAATAATTATTATTAAATAAATTAACTCGGGTCGGGACGGGATAGGCGAAATTGAAAATCTCCATCCCAATCCCATCCCACTCTAGATCGGGACATGATCGGGATGAGTTTGATCAATCCCAAAAGGACCCAAAAAATCGGGATGGGACGGGACGGGTTTCGGGATCGCGGGATGGGATGCCCACCCCTAGTAGGTGCTTGAATCACAAAAGGTAAAAGTTTATCAATAGATGAGAAAATAATAGTTGGGGAAGGTTACTTACTAACAATTCGTGGCATTGGCTCCAAGGTTGCCACAGTCTCAATGATATCCTCCTTCATGTTATTGGCCGAGAGCTTCTTAGAGTCACAAGGAACTCCATTGCTTTCATATCCGGCGGCAATAGTAATGGTGATTTCAAGTTCATCCTCGTTCATGATGTCAAGCAATTCCTGGGACAAAATATCAATCATGTCAATAGAGAAACAAAAATGATCATCACCACGATATATCATGGCTTCAAAGATGTTGAAGCCAATCACATCACTATCAGATTACATGGTCAATTTCCCCGCATGCACATCAATATTTTTCCTTGCCATTCTCATGAAGGGGCGCCGTAAAAGAAGAGGCAAAGGTGCTGAAAATATTGAATCCTCCATCTCAAGCACATAGAAATTCGTCGAGAATATCAAATGGTTAACCTTCACCAACACATCTTCCAACAAGCCTCGAGGATATGCATTAGAACAGTCAGCCAATTGAATAATAACACAATCATTTTTAAGCACCCCGAGATTCATAGAGCGATAAACAAAATACGACAAAACATTAATGGAAGCACTTAAGTCTAACATTGCATGTTCAATTTTAGTATTACCGATTACACCAGGGATAGTGAAACTACCTGGATCCTTACACTTCGGCGGCAATTTTCTCTGAAGATCTGCAAAAACATTCTCACCCACCTTTACCACTTCTCCATCTTGAAGTTTCTTTGTGCAAAGCTCCTTCAAAAAAATTTCATACTAAGGCACCTTCTTAATAGCATCAAGAAGGGGAGTGTTAACCTAGACTTTTCGGAAGGTTTCCAAAATTGCTCTCTCCTGTTCATTTTTTTTAGACTAGGCAAACCTATGTGGGAAAGGTAGAAAGGGTGGAGAAGGATTAGCATAAACTGAATTTGGAACACTCACCTTCTTACCTAGGGGTTTTGGTGGCTCAACGGTAGGATCTTCTTGGCTTGGATTTAGACCTGGTTGGCCTTGATTAGGTTATGATGTGGCTGGATCATCCTTCTGTAACTCAGCTTCCATATTTTGGCTTTATTTGGGGACTATTGGCTTATTATCAATTTGCCTACCACTCCTCAGTGTAATTGTTTTTTGCGGTTTCAAACCCTCCTTTCGAATTCTGAATGGTAGAACTAGGAAGGTTTCCTTGCTCACGAATTTGTCCCATAAACTTAGCTATCTGTCTCATTTGTAGCTTCAAATCTGTTATATCCTTTGCTTGGTTCTGCCGAGAAATAGTTAACGATTTCAAAATCTCATCATAATTAAGGGACGTACCTGAATTGTGCTGAGGTGGTTCTGGCGGCCTCTGAAAGAAACTAGGGAGTGACCGATTCAAAGTTTGTTGTTAAAGTTGTTCTGAATTTCTCCATCCAAAGCTGGGGTGAATTCTCCAACCTTCATTGTAAGTACTAGAAAATGGTTATTCCTAGGGTGATTATGCCCTTGAAAACCTATTACATTAACATTCTCCCAACTATCATTCTCAATCAGCTGAGGGCATTGATCAGATGGATGTCCTGGCATAGTGCACATGCCAGAAACTTGTGCAACTCCTAGCACACTTGGCTTCCCCAGAGCCTAAGACACAAGTAAAGTAAGGTTAGCCATTTGAGCTTCCAAACTGGAATTAGTACTTACCTCATGGACTTGGCATGAAGGCTCTCCAATTCCTTCATATTGTTGGACATTCAAGGCTCGGTTTGCAATCAAAGTTTTTGTTGTTGTTGAAGTTTTATCAACTAAAGCTCCTCCTGCCGCTGCATCTAACATCTGTCATCTAGGAAGAAACAAACATTCATAAAAGTATTGAATCAGGAGCTCCTCCTTCATCTGGTGTTGCGGACATAATGCTATGAGAGTCTTGAAATGCTCATAATATGCAAGATATGATTCTCCTTGACCCTGCTGAATACCACTGATTTTCTTCCTCAACAAGATTACTTTTGAAGTTGGAAATTTTTTATCTAGCAACACCCTTTTCATGCTATTTCAAGAGTATATCGTTCCGAAAGGTAGTTCATAGATCCAATCCTTAGCCCTGTCAGCTAGAGAAAAAGGAATGCTCTCAGCTTCAAGATGTTATCATCCACAGTGATTGGCGTCATACTGGAACATACAACTTCAAATAATTTTAAATGTTTATTCAAATCCTCCATAGAAATACCATGGTACTTCGGAATATGGTGAAGTGGGCTAGATTTAAGCTCGAATGACTCTGTCTTGCCCTGCGCTGCTATTGCATGCTGAATGCACAGGGGTGCGGCATTGTCCAAGGTGGATGTCGAAAGTTCCTTAATAGACCTATTGTCTTCCATGTCGAGCTCTTCTGATTTAGATTCAAAGCTAGATGTTTGTGATTCTTTTGTTTTTCTCCTTCGTCTCCTAAATGTTTTCTCAGGCTCCGGATCGTACTCTAATAAGTTCTCATCGGATCTCCTATTGTGTATGAACTAGTACCTGAGATAAAAACGAAAAATAAAAAATTAATAAAAAGAAAAAATAATAAAATAAAACAAAAAACCTAATGAAGTAATTAGCAATTTTACTAATCCCAAGCAATGGCGCCAAAAATTGATGCACTATTTTACTAGCTCACAACTTAATACCCTACTTTGTAGTTGTAATAATGAATAAATAGGAATCGTTCTAGACCAGGAATTAGAGGGCTCGCTAACTAACATTAAGGGTAACTAAAAGACAACTACCAAACTAAATAAAAAAATATTTGAGGATTGTTTTTTTAATTTTAAACTAAGAAAATTACTATAAGACTAATAAAAACTTGAGAAATTGGATAAGGGTATTATCTCCACACACCAACCATATGCTCATGAATTAATTTTCAAAAATTCCTTACTAAGTCGTGAAGGACAATGCTCAAGATTAAACGTGATCGCACTGCATTAATCCTATTATTTCGCAAATTTGTTGAATTAAACTAAGCGTCGCTTTCAAACCATTATTTTCATGCTATCTAATTAGGAGTCGCAAGTTAGATAACAATCCAAGATCATTAAGTTCTATAGAAAATATGAACATTGACTAGGCAATTACACACGTGATCAACATTTTGTTCTAAACCTAGGTTCTTACTTAACCTTACCAATGCTCCTTGGTATTTAATACTTGTAAGTAAATGATTATAACGATTAAGTTCAACTCTCCTACACTATAGAATCAAATTCTAGCATGCTCATTAAGTTGGCCACCTTAACAAACATACAAAGATAAGTTCTTTATAAAGCAGTTAAGCAAAACATAATCACTAATCAGTAAGGAAATATTAAATTCAATTAGCTCATAAAGCATATGTTCGAGGCTTTGAATCCCCCCTAGCTGAAAGGGAGTTTAGCTATACATATTAATCATGTTCAAACAATAGTCCATAATCAAAAATCAAACAAAATAAGAAAAGAGTTGAGAGAAAACAATGTCGCCAGTGTGTGGTGGTAAGTGGGATTTTTGCGATGCAGATAGTGGTAAGAAGAGAGTTTTAATTCTCTTCTTCTTCCTCGCGATCTCTACTTCAAACTTATCTTCTTCTTTTTGGTTGTAAATTGAAGGAGACAAAGAGTGACTGGACGGAAGTGGCGAGCGGGCGAGAAGTTGAGAAGAGTTGCGATCAGGTGACCAATGACTGAGAATGACAGTTGCAAGCAACTGGCGGTGATCAGATGGTGAGATGGCGTTAGCGATTTTGAGAGAGAGGGTCGACAAGGGATTATTTGGAAGAAAGAGATGGGCGTGTGTGGGAAGGAAGTGCTAAATGGAGAGAAGGGAAGAGATTGAGAGACTAAGATGGAGGTGATTGGTGGCAATGGATCTGTGGCTGACAGTGAATGTGATAGGGTAGACGGTATGTGATGGTGGTTGTCCAAGGAGAATACGATGGTGGAGATGAGGTTGTTGTTGTGTGGTTGTTGTTGCGAGAGGGGTGACGGTCTGATAGAGAGATACAAATGGCGATGGTGACTGTGATTTGGAGAAGGGTGACGGCTGTGCGATTGCGATCTGGGTGGCTGGAGGGCGATGAAGATGGTGGCTAGGTTGGGCTGAATTGCAAGGAGGGGTGATTTCTCCAAAGCCAAGTATTGTCCCTTTTATACACGTTATCTGTAGGTTTCCTATTTCGTGTAATTTCATTTCACCACAAGTATTTCTAAATTGCCAATTTGCATCTTTTAGCTTTCTTCTGGAATTTTGGTATTGGGAACTTACAAAAACATGAAAATAGTAATTACTACCATAATTAACAAGAAATTGCCAAATATATATATATAACCAATTCTATAAATTTGCATAAGTATGCTCATATCAATCTCAATTTGCCTCATTCCTACACAATAGGAAAAAATAGCCAGTGTCCAAATAATGTAAAAAACCATAAGTACTACATATTGAAAAAAAAATTGAAAATATTATAAATACCTCCTCACGAACCCAAATGGACTGAGAAACATGACTATCATAATCCTCTAATATGGATGCATCTTTAGGACCATCAAGATAAGAAACTTTGCCATGTTCTAGATATTCACCGGGACTAGGTTCTACAGAAATAAATGGTGACTCTTGACCCTCCGCATCACCCTGAGCCTCCGCATCCCCCTAACCCTGCTCACCATTCTCATCCCCCAGACCCTCCGCATCCCCCAATATTTTCTCACCATGCTCATCCCCCTCACCTTTATCCATTTCCTCAACCTCAAAAACCACACTACGCTGACTTTGCGATAGCAATAGGAGTGTCATTGTTTCATCCTCAGCAATCAAATCATTCCCCATTTGATTTTCTTTCCTCTTCATATCCTCTTCTTTCATCTTCATTTTTTTTTCTTTCTCCCTCCGTTGTTGCATTTTTTGTTTTTTTTCTCTTCCCTCTTTTCTTTATTTTTTTACGGCTATGGTCTTTCTCACAGACGCCGTCATTCGTACTTTTTTAGCTGGATGATCCCTACCACCACCACCAACATTACCACCAACATCACTACCAACAACACCACCACCAACATTACCACCAACACCATCATCAACCTCCAACACAACATTTTTGTTTGTCTTTGCCATACTAAACATTTAAAATAAATATGAAACAATTCAAACAAAACAATCGAACACAGCGAAGGAAGAAACAAGTTTACCTGAATTAAAGGGTTTGGTTGAACAATCTAACACAACGAATCAAGGAAGAAACCACCAAATCGACACCAACTAAGCCTTAAAATCGCAGTGGAAACTCAATCGCACACAAGCACTCTGAATCACACACCAACAAACCCCAAATCGCACGAAAACCTCCAACCTTTGTATTGCACAGTGACGATAGATGGAAAGAGAAAATAGTATAAAGTAGAGGGAGAATGAGGGCGTGAAGAGTGTGTGAAGTTCATTGGGAGAGGAAGAGATCGTTTTGGTGTGGGAGAGAAAGGGAAACTTTTTGGTTAAGGGCTTATATTGGGGGTGTCCTTCAGTAGATGGTGGTGTCCTTTAGTGGAAATGGTAGTGTTATTTAGTAGGGGCCTTTCCATTATTACTAGCCTCCTATGTCTTATCTATGCAATGCTACGCGATGACATGTCCGCACTCGCCTCAACAAGTTGTATTTTATGAGCTGATTGGGTTACTTGAACCTTTTTCAGTTGAGTCATCCACAGAGTAAGTGTTTCCATCAACTTCATCCAAGGGATGTCAAAGATTGAAATTTTGGTTGATGATACACCAAATAAGAATCGAATCACGACCTTATACCAGATGAAGAAACAACACCAATCCATCTGGACGATGAAGAGGGAAGAAAAACAGTTCGGATTGGCACAAAACTTCATCCAGAACTAAGCAGTTGATCAAACTATTGAAAGACAATCAGGACGTCTTCGCCAGACAATGAAGGACATGGTAGGCATTGATCCCTCTGTCATCACTCACGGGTTGTAGGTCAACCTGGATAAGAAGCCAGTCCCCAAAACGTAACCAAGCAATCAATGAGGAGGTGCATCGTTTAATGAATGCATGGATGATCAAAAAATCCCACTACTCGGACTGGCTGGCCAACACAGTTTTCGTCAAGAAAAAAATGGTAAATGGAGGGTGTGTATAGACTACATGGATCTAAATAAGGCCTGCCCGAAAGATAGTTTCCCAGTCCCACAAATAGATTCGATAATGGACACCACTTTCGGACACGAGCTCCTAAGCTTCATGGGCGCATACTCTGGTTACAACCAGATACAAATGCATCCACCTAACTAGGAGAAAACATTATTCATAACAAAAATAGTGACATACTGTTACCGAGTGATGCCATTCGGACTAAAGAATGCGGGAGCCACGTACCAACGTCTTGTGAACTGGATGTTCAAATATCAAATGGGCAAGACCATGGAGGTGTACATTGATGACATGCTACATAAGCGCGTGCGCAGAAACAACCACATAAAAAACCTCGAGCAAGCCTTCTTACAGCTCTGAAAGTATAAAATGAAGCTGAACTCGAAAAAATGTACGTTCGAAATGGAATTAGGAAAATTCCTTAGGTACATGGTCAATCAGAGAGGAATCGAAGTTGATCCAAACAGATAATAGCACTTATCAGCATGCAGTCGCCTACCAACATTAAAAGTGTATAAAGCCTCAATGGTAGGATAGCAGCCTTGAACAAATTCTTTTTCAGGTCATCAGACAAATGCCTTCCTATCTTCAAGATCTTGAAAGGGAACAAAACGTTCAAATGGAATAAGGAATGCGAAAAGACTTTCCAAAGCCTAAAGGCATACATGGAGAGCACTAAACTATTGTCAAAGCTAAAAACAAGAGAAACATTGTACTTGTACTTATCAGTGTCTGAACATGCAATTAGTTCAGACTTACTCGTAAATCCTCTGGCTCAACTAACATGTCAGACCATAAAGTATGTTTAAAAGAATCTAGATGTATAAGTCAGACTTACTTGTAAATTTCCTGGCCCAACTAACATATCGGACCACGAAGAGTGTTAAGTATGGACATATAAGTCATACTTACTCAAGAAATCTCCTCGCCCGATCAACAAGTCCGACTACAAATGTACTTAAAGAAGTCGGGATAGCTAAGTTAACTTAGTCGTACAGCCTGTAATCCGATCACCATATCAGATCGCGGAGTACATCTAACAAGTCAAAATAGATCAAAAGTTTCAGACAACTAAGAAGCAAGTTCAAAAGTAGCCTAGTCTAAACTACTAAATTAGACAAAGACATATACAACCTAAGAGCGACAAAGTCATACCATATTTATTTTCTACGACTAGATAACAAGGTTAGTCTAGGCATTAGTCGGGCTACGATTATGAAAATATATAAGAAGAGGCATGTAGTCAAAAAATGATCACTACAAAAAAAGACAAAGAAACAAAAATCATACAAGTATAAGCAAAAGGATATTCTCAATGATTTTCTATTTGGTTACATCCGGAGAAGAAAATACAATAATGGAGAGGGGTTAGTCGAAGCATTCAAAGCATCACTTGCAGAGATACTAGGAAGAGGTTGAGCACTGACGTCAGCAGCACGATTAGCAGGAGGAGATGGAGTCTCGTCTCCAGAAGGAGATGAAGCCTTTTCTTCAATAGCAGGAGTAGATGATGGCTTAGGATCGCAGGGAGGAGAAAACGAATTACCTCCGTTAGCCGGATCACTTGGTGGATCCGGAACATACCCCTCATCGTCATCGTCTTCAAAAACTTGGTCAGCCAAGTCACGATATCTTGACATATCGAGACCCTCCTCATGTTCCATAAAGTCTATGAGGCTAATCCGACCATCAAAGACCTTCTTCCAGTCCGCTGCTTCTGTGGCCTTCAACTTATCCATAATTGTTGAAAAATCTTTCCTGGTCGACACAAGTTCTATGATTGTAAGCCTCGCAGAATTTTTTGACTTAATAGTAGCGAGCTCAGCGGTCAATTGCACCACCCGCTCCTTAGTTGTCCTACGACAAGCAGATTGCTCATCAGCAGAACACATTGCCTTGTCATGACCAGCCTTCTCACTAGACAACTCCTTCTCAACAACATCCAACCGATCATGAAGCTTGTTCATCTCCTTCTCCAAGGTTTCAAATTCAGCAACAAACTTGTCCCGATTAGCCTCCACTTCCTTCAACGAAGTCCGAGCAACCTCAACTGTTTTCTCCTGTTCTGCATGTTCTGCCTTCAACTCATCAACTGGCAGATAATGTGGGAAAGCAGCAACACCTGCCTTGCCATCGTCCTCTCCATGTTTGCCACATGATCACATGCAGCCCTGTAATTTGACCCATCATCTCACCATAAGTGAGATTATTCATCCTCTCCATAATCTGTTTAAGACATTGATCTAGGTGATCGCTTAGCCAAAGCACGAGCATTGTCCCCATCTCAATCAAATGCTTATGCCATGAGACGATCAGATTACGCACACTATCTTGGATATCAATCTCAGAGAACCAGCTGAACTTCTTCGAGTTGATACGGATCTCTTAGGGGACTGGCTCCTTCCAACCGATCCACGGATGAAGAATAATGGGATCTGGAATAATCGAAGCCCCGCCTCTAGTACTTGGGTTAACAGTCGAAATAGTGGTAATGAAAGAAGTACCACTATTGCCATTCTTCTTCAAGGCAGCAGCGGTAGGCGTAGGACGAGCATGAGAAGAATCAGGCAAATCCACTACATCAGCAGCATGACTTGGAGAAGGAGGAAACTTATAACTTTGACCGTGGTCAACTTCAACCTCATCAAACATAGGGTTGTATTCAAAGTCAGCTATGGTCTTCGTGCTAGTTGGATCACGAGATAGCTCCAGGGCGAGTTGTATAATCCTATTATTTATGACACGAGGATCATTGTCCGCCCATTTGGAAAAATCAGGCACGTCGTGAGTAGAAATGAGGCTCCTCTCATGCTCGTCTAATGGATGTGATACCTCCTTCTTGCCTTTTGAGCAGCAAGACGAGCCTCATCTACATCCTTTTTTCCAGATGATCTAGGACGAGAAGCAGTCTGAACAACCCCCTGAGCAGAACTAGCAGGCCTAGGGGCCTTCTTCTTCCTAGTGGTCGAGCCAGCAGCAGCAGGAGCATCGAGACCCGCAACTTTCTTCACAGAGCTCACTTTCCCATCAATGCTAACAGGAGCAACATGTTTGTACTCTTCGTCAAAAACGACGACACGACTAGCACGAGCAATAGTAATTTCAGAGGCTCGAGCCTCAAGAAACACAGCACGCTTCGCCTTGTTCATATTGTACATGCCAGTATGCTCGACAACATCCAGGGCAAGTAAAGTTACCGCAGGGACTTGAGAAGCAAGAGAAACTGATCACGGATCTCCTACTCCTCTGCAGTCAAATATAGTTTACTCAACTTCCCAGGCTCCTGGAACAACCACAAAATGGGACGGCTGCGAAGCTTGAAGTATCTAGAATCCATGGACGCATAAAATCGTAGCTTCGCCCAGGGCCTGTAATCATCCTTAAGCTTCCCAAAAACAAGTAAGAGAACGGAAAATGCAAATACGACTATTGCTTACTGAAAGCCTCATCACATAGTGCAAACTCTTCTCATTCGGAGGAACGCCGGATAGAATGGCTCTGGCCATGGTTGAAACCATCACCCTCCAGCCGTTAGGGCCCATCTGAGCATGAGCAATGCCCAAAAATCCAAATAAGACCTGAAGATCTCTAGAGCCGAAAGTCGAAGACCGGACTTGAATGTGCCAGGATAAAGTGTAATGTAGCCAGGCCTTGGACGAGCAGGACTGTCGTCGATCCTAGGCAAAACAATATCAAAATCTAAATGAAGAGAGAACTCCCGATGAACATTGTCCAAAGTCCCCTATGTCGCCTACCTAGGCTCAAAGAACGCCTCATGGGCGCTAAGTTTGTCCCCACTCAGAAATTTGTTAGCAGCCATAAAAAAGGAATTGTGCAAAGTAGATAATGAAAAAGGTGAGAAGAAACAAACTCTGTTAATGGAGATAGCATAAAGAAAGAAGCATAAATCTCATCCATCCTTTCTATAGGGTTGGGCAACGAAAAGACTATTAATGGGAAGACGTGTGAAATATGATGGGCTGAGCGAAATCCCAAAAATTGCATTGTAATGAACATGCAAATGAGACATCAGAATAGCAACCGTATCGACAGTTGTTAACGACATTAAATGTTGTGCATAAAAACAATGATGAAGTCGAAAAACCAACCGCCATAGAGTTAGTGGCCATGTAAGCATGCCCACTAATTAGGGGGAGTAGCTGATGATACATCAAATAAGACTCGAATCATGACCGTACACATGTCAAAGGTCATCATCTATCATGAGCAACATGCAATTCAATCTAGGCCCGAAAAGACAGGCCCAGTCGTTAAAGAGGCTCGAAAAGGATCCTTGATAATAATCAAAGGCCTAAATTCAGACCCAATGGATCTCTTCCCTTAGAGAAGAGAGACGTTACAGAGGAAACAAGTCATGGCAAGAATCACTCCCTCAATGACGTACATCAATGAAGGAGGAAGTCGTTGCAAATAACGTCTCCCCTCATCATGCCTTACATGCTTAGTCATGCGGAGAATTAATTAAGGACATTATATAAGGTAAATGAAGCATACCACAAAAGGTATGCAAATTCAACTGAACTATACTCTGTCCAAATTTAGTCTTCTCCCACAGATTAATTGACTTAAGCATCGAAATGCCTTCGGCCACAAAAAATGTGGTCTTTGGCAATCTAACTTTGTTTTGCAGGTCAGATCTCTAGGAGACCGGATTTGAACACATCATTGGTGATCATTGACAGATTTTTAGGTATGCCAGTCATTCCCATGACCTCTAATTTGCACATCGGAAAACACAACCCAGCTACTATTAAAGCACATAGTCGAGTTTTGGGGTATCCAAGGAACATCGTCACTAGGTTCACAACCAAAATTTGGTCAAAAGTTTCCAAGCTCCTTGGATTCAATCACAATATCGAAAATTTCTAGAGAGCCAGGCCCCTAGCGCCAGCGGAGGTTCTCTAGCACGTGATTATGAGAGAGAAAGTGATAAAATAAAGAAGTCAAAACAAACATTCACCCCTTGTTCACTCATGAATAAGATTCATTAGATCATTTGACATGAAAATGGAAGAACGGGTGAAGATTGAAGAACAAATGAAGATGAAGAACAGATAACGATAAAGAATAGAAGAAGAAGAATGGATGAAGAACAAATGAAGATTGACACTTCAAGACTATTGAGATGATTCTCTCTCCTAAACACATGCTAGAGAGCACGGCCTGGCGCTCTCTTGACTCTAGGGCCTGGCTCTCTAGACTGATTGCACAATATCAGCATGAGATACCACCAGCAAATTGATGATCAGAAAGAAAGATTAGGCATCATCAACCAATGAATCTCAATCCATTGTGAACATGGGCATCTTTGCTTTATGCTTTAAATGCTTTAATATATTTTCTCGAAACAAAGGTCAAAGCTAAAGCCTCTCTGAGCTTGTGGGTTGTTGGGTAGTCTTTCACATATCCCATCTCTTGGAAGCACACCGAACGTTGTTCGTCTCCTGGATGATTGCTAGCACAACTTTGCGACTAATCAACCACGTTTTTCCTTATTCCAAATAAAATTAAAAATATTGCCACCGAGCTTGTTTTAGGGTCAACTTCTATATGGATGTAAATTGAGCTTAAGTATACTGTTGCTGAGGACCAAACTTCCATCCTAAACCAACATTTTGAACAGTTAAAAGATGTACCATCACACACTTGCAATAGTTCAGAAGATTTACTAACATTTTGCCAAAGATGACATCGTAGAATCAACAAAGGAGTATAATAGCAAGCAGGCCTTGGAATACATTTTAAAAAAAAAAAAAACTGGGCATTTCAAGCCGAGCAAGCTGAATCAAATCCAATAGTTACAATTAGTTTGTAGCAACTGCAGCTGCTCTGTGACTGTTGGATTACACAAATCCAACGGTTAAAAATCCTTGCAGAAACACAGGTAATGGCAGGTACACAGAACTCGCTAGCTAATCAAATGTGCCTAAATCACTAAACTCCCCTGAAGATAACACTCATTTCTTTAGTTCTAACACGACAAGTCGTTGAGATGAATATTAAAAACACCCATGAAATTGCTCACAGTACAGTAATACAGATGAGATATAGCTAATACAAGGACTAAAACCTACTGGCTTCTCTTTGCGATACAAAATTTGATTATGGTAGATAATGCTTGACCGTAATCATGCCACAGGAATGTTTGGCTCCCCTAAATTAACAAATGATTCGGCACGGGCCATGCGTGCTGTTGCAGTATGCCATGACACAAGGTGGTCCAGAAAATCATTGACATATCTTCCTTTGTCATTCTGTTTACGAAACAAAATTATTAGGTGTTACTCAAAATCATAACAATAACTTTTTCATGGTTCCTTTTGTGACTAATGAATGATGTTCAGCATACCTTATAATCTAGATAGTAAGCATGCTGCAAGAAAATCCAAAGACACATTAGGCACTTACGTAATCTAAAGATATTCAATACATAGAAACAAAGAAGCATCAACTCACCTCCCACATATCCAAACAGAGGAGAGGCTGCAAGAGAAATGAATGTCTATAAAAATTACAGTAGGAACATTATCATCAGGTTGATAAAGGGTCTAAAATGAACATACGATGTCATCCGAGATTAACGGATTAACGGCGTTTGTTGTTTTGACCACTTCCAGCCTTTTCTCTTTAGTCTTCACTGAAGCAAGTGAAACATGTACTGTTAAAATCTATCTATTCCCTGCCCAGTCTACATGCAGTTGATCAATTAATTAAAGATCTTATCATGTCCTTAGGTTTTTGTGCTTCTGTATGGCAGACATTCACAAAGTATTTCAACAATGGTCTATCACAGCTCAAAGTATACAACACTAATGATAATCTACCAATCTATCACATCCTTTTGCCTGGTCAAAGATGAATGTTCATATGTTCATCCAGTGATCATGACCAAGTGATGACATCTGTTTCTTGTTTTATCATTTTGATTTACTTATTTTCAATTTTTCCCATGTTTGTGACAACAGCATCAATGGTTATGAAGTAGGGTGTAAAGCAAATCATGACATAATGAGACTGTCATTAACTTTTTCTTCATTGTGATATGCCAAAAAATCTAAGTAGTTCATGAGGAGTTTTACAAGCTACTGTAATGAGGAATACTCACAAACCAGCCAAATCCAACCAGAACCGAAAAGAGTTAGAGCTGCTTCTACAAAATTTTCCCTGAAGTTGGTAAAGGAACCAAAATCCTTTTCAATCTGTGGTAGAATAACTTCTCCAGGCATTCTACCGCCATCTGGTTGCATGGATTCCCAAAAGAAGTCATGATTCCAAACCTGCAAATTGGTGGCTAAAGTGTCATCTAAAAGAAACAACCATGTGCCTTGAAATTAACATGTAAACTGCCTGAGATTAATATGCAAACTGCCACATAATATAGGTGACTCCTATTTGGATACCTAATCAATCTAAGCAATAGCCCACAATATCGACCAAATGATGGCAAAGAATCACCAAATGACGTATACACAGAAACGTCAAATATTAAAGAAAGCTCAAGCTCTTTAGGATTAAAATCCTTTCTTTACTAATCACCCCTTTACTCATTACATTCAACCTTTATTTATAGGAAGCCCTTATTTATTATAATTAGAAGTGGCTGATAGCACTAGACATGCTTCCTAAAATGAAATGAAATAAAACAAAAACCCTAATTCTAATAAGCATGTGCATCACTATATGCATCATGGGCACCCTTTTATTACATCATCCCCCCTCCCTCCTAGAAGACCTTGACCTTGAGCTTAAAGGTCTGGGAGCCCCTATCTGTATAGTTCACATAATGTCTTGCCAATCAGTTCAGGATAACTTAAAGGCAAATTGTGTGTCTAACATTGTCTTCAAAGTGGGCAATAGGGTGAGATTTTGGACAAATAAGTGGTTATATTTGTCTGCTATTCAATCTTCTTTCTAGTGTTGATATTTACGTGCAGCAATGGGAGTTAGCTCCTTGTAGAGAATTTAATTATTAGAGCAGGTCTCAAACCTTCTCCTCCTACTGTACAACCACTGGATTTCTGAGAAGAGGATGATTGGGTTTGAGCAGACAACGGCACCTTTTCCGTAGCTTCACATTATGTGATTTTGTCATCTCTTGACCCTGAATCCCAAGTCCCTTCTACATATTTTAATCGCTGCTCTAAATTGCTTTGGTTGAAGCTATTTCCTCCTTGTCTCAATTTCCTTACGTGGTCAATTGTGCATGGTTGTATTCTCACCATTGACAATCTAGCCAAGAGAGTTCTCAATGTCCAAGAGCTGGCAATTCTCTTGCTAGTTGCTGTGGTGTTTCCATCCCTTATGGCTCCCAATGGCTCCTTCATTGGGATTTGGGTGCAGCAATAGGTAAAGATGAGACTTTCTGCTAAAGGGAAATTGTTGTGGGACAGATTATTCACTGCTTCAATGAACATATTTGGAGAGAGCACAATGCTAAGATTTTCAAAGGAAGGAAATTGGATTTTGTCACCCCGGTGTGTTCAATTAAGCAGTATGTATGGCATCACTTGGAGAGTTTGTAGGATGACTTGGGGAGGGATTCAAGGTTCAGCTGAGGTGAAATCTAGTGAAACGGCATCCAAATCGATTCTCCACGTACTCCTGAATACCCTTACAGCAATCTGGTCTTTCATTGCAACTGAAATGAACTGGCCTTTCATGTCAGACATGATGGATGGAGAGATAATGCCCTTGACCGGGTCTGATGTAATATTGGGTTGTAGATTAGTATTAGGAGTACGAGTTCAATAGGAATTAGGTTTAGGATTTATTGAGTTTAAATAGGTGAGTTTTTGGTTGAATTTTGAGAGTTAATTGAATTTAGAAACTTTGTTTATCAAGTTTCGTTATGTTTGGTTTGTATCCTTCCGTTGAACACATCAATTTGATATTAGAGCTTTGGACAAAGATGCCGAAGGGAACTAGAGTCGCCAATGTAAGGATGGAGCGCATGTAGAAAGCTGTTGTGGACATCTCGGAACAGTTGATTGTTGTCTTGGTTCATCAAGAACCTAAAGCTATTCACGAAAGTCGCATCGTGAGGTTGGACAACGAAATGGGATCTTTTCAAATTTGTCTGAAGCAGAGAAGGTAAACCCTACTACCGTTAATTGGAAGAAACCACCCTTGTTTGATGTGTACGAAGGGTATACGGTTATTCGCAAGTTGTTGCTTTGTGAGGCCGAAACACATTACAATTTTTTTTTGCAAGTTTTCACGAGCAAGAAAATATGAAGATCGAAGAAGTTCGTCAGAACAGGGTGGTTGTCACAAACAATGATGGTAACCCTAATTTCCTCAACTCTTGGAAACAGGAATTGTAATTTGCAAGTAGCAGTCCTATTGAAAAAGGGTTGGTTGTGGAGAACAACCCTAATTTCACTAATTCGTTGGACTGTGATCCTATTTGGGACATGTCTGAAGCTCGGGTCAAAAAAAAGTTTGCGCATAGAAAAATATTATCATGAAGTGGATATATTATGTCTCGGGGACTTGCTTTGGGCAATATATTTGGTAGCCATATTTTTATTTGATTGTCGACGTACAAACAAATACAAAGGAAAATTCGAGGTCGATTCTTAGTGTTGCATTTTTCGAAGATATCATCCTCAAAGCTCGAGAACTATATTTTTGAAATGGAGGTGAACGATGTAATATTGGGTTATATATTAGTATTAGTATGTATTTACTATTAGTTATTATTTAGTTGGATCAGTCCATGTTAAGGCCCAACTAGGAGTACGAGTTCAATAGGAATTAGGTGTGAGATTTATTGAGTTTAATTAGGTGATCTTTTTTGTTGAATTTTGGGAGTTAATTGAATTTAGAAAACTTTATTTATCAAGTTTTGTTATGTTTGATTTGTAAGTTTCCGCTGAACCCAATTACTTCTCATTTTGCTTCGGGACAAATTACTTCTCATTTTGCTTCGGGTGATTTGGAAAGAAAGGAACATATGATTGTTCATCAACAAGAAGTTTGATCCCCTCTCCGTATGGACGATGATCAAAATCATGTTTATCCACGGGGGTTGGCTTAGGGCCAAGGAAGCACAGACTCTTCGAAAACTTGTCTTATCCGTGTCCGACGCGTATCCGACACACGACACTCGCTCGACACGCATCAGGCACTTGGTCAACGTGTCGGCAAGTGTCTGACACATGATTAATGTGGTTAACGTGTCGGACACGCCTCCGATACACCCGGATCTTGGTCAAGACAATCAAGACTTGAAAACAAATTTTTTTTTATTTTTTATTTTTTACTTTTAAATGTTTACAAATAACCACGTAATATAATAGTTGTTGATCCATCTAAAGTGAAAAATAGGGTAAAAAACCACTAAAGCATAAAGGTAGTCTATGTTTCTTCTTAATTTTTGCTTCTTATTTTACTCTCATTTGCTTCTTTTCTCCTCTACTTCTTCTCTACTATACTTTTTTTCTACTTTAATTTTTTCTTGCAACAATGTCATCTTCTTCAAGACACTCTATGAATACACTTTATTAAATTATTATTTATATGACTTATTAAAAAAATAGTATGATGTGTCGACATGTCCCCGAGTCCTAATTTTTTAGAAATTGCTGAGTCGGCGTGTCGTGTCAGTGTCTAACATGACACGCGTATCCGTATCCGTATCCGAAAATCCTTGCTTAGGGCATGTTTCCCTCTTCCTCTAGTCCAGAGCTTATTCTCAAACGGAATAACCTCATAAAGGAAATTTAATGTTTTCAGTGTACTATATTTTTTCCTTTGTTTAGTTACATATCCTCCTATTTCTCTCTTTTTCTAATACAAGTGGTTTATTGATTAGAAGAAGAAAAAAATCAAAATAATTGTTGAAAAATACTAAAGCTCACTCTCGTTGTTCATGGGTCTTTCCCCATGTGTTTATCCACTTTTGTGTGAGTTTAACGTATAGTTGTACTATTGATACCCACCCATATATGTTGTGGTCCCATGCTTCTGCTTTCGTTTCCGATTGATATATGAATAGATTTTTCATCTCTACGAGTTCGAGTGTATCACTAGTAATAATAACAATATATTAGCGACTTCCTTCAAATGGGTAACCTACTAACTCGGCTGACTTGACGGAGTAACTTGACCAACGAGGAATATGAAACTTGAGTCTTGAGTCATGAATACTCGGCAACTAAAGTGCCCAGGCCCTGTAGACAGTGATGTAATGATGAACCTGGTGCTCATATTATGCTCCTCATTTCCAGTAAATGAAAACACAGAAGTAGAAGTTCTTCAGTATAAAAGGGGATCATAAATCCTAAGCCATTTGTCACGCCTTCAAAATCTTGCCAAACACAAATTATGCCTATTAGGTACAACATAAGCACCTACTTAGAAGGTCTAGAGTCAGAAAGATGTGAATCAGGTTTCTCATGGCCAAAATGAGGAGCAAAAGCACCCCCACTTACAGAATGATGAAAATGAACAAAAGTGAAGCCCAAAAGGGTCATATCATGGGCTAGAAATTTCCTTTCATAATGGGCGAGAGGATAAGGGATTTGATTGGTTTTCTGGGAGTGGAAGTCTAGATCAGCTCAGGGAAAGGTTAGGATTCTTTCTTCACTAATCACAGACTAACTCATTACATTCAACCCTATTTATGATTATAAGTGGCTGGGAACCCTATACATTCTAGACATGAAATAAAGCAACACCCTAGCCCTAATGAATATGCACACCCTTGCGTATCGTGTGCACCCTTTTCAACGTGACCAAATTACTTCAACTGGATGGTACCTAATGTAGTATGAACAAGTTGCTAGACATATTTGCAGGTTAACTATGCAGGAGATATCGGTTCCACATCTTCCAGACTTTGTTGTACGCCCAAGACCAATGACCGAGGAAAAGAGATGCATCCGTATAAAGACTCAATGAACAGGTGATTTAGCATTCGGTATGCATAATTACTTGATTTAGTTAGCACTAAGTTATTAATTATTTGCAATTACCATAAAAATCCAAGTATTCACAAATACACTATTATTGCAAAAGAGGTTAAGAAACGCAAGTATAAAATTCTAAACAGTCAATTCAGACAAGTTCAGGCAACTAGACAGAATGGTTAGCATTCTTAATAGCATCACTTAGTCGCACCTGAGAAGCGGTGTTGAATTCTGGTAGTGGGTTCCCATTGTTGTAGGTTACTTTGATAAGTTCCTCCAATGTGTAGCCATATAATACGTCATCTTTCTCAAGTTGTTTGTTCAAACCTTCCACATATCCATGATGAAGTTCTCCCCAATGCACTTTCACTGTTCTTTTGCTCATATACGGCTCCAATGCATCCTATACACATGACACGCGAAACATAATGTTTTGGGAGAAAGAAGCCATCCGTAAAAGAAATAAAAGACCAAATTTAAGATATGGAAATCCAAGAGACCAGCTAACCATCAACAACAGCATATGACAATAGCACTTGTAATTAATAGGGGTCTGGATTGCATGCTTTAAGGCCTCTGATTCATAAATGATACAATTTATATCAATAAAATTTTACCTATAAAAAATTGCATTCACAAGTAGGGCCTAAAAGAGGATCAGACTAAATCCAAAAGTTGATCAACATTGCAGACCAAACCAGGAAATTTGAGTCCTTATTTTGCATAGCAATTAAATTGGAATGATGTACATGATCCCAATCCAATCTATTCTAATCCGAACAAGGACCAATCCTTAGACCCGACTAGATCCATAGAATGGTCAAGTCACTTTACAGAGAGCACCCAATCCAATTTATCGACAATTTAAACACCATACTTGATTATTGAAGGAAACTTTATATCAAAATGAATGTGAATACCAAGGTTCTAAAACTGAGTACCTAATTGTGTATGGAGATCCCAAGTTTAAGATATATGTGTATCCTAACAGACTGTGTAGCAGGAGATATATGTGTATCACACAAGTTCTTCGGAATATGAATATTCACAAAATAGTTGATATATTTTCCATCCAACCATCCATCAAACATAGTTGTACAATCCCTTGTCTTCAACCCTTTATTATATTTTACTTACCTTTCATGTACGTCTGCCACATCCTTCAAAAACTTCTCTCACCTTGTAATAAGTTGGCAACTTCAAGTCTTTCCTGCACTCCGCAATATTTCCCATGTCTTTTGATGTAGAAAGTTGTTACCAAGACAGGTTGAAGTGCATTTGCATACAAACACCTTATCAATTTTTTTCGACGTGTTCTTTTGAGTAGGTGTCGCACTACTTATAAACACTTACTCTTTTGAGTAGTCAAATCTTTGAGGCGAGGTCAAGCAGAGCAAATCTTAAAAGAGAGTCACATATTAGGGAATGATAGCTTTTGCTTTATAATGTAGTCAAATTTTAGACCTCTAACAAAATTGAGACACGAAAAATACTAATCAGTCTAATCTCATAGTACTTGCAGCCAAGGAATGTGATTTCTCGAAATATGTCGAAATTTAACAAAATATTTCTTATTTTGAATTTTCCGAAATCTCTTTCGAAATCCGAAATATATCAAAATTTTACGGAGAAAAGGAAAGAAATATTAAAATCTTTGTATATTTTAACATGCTATAATATTATTTAAGTATCAAAAGTTTGTTATGCGAGTGATTCTTATGTAATATGTAGTTTGTATGACACTACGAGTGATGTAATACTTATTATGCAGTATTTAAGAGTTTATAATGCATAACTTATATTGTTAAATTTAAAATAACAATCGAAATTTTTACATTTTTTCTACGCAATGAAATATTTCTTAAAATTGGGGGACCGAAATCAACTCGAAAAACGAAATCACAATCCTCAGTTATGTAGTTTAACACTTGATAAACATTTTACACAAAAAAAAAAAAAACTTACAAGTTTATAAGGAAGAGGGGTGAGGCCGTAGAAAGCAACAACTTTGGGCCTTTGTGGGCTATGATGAATTTTTCCTTTCTGATGCAGCCATAACCACAGAAGAACATAAAGAGAGTATTTGTAAGTAAAACTAACTAACCCAGTGGGGGGTTGTCTTCTTAGCAACCCCAGAAAGTAAAAGAATATAACTTACTTTAGTGTTTAGAAAGAATGGCCGCTTCGTAAGATTGTTCACAGAGAGAATTGGGGATGTGGAATTGAAAGGTTTGCAGGTGCTGCTGCTGCAACTGAACCCCATGTTTGCTTCGTATGTAGTCTTCTTCTGCTCTCTAGTCTCTACAACAATTACAAAAGTAATATCATCTCTCTGTTTTTCTCCCTCCTGCTTTTTCCAGTGGAATTCAACCCAATCGAGTCTTAAACTGTGTTTAGGGGTTCGGTTTTCTTCTGCCTCAACAAAAATGAACATAGGCAAGAGGATGAGGGACTAGAACCAAAATAATGGGGGAAACGCCATTTTGGATTAGATTTGGGCTACGTCCTATTTGCACCAACCAAAATTTTCCGGGCTCCCCAGAGTCCAGGGAAAAGGAATTGATTCCATTCTCTATCCTTGGTTAAGGTTTTTGGATAAATTTCTCTACTCACACAGTCACGCATATAAAACATGATGAAAAAAAAATACTTGTACATAATTAAATTCAGTGTTCTAAAAATCGCTAGGCGCTGGGCGGGCGGCGAGCAGGTGCCTAGCGCCCAGGGGCCTAGGCGGGCGCCTAGGCGGGTGCCTAGGCGGTCTTATGTTTTATATTATAACTTTAATAATTTACAAAAGTTAAGCATAATACCTTATCAATTACATCCAATTTAATGTCAATATACATATGTAAAATTTAAAAACATGAAAAATTAACAATCGTGAACAAAATTTATTAAAACTCAAATGACTGAAGTTGGTCATGATGGGTACTTTATATAAATTTGAATTTGTGTAATCTTTTATTTTTCTTTAAATTGCATGAATAACCTCAGTTATGTTTGATAAAATCTACATTAGTAAAATTGGTACAGGCAGATCCTTTGAGAATTCCATTAAGTAATCATCTTTCGCTACATTTAGACATATCATCATCATCATCATCAAAGCCCATTCCCGAGATTTTCTACAAAAAATAATTAAATAGTTTATTTCTAAAAAATAGGAAAGAAAAATAAAATAAGAACACAATCAACCTTATTAAAAAATAAAAAAATAAAAAAATAAAAAATAAAAAATAAAAAAATAAAAAAAATAAAAAAAATAAAAATCTCCCAGACTGCCTAGACCCCGCCTAGAGTCCGCCTAGACCGCCTAGCCCGCCCAGACCCGCCCAGACTGCCCAGACCGCCCAGACTGCCCGCCCAGGCATTAATCTGGGCGGTTTTCCACCTTCTAGCGCCTAGGCGCCGCCTAGCCGGCCGCCTAGACCGATTTTTAGAACACTGATTAAATTCCATTGGACGAATTTCTAATCCCTTGGGAAACTGTTCTCCAATAGACTCAAAAAAAAGATAAACACTTATCAATCACAACTCGTACACTCTCAACTTTAAGCCTCTCTAAAAATAAAGAAAAATCAAAGAAATGTAGCAAATCCAGAGCACGACACAAAAGGAACTCTCACACGCCTTTACAAATGTGTTTTTCTCAATCTCTCTTATTTTTCTTTTTTTTTCCTCTCGTCTTTCATATCCTTCCTGTTTCTTTTAACTTGAATGTCATGTTGTATTGTGCTCATATTCATCGGCTTGACGAGCCCTAGTATAGATATTTTTTTTGCTTTAGGGGGATGACAAGTGCATGAAATACTACGATTGTCCAATGACAATTGAAAATTTGATGTGAAATTAGTACAAAAAAATATTAGTTAAGTTTGTAAAACCAATATAGGTTGAATTAAGAGTTATAGAAATGTATTAACTGAATTATAAAGTCATGAATATTGTGATGTGAGTGATCGATAAAATTATATCATTCAAGTGCGACCGTGAAGACTCAACCAAATGTAACAATGCAAGAAGATAAAATCAAGTCATGTGATAGTCAAAGTCAAAGCCAAAGTCAATTCAAAGCTATTTTCAGGCAAAAATGTTTAGGAACCAAAATTCAAAGTTTAAATTTGGGACATCCTCTCACTTGAGAATGTATATATTCTCTTGAATATTTCATCACTTTGGACATGCTGGTGCTTAAAGAAGTCCATGTCAAATACAATGACATGTGACCAAAAGAAACCTTTTATTTTAAAAAGTTATCTGGGCAAAGAAAAGTTCACTTCACCCCTAAAATGTCACTATTAGCAGGCGGTCGTTCTAATAAAACAAATAGTCATTGAAATAAACGTTCCGAAAAGCAGACCTGAAAATAGTGAAGTTGACTTCACCCCTCTAGGACCAGTCTATAAATAGTTGTATCCTCATTTGCCTCTATCAACTTTGGGAGTTCAAGAGAACATTGTTAAGTGCTATTTAAAAGCAGCAAATTCAGCAAGAAGATATCAAAATTTTCTCCATTATTCAAAAGAAATATCTCCATCTTTCCATATTATCTTTGAATGAGCTTCAAAAAAAAAAAAAGATAATTAGGGCTTAAGTTGAGAGCTTAACATAGACCAAACAAAAATTTTCAAATTGTAAAGATGAACCTCACATATACTCTATAAAGAAGTGAGAGATCCAAGTTTAAATTTTTCTCTCATCTATCTATTTGATAGACATATTTGGAGAAACCTCTTTTAGTGTTAGCTTGCCTAAACTCAACCAGCCCGTGTGGGTTCTTGAATCCGTGAAGTGGATTTGTACGAGTAAGTGTCACATGAGATCTCATGCAGGTAATAAGAATTGGTTGTTTTGCATTCCATGATGTTATGATCCTTAGCCATTTGATAAGTTTCGAGAAGCAGGAACATAATGGTGGTATCTCTGAAATCCCAAGCACCCCGTTCATCAGACTTGATTGTGTTGCATCCCACATGATCACCAAGGCATTCGAAAGACTCGCGGAACAGAATACTTGGTTTGTGTGCGTAAGTCTCAGAGGAGCATGATGACTTGACCCTGTGAGATTGTGAAACGTTATTTGAAAGTGTAGTTCTCTTTTAATCAAGATAATATAAGTTTGAGGCTTACAAGCCCTTTCCACCGAGGAAGTAACTGGTCAGGGCCAATCAAACCTCAGCTTAGGTGAACCTCGTTATATCTGTGTGTGGTATTGTTTCTTCCAATTTCTTTACATACTTATGCATGCATGTTTATCTTATTGTTTTTTATATCTTATCTTGTATGTTTTCAGTTGTATTATTTTAATAAATCATAGTTTAACTCGCTAGATTTATGTATCAAATCTTGAATCTATTTTGCAAAAGTATTTTCTTAGAATCGTGTTTTAGATTCTAAGACTTGTGAGACTAACCAAACAAAGAGGTGAATCATTTCATTCTCTTTCTCAATCTTCGATTGTTTTATTGGTACTAAGCTCGAGAAGATTATTTTGAACATTGAGTGTGTACAAAGTATGCATGTAGTCTATAACCTTTACATTATTTCGCAAAAGTTTTTCAAAGAAAAATGATTTTCTAAAAATATTATTCACCCCCTAGTCTTGCTCATCATATCTTTGGGCACCCATGAGTGGCACTTTAGAGTTACCATTGTACTTTCAGCACTCACCCTAACTTGGAGGATTTGGCCTTTTATGTGTCCTTGTTAATGTTCCTGACATTGTGATCGAGTTTGTTGATAGCTTCATGAATGATCAAGGGTGATAGTCAGTTCAAAATAGAATCCAATGTCGGCTACAAACTTTGAAAACAAAACGTTTTAATGAGTTTTATTCTAAGTTGAATGAGGTTGTGAATTTATTGGGTAACGAAACAATGTTTAAGGGTCTATTTGATAGCATGAAAAATCAGGATGGAAAATCAGTTTTCACGTAAATTCCATTTTTTGATGTTTGATTTGACTTTGCTATATTTTTTTTAGCAACAACGGCTTTGAAGGAGGTAATGATGATGGTGCTAATATTGCTCGTGTTTTGGTGGTGGCGATTGTGTTATTCTATGGTGGTGGTGGTTTAGTTATGAAGCTAAAGTAGTTATAACAGTATGGTAATCAATGGCAGTGGTGGTTGTAATAAATGTGCCAACGGTGGTTGCTGTGATAGTTGTGGTAGTGGTGGTTGTTCTTGTGGCATATTCTAACGATGGCTTGGTTAATGGTGACAATAATTGAAAATTTAAAGTGACTAGAACTTGATCGCACACTACATTATACTTGCACCATAATCTCCTAATGCATGTATGGATTTAGCATAATGTCACAGTCACATCTTAGCATCGTTGAGTGTAGAAATCATTTTCTCTTCGATTGTATGATTAAAATGTTCCAATAAGGAATGTGGATCTTATAGTTAAGTGCATCTCTAGTAATTTAAAAGGAAACAAATGTGTTCATATTTGTCCTTGCTGATCTCAAACTTGCAAAAATGAGCAGCGATTAAATCAAGGACCACCGTTGTGGTGGTCGAAGGCACTCCGATGCTTAAGTCAGATATCGATGCAAGGAATAGTAAAGATTGTATGTAAATTGCAATGTGTATGCATACATTTCTTTCTCTTTTCACTCTCTCTTATAGCGAGTGTTCCCTTCCAAATGTCCCTGCGATCGAGGGCGCGATGGAGGGAGGAAATCTCGCATAAGATCTCACCTGTGCATGACTGAGTCTCTTCGACACTTGGCTCGGTTTAGGACCCAATGCTTGATTGGGCTAAGAGCTGATTTTGTGCGAGTGGATCTCGGGCCTATGACAGCTTTGAGATTCGTAGTTCAATCCTTATTGTCCTGGGCCAAGCCCTAAGATTCATGCCTCTTGGGCTGGCGTGTCTTGGGCCTGGGCTCCTGACTTACGGGCTAAATAATAGTTTGTGCATGGGTTTGCTTGGGACTGCGTTGAAGCCTTTTATGTGCTAGGGTTAGCCCATGCCATGTGTATGATTGTGATTGTTTGATGTCTCATCAGAAATGATTCAAATTGTGATATGCATAATGTCATGTATAATGTCACATCCTTGAAGGTAGAATGCATTTCCCTCAATTTTATTTTATTTGTTTATTGTAATTATTATATGATGACATAATCAATGGGTTATTAGAAAATTTCTTGAGGGTAAGAATGTAAAATATATAAGTAATTGAGGGGACAATGGTAATTGCATAGGTGTGGTTATTTTTTAACATGGTATTTTGGGGTTTTTACTATTTAACCAAAGACATTTATGAGTTTTCACTGGTGTTATACCAATGCTATTGTTGTAGAAAAGCCTTCTTCAGTTATTTAAAGTGATGAGAATAAAACATTAAGAAAAATCAACTTTTAATGGTACATGGATTTTCCATCGTGAAGCTTTTCTAGAAATAAAAGTTGTCGAAGATTGTGATTTGAAAATGTTAGGAAATCAAGTTTTGGCTAACTTGGTTTGAAACCAAGGTGATGTGGCATGACCTGAAAAAAAGATGAAATCATCTAGATACGTGTAAAACTTCTCAAGTCACGATTGCAAAGCCAGAATCCCTAGCAAGATTCTTTATGATTTTCGGTAAAACAAACATTATATAAGTTAGATTTTAGATTATCGGTAGTACTAAACAAGTAAATATTTTAGAATTTTTCTATAGTATTTGAAGAAAATTAAGTTGTGATTAATTTTTCTTTAATATTCTTTAACCAATGTCTATCATGAATTTGGATAATAGGAAATAGTTTAAACTATGTCAAAGGAGTTATCACAGATTGAAACTTGTGCCCACTATGCGGTTGGCATTGATTAAAATCTATTTTCAATGTATGGTACATACCTTGTGAATGATTTTAACCAGTTCTTAATACCATTTGCATGCTATGACAACCATTCTAGAGTGTATAAACTGACTATTGCCTATCTTACTGCCATTATAGGAAGAAGATGTGTAAAGCTCATATGGAGAACAAAAATAAACAGAAATAAAGAAAAAAATAGAGAGAAAGAGAGATAAGCATAACAAATGCTTACCATCCGGAGAAGAGAGAGTAAAAGGGAGTTAGATCTAGAGAATGAACAACTATGGAAGGAGGAGAAAATTAGAGAGTGATTGAGTTGTTGTTATTGTTGAAGGAAGAACAAGAGGATGAATAGTCATTGAAGGAGGAGGAACATGATAAACAACTGTTGTTTTCAAATGAGAAGTCGTTGAAGGAAGAACGATTAAAAAGGAAAAATCGTTAAAAAGACTCTTGCATGTGCAAGGTTCTTATTTTAAAAGAACACCTGATGGATCCTTTAAGATTAGTACAAACATTTATTGTCCCAAAAATGTCAATCACCCTATGAGTAAGTCTAAGGAGCCATATTTGGTGACCACTTTTGGTTTTTTTTTACACTTTTTACTTATTCTCTTTAAAACACAACTACAAACACCATCTATAGAAGGGGTAGAAGTGTAAAAAAAACCCAAAGCGGTCACTAAACATGGCTCCCTAGAATTATTGATCACCCTAAAATTTAGACAATCGAAAATAAATATTTTGTTGGGGCATTAGGAGTTTAGTGACAAACAATGGTTGTTACTAACCCAAGAGACCCCCTTAGTTTTTATTGCAAATTTATTGTAAATTGATCAAACAATGGTTTTTACTAATCCAATAGGCCCACGTTTTTTGTGCTAATACGTAGATATTTATTTCCTTTTTTTTTTAAATGATGTAGCCCAAGCTATTTAGTCTGCTTTAATAAATAATAATAAAAATAAATTTTGATCAATTTCAAAAATGCGAGGTGGAAGCCACATTGCCAAGCAAGTAGTGTTGGAGTAATAAAAGAGTAAGTCTAGCCAGCCATGTTTGTTAGTTTTTTTTTATATGTTTTTACATTTTTTTTTACTCATTCTTTTTTAAACACAATCACAAACACTATTTATAGAAGGGGTAGAAGTATAAAAATATCCAAAAAGACAAATAAAAGCTAGCAAACATAGCTAGCTAGAATTGTTGGTAATAAAAACTAGGGTTGAGAATGAACCCGCAGTGACTAGTCATCCATGTGGAGACATCACACCCACCGTCAGATTACCGCACTACCCTTGTCTCACTTGTAGAACATACAGGATACGTTTTGTTATTTCGTAACAAAACGAAGGTGTTTGTTGTCATGTAACAAATTGTCCTTTGGGCGGGATTGGTCCGTAACTAACATTTGAATTTGAAGATGTGTCTGCAACAAATCGAAGATTTTCTTTTTCTCTTATGCTCTCTTTTCTGCTCTGTCAAATCTCACCATTGCACTCTATCTGTTTGCAGAAATTCCACAAAGAAATAAAGAGAGGGAGAGAAAGAAGAATTCATTCTTTATTTCTTTCTCTACTCCGATGACGACCACCGTCTACCAATCTTACAAGAAGAGAAAGCTGTTCGAATTCCGGACGTTTTGCGACCCAGGTTGCCCAGTTCTTCTCTCGGGTCCCTTTCGAGACAACGTTCGATCGTTCATTCAACAATGCGGAGAAATTGAAGATTACAACATTCAAGGAATGCCCATTTGGTGCACTCTGCTTATCAGCAAAGCCAACGGGGTTGTTTTCCCTCTCTACACGATTGAGGAGAGCGTCCAGCACTCTCACAGGCCTTTCTGTGATCACTGTCGCAGCATTGGTTCGATTTCTTCATTTTTTGAGGGTGGGTTTAAATTTCGGATAGATGGGTATCTTGATTTGGTTGGTTTTTTGCAGGTTGGAGCCACCATTTGGTGTCGAAGCGGAGGTATCATTTGATAATCCCAATGGATGATAAGTGGAATAAACCACTGGAAAGGGGTGCTTTTGATGTCCATAATCATATCTTTCACTGTTTGATTCACTGTAATGGGTTCGGACATCTCCTCGCAATCAATGGTCTTGAAGGGGGATCAAATCATTTACGTGGAAGAGAGGTTATGGATCTCTGTGATCGAATTTGTACTGCACTTGGAGCTAGGTAAGATTTCTCATCAAAAGACTTGTTTTTTCGATTAAGAAACTGTTTAATTAATAGAGATTTAGAATGGAATTTTTTGAGTTTTGTTATGGGTTTATAGGAAAATCACAGTAGAGGATAATTCAAAGAAGAGATCGATGGATCTGAGGTTGCTTCACGGAGTGGCATATGGGTACTCATGGTTTGGGAGATGGGGGTTCAAGTTTTATCATGGAAGCTTTGGAGTGAATGAGCACAAGTATGATGCTGCGATTGGGATACTCAGTTCACTTCTTCTTGATCAGATTGTCACTGAATGCAATGATGGACATATCAGGATGATGGTTCAGGTGTATCGACAAATGACTGATACCCAGTTGACTACAATCAGAGATCTTATGAGATTCATGTTTTCAGTCAAAGCCAAGGCCCCTGTACAGAGAAAATCCATCATTGCTGCTTCCACTACTCCTTCAAGAATGCCACCAACTAAGATGATCAAGCAACGCAAGTCACCTCTGAAAGAGAAACCAAAGAAGTTTTCTACCTTTGCCACTGACATGGCAAGGAGGTGGCCTTCCAGGAGACTAGAGTATGCAGCTGAGGTGATCGTTGATGCGCTGAAAGAACATAGAGGTGGGATGTCGAGGCAGGAGGTTCGTGACGCTGCTAGACTACACATTGGAGACACGGGTTTGCTAGACTTTGTCATTAAATCCATCAACAATTATGTTGTAGGAAACCATTTGGTCAAGCGTACTGTTAACCCAGTTACCAAAGTGTTACAGTTCACTATCCATGAAATTGGTAGGAGCTCTGAGCAATACAAAAGTACAACCAGTGAGCGGAGATTGTGTATTGCTTGTCCAGCTGAAGTTACTGATGCCCCTGGGGTGGATGTGTACCGAGATATTGCCTATTTGTATGAGCAGGTTCTGGAGGAAGGTACTAAATCAGAATTGGTGAAGATGGCAACTCAGGTAGTTATCGACAGTAAACATTTTGCGAAGGAGTGGCCATTCAGTGATGAGGATGATGCACAGTTGAGGTTCATATGTCGAGTTCTGCCAAGTCCAGATGAGTTAGAAACTGAGCTGACACGCCCATTTCCTCCTGGTGAGATTGTGATTCTCCCACCATATGCTACGATTGGGGAGCTGGAAAATGCGGCAGAGAATGCTTTTAGAGACACATATTGTGTATTGGAAAACTACAGGGTAAGGGAATTGGAAGGACTGAATGGGATGGATGACCATGAAGTGGTATTTGGAACCATAGAGTCAGGTACAGAAGTTTGGGTGGAAGGCAGTGGGATAGACCTAAGGAGTGAGCTGAGGTATGAAGGCGGGGTTGATAGTTGGATTGTCAATTGTAGGTGTGGAGCAAAGGATGATGATGGAGAGAGGATGGTAGCATGTGACATCTGTGAGGTATGGCACCACACAAGGTGTGTTGGCATCGGAGATTTGGAAACTGTCCCACAACTGTTCCTATGTTCGAAGTGCAGCAATTCATTGATGCCAGAAGCAGCATTGGGTGAGTACGGTGCTATGGATACTATGGACTATTATTAGGTGCATGCTAGTAGATCTTCTTGCTCATGCTTGGGTGATATTGCTGTCCTAGCTGTGCGCTTACTGCTTACACTCTTGAGACTAGCACTTCTTCATTCATTCATTTAGTCTATTCTAGTGTAGTCTAGTATATAGTCGTTCGTTCATATACATGGGGTGGCATTTGCAACCCCAATGAAAACTGCCTGTAATATTGCCAACAATTTACAAATACAATGTATACCTTCAATTCTTAGCTAAGTATGAGTGAGATTCCAAAGGTCACTGGCTACTGGACACTGTTTTACTGCACCTTGGTTCAATTCTAACGATCCACATTTCTCTCCCATTTACTCTCTTCAACTCTCCCTTTCGGTTCTCTGCTGCCAAAATATGAATTTGTGATTTTCTTTGATGGCATCGAGTCAACACTTTTTGTGATTTTATTTTCACATCTAAATATTAAATAACATAATCATATATGCAATACATAAATATATGCCAATCAGACTAGGTTTTACATGGAGTTACAAAATAGGAAACATTTCATCCTAACCACGGGCCAAAGCGACTCGAACAATTTATTTGACTATTCAAAATCATTGAATTTGACTCAAATTCCATGGACCAAAGTGCCCCCAGGTTGTTGTTTACGCGCAAGATACTTTGCTGCTACACTGGTAAAAAAATGCATCGATCTCTCAGGTTTAGAGAAAATGAATTGAAGCTTCAGAGGCTCTTAAAAACACAACTCAAACACTACACAACTTTGGTCTAGGAAATCTTCCATGACTTGTACAGCTCTCCCAGTCCTTAACCAATTACAAGATCAATAGTTTTTATATATTTAGGTTACAATCAAGAAGACATGGGTGCATAAGGAATCAATTGCAGATCGAAGCCTAAGCCTTCAATGACCACTTAGCTCTTAGGTATAGAGCAAGATATCTGAATCAAGCTAATTACTTTAGACGATGATATGCTCTAGAATGCTGGTTGATCAATTGATCTATATATGGAACTAGCTGCCTATTTGGAACTTATCCGACTCAATAAGCTAGCTAGTGTTAGTCACCAAGGACCCACCCTTTAGTCACCAACAAACCCACCCACCGAAAGCACACATTTGTTAATCAACAACTAGTGGCAATGAAAGGATGCACTAGTGGATGGACGGTGAAAGGAGGCATGGTGGTTGAGTCATCCAACCACTTGTGAGTTGTAAAGCAATGTCCAACCACTTGTGAGTTGTAAGGCAATGTTGGAGAGCCTATATAAAGGCCTCTCCCCTCCTCTTTCAAATCATCCAAAAAAACTCATCCTCATTCCTAATTCCATCCCATATCTCCTCCTCTTGTGTAGTAGTGAGTAAGCTTGTGTGAAAGCTTGTGTGAGAGAGAGAGAAAATTAAGAGTAGTTTTCTCGGGTGTAATTGGGTTGTGGGTCGTGAGTTGTGAGTGTTTGTAAACACTTTGTTTCCTTTGAGTAAAGTTCAGCAGCAGCCCGTGGACGTAGCCTAAGTTGGGTGAACCACGTAAATACTTGTGTCCATTTATTTTTATTGCATTCTCGCTAGTCTGGTTTATAGGAAATTTGTGTAATTCCCCCAACAATTGGTATCAGAGCTCAGGTTGTATAATCCAGAGAAAGCCAGATTCGAGTGGGAGCAATGGCTACAGACGAAGGGAAGGTAAAACTCGAAAAGTTCGATGGCACAGATTTCGGATTCTGGAAGATGCAGATAGAGGATCATCTATACCAGAAAAATCTGTACCTACCTCTCATAGGGCAGAAGCCAGAAACTATGAAGGAGGAGGAGTGGGCCCTGCTTGATAGACAGGCCCTTGGAGTTATCCGACTGACTCTATCCCGCAACGTTGCTTTTAACATAGCAAAGGAAAAGACCACGGTGGGTCTTATGGCGGCTCTCTCAAGCATGTATGAGAAGCCATCAGCCTCGAACAAAGTTCACCTGATGAAACGTTTGTTCAACTTGCGGATGACGGAAGGCGCATCGGTTGCGCAACATCTAAACGAACTCAACACAGTCACAACTCAGTTGAGTTCAGTGGAGATTGAGTTTGATGAAGAGGTACGAGCACTGATCTTATTGTCTTCTCTACCAGAAAGCTGGAATGCTACTGTCACGGCTGTGAGTAGCTCCTCGGGAAGCAATAAGTTAAAATTTGACGATATTCGTGATCTAGCTCTTAGTGAAGAGATCTGACGGAGAGAGTCGGGGGAATCGTCAGCCTCTTCAGTCTTGCAGACAGAGTCGAGAGGAAGAGACTCAACTCGATGGAATGGACGCGGCAGATCAAACCATCGAGGTAGATCAAAGGACAGGAGGTCCAAATCCAGAAATCCTAATAAATTCCAAAACTCGAAGACTGTCGAGTGTTGGAACTGTGGGAAGACCGGGCACTACAGAAATCAGTGCAAGAGTGCACCGAAGGATCAGGAGGCGAAGGCAGAGGCAAATGTTACTTCCACCTCAGGAGGAAATGATGTGTTGATATGCTCTTTGGAGAGCAAGGAAGAGTCTTGGGTGATAGACTCTGGAGCGTCATTCCATGCTACTTCCCAAAAAGAATTGTTTGAGAAGTATGTCCCCGGAAACCTTGGTAAAGTATACCTTGGTGATGATCAACCTTGTGCTATCATTGGCAAAGGTGTAGTGAAGATTACGTTGCACGGGTCTGTTTGGGAGCTGAAGAATGTCAGACATTCCCGACCTGAGAAAGAACTTAATCTCAGTAGGGCAGTTGGCTAGTGAAGGCTACACTGCGATCTTCCATGGTGATGACTGGAAGATTTCAAAGGGTGCAATGACGGTTGCTCGAGGCAAGAAGAGTGGTACTCTTTACATGACAGCAGGGGCACGCTGTTCAATTGTAGTTGCAGCAGGAAGCGAAAATCCCAATCTGTGGCACCATAGACTTGGCCACATGAGCGAGAAGGGGATGAAGATTATGCACTCGAAGGGGAAACTTCCAGGTCTACAGTCAGTTGAGATTGACATGTGCGAAGATTGCATACTTGGAAAGCAGCAGAGAGTTAGCTTTCAGAAAAGAGGCAGAACCCCAAAGAAGGAACGGCTGGAGCTTGTTCACTCTGATGTTTGGGGACCAACGACCATCTCATCCATTGGTGGGAAACACTACTTCGTGACTTTCATCGATGATCACTCTCGGAAGGTATGGGTTTACTTTCTGAAGCATAAATCTGAAGTATTTGAGGCTTTCAGGAGATGGAAAGCTATGGTTGAAAATGAGACAGGTCTAACAATAAAAAAGCTAAGAACCGACAATGGTGGAGAATACGAAGACACCAGATTCAAGAAGTTCTGCTATGAGCACGGAATCAGAATGGAGAGAACCGTGCCAGGTACGCCTCAACACAATGGTGTAGCTGAGCGTATGAACCGAACGTTGACAGAGAGAGCCAGAAGCATTCGTATACAGTCAGGTCTACCGAAGCAGTTTTGGGCAGAAGCAGTCAACACAGCAGCTTACTTGATCAACCGAGGCCCATCGGTTCCATTGGAGCACAGAATACCAGAGGAGGTATGGAGCGGCAAGGAGGTCAAGCTCTCACATCTAAAAGTTTTCGGTTGTGTAGCATATGTGCATATCAGTGATCAAGGCAGAAATAAGCTTGATCCCAAATCAAAGAAATGCACCCTCATCGGCTATGGCGAGGATGAGTTCGGCTACCGCATCTGGGATGACGAAAACAAGAAGGTGATCCGCAGCAGAGATGTGATTTTTAATGAAATAGTGATGTACAAAGACAAGCATAAAGCTGGCGCCAGCGGCTCAGAGCAGAGTGAGCCATTATTTGCAGATGCAGATGATTTTTCAGACAGTCCTGTGATGGAGCAGATAGTAGCAAGTCCTCAGCCAGAGGAACCTGCTGGACAGAGTAGTGTGCAACAGACAGACACACCGCAACATCCTAGTCCAACTCCTGTATTGAGAAGGTCTTCTCGGCCTCATGTGCCTAACAGGCGATACATGAACTATCTGTTGCTGACTGATGAAGGGGAGCCTGAATGCTATGATGAAGCTTGTCAGACTGGAGATGCCAGCAAGTGGGAGCTTGCTATGAATGAGGAGATGAAGTCTCTCATCTCCAACCAGACATGGGAACTAGCTGAGTTACCCGTGGGGAAGAAGGCACTTCACAACAAATGGGTGTACCGGGTGAAAGAGGAGCAAGACGGCTCCGAAAGATACAAAGCCCGACTAGTTGTCAAAGGATTCCAACAGAAGGAAGGAATTGACTACACCGACATTTTTTCTCCCGTTGTGAAACTTAACACTATCAGGTCAGTGTTGAGTATTGTTGCCACTAAAAATCTTCATCTTGAGCAACTGGATGTGAAGACTGCGTTTCTTCATGGAGATCTAGAAGAAGAGATATACATGCACCAGCCAGAAGGTTTTTCAGAAAAAGGGAAGAAAAACATGGTATGCAGACTTAAGAAGAGTTTGTACGGCCTGAAGCAAGCCCCAAGACAGTGGTACAAAAAGTTCGACGGCTTCATGCACAAGGAAGGTTTTCAAAAGTGCAACGCCGACCACTGTTGCTACTTCAAGAGATGTAAATCTAGCTATATCATTTTACTTCTCTATGTAGATGATATGTTAGTAGCAGGTGCAGATATGGATGATATCAGGAAGTTGAAGCAGCAATTGTCAAAGGAGTTTGACATGAAAGACTTGGGTGCAGCAAAGAAGATTCTTGGAATGCAAATCACAAGAGATAAGCAAAGAGGGACTTTGCAGTTATCTCAGGCAGATTACATCAAACGTGTTTTGCAAAGATTCAACATGGGCGATGCCAAGGCAGTCAGCACACCCTTGGCAAGTCATTTTCGCCTATCCAAGGAACAGTCTCCTCAGACAGAGGACGAAAGAAACTTCATGGTTAAGGTTCCTTACGCCTCAGCCATTGGGAGTTTGATGTACGCGATGGTCTGTACGAGACCAGACATTGGCCATGCAGTGGGAGCTGTTAGCAGGTTTATGTCAAACCCAGGAAAGATCCACTGGGAAGCAGTCAAGTGGATTTTGAGGTACCTACGAGGCACCACAGACAAGTGTTTGTACTTTGGCAAAGGAGAGTTGAAAGTACAAGGCTACGTAGATGCAGATTTTGCAGGGGATGTCGATCGCCGAAGAAGTACCACCGGTTATGTGTTTACCGTGGGTACTACAGCTGTTAGTTGGATGTCACAAATACAAAAGATTGTTGCATTATCCACTACAGAAGCGGAGTATGTAGCAGTGACTGAAGCTAGCAAAGAGATGATATGGCTTCAGGGATTGTTAACTGAGCTGGGATTCAAACAAGATAAGAATGTGTTGCACAGTGATAGTCAGAGTGCGATACACTTGGCAAAGAATTCAGCATTTCATTCTAGAACCAAGCATATTGGACTTCGTTATCACTTCATCAGATCTCTATTGGAAGATGAAGTGTTAATGCTGGAGAAAATCCAAGGAAGCAAGAATCCAGCAGATATGTTGACAAAGGCGGTGACTATCGACAAACTGAAGTTGTGTTCAACTTCAGTTGGCCTGTTAGAGTAACAAGATCGGAATGCTGCTGCATTGATCGAGGTGTGAAGACAGATTGAAATCGGTCTTCAAGTGGGAGATTGTTAGTCACCAAGGACCCACCCTTTAGTCACCAACAAACCCACCCACCGAAAGCACACATTTGTTAATCAACAACTAGTGGCAATGAAAGGATGCACTAGTGGATGGACGGTGAAAGGAGGCATGGTGGTTGAGTCATCCAACCACTTGTGAGTTGTAAAGCAATGTCCAACCACTTGTGAGTTGTAAGGCAATGTTGGAGAGCCTATATAAAGGCCTCTCCCCTCCTCTTTCAAATCATCCAAAAAAACTCATCCTCATTCCTAATTCCATCCCATATCTCCTCCTCTTGTGTAGTAGTGAGTAAGCTTGTGTGAAAGCTTGTGTGAGAGAGAGAGAAAATTAAGAGTAGTTTTCTCGGGTGTAATTGGGTTGTGGGTCGTGAGTTGTGAGTGTTTGTAAACACTTTGTTTCCTTTGAGTAAAGTTCAGCAGCAGCCCGTGGACGTAGCCTAAGTTGGGTGAACCACGTAAATACTTGTGTCCATTTATTTTTATTGCATTCTCGCTAGTCTGGTTTATAGGAAATTTGTGTAATTCCCCCAACAGCTAGCTAGCTAGAAGAGTTTCTTTGTCACCATATATATGTCAAACAACATCTAAAAGCTAGCTGCAACTTAAATCGCGGGCATCTTGTTAGCCCCGTCCAAACAATCATAATTGACATAACTAGCCCCATCCAAACAATCATAATTGATATAAAAACCAACTCTGATAGTATACAAAAACGAATGTTGTATTTCATTGGCGTTTAAACCAGTATACATAATAATTCCCTATGATGTATGTATCATGTATGAGTAATATCAATCTTTGCATAAATTGTGTACAACTGAATCAGAATCAGTACTGATCAGTATACATCTCCTTCTACCCTCTAACCTAAATTAAGTTTCCTCTGTAATCTGTACAATAAATTATTGTCTAAATTCTTCTTTTCAATACCTTATAATCATTCGAATCAACACATTCTGCGATGTCTCGGTAAGGATTCAACAGTTTTAGAAGCTTGGTGGCTTTGTCCTTGGTTACATCAGCGCAACCAACCTGTAAGAGCAATAAAAGCTTTTGAAAAGCACCCAGCTGTAGAACCTCCACCAGAGCACCTTTCTGATCTTCCCTCTTGAGATTGCTGCATAACTTCCAAAGAATGGAAACAGCAAAAGAGTTCCCCAATTGCGACATTCGGAGAACCTTCTTGACTAGGATTGGCACGGTTAGAGCATTCTTCAAGGCTTCCTCCTTCCCTTGCTCATTTTCACAAATTCCATCGAGTATACTCAGAGAGATCTCTGCGATGCTCTTGTCAGAGTCGACAAGGATCTCTAGCAGCAAAGGAATCAACCCCATATTCACTAGTCTAGATGCGACTCTCTCCGAAGAAACCATGTAATAAATGATGATCAGAGATGCCTTTGTAGTCGTGTGAGATATAGGTTTTTTGACAAGTTGAAACAACAACACATCCAATTGATCATGTACTTTGGCAATGGAATTGACATACTGTTGATCATGAGAAAGAAGCTCTTTTAATACAATTACTGCATTTTTCTTCACCGGGAGATCTCCGTGTTCCAAAAACCGTACAATGTAGCGCAAAGACGAAAGAGATCCAAGAAACGACATGGCCTCTTCTGTCTGATGATCCACTAACGAGAACATCCATATCAGTAGTCCCAAAATGTCAATCAACAAGAAGTCGACGCCATCCTGCAGGGAGGACACTGCAGCAGAAGAAGAAGCAAAAGTATGGAAGGCAGCAGACAACACTGTAACACTTCCATTGGTGATAAAACACTTGATGTTTCGATCACTCTCTTTGCAAAATGACCTGATCTTCTCCACCAAACTACGACATGCCAGGTAGTTGGACCGATCCATTGAAACCGTAAGTTTTGATAAGATATTCCTCACCTCAGTTGATGTGACTGGAATTCGCGGTGTTGGTACTCTTTGGATATAGTTCTGGACAGACCACTCCTGAAGCATTCTGCGTAAGGTATGGTTGGGAATTAGATTGTCAAGATCAGTGATTTTCTGATCGGTAACCGGACAGTTTTTCTTCCCCTGATGGAACCATTTCTCAATACTATCTCGATCGTAGGTAATCCCGGTGGACAATGTGACTGGATCCTTCATGAGGTCTAGTGAAATCGGGCACCGGAAGTGGAATGGGATATTGACATCCGCCATTTTTCTTGGTATGGAAGTGATCATCTCTATCTCTTTCTTTTTCTTTCTTTCTTTCTTTCTTTCTTTCTGGGTTTGATGCAAAAAACAAGTTTTTCTTCTTCGATGCAGGTAGGTGGCATATATATATTAGGTTCTTCTTCTTCATTTTCTTAGCCAAGATGGTCATAGGCTCTGGATGGTTTTGACCGTTGAAGGTTGACTGTCCAAATAATACTATAACCCCAACAAAAAGATTGATAGAAAATATTTTTTTATGCAATAAATTAAACCAAAAACACTAGACGGTGGACGTGTTGACTGGGAACAGTCAATAGAATAGATTGGAATGCTTTTGTTGTGAAGAATCTGACTTGGCTTTCCCTTTGAACATAATTGGGATGGGATTGAAAATGTAAATGAGGCGAGGCCCACAGGACTTGCCATTCCATTTCCATACTATATGAATTAATCACCTGCGGCACCTACACGTTCTAAACACGGTTGGTTGTTATAACAGTCATTATAGCCCTGGTTTAGCATTTTTTTTTTTCACCTCATAATAAAAAGACATTTCTCATATTGTTTTAGAAGTAGTTCTTTTAGAAAACACCCCAAACAAACTCCTATAAACTAAAAAAAATCTCTAACAAACTAAACACTCAAATACCGAATGGCAACCCCATGACTATGCTTCAACTTGTGTTGTATTTTAACTAGTATTTCTCCCACCGGTCTTTCTGTCTTTCTTGTGTTACTTGTGATTCTTTTTTATTTTTGTTTCCGATTGATATACTTACATTATATGCTCTTTTTTTTTTTTTGTGAAAAATCACCATCTTCTCAAAATGACTAACTTGCCAGTTTGCTATTTTCAAAGTGATTAACCTGGGTTTTTTTTTTTTTTTTTTTAATATATATCATCAAAAGGACTAGTCTTGGTATTTTTTTTTAATGAAATGACTAAAGTGAGTCAATTTAGATTTGTCAAAAAGACTAACCCTAGTCATTTTTCAATACCTAAAACAACCAACTTGGGTCGTTGGACTTGGAGACGGAGGAGGTAGACAAAGTAGAGATTGTTGGTGATGGAGGAGAGTAAGAGGTTGTAAAATCCTAAATCGTTGGAGATGGAGGAGGGCGTCGTGAGAAGTTTTTAGGTTTTCAGTAAAAAGTTGTTGAATTGACCATTTGGTTTTAGTCGAGGGTAGGGTTCAGGTCAACGAAAAGAGAAACCTTTAATTTAGCTTGGGGTGTGTTTTGGGTGATTTTAGAAAACCCAAAGATGGGGTTCTTTTAGAACTTGGTGTTTTTAATAAAACATAGGGTAAAAAAAAACGCTTGGTTTAGTTTTAAGGTGCTTGGGCCATTGCCACATCCCTGGTATCATCTAGTATTTTTATTTTTAATATACCTTTCAATTAATATTAGTAGCTTTCAAGCGTGGCGATGCAGTAAAGTACAAAGTAAATTGTGTTAAAATGTTGCAAGTTTATAAGCTATCCACAAACCTAATAGCCTTAAAAACTTAGTGTGAGAGCAACTTCTCCTATTAAGAATGCTTTTTTTATCTAAGAGTGATCATAATTATCTTTGCTCTTATGGTTGTGATTTTTATGGATGGAGTAGATGATATGAATTCCATATTGTTCATAAAAAGTAATAAAAATCAATGGAAGTATTTTTTGAAAATTTGATGAAGAAAGCGTTTCCTAAAAAAAAAAAGTACGAAGTAAGGGTTGATTTCAAAATGTGGAACAATTTGTGAAAGTTTCAATACTGTGATTTCTTATTTTAACTATACGGGGGCCAACTAAACCCGTGTGAGTACCTTGGGTTATTTCCTGTTAACATTGATTAGAGTTCTAAACATTATATATTGGGGTGCTTGGGAGGAACATTAACGACCTTTAAATGCGATGTTTTAGTTGTTTCTGAGGAAGATTAAGCTTCGAATATGGATTGGTATTATACATATTTATTAAAAATGAATACAATCATTTTTCAAGTTTTTTAGGTATGTTTTTTCCTTATCTTCAATCCCAGGTAGTGTAATTGTATAATCCGAACATAAAAAAGGTGTAATGTTACTTCATAAACAATTTTTTTTTAGAAATGGTGGAGATAAATAGATCCATTGAGAGATACCTATTCAGATAAATTCATGTTCATGTTCCCTGGGGAGTTTTCAAGAAAACCTCTCGTTCAATACTCCAATTTCCCTAGTTTTTCTTGCTGACATCTTTATTAGTAAAGTAATGATTATATTCATACAATCATACCAAGCCAATATAGAGTTTTCTTTCACACCCCTTTCCGCCCACAAAAAAATTCACAATAAATTTGTTAAGCAATTAATGGATAATTGAAATTCTTTAGTAGGTGAAATGGAGTACAAATCCATTGTTTGCATGGGATGTAAAAAAATCTTACAACCAAGATCAATAGTAGGTGACACCAAAAAAAAAAAATTTGAGATTGTCTAAAAGTAAATTTTTTTTTAATAATCAATGATTGTTCCACAAAAAAGTGTGGTCATAAGATTATTAAGAGACGAGTGAGCATAACATTTAATTGTGTGGAGAAGAACCATACATGTACTTATATAAGTTGCTTAAGAATAGTTACATTATACTAGCACCCCCACGTGCATTATGTGCGCATAAATTTGTTGGTTTTTTGTTTTTTCAACGCACAATCATTAAATTAATTGGTAAGTTGATACGAGAGAATAGGGGTGGGCACGGGACGGGATGGGACGAGATATGCCCATCCCTATCCCATCCCGTTCATACGGGATCGGGACGGGATGGGATGGAAAAAACCTCATCCCGACCTCGTCTCATCCCAAACGGGTTCAGGACGGGACAGGACGGGATGAGATCAGCGTGCTAATCTGGACATATCAAATAGAAGCCTGGACTGCTGGAAGCCTGGAAGGCCTGCTGGGCCTTCTGGAAGCCTGCTGGAAGGCCTGCTGCAGCTGGAAGCCTGCTGCTGAAAGCCTGAACATTTTATGCAAATGTTCATAAAATAAATAAATAAGTAAATAAAAATATTAATAATTAATATTAAAAAATTAGTTCGGGACGGGACGGGATTGGCGGGATTGAAAATCTTCATCCCATCCCATCCCATTCTAGATCGGGACGGGATGGAATCGGGATGAAATTATTCAATCCCATTAAGACCCGAAAAAATCGGGACGGGAATGGAATCGCGAGATGGGATGCCCACCCCTACGAGAGAATCAGTGGAGCAACATGCATTTACAAAACAACACTTTCATGCCCATCCATTTCTATTTCTAATTTTGAATTTGTACGGTTTAATCATTATCATATTACTAAATAGTTAAGTACTATTTCTTATTTATTTTTGTTATCACAGCTTAAGAGTACAATTTATTTTTTAAAAAAATAATATCTTAAGATTGATATCATTAAGAGGGAAAGTTTGTAAATTTATTTGAAGATGGGTAATTTGGTTAAATGAAGGATATATTTGTGGTTGTCAAAATATATTTGGGCAAAATTTGCAATCCAAAAATTTGTGTGACGCACTCAAAAACACCATTCATCCAACACATTTTCCATACAACGGTTAGATGTCTTCTTCTTCTTTATCTCCAAATCTCCTGTACCTCCAATACTGTATATCAAATTACTCTTTCTTTTCTCGTAGTAGAATGAATTCACCAAAAAGACCACATCACATGATATGGTCCATATCCACTTTAACTGTTACATTAATGCCATTTGTTTTAAAAATCCACCATCATCCATTGTGCGTCCAAATCCGTCCTTGTCAATTTCGGACCTGCAAAATGAACAACTGTAAGCTAAGGACCATCGTTGTGGTACCGAAGGCACTCTGATGATAAAGTTAGACGACTGAGAAATGAGGGATTTAGCTTGAAAATTGGAGTTGCATGTGCATACCTTTCTCATCCATTTTGTTCACCTTATATAGCGAGTATTTCACTCATTTACCGACTTTATCATCGAGGGCATGATAGAGGGAGCTCAAGGTCTTACCCATCCATGACTAAGTCTCCTTTGGCACTTGGCTCTGTTTGGGATCCAATACTTGATTGGACCTAGAGTTGTGCAAATGGATCTTGAACTTGTTATAGATCACAGATCTGTGTTCGGGCCTTATTTTCCTAGCCAAGCTCCAAGATTCGCACCACGCTGGGCTCACGAGATCTGGACTTGGGCGCCTGACTTACGGGCTGAATAGTGATTAGGCTGAGCCTAGGATGGATATGGTTTAGGCCTATTTTAGACCGGACTGAGGTCTTTCCGTATTAGGATTGGTTCGTGCCACATGTATGGATGCGATCAGATGGTTGTTTGATGTCTTATCAGTTACTCCCCTAGTTATTGGGGCTGCGTGCAGGCCCATTAACTCTTTGAATGGGGACTTGCGTAGCGTGGGGGTAACCGAGTTCAACGTCCCTTCATTTTTCGCGCAGTGTTTAATGTCGATGCGATTATTGATAATCATTTTCCACAAATTAACATTGTGCTTATATAAGCTTGGTTTGGCTGGATCAGACTTTATTCTGTATTTGCATAATTTCACTTCTTCTTTCTCAAATGGATTTTTGAATGTTGTTCTGCCCTGACTTCTTCAGGGACTGAGGAAGAACATTCATTGGTGAGGTCTCTGAATATTCTAACTTTTTGCAGCGATGAGTCCCGATAGGATTTGCACTTTGAGAGAGCCCACTAGTTTGAGTGAGCGTCCAATTGTTCTTCGAGGGCTTCCAAATTTACTTTTATGTTTTGGAGAAGAAGTTGAGGGTACCTCATTGGTCCTGAGTTTGTCATCCAACATGAGGGGCGCCTGCAACTTCTTCCGCCATTTTTCAAAAATAACACCAATATCTTTTTCGATAACCAAGTGCTTGATCCTGCAGCTACTTCTTTAGTTGCACATCTTGTGTTTCCTCTAAAAGATAGATGGCAGAGTGGGTCTTCAGCATGTGTTCTGATAGATCTTCGCTTGCATATTCATTTCCACCAAGCTCATATGCTTATTTCGTGTAATCCTTCGACCCGACCAGTTAGTCGAGCTTTGTAACAATTCTTTGTTTAATCAATAAAATTTGTTTTTCGTCTATATTCGTGTTTCTCCTTTGGTAATATATTTGACCTGGCTAGATAGAATCATATTAGCTCTGGCCAAGATGTTATGTCAGCCCAAAAGGTTAGGACTTAAACTGTAGAAAACCCACCCATGTTCGTAGTATGAGATAGTTTAATCCTAGGTAAGAATTAGGTTGACTTGATCCGAAAGAGGATGTAAGTTACATGTCACCCTAGTCTGATCGGTCCATATCCCATAACAAAATAACTTAATCTCAAAATAGGAGTTAAGCTGTCGAGAAACATTTTCATCTACTATGCAGCACCGTGGTTCCTTAGGTGGACTGGGTCACTTAGGCACGGTGAGTTGTCGACATCCTGAATAAGATATGCGAACTAGATCACTTAGGCGCGGTGAGTTGTCGACATCCTGAATAGGAATAGACTTTCCCGTTGTGCGCCATGTGGTCCCCTTGGTCAAACCGGGTTATTCGAGCACGGTGAGCAGTCGCGAGACTGAACTCGGTAGGCTATGCTGCACCGTGGTTCCTTAGGCGAACTTGGTAACTTAGGCGCGACTAGTTGTCGACATCTTGGATAGGACTAGACTCGACCTTTGTGCACCATCGTGGTCCCCTTGGTTGGACCAGGTTATTCGAGCGCGGTGAGCCATCACGAGACTAGACTTAGACCTTTATGTAGTATGTAACACCATGGTTCCATTAAGCATATTAGGTCACTTAGGCGTGACGTGTTGTCGACATCTTGAATAGGATTAGACTCGCCGCTATGCGCTATCATGGTCCCCTTGGTCGGACAAGGTTATTCGAGCACGACGAGTCGTCGTGAGACTAAACTCGGATCATTATGTAACACCATGATTCCTTTAGGCAAACTAGGTCATTTAGGCATGATGAGTTGTCGACATCCTAAATAAGACTAGACTCGTCCGTTGTGCATCATCATGGTCCCTTTGGTTGGACCAAGTTATTCGAACGCGGTGAGTTGTCACGAGACAAGACTCGGTCTGCTATGTTCCATCGCGGTCCTTTGGCTTGACTAGGCTTGTCCTTGTACATAGAGTTATATGAACTAGAATCTTTAAACAATACCTTTATTGATAATATTTCTTGAAGTGTTCTAAACCCTATGGTTTTTTAATGTGTTTTTCACTCATGTTTTCTAACCAAGAGGGTCCAAGCCTATTGATTTTCCTCACCTTATAGGGACCTACCTAGTTTGGACTTAGTTTGCCCTCTCTTGGGTCTTTGGTGCTCGGCTGGGTTTTTTCGAGCACCCAATCGCCGAACTTGAATTCTCGAGGCTTGACCTTCTTATTGTAGTACTAGGTCATCTTTTGTTGATAGGTCGCCATTCTGACGGAAACTTCATCTCTTCATTCTTCAAGCAGATCAAGTCTGTCTCTCAGAGCTTCATCATTGTCCTCCAGCTTGAACTCCTCTGTTTTGAACGTTGGGATTCCTATTCCACTGGGACCATTGCCTCGGATCCGTAGGCAAGGGCGAATGGTCTCTCTCTAGTGGGAGTCCTTTTTGTGGTGTTATGCGCCCAGAGGATGCCTGGAAGCTCAGAAACCTAGAGCTCTTTAATCGCTTCAAGTTTCTTCTTAATCGTTTTCGGGATCGTTCGGTTGGTGACTTCCGCTTGTCCATTGGCCTGAGGATGCCCTGACACTGAATAGTGGTGATTAATGCTCAGATTGGCACATAGTTTTTAAACCTTCTTGCCTTCAAATTGAGTCATGTTATCGCTGACCAATGTTTTCAGTATTCCAAACCTGCAGATGATAGACTTCCAAGGGAAATTCTCGAATTGGTTTTGTCTAATCTTGGAGAGTGGTTCCACTTCCACCCATTTGGTAAAGTAGTCGATGGCCACGAGAAGAAATTTCTTTTTCTCGGAGGTGGGGAATGGGTCTACGAACCCCCACTGTGCAAAGGGCCATGGGCTGGTAATTGGGACCAAGTCATTTACAGGCATATGCATGTATGGGGCATACATATGAAACTTATCACATTTACGAACCAGGTCTTTGGCTTTCTGCTGCATCATTGCGCCAGTAGTACCCACTATGAGGGCCTGTAGGCCAATGTCCTTCCTCCGGTGTGGTTCCCACATATTCTTACATGGATTTCTCTGAGGACATAGTCTGCCTCGTAAGGAGTCAGACACTTGAGCAATTGGCCAGTTGTTGATCTCTTGTACAACCTGTCATTAAATAGCATGTACCGTATCGCCCTATTCTTCAACTTACGAGCCTCCAACTTTTCAACCAGAATGGCTCCATTTTTTATGTAACTGATTAAGGGATTCATCCAACTGGTCTCCTTGCTTGTGGAGAAAGCCTCGTGGAGTCCTTTCTCCTCTATAAGCCATTGCAGATGAGGCCATCTTGGCCAAAGTGTCAGCTTCCTCGCTGTTTGTGCTGGAACACCGATAAAGTAGAATTTTTTTTAAACCCCTTCTTGGCGTCAATCATTTTTCATAATAGGCCAACATCCAAGGATCCTTAGTGCTGAATTCATTGTTTACTTAGTTGACCACCAATTGGGAATCGCTGAACAATGTGATTTCTTCTACTCCGATTCCTCTGGAAAATTTTAGCCTAGCTATGAGGGCCTCTCATTTCGCCTCATTGTTTGAAGCACGTAAGCCAAATTTTATAGTCTTTTTAAGTGTGATCCCCTTTGGGGTATAAACAACAATCCTGACTCTACTACCCTTTTCATTGCATGACCCATCACATCGCAGGGTCTAACCTTGTGAGAGTGATTCGGGGTTCTCATTTCCTATTTGGCTTTTCGACTCCGGGTCTCCTGTCCAGTGAGCTCGGCGATGAACTTCGCCAGTGCTTGCGCCTTGATAGTCGTTCTCAGAGCATACTGGTTATCAAACTACCCCAACTCTATGACCATTTGTCCGTTCTCCATGACCGTTATGGTTTGTGCAATACTGAATGGAGTGAGTACTCAATAAAGGTTGTTGTTGAGTGAGCTTGGAAGTAAGGTCTCGGTTTCCTGGAGGATGTTACTAGCGCTAAGGCCAATTTCTCTAGGTTGGGGTAGTTAGCCTCTACCCCATCAAACGTATTACTGACGTAGTAGACATGCTTCTGTCTCCCATTTTTTTTATCGGAGATGAACCGACGTCGTACTCTGAGACTGAGAGGTATAGGTAGAGTCTCTCACAAGGAGTGGGTTTTGAGTGTAGCTCGGTGCGTCCCATGTACACCTTCAAATCTCAGAAAGCCTACTTGCATTGTTCGCCCCATTGGAATTTTTTATTCCCTTTAGGATCTTGAAGAAGGGGGCACTTGTTGGAGGATTCTGAGATAAATATGTTCAGGGTTGCCACCCTCCTAGTCAGGCTCTGAATTTTTTTGATGTTTGTAGGTGGTTTCATGTTGAGAAGAGCCTGAACATGCTTTGGGCCAACCTTTATTCCCTTTTGGTTGACTATGTAGCCCAAAATTTTTCCTAATTGTACCCCAAATGGGCACTTTTTTGGGTTGAGCTTCATCCGTTATTTGCTGAGTTGAGGAAAGGCATCTTGGACGTCTGCAAGGTGGTCAGCACTATAGAGGCTTTTCACCAGCATGTCGTGGATATAAACTTTCATTGCTTCCCAATTTACCTTTTGAACAATCGGTTCACCAGTCGCTGGTATGTGGCCCCCTTGTTTTTCTTCCTGAATTGCGTCACCCGGTAGCAGTACATACCCTTGTCTGTTACGAAGGAAGGTTTCTCCTGGTCTGACGAGTACATGCTGATCTGATTGTAGCTAGAGTATGCATCCATGAAGCTGAGGAGGTTGTGTCTGGATGTTGCACCCATGATCTGGTCTATCCCGGCAGTGGAAAACTATCTTTTGGAAATACCTTCTTGAGGTCCGTGTAGTCCACGCAAACTCTCCACTTCCCGTTTTTCTTTTTAACCAAGATTGTGTTTGCCAGCCAATCGGGGTAGTGTGATTCCCTTATGATGCCAATGTTCAGTAGCCATTGCACTTCTTTGTTAATGATCTGGTTGCGCTTGAGCGTCACTCATCTCCTCTTTTGCCTGACGTGCTTTAGGTCCAGCCGGATTGATTGTCAATCAGTGTGTGATTATGGAGGGGTCAATTCCCACCATGTCCTTCGTTGTCCAGGAGAATATATCTATTTTTTCAAGAGTGTAGCTAACCGGTCTGCTAGCGTTCTGTTAAGGTTAGTATCTATCTAGACGGCTTTAGTGTTAGTTAGGCTATCTATGTGTACGATGACAGACTCTTCCTCTGGCTGCCCAGTGTTTGGCCATCCTTTCGGGCTGGAAGGAGGTTCGTCGTCCAGGGACGAAGATGGGTTGCCTGCATCCAAATTTGGGACCTTGTTCAGACTACAATGTCATGTTTCCTTGTCACCTGACTGCAACGTAATGACATTCTAGATCAGCAGTCTAGTCTACTCTAATTGTTCCTACTTCCCCATCTGTAGGGTATTTGAGACACTAGTACTGCGAGGAGACCACCGCCTCTATGTGGTGTAGCTAAGGTCGACCTAAGATCACATTGTACTCATAGAGGGCGTCCACGACCGAGAAATTTGTCATTAGGATCTTTTGCAGATTTGGCTGCCATGCGACTACTGGAACTTACTCGTTCTCACCAAGTAGTAGCTTTCCCGTTGAAGCCAAACACGGATTGATTGGCGGGAGTTAGCTCCTATTCTATCAAATGCATTCTGCGGAATGCGTCCAAAACACCGAGATAACAAGGGCGTCGTTGTGGGGGAAGTAGACTCCCCTCATGTCCCATTCCATGAATGTCAGGTTCAGAGCTGTTATTTCTTCTCAAATATGCTGGACAAGATGATCCTTGTAGAGGGACCCGAATTGCAGTGCCTCGATCAAACTTTTAAGTGAATTTTTAGAGTGATTCCCTTTCTTGTTTGCCCCATGATGGATGTAAATGATGTCAGGAGTTTTCTATTTGGCTTCATGTACAAACTTCTACTTTTCTCAAGGCTGCCTGTCCCCAAAGTCGATAAACTCTTTCAGTCATCCTTTTTGGACCCAATATTGGATCTCATTCCTAAGGCTTTTCAAGTATTGGGTGTCGTGACCTATCTCCTTGTCATAAGAACAATACTTGTTCTTATCATGTTTTGAGGGATACCCCATAAGCTTCGATGGCCATTTGATATCCTCCCAATTTTTCATGGTGGATAGGATGTCAAACAGATTGAAATTGAAAGGAGTGTAATAATGATACCTAGAGTTGCTGGTCTTGTTAGACTTCATTTGGCCAAACTCAGCCTGGCTAGGCTCCATTTTTTTTAAGGCTACCTTCCTCCTTGTCCTCGTCTTTATACCTAGTTCTAGAAGAGCGTTTGGCCTCCATCTCTTCCCTATTCCAGGCTACCAACATCTTCTTTAGGGTGATGCACTTATGTGCGCTTTTCAACATATATGCCATGTTTGTTGGGGGTTCCAGGGTGAGGAAGTTACATAATTGTCTTCTCCTGGGGCTGGAGGTGAAAGCGGTCATCGCTGCAACCATTGATCAGAGTTATCTTATCGTTGAAACGAGGTACGTACTCTCTGAGGATCTCACAATTCTTCTACTGTAGGCTGAGCAGATAATGGGGCTTTTTCCTTATCCATTGGCTCCCCACGAACCAGGTGATGAATGCCTTCGCCAAGACCTGAAATGAGTCGATGGATCTTGGCTGAAGGCTGTGGAACCAAGTCAATGTAGCCTTCTTCAGGTTGGTGGGGAAAGTCCTGCACAGAATGGTTTTTGTACTTTCCTTCAATGTCATCACATGGTGGTAATGGCGTAGGTGGTTCGACATATCTGACGTTTCGTCGTAGAGCTCGAGCTTTGAGGTGATGAACTTCTTCGGCAAAGATGTGTTCACAATCTTTTTAAAGAATGGGGAAACTATCAGATCGTACAGGATGTCTGGATTGGTCGCCCCCAACCGAAGTGGGTTTTCAACTACGGTTTTGTCTATCTTTGGGGCATGGTCCCTAAAGCCTCATTCGTCCCTCAGGTTTCCCTCCTGGCCAATTTTCTGGTCTTTAATGGGGAAGTTGTTGCTCACATGGAAACGTTCACTGGTGTCCTCTTAAATCAAGTTTTTCTTCGGATTCTCACCATTTTCAAATGGTAGCTATCGATCCTAGGTAAGCCTCTCCAACATCTGCGTGAGATGAGTCATGTGGAATAGAATTTGATATATGCAAGAGTCTGTCGCGACCGCCTCAGTGGCTCGGCCTTGTGGTTGATCTGCTTTCTCAATCGAATCGATTCGGCCTTGTAGTGGGACCTCCGCAGTCGAAGCGTCATATGACTCGGCATTGTTATTGTTAGCTCTGGATCTGGTGTTGGTGATCATGTCTCGAGACTCTGCCAGTTCAACAGAGCTTGTATGTTTGTTATAAGGAAAACTTGTAGTTTCTCACGAACAGTGCCAAACTAATGCGTTCAAATCCGTCCTGTCGATTTCTGACCTGCAAAATGAACAACAATGACCCAAGGACCACCGTTGTGGTAGCCGAAAGGCACTCTGATGATAAAGTCAGGTGACTGAGCAAGGATGGATATAAAATAAAATTTGGGGTTGCATGTGCATACCTTTCTCATCCCTTTTGTTCACCTTATATAGTGAGTATTTCACTCCTTTTACCGGCTCTATCTTCGAGGGCGTGATGGAGGGAGGAGATCGCGCTCAAGGTCTTACCCGTCCATGACTGAGTCTCCTTTGGCACTTTAACATTCACGTAATTTATGCATAAATTACCTTATAATTTATATTAGTTAGTGTTTCGAATTATGTATTTCATTCTAATTATTTAATTTTCGTGTTTTTATAGGTTTGGAAGCTTAAACGATGAAATCGAATAAATGCGCAATTCAGAAAGAGAACAATTATTTGATAGGTATGAATGGCAGTACAAAGTGACGAGTGAAATTGGAAGTCGCAATGATGATCACATGCCAAAACCTGACCCAACCAAACCCAAATTCACATTTTTTTCTTAACTTAAGCCCAAGCCCAACCAAAATCCACATTTATTTTCTTCTTCCTCCACACAACAGATCCCTCATTCTCTCTAGCTTGGCAACCACTACCAAACAGAGCCCCCTCACATTGTGCCTCTCTTCGTTGCCGCCATCATCGCCTCCCTCATCACACCTTCTCCATCGCGACACAGTCTAGCTAGCGAACATACCCTTTTTCCTATCCTTCACAACCACCTTGCCACAACTCATCTCGCCTCCTCCTCCTCACATCTCATTTCGTCCTCCACTAATCTTCATGCCATCTTATTTTTCCTCCCTTTGTTTGCAAACTAACAATCCAACCAAACACCCATCTCGCATCCCCTTATTCCTTCATCTTCCTCAAACATCTTTCTGCCTTCACACACAAAATACCATCACCCCACAGACCATCACCTGCAGCCTCTCTCTTGCAGTCACGATCACAGAAACATCATGTCACCTTGCAACAGATCACCACTTCACCGCCATAGCCAGCCATGTAGCATCTCATCTCCATCTTTCTAACTATATTTGCTACCTACCAAATTTATTGTAGACCGCTTCTTCTTCTTCTTCCTTTTTACTATGGTGCAATCTTTGTTGCTATACATTTTGCGAGATGTGATGAAGAAGAGATGAGGAAGGGGAGAAAGATGACAAATATTTGAAATTTTTCTCTTTGGTATTTGCACCTAACATTGTTGTTGTACCAACACACATCATCTGCATCTCTTGGGGAAGCGTGTTCATTGAGGAGATGATGGAGTTCACCCATGCAACAACCGCATTCATCACCACCATGAGTTTCTAAACCATTCGTTAAGACATAGATGATTCCTCAGCTTAGTAGAAATTTCTTTTGTATTTTATTGTTCTCTGATGCAGTAGCATTGGATTGATTTGTGAACAAACACATATTACATTCACCGTGTATGTCATGCATCCATGGTAGTTAGAATTATTCAATATTTTTGTTTAAGCATGTTTTATTCTTATTAGTTATACCTGTGATTAGTTGTGCCTTAAACATACAATTAATTCTAGGGGTATGCATCTTTGCTAAAGTCAATCCATTACTTTTATAATAATTGGTTTATCATGATCACATCTCGGAGACAATGAGAGATTATCATTTCTTATACTGCTCGAGTAAAAAGGGGACAATAATTGACATTTATATAATTTTATGAACTTGCTGGATGATTTGAAAACCTTTGCATCTTTCTTTTTGATTTTCAAACTAACTTCCAATTGTTTTTCTATTTTCCATTAGTTTAGAAATTTATGATTCAGTAACTCTTTTAAATTAGTCTAAATAGATTGTAGTTTTCAATTGTATCTTCAATCCTTGTGGGATTGGCCCGTTTTGCCATTTTCTACTAGTTAGATAACTGTGCACGGTATTACAATCAGGTTAAATTAGCTTATTAATTTAGGTTAGTAAAATTTGCATCAAGTTTTTGGCATTGTTGTCGGGGATTGTAACGATGCAATCGAAGTTTACGGTTTATTTTCACTAGTTTATAGTTTAGGTTTAATTTTCTTTGTTTAGGAACAGTGTTAGGAGTCACTTGCTTATTTGTTGTATTTGTTATTAGTTTGAGTTTTAATTTGTTGCATTTGTTTTACCGACAATCATAGACATGTATTCATAGGAGTTCTTGTTGGAACGAAGTGAAAAGCAGAGGCCGTGAAACACAAGCAAATAGGAATAATAGCAAAACAAATAAATACAAAAAAAAAGAAAAATATATAGATTGCATTGTGATATTTCTTTTCAGGTTACGATTCACAAGGACACTCTTATAGAAGTCAGCAAGTTGTCAGGTGGATAGTACTTTTGATCGACGACAACTTGACATCTAGCCGACATCGCAAGTAACCCGAAAAAGGTTCACGTTGGAAGTAACTTCTCCCTATCACATCTGCACGAGGTATCTATTGTCATTACTTGGTGGTGTAGTTGTTGTAGTTAGTATTGCATGCGAATTTGAATATTGGCATGAATGATTTGCAACTTTTGTGCCCTCTCGCGTGGATATGTTAACTACCATCTATTTTAGGGTTAGGAACCTAAGCCTTCACTATTTAAATTTTGTAGCAAGATATTTGTCTACGACAAGTTTCACACTTATAGAACCTCTCTTTGGAAATTTGAAAACTTAAAATAGTCAAGTGAATGAACATATCCTATCTTGAAATATTTCTAGAACTGGCATTACATTTTGAGCTGAAAAGTGGAAAAATAGGTAGGAACAATTTTGTAATGGCGGATTGATAGGAAAATATCGTGCTTCTCCCACGATTAGGTAAATTGAATGAATTTTAGCATTTTACTAGTAGTAAAACTCTAGGCTTGTTTGCCATTCCATTTTTTACCCATCATTTAGGGTTCCATTTTTTTTTTTTTTTGGAGTTAGATCATCTTCATAAAGAGGTTAGGTTTGCATTTAACAAAAAAAAACATTTCTAGGTTTTCCCTAATTGTCTACTGAGACCAATGAGATGGATGAGGAGAAGGCCTTTAAGGATTACTTCTCCCCTCTTTTCAGCAGTGCTCTATTTTGCATTGTCTTACTTGAGACAACTGCAAATAACTTTGAGCTCAAACCATCCACCATCCATTTTTAGCCTTCTTTCTACGATTTTAAGAAAAATGATACATATCTTCATGTCAAAAAATTTCTTGACATTTGTGTTGCCCTTAAGTACCCAAATTTTTTAGATTATTCGATCTGTCTTAGGTTGTTTCCCTTTTCTATGAAAGATAAGGCAAAGTCGTGGTTAAATTCTTTCGAGACATGAACCATCACAGCTTGGAATGCGATGTCAATAAAGTTTTTTGTCAAAAATATTTCCCCATTCATAAAACTAATGCCCTCCGAAGAGATATTTTTAATTTTCAACAAAAAAAGGGCAAACATTTTTATCAATGTTGGGAAAGGTTCAATGAACTCATTGTTTAGTGTCCCTATCACGGATTTGAGAAGTGGTGTTTAGTTCAATTCTTCCAAAACGCTTTAACCCTTCAAAACCGTCATATGATTAATGTCACTGGTGGTGGATCACTTATGAAATGAGTGCTAATGAGATTTGAAACTTCTTTGAAACTCTTTCTGAAATTCTCAACAATGGGATTATTCGAGAAAGGATTCTGACAGGCGTAAGGGTGGTATATATAAAGTTAGAAATACATCCATTCACTCCCTTTCTGCCTTAAAGCTAGAAGAAGTAATAACAGTTGTTATTACTATGGCTTAGCAAAGTTATGCAATTTTGAATTTGGCTCAACCCCTCCCTCCCACGAATGTTTCATTTGAGGTTTGTGTTGCATATTCGAGTCTTAGTCATTCCTAAGCTGATTGTGATTTGCAAAATAATTATCCTACATATTTTGCTAAGTAGGTCAATTCTTTTAATACTATTCGGTGGCCTGGTAATAATTAACAATCCAAATATTACAACTCAGGTTTCGCCAAGCATCCAAATCTATCCTGAGGTCATGGTCCATACCATGGGGGACCTATTGTCACCCAGGCTTTTGAAACTCTTAGCCTTGTTTGGCTTTAGTTTAACCAAATTCCTCTATACAACACATCCAGTTTAGAGAAGATGGTTAATCGTTTTATGCAGCGCACTAAAAGAATGCTTGAGCAGAATTCTCAATCTATATTAAAGTTAAAAGCCACGACTCAACACCAATATCAAGCCATCGATAAACTTGAGATATTTGTGTGCCAGATTGCTCAAATACTCCCACGTCAACAAGCTCTTGAGTCAGATGATGTTTTTGAGGTTAATATGACTGAGACTACTTTGCTTCCTGAGCCATTCCCCTCATCACCTTTTTAAGTTAGCTCGTTCGATGTATGCCTTCCTAATAACTCATGTATGAAGTCTGATTTTCAGTATTTTTTGGAGTCTTGCCTCGACTATTTTTACAATACAAATGACCCCATAATTCAAGAAATAGTCAGGGCATTATTGGAAGATGCATCTAATGAGATAATCCATACCATAGGTAGTATTAATTTCAGGTTGGGGAGTTGTTGAGTTGTCTAGCTCATCATCTTTGTGTAATTCATTTTGTTATGATGAGCATATACTAGCCGATATATCTGTAGACACACGTCTTTGCATCCCTTTTCAATTGACTGACTTTACTTATGTGGATCCCTTGTTTTTAAGTATGATTTTAGTGTCTACCATCCCATTGTGCAAAAGGTTAAATCTTCTGATTTGACACCTGACTTAGGATATCCCTTTTTAGGAGTAGGCAAAAAATCATTTGCTGGATATCACTGTATATGATCCCATTATGCTCCAGGTCCCTATGGATTTCCTAGGAATGTGAGTTCATTTGCATTAACTCTATGATTTTGCATGGTTCCCTCGAAGCTTTTGGTGTGCATTAGTGTATGTTGTGCTGCATGTAGTTGCTACCTTTTGTTGGATTGATTATCAACTTTTCAGGTTGTTGCTATTCAAGTATTTGACACTTTTGATCTAGTTTACATCATGGACTAAGTGTCTAGGTTTTGGGAAGGGTGTTTGCTATGTTATTCCTCTTCATTTATGGTACATCATTCGTGATGGAGAATATATGTCAGGTTGACGATGTCAAACCAAGCGCTCCTGAGAAGCAACCCGACTTCAGTTTTGTCATTATAGTTCGTCTGAATTGATTTTCTAGTTCTTTTTAGTTGCATTCCTCTCATACTCATTAGCTCCTTAACAGTTTTTTACTTACAACTGGTGCATACATATTTTTTTCGGTTGTGCAAATTTTTTTTTGTCATGTATGTGTTTTATCACTTTCTCATGATAAGTCTATAGTTCTTATGTTTTTGAGCTTTCATTGGTGGATGATCTCTTCGAAATTGGTAAAACTTCATCATAGTAATATCACTCTAACCTTCATTTTTTTCTTTTTCCTTCATTTGCCATGTTTCATTAAGGACAATGTTTGGTTTAGGTTTGAATGTGAGGTTTATGATTTTTGTCCAATTTTCAAAATTTTGAGCTGAAATGTATTTCACAACTATACCAATTAATTATTGTATTATACTCAATCTTTATTGAATACGTAGATGATTATGGTAATTGTGAAAAATCTTTGATATAAAAATGCGTTCAAAATCCAAAGTTCATTTCCAATGAAGAGAATAAGTTTTCAAGTATGCTTTTAAATTTGAGAAAATACATGCTATCACTTGTCACATTGATATATTAATAGAAAGTCATAAGGTTTGATATTATCTTTATGTTAAATACGTTTCATGAGATTTCAACTCGACTATAGTTATACTATAAATCAAGTTAGCATAATTTGAAGTTGATGACTAAGGTATTTAACTAGAAAACCTTATAATAATAGTGGAGACTTAAACCTTGTGAGTTTTGAGCCATTCTATTTTTCTTGAAGGTTATTCAATAAACTTTGATTTTTCTTGAGTCTGTACTATCTCGTTGATAATCTCATTATTCTTGTTTCTCTTATTGATTGCTTTGAAAATGACATTAAAATCGAATCATTACACTAAAACTTCTTGGTTTATTTAGTTGAGATATTACACTACCGACTAGATTTTAGGAAGTGATATAAGTATTTTTCTTTGAACTGTTTTTTAGCCTTTTGGCCTACCTAGTAATAAATATATGTTTGCAGCCATTTTGAGCCTTTGAATATAATTTTCTTTCCTAACATATTCTCCATTACCTAATCCAATTATGGAGTAATACCCCATATTATTTTAATCCCTACCCAATTTCTCTGAGAATGTTTATGATTAAATCTATGTTTGGAACAGACAAATAGAAAGAGGTAAAACTAGATATTCCGATGTTGAAATGTTTTATTGTGTAGAAAGGGAAAAACATGTCATTGATAGAAAAAAAATAGAAAAAACTTTGATGCTTCAAAACAAAATAAAAAAATGTGATGAAGAATTTCGATGGAAGAAAAATTAATCGTATACAACATTGGTTTATTCTTCAGTGCCCTATGTATTTATAAAAGGGTGTATTCATTCTTAGAGAAGTTTTGTACATCATTTTTCATTATTGTTAGCCATATTCAAAGCCTCATTACAACCTAATAAAGACCTAATTGATCTTAAGTAAAAGATCAGTCCGTAGATGTGGTGATTGAATAGACAAGAACTGTGGTGTGTGATTCAACCTTCTCAAAAGTAATTGATATTCCTGTCCATGAAATCATGTTCATTTCGTTCTTTGAAAAGTCTAGTTTTCATGATAATTATATGTGAGATGTTTTTGTTTTCATAATTTACTTTTCTCCCCAAATATTAATTGAGTGACAAATATCAAATCTCTAAGTTCTTTATTTATAAGCGACATGAGATATTTGTAGTTGAAGCGTATTTTCTAAAGGCTATCTAGTCATGTCTTTACTATGAAATAGAGAGTTATGTTGATAAGGCTATGCACACACACTTCGAGTTGAAAACGATGATGAAATTTATGTAACCTTTGGATACTATTAATGGTTATCAAAGTTTGTTGATATACTATTGTGACACTATTAGTTTGTTGTTTTTTAACAAAAAATTGGCAATTAGATGATTACTTTGAGAAAAATAAATGAGAGTAACCATTTTTTTTAGAAGGTAGGTTTTTTTATTGAGTTAGTATTGTTTGTGGGTAACGTTTCTGAAAATCCTCACGAGGCTATAACTCGTCCACTAGAGGTAATCTAGGGGTTTAAAACATTGTTTCACAATTAAGGTAAGTATAACCAATGATTTCTGTGAAAATGAGTTAAGATTTAATTTTTTTGTTGTTTTGCTCGACGACTAGCAAAATTAGGTTTTTGGTGTATTTGATATTTAAATAATTTATAGATAAATTACCTTATAATTTATATTAGTTAGTGTTTCAAATATTGTATTTTATTCTAATTATTTAATTTTCGTGTTTTATATGATTGGGAGCTTAAACGATGAAATCGTATAAATGCACACTTCAATAACAATTATTTGACAGATTCGAATGACGGTACAAAGTGACGGGTGATATTGAAAGTCGCCACAATAATCACATGCCAAAAATCTACCCAACCAAACCCAAATCGACCTTTTTCTAAACCTAAGCCCAAGCCCAACCAAAATCCCTATTTATTTTCTTCTTCATCCAAGCAACAGATCCCTCCCTCTCTGCCTTGGCAACCACAATCAAACAAGCCCCCTCTCCTCGTTCCTGTCTTCTTCGTAACCATCATCGCCCCCTCATCTAGCCTTCTCCATCGCGAAACAGTCCAGCTCGCAAACATACCCTTCTCCCTCTCCTTCACAGCCACCTCGCCACAACTCATCTCGCCTTCTCCTCCTTACCTCTCATCTCATCCTCTACTGATCTTCACGCCATCTTCTTCTTCTTCCCTTTGGTTGCAAACTAACAGTCTAACCAAATACCCATCTCTCTTCCCCTTATTCCCTTCCACTTCCTAGGACCTGTCTCTGCCCTCACGTACATAATACCATCACCCCACAGACCATCGCTTGCAGCCTCTCTCTTGTAGTCACGATCACAGAACCTTCATGTCACCTTGCAACAGATCTCCACCTTGCCGCCATAGCCAACCACACAGCATCCCATCACCGTCTCTCTCTCCTCTTCATCACATCTTGCAAAACGCATAGCAACAAACATCACACCATAGCAAAAGGGAAGAAGAAGAATGAGGGAAAACATCTTTTTTGTACCACCACATAACATCCACATCTCTTGTGAAAGCGCATTCGTTGTGGAGGTGATGGAGTTCACCAACACAACCGTCGCATTCATCACCACCATGGGTTTCTAAACCGTCCGCTAAGGCGTAGATGATTCATCAGGCTTAGTAGAATTTTCTTTTGTATTTTACTGTTCTCTGATGCATTGTATGGTTTAACATTGGATTGATTTGTGAACAAACACATATTATTTTCACAGTGTATGTCATGGATCTATGGTAGTTAGAATTTTTCTATGTTTTTGTTTAAGCATGTTTTGTTCTTATTAGTTAAACCTGTCATTAGTTGCATCTTAAACAAACAATTAATTCTAGGGGTTTGCATATTTGCTAAAGTCAATCCATTACATTGATATAATAATTAGTTTATCATGCTCACATCTTCGAGACAATGAGAAATTCTCATCTTAGTATTGCTTGAATAAAAGGGGACAATAATTGTCATTAGTATAATTTGTGAACTTGCTGGATTAGTCAATCCATTTGCTTTTCTATTTTCCATTAGTCTAGAAATTTATGATTGCGCACAATAACCCCTTTTAAGTTAGTCTAAATAGATTGTAGTTTTCGATTGTATCTTCAATCCTCGTGGGATCAACCCATATTTTTCATTGTCTACTAGTTAGATAATTGTGTACTTGCGCATTACAATCGGACTAAGTTAACCTATTAATTTAGGTTAGTAAAATTTGCATCACACTTGACTCTGTTTTGGAACTTTATTGGACCAAGAGTTGTACAAATGGATTTTTGGCTTGTTATAGCTTAGAGATCGGTATTCTGCTTTATTGTCTTGGGTCAAGCTCCAAAATTTGCACCACGTTAGGCTCACGTGATCTGGGCTTGGGCGCATCACTTACAGGTTGAACAATGATTAGGCTGAGCTAGGCTGGATCTGGTTTGGGCCTGTTTAGACCAAACTGAGGCCTTTCTGTATTAGGGTTGGTCTGTGCCACGTGTATGGTTGTGATCAGATGATTGTTTGATGTCTCATCAATCCACTTTTCCTCTTCGACAACAAAATGCTCAAACAATGAGCATATATCAAGCGATTTCGACTTGTTTGACACATAAGGAGTATTGGAGTGTAATGATCATAGATAATCTCTTTGGGTTGATCATAAATATACATTTGCTATTTTTATTTATCTGTTGATTTATTTATCACTAATATCGATGATATATGCAACCTTGAGCATTAGCCATGAAAAAATGGTATAATCTAGTGCATGCAGGTGGTGAAAAACATAACACAATCTTGCTATTAACTCGATGGGATCCATTTATATTTACAAGTGGAGATGACAATGGCTAAGCTAAGCTAATCTCCAATATCTCACTACCGAAACTTTGAATCTATTGAGCTTTGGGTTTTTCACTCGAGTATCAAAATCTATCTTCATATTTCAAACAAAACTCAAATTTGACTTTTGAGTTTACCCAATCGAGATGCTCTAAGAACCTATATTAGGTTACAGTGATTAATCATTAATTTGATCTGATCCTGCCTAGATAGCTGAGAGGAGTGGTTTTGTTACAGTCCACTTGTGCAAAATTTCACCAAAAATATCATAGAAGACTATCTGAGTTCTCATCTCACTGAGCTCGACAGACATGAAACCTTGTCCATCATAATACAAATGCATTCCATCTTTATTCAGTTTAGATGTATCACCCCTCCATGCTTTTGATCCGCCTCCGCTAGTCAGGAATTGTATTGGACTGCCATTAATGAAAGAAAAAAAAGTTAATCAACAACCATTACTAGCCAACCACTTAATTAACAATAGAATTCCGTTTTTTCAATTGAGTTGATTAACCTGTCACTGCTACTGATGTGTTGCAGGCAATGGTCGTGGCCATTTATGTAGAAATCCACATCGTTAGCCTGCGTACAGATTTCATACTAGTGTTAGCAGAGAGCATCAGTAAAGATTTTTGCTAATCTATTATACTTTCTGACTGTTTGAAGAATTTAATCACCTTAAGCAATGGGAGAAGTTGCTCTACAAGTTCACTGGTGTCACCGTGTTGTCCTGCACTTCTGATGCCATGGTGACCTACTACTACTTTCCAGTTTGCCGTTGATTGCCTCAGTGCCAAATCCAAATCCTATTTACACGACCAACAAATTTAATTAATTTAATTAAATCCTTCATTTTGTTTTCATTTTCCCGTGATATTGACAAAGTAATCGTGTGATGTATGAATCAAACCTTTAGAAGGTTGGTGAGGTAAGCCTTTCGAGGAAGTACACCGCTCCAATCGTATGAATGGTTCCCTGGATTCTCAAAATACTGGTCTGCAAATGGGCTTGTATCTACAAAAAAGAAATCCACAATTTCTACAAGAAATTGCAATCCAATTTATCAATGAAATAATAAAAATGTCCAATAAATAGAAGAATAGATTTGCAAGGAAATCAACTGCCTTCACTTACCTGCATTAACCACATAGGATCTCATGCAAAACCATCTGCTATCAAGCTTCCTGAGGATAGGATCTAATTGTGCTTCAACATTTCCTCTGTAGTCATGGTTGCCCAAAACTGAAGCAATTCCATTTGGCGATCAATCACAAATGGACCTTAAAAAAAAAAAAAAGATATATCTGTAGGTAGATGATCACAATTATTTAGCTTACCACTGTACCATTGTTTTTGCAAACTCTTAGCTGTATATATGTCGGTAAATGATTCCTGGAATGCTGGATCATCTACTCCGGTTAATCCATTGTCGTAGAAATTATCACCATTTGATATTACAAAGTCTATATCTAGTTTTTCTCCAATCCTTCCCATCTGTAATATAAACAATATTTTTCAAATCATTATTAGTCCATGTATGCAATATATTTTGTATATAAGAAATAAAATATTTCAGGACTATCTTAATTATAAAGAAATCATATTCACAAAAAGATTAGCAAATTTTGAAATTTTAATACAGAAAAAGAAGGGACCTGAAAGGCGACTTGGGATTGATTGTAGGTCCCTCTTCTCCCCCAGTCTCCCACGACCAGAAAACTAAGTGTTCCGTCACGTTTGGCTGGCTGTGAAAATATTTGCAGCTCCGCGAAACAACTCCAACTGATCATTAGAAGCATTGCCAGAGCCATGGTGGCAGAGGATGCAACTGCTGATGATTTATCATATAAACCAATAGCCATGGCTCTGAGCATCAGGGGATCAATGGGAAAGGATCAAGGAAACCTCACAAACAATTACAAAAATCACACACGCACACTTTATTCAAGAAAAACAAAATTTATTCAGCAGTTTTTCTTCTTCTTTTCAATATATAAAAAGAAGAAGAAGAAGAAGTAAAAAGAGGGATCAATGTTTTGAAATGAAATGTAATCACTCTTGTTCTTTTATAGTCTTTGTTTTATTTGTTAAATATAGTTTACTACAAAAATGAGAGAAATATTGAGTCAGTATGAACCATTCTATGCTTAGAGGCTTGGAGGTTATTGCGGGTGGGCAATCACAGTTACACCATTAGCATTTTAGCAAATTAAGCAAATAAAGGCAGAGCAGAGTGGGATGGAATAAATGGATTAAGATAAAATTTATTTAATTTGGTAGTTAAATAGATAAATAAAAGCACAAATGGATTGAAAGCAAAGCGATGGATCTGCTTCATTAGGGGATTGGAGTTTTCGGTAACCAAAAACAAACTGCCTGAGTCATTAGTGAGTAGACCATGACAATGGTGATGCTACTTTAGGATTCACTCGCTCAGTCACATACTATTTCAAGATCAAAATTAAGATCCATTTAATTTTGAACCAACATTTGGGACCTATTTTGCATTTCCATACACTATTTTTCAAGTTAAGAGCTCAAATTTTCTACTGACTTTAAAATCACTTAATCAGTCAGTTGGTTACAAAATTGAAAAAGGAAAAAATTTGATTTCAGTGACTTTGGAGAAAAGGCACTCATGTTTTAACCTCAATATAATTTGTATACATTTCATTTAGAACACTTGTGTTAAAATATTATACCAACCTTATCCCTACAATGATATTCACAATATGAATCTTCCAGCACATATGCTGGGCAACCATAGGTATGTAAATTAGCCAACACACACTCACCACAATTCACCCAAATGAATAGTGAATTGTTTTATATTCACTTTTCAATCATGCCCTTACAATATTCTCATTTTTACACTTTAAAGACAAAATGTGTTTTGAGTTTTGTTTAATCTATTTCATGATAGTTAATAGAGATTTATGCTACTGCTTTTTCTCAAACTCCAAATTTTCAACACACATGGTTGATTGATGGGACCTAGGGATGGCAACGGGGCGGATTGGGGCGGATTTGGACAAATCCATCCCCGCCCCGCTAGAGATCATGGATATCCAAATCCGCCCCGAATATCCGTTTACCATATTTTGTAAAAACCATCCCCGAACCGAACGGATTGGCGGATATCCGCCCCGCCCAAAATACCCGGAAAAAAAAAAAAAAAAAAAAAAAAACAGACTCACATATCGAACCACAAAATTTACAAAAATAACAGATTACAACATTATACATATTTGATTTTTGTGAGATCATACAGAAATTACAAAAAATTCCAAAAATTACAAACCATACAAAAAATAACAAAAAATTCCAGAAATTACAAACATACAAAAATTAACAAAAAAAATAAAAAAATTACAACAACTTCAAAAAATTCGAGGATCTCAGATCAGATCTTGAAATCTAATCAGATCAGATCATGATCACATCTTGATCAGATCTTGACTTGATATTGATCAGATCAGATCTTGATCTCTGAGATCAGATCTCGACTGATCTTGATCAGATCAGATCTTGATCATATCTTGATCAGATCAGATCTTGATCTTGATCTTGATCTTGATCTTGATCTTGATCTTGATCTTGATCAGTTCAGATCCTATCTCAGTCTCAGATCCGATCTTGATCTCTTGATCTTGATCTCTGAAGGGGGAGATGGAAGAAACCCTTTTCTGTCGAGAGCAGGGAGGCAGATCGCAGCGTGAGGGGGGAGCAGGGAGCAGCGAGCAGCGAGGATCTCGGCGTCTCGCGGCGTGAGGGGAGCAGGGAGCATCTCGGCGTCTCGCGGCGTGAGGGGAGCAGGGAGCAGGGAGGATCTCGCGTCTCGCGGCGTGAGGGAGGGCGAGGTGGTGTGCGGTGAGTGAAGGAGTCGCTCTGTGAGGGAGGGAGGGAGTCGCTCTGTGAAGGGGAGGTGGTGTGCGGTGAGTGAGGGAGTGGGAGGGAGGGAGGGAGTCACTCTGTGAGGGAGGGAGGGAGTCGTGAGTGAGGGAGTGAGGGAGGGAGGGAGTCGCTCTGTGAGGGAGAGCTTGGTGAGTGAGGGAGCGATTGGTGTGAGGAAGGAAGTTAATCCCTTTATATAGATAAAGGGTAATTTTGTAAATTCGTTAGTTAAACGGATATCCGCGGGGCCTGCGGGGCGGATATGGCCAAATCCGTATCCGCCCCGAATAGTGAACGGATATTTTTTGGATACCCGAAACCACCCGAAAACCCATTCAGCCATATCCAAAACCGCCCCAAACGAATTGGGTGGGGCGGATATCCGTGAATATCCGCCCCACTGCCATCCCTAATGGGACCACCCATGTCCACAAAAAGGTTAAATATAGTGCACTTTTATAGTGATACAAATGCCCTCAAACATTATCAAATATTCCTCTATTTTATGATTGTAATTTTTATTTTATTTTACTGTCATGAAAACTATGTACAATTTCAAAATTTTGAAACTAATACTCTAAAAATTATATGGTTTTGAATGAAAATGAAGAATGTTGAATATCGACAAGTGTAGCGTGGAGTGTGGTACTAGTAAACTACATAACTCACGCTCCCCTTAGGAACAGTAAAAAAGAAAAAAGTATCTTCAACTTAATATTTGAGGAACAGTAAAAAAGAAAAAAGTATCTTCAACTTAATATTTGAGTTATCAATGTTGCCCTTCCAAACTATAATTTATTAATTACACATTCATTAATTACACTCAAGGTCTTAATATAATTTATTCAAAGCCCTTTAATTTATCTATAAATTATAAAAAGACTCTCACATTTAACTTTTTTATTTCTTCTTTTAAACATTCATTAATTACACCCAAAGCTATAACATAATTTATTTAAAGTCATCTACTTTATCTATAAATTATAAAAATAAAAAATAAAATAAAAAAATATCCTCACATCTAACTTTTTGATTTTCTATCAAAGCCCGTCCATATAAACATTCATTAATTATACATAATCCCTTAACGTAATTTATTTCAAGTTCTCCAATTATTTATAAATTATACAAAGCCCCTTATATCTAATTTTTTGATTTTTCATTTTACCTTCCACATTTATATTTTTTAACCAACCCTTTCAAACGTTGATTAATGAATAGTAAAATGTGTATATTATCAACCTAATTTTATGTTTTCAATTTTGCCCTCGCACAAATTAACAATATCCATCATATCCCCGTCTTCTTCCTCCCTCTCTATCATCCTTCTCTTCTCCATCGCTATTGATCCCCTTCTTCCTCACCTCCCCCCTCTCTCTGTTTTGCAACCACCGCCACCCCCTTCTTTTTCCCTCTCTGTAATATTTACGTCCATTATTTATGCGCACGTAATGTGCTTCCACCCCTAGTGTATTTACCACGCAATGTTTAAATATGTAATCAACACATAATCATAAACAAAACACGAAACAACATTCAAACTCGTACAACCCTATAACCGTTATTGCTATCTTAAACTAAAAATACTAGGTCACTGACACAATAGCAAAATAAGACATGAAAATGTAGAAACTGAACAAAAAATCAAATTAAAATATAATAGAGAGAGAACCCATATGTAAATTTGCAAAGGCTTCATAGTGATAACTTGCAGTCCCCCATTTAATTAGCCCGAGTGCATCCTTGGCAGTTAATAACTTAAAGCCAAGATATTTTAGCCCTAAAACGATACTCTTTACTACATCAGAATATTTCATTATAAATCGTGATACTCAAGTCTAACTTCTGCAACACATCCACCTGAACTAATAAATTCAATAAATCATCCAGAAGCCATTGCCCTTTCATCATATAAGGAATACTGAAGCTTACCAAGATGACAAGGCTGCGAAATGAACACACATGACTACTCTAGACTTATGATTTTACTTTAATCCAGGTCTTATGTGATGACAACAATGTGGGGAAATGTAACACTAGACACGTGCAGTGAATGTGTGTCAGCTGTGTTGCGTCTCTTTGCTACAAGAGGTCTTCAAGTTGACAAATGAAAGAGCGGCAACACATAATAACACAAACCTTTTCACGAGTACCATGTCAACTGCCACATACAAGAAGACCAGCAGACTTGTACACAAGAAAGTAACAAGGTCACCATCATCTGAAGTGAAAACTTTTACATAAACATCATTACTATAAAAAGTCTGAACGTGTTACTTTTAGTTGGATTTTTTGTCCATTTCAGAGCGATGAACTCGAGAAGCAGAATAAGCTAAGAATGTAGATCCAGTAATGCTTAATGAGTGCTTGGCTAAGTCCACGCTTTTTCTTGTCACCAGCCAGATTACCCAGAAGAACCCAATCCAACCTGTTCATTATTTATAAATTACTTAGGATTCAGCAATAATAGAATAATGACTGACATTAAATATCTCAAAATCACCAACTAATTGAAGTCAAGATCATGACTAGAAAAGGAGCCACATCATAATCTAATTTATGAGACGTTTACATTCTATACTATGTAGCAAGGAAAGAAAAGGGCAGTAAACAAAATATGTTGAATTGGGTGTGGTACCTGTCACTATTAAAGAAACAGTAATAGTTGAGATAGTTGCAGTAGAAATAACAAATGCAGCCATCATCAGGGCCCCAACATAGATTGCTGCCAAGGAAGCAAAGACGAGTGCTAAAAAGCCTCCAGCAGCAGCTAAAGATACAAGGAGAGAGAAGATAATTGCACTGGCAGTTGCCACAACAAAGACAACCATAAAAACCAGTAATCCTGTCACAGCCAAAAGGATAATTGACCCAACCTGCAAATTATCAAGGAAAATTCAGACAGATCTCATTAGAAAAGAACCCCAAAAAAAGATCTCTCAGATGAAGCAATGACCATAGATGATATTATGTGTCATTCAACAAACAAGGCTTGACATACCGTAAATGAAGAGGGTCAACTATTAGAAGAATTCGACTACTTATTGAAATAATACAATCTATGGGGCATGAAGTGTTAGCCATACAATCATTCTATGGTCATTGCTTGTGGAAACAATTAATAAAGTTGTTAATCCATCAAGCAAAGACAACTTGCATGATGGTCACTCTTCTACAGACCAGATATGTAAAATAGTAAATCATTTTAGAAAAACAAGTTAAGTTCAAACTTTAAAAACAGTGGCCAGTCAAGAGACTTGCAAGGAGGGACTCATTTCCAAATATGCAGTTACAACTGTCAAGTAACTAACTAGCAGTTGAATACAGCAAAAGAGGTTGGATGGTTTTGAAACATTTTTTCTTTTAAAATTTAGAATCTAGGTGAGTAATGGGTGAAAACGATGGTTTCTTCCTCTATATCACACAAGCTACACCTTTTACAATGTCCAGTTGCACCAATGAGAAAGTCTAAAAGCTAGATTCCTGTGTTTATGTTTGCCTCAGAACCCATGAAGAATTGAGAAGTGGCACCACTCTTTTTAAGAAACGCATTAAAAATATCTATAAATCTATTGGAGCACACTGTCTACTCAAAATCAAATTTTGTTACCATTTAGAGTATGTAGTTCAATAGTTAATTGGACCCAGGTGCGATATAACGTTTATCAAGATCAATCGAGTTACTCGGCCAACATTTTATAAACATAATTTTCTCTAACCATCTAAGTAATGTGTACCATAAGGGAAAAAAAAGGAAAAGAGAAATAAAGATTAATGCATGTCAAAGTAACAAACATTACATGTCAAAACTGAAGGCAATTATAACAAAATAAAAAATTGTAAAGTTACGATGCCCCTCTTCTTTATTTTTGCTTGCTATCAAACTATCTTTTCTTCCATATTTTTTAATATATTATTTTCGATATTTCTTCTCTCATCTCTTTTCACCAGTGTTTTAAAAAACGCTAGGCGGGGATTATCATTTTCAGTTGAGAGACCCAACAAGTTGAAAAAAGAGAGAAATGTTAGGAATAGAAGGATAAGGTATGATAGAAGAGAAAATTGGATATAGGGTTCTCAGGCAAAGTGTTGCATTTGCCAAAATGGCTTTGTATAAAAATAAAATAAAAAAATAATGTTATGTGGTTTTAGTAATGGATATTGTAAAATATAGTTTTGTTCTAGTGGAAAGCATGGGAAGAGAGAGAGGTGAAGGAAGAATGTAAAAAATAAATAAATAAATAAATAAAAGTAAAAAATCGATACAAACTATTTTATAAACAAGTGGCTGGGAATCCTTTGTTGTCAAGTAGGCACTAGTTAGCAATAATTGTATGTGTTTGGAACTCATAATTGAGGTTGGCCCATATGCATAACACATGAAAGGTATTTGTATTCCGATATTAAATTATGTGTGACTCCTCTCTTTTACCATTTCTACAATATTATAATTTCCTGTGAATTGGTTCCCTATCTCGTCACGTAGCACATGAAGTTTCAATGGGGAATCTAACAACCAACTTACTTTTAGCTAGTTACTAGTAAGAATACTACATGATACATCTACTGACACTATTGTGATAAATGTTTTTCAAACATGATTAAGACAGTTTTGTATCTTTTTCATGGTCATCGTTGGTGTGAAGTTAATCGAGCCTTGGGAAAATAGAAAAATGAAATCTAAAGTTGCTCTCCCTTATTTCACAGAATATTGCTCTGTCGGGCTTAGTCTTAATTTAGGTCTTCTAGGCCAATGGGTCAGACCCATGCACCATTGGGAATGGGAGTTCAATACCTTATCCCACTACCTTCATCTTTTTATTAACACCCTAATTTTAAAGGGTATTCACTCATTTTTGGCTTTTATTAAAACCTTAATTTTAATGGGCCTTCACTCATTTTTGGTTGCGGCTAGGAGATTGAAATAAAAAGAGTTGAGAAAAGAGAATTCCCCATTCACAGATCTTCTTCAAAACCCAGAAAAAAAAAATGGTGTTGAGAGCTGCAATTTCTTCACTTTCACCTTGTCGCTAGAAACTTTGTTCAGCTCAAGTGGGCAATTTCATTTCACACTCTCTTTCTTCTTTTTTCTGTTTCTTCTTCGGTTATTACATGTACAACCCCAGAATATATCCTCTATATCTGACACCGCAGACAACAAAACCTAACTAGAAGCCTTTGTGACTGATCAATGTCTCTTAAGGGATAGGTTTCCTTAATAGATTAATTGCTTCAAAATCCATACCCTCAATTTAGAACAATGGGTTTGGTTGGAATTGTTCCTAGTAAGTTTACATTGACGAACTTTGATTCACTGTTATTGCCATGTGAATTGGGTCAATGTCGTGTTTGTGGGTTTCGGGGATAGAATTGAAGGGGGATTCAATCCAGATACTATTGTTTTTAATTCTTTGACAAAGGGTTTGTGAGTGGAGGACAAGGTTGATGAATTAGTTGAGTTACTTAAGAAAATGGTGAAGTTAAGGTATCCACCTCATGCAATTACGTATGGGTTTGTTGTAAATAGGCAAAGTTCTGTCAACCTTTGAGTTCTTGAGGAAAATGGAGCAGAGGACGTGTGCACGGACGTGTATGCATTTGCAAGTCTGCGTGGTGTGCATGCCAATCTGTGACTTTTCTCTCTCTATATGATATTTTTGTTTGATTATGATTACTAAATTGTATTTGTGAAATTGTTCGATGTTAGTTGAAGTGAGTAAATACTCACTCTAAATGCTACTTTTATTCTAAGTATTTATTTGTGAATAAAAATCTTATTTAAGCACGTTTGAGGATTTATAGTATTATGTTTAGTATATAACTATCGTTGAATTTTTATACATGTGGAGTGAACAATATGTTTGAAACAAAACCATTAAAGTATTTATTCTACAGAAATTAGGTAAATAGATTATGTAAACAGTATATGAATATAGCATTAAATACATTTTTTTCTAAAATTAGATGTATACATGATGAGTTGTGATAACATTTGCAAATGTAGATTTTGCTACATGTTCACCATAGAGGATGAAGTTGTTGATTTGGAATTAATTGGTGAGGATTCATCCTTTGATGAGATGAATTTGGGTATTTGCATTGTTATGTGAATTGACTTGCTAAGCTGAGTTTAATTTTTAAGCGCTTTTCCTAATTTTTAAGCTCTTCTCCAGAACTCCAAAAAAAATGTGAAAAGAAAAGGAAAGAAAAAGTAGATTAACTAGAAAATATGATTTTAGCATACAGACTTGTTTGTATGTTGAGTATTATCATTTTATTATACAGACTCGCTTATATATACTAGGAACTCTGATCAAGTGAGTTCGGATGTACGTATAATTATTAGAACATACTTGCCATGAAAAAAGACTTTGGTTTTGATGACATGACGCTCGAAGTGGCACCCCACTTTGGACATGCACGCACCTATTGGCTTTGAAGGCAACATAGTCATTACTGGATGAAGTGTGTTCGACACAAGGGAAAGTTGTGGAAAAGAAGAGAAAAATTAGGGCAGTAACGAAAATGGCAATTTTACCATAACGCGCAATTGGTACTAATTACTCTGTTAGTATATAAATATGAGTGCCTTGAAGGAAGAAACTGAATTGCTCATTCAATCATTGAATGAGAACTACATGTCTTTCTTAAGGTAAAATGTTTATTTGTTGGTATTTCATTAATCGTGTATTGGAATTAAGTACAAGTACGATAAATATTTATGATAGGAGCAGTTCAATAACTACATGTCTTTGAGGTGTTGTTTCTTTTAGATATAACTTTATGTCATGGCATGTAAATTATTTTCTTAATTAGAGACGATGATTACTCATACTAACTACATCGCTGACCCAAGTGAATTTTTACTTCTTGGGTACGTTCTCATAGAAACGTAGCCAATTAGCATGTCTCAGATTTAGAGAGTTGGGTGGCATTGATGGAGGTTTATTGTGTCAGTAATCATCTTCAATGAGTTTCCTGGTTAAGAGTCTCTGTGTTTACTTCAACTTTGTAATAAATATTTAAGTTGTTAAATTTTAGTACTTTGTTGTTGTTGGATTCAAGTAATGTATATAATATTTTTTTTTTTTTAAATTTCGAAAAAAATCAGGGTGTGACAGGATAGGATGGTGTCATTAGCGGATCTGAAGTTCGCTTGTCACGGGCTTTGAAACCTTCAATAAGAGTCATAATCAGCCCTCAAAATTATTTGAGTTAATGTCTAGGCACTTAAAATTGTTTGAGTTAATGCCCTACCACCAAAGAGAAAAGGAGTGAGAGGGGCCCCCTAGACGGAAGCCCGTAGCCTTGAAGAAATCTTTAGGAGAACCATTAATCTTTGAGCAAAATCCTCACCCAACTCCATTTCTGCCCAAATCCCATCCTATTTAAGCATCCTAATTAAGTTTGGGGAAGCAAGATTTGTTAAATTAAGTGGGAGAGTCAATAATTGGTACGTTAACTCCACATTCTCTACAACAATATTCCCAAATTCACTTGACAAATCTGCAAGAGAAAAATATATACTTGATGGATTCTGGGTTGCTCACGTCTGCTGCTCACAACAAAATTATCAAATATAAACCCCTTCTTGCAATGTTATCAATGGTAAGCATCCTTCTTTGACCAATGACATGAAGACAGTTTACACTTGGGGGCACTTCATTCATTAAGTTTTTTGAAGTCAAAGTCAATGAGTTGGTAATTTGTTGCCTATGGAGTTGCATGAATAGGAACTTGTGACAATTGTTCACCGAAAACTGCCCTCGTGGATCATCCCAACGCCAACTATCCTCGTCCGGTTTCAAAATGATCACCTGGATTTTCTAAATGAAACAATGAGACAGATCAGACTCGGGCACTCTCTTTCTTTACTACCCCTTCAAAAGCCAGATCCTAATTCTCTCTTTCTTTACTACCCCTTCAAAAGCCAGATCCTAATTCCCTAGGGTTGCTTGGTTTTCACCACTAGGACTATAAAATTGTGAGTGTGCCCTTTTGGCACAAAGACCTATTGAACATATCTCCAAACTCCTCTTTGAAGTGCTTGTCATGCATGACATATCCACCCAAAAATCAAGTCGTTGCCCATTCTCAACCTTATGAGAAATATGCTTCTCAAAACTACTTTAGACCTATTGAACATGTCTCCAACCCCCTCTTTGAGGTGCTTGTCACTGAACCAAATAACCACCCAAAAATCAGGTCGTTGCCCATTCCCAACCTTATGAGAAATATGCTTCTCAAAACTACTTTTGTGGTTCACGATTGCACTTCAAAGGGCTCTTTCTTCAACCCCAAATTACTAAAGCCACTTCAATAACAAGAGACTTGAATGCTTAGACTCCCTTTCCTCTTTGGATCGGACATATATGCCCATTTGATTCAGTGAAATTACTTAGTTGACTCAGTTATTCCCCACAAGAAACTTCTAAAAGAAATTTTGATATTGTTTTCTGATGGTTATATTATCATAAACACCGGTACGCCTGGAAACATTTCTTCCACCTCAACTCCATTCAGAATATCCTTCCAGTTTCTATGAACTATGATTATGTTGTAACCTGAACAAATTGCAAAAAACTATCACAATAGGTCATACCAATAACTTTGCAAAGCTTTTATAAGCAATGTAGCTAAAAGGCAAAAGTTATGCACCTCCTCAAAATACTTGGTCTCGATTTACCTAGGCTAAAGCCAAAAGGTTGTAAGCAAAAGGTGTAGTGCTACAAAAAGTAAAAAGTCAGCAGGGCCTTCTGTTATTTCTAATTAGACTATGACCAAAATCATGAAGATGGGTTCTGTTATTTATAATCAGACTATGACCAAAATCATGAAGATGGGCTCAGTTCTACGGAGACTATATTTATGATAGATGATTTTTTCTTTGGGTTGATTTTGAATAATGTTTAAAGTTTAAACTCAGTATATTATGGTAGTTGTTGTCTTATCGACTTGTTTTATGGTTGTTGTTCGATTATGAATAGGCATGCTTCAATTTGTCTTTGGATAAATACGACTCTAAATTACATTCGGATTTATAAATTATATGAATCTTGACAAAAGGGGAGAACAAACGGTTTGCCTCAAATGCCTAGGAGCAGTCCACTTATGGAAGACATGTACGATATTCTAATTTGGAAAGTTCCTCATTGGACTTGACTTGATTGAAGAAGCTAATGGTGAATTACTGTATTATGTTGGGCACTGAATGCCATGTTGTGTCATATGTGCTGCAATATGTATATGCTGAGTTGTGTTGCACACATGTGCTACATGGCGATAAGAATTCTATGGACCCTCTCTGGCATTGAAAGTGATGCATCCTCTCACACTTCAAGCTTTAAGAACCCTTGCTTGTTTCACATCAAAGCAAAAGGTGCTACATCCAAATCACACCAATGTTTTCCTGAGGGGAATTTGCAGAATTCTTATTGTGGTGGGATGCGTGTCTGCTACACTGTTTGTTAGAAAGATGTGCCACATATTCTGAAATTCCCACCAGCTTTTCTAACTTTCAGATTTGGAGCAACTGAGTTTCACAAAGAACATACAAGTTGGTCTAAAGAATTGAGAAATGAAATTAAAGAAACAGTTACAGCAATGGCATCCCAAGATTGATGGATATCCCTTTGGTTTCTAGTAAAATTATTGGCACTTTCTGAAATTTGGTACTGTATAGGCAGCAAAGGAATTTAAGGAAAATTTTAACCCCCTTTGGGTTTGATGATGAAGACCCCTGAACACTTTTTGGGTTTGGGTATGATATAGTATTATATTTGTACTATAATGACACCTTTGTAATTTTCTAAACACCTAATGAAGATTAATGAAAATTTAGTTATTTCATACGGAAGCTCGTATGGAGGCATATCTTACGTGGAATGGTGAAAAACTAGCTCAAAGTTCTTTGTTATTGCTCTAAGATGTACATAAATCTTATGTATGATACAAATATTTGAAACTTCTCATTTGATACACGATACAAATGATGTCTGCAATAATAACCTTGATCTCAAGATTGCTCATGCAGATATTGTCAATTCATGAATTAGTTTCCAAACAACGCCTACGTCTTCACATTTTTGGTATCATGGAGGTACTTTGTTTCAAAATTTGTTCTCCTCACTTCTTTGAACCTTCAACCTTATACTTCTTCCACTGGCTTTCATCTATTCTTGGGTCCTACGTGGTTATTATATCCCATTCGTCAATGTTGAGTGCAACTCTTAGGAGTTTAATTTTCCAAACTAACTCTAATTTTTGTAATAATCAAAGTAATGTTAATTATCTGTTATCAAGAGCATATAAAAAACATTAGGTAGACTATAACTTTATAGGACAACAGGGTATCATCTCTCTTCTTGTCTCATATCATGTCCTTCCTTTGCTCTTAGATGGGGAAGATTTCATCACCATATCACACCATTATATGTTGTCATTTTCTTTTTAGAGCTCTCAATGCTACTCATCATCATCATCATGAGTTTGATCCAGAGGTGGAGTATAATATGTTTTATTTCTAGACTTTGACAGTACATTTGTTATATATGTTTTGTATCTTCTTATTCTTTAGTTTTCATTTCAATGGAACCCTATTTTCTTTCTCTTGTTGTATCAAATCTTACCTTCAAAGATTCTAGCATTTCAGTTTTGTCTTCCTGAATGCTAAGGAAAACAATGCCATTAGCCAAAAGGCAAAGGTCTATAAAGGTTATCAGAGAACCACACCACAGGATATCCAACTATCTTACATCAATCACACCACCTGACTTCCAGTTATCAAAAAAATAATAGTTCTTTTTTTTAACCCTAAAGAGATTGAGGAAATCAACGGCACCGAACTAATGTGGGAGGGCACAAAGTTGATTACAAATTTAAAAGGCTAACCAAGTATGTTCAATTATTCTTCATTCTATTTTAGGGATTGCATTTTTTCTTGGTCAAGCCTTTTTAATTCCATTTAGATTGTAGCTCTCGTTCCTTGGCGAGTGTCTTGCTCGTTATAATAAAAAACTGTACATATAAGAAAAAGCGCATTCCTAAGCATAAGCATAGATGTATTGCTCCAAAACATACATTCCCTCTAATGTCCCTACAAATATTTCAATGTCATGCTTTTTTACTAGAAAGAACAGGCCATTTCTTTCCTTCCAGATAGTCCAAAAATAGTTATCAATATCATATGTTAAGTCTCATTGATACGGTACATATATATCTTACGATATACTGATATGATGCAGGATGTACTCGTCCTTGTACAAGTGGTAACCAATAGCTTGCTAATGTGATATAAAGTTATATACCAATGGAAGTGTTTTGAACAAGTCTTATTTATGTGTTTTATACGCTAAAATATATATTACATACTTATTTATCTCTATATAGATTTTTGCACCGTATCTTATGATGTATCTTAAATTTAGGTTTCCCATATACGATACGATAAATGTTCTACACTATGAATCTAAATTGTTTCCAATAGGAACATTCTGCCCAAAACCTTTTTTTTTTCTTTTCAAATCAAAAGACTACTTCAAAATAGAGCATCACGGGTCCAGGAAAATGAGAGGGTCACCTTGTCGGGCACCCTTACCCTCCACCATTTCTGCCCAAATCCCATCCCCAATTACCTTTGCAGAAGATCTGCCATTGCAAAAGAGAGTCCACAACTGGTACACTGACCCCACATACTCGACATAGGTACTCTGAAATGCACTTGATGAAGCAACAGGAGAAAAAGATACTCAATGGATACTGGCTGTTGCTTGTGCTCGCATAAACTGCAGTGATTAGCAAATATAAGACCTCTTCTTGCAGTATTGTTAATGCTAAGCTTCCTTCGATGACGAATGCTCCAGAACAAAAAGTTAACCCTTATGAGCAGTTCCTTCATACAAAGTTAATTAGTTAGTGATTGGCTGCAACACTCTAATAGAGTTGCGAGAATGAGAACTGTGACATCTGTTCACTACCCCCCCTATCATCCCAACGCCAATTGTTCTAATCGTGTTGCAAAACGATCAGCTAGATTTTTTCAATGAGACATCAGACTCAGACACTCTTTCTCTAATACCCCATCTAAATCGAGATCCCAATACCCTAGGGTTGGTTGATTATCATCACTAAGACTACAGAATGACAAATCAGTACAATGTTTAAGCAAAGAAATACTGAAAATGTCTCAATCCTTTTTTAGAGGCTTGTCATTTCACCAAATATCGAGCTAAAAGGTTGCTTCCCATTTCCAATCTTATGATAGATATGCTTCTCAAAACCACTTTTGTGGTTCATAATTGCCCTAGAGGGCAACGGTATGAAGTTGTGATTTTTCGAATACCACCATCCCATTGGTTCCACCCCATATTTGAAAAAAAAAATTAAAAATTAAAAATCCTCCGAAGGGCTCTTTCTTCAACCCCAAATTGCCATAGCCGCTTTTAAAATAAGGCCTAATTGAAGACTTAGAGTCTTTGAATGCCTAGACCCCCTTTCCATTTGGTTTGCGTATATCTGCTTATTTGATTAAGTGTAACTTATTTGTTGACTTGGTTGCTTCCCAAAAGAAATTTCTTAAAAAAAAAGGTTATTTCCCATTTGGCCCCCATTAGTTTATAGTTATTACTCTGTGACCCCCATTAGTTTTTGTATTCCAATCTAACACCCATGACTGTGTGTTCAACCACATTGACTAACAAATTCCATCCAATATTTATGAAAAGACAAATTTACCCTCTCACTTTCTTTATATCTTTAATCTCTCTTCCCACCAACGAATTTTCTCTCACTTTCTCTATTTTTTTAATCTCTATTTTCTCCCTTTTTTAATCTCTCTCCCACCAACCCCTTCTCTCTTACTTTCTCTCTTTTTTAATCGCTCTCTCCACCAACCCACTATCTCTCTTCACACCTGCTGCTTCTGTTTCGCTGTGAATCAAATGAATTTGATTGATTGGTCATTCCACTCTAATCGATGAAGAATAAGAAGATAGAGAGAGAATTATTGCAACAACAACCCTCTCCCCATTTGCAAAGAAAACCCATGGCTCAAATCAAAGAGTTATTCAGTTTCTCCCATCCTTATTGAAGTCTGCACAAAATTTGGCGAGACCCATATCTCAAAATACCATGTTGGAGCTGTTGGGTTGGGATCAGATGGGCAGATCTTCTTCGGAGCAAATCTGGAATTTCCAGGTCTTCCTCACGCAAAGGAGTTCATGGTCACCAACGCAGCTGTAAATGGTGAGCCACAATTAAAGTACATGGTTGTTTCTTCAGTCCCATGTGGGCATTGTAGACAATTTCTTCAAGAGCTTCGTGGGGCGACGACCGATGGCGGAGATCAACATCTTCTCACTTCAATGGAGAATGAAGGAGACGATGACGGAGATCAACATCTTCATAAGAGGCCATTTTTTTTTCCTTTTTCTCTACCTCTTCACTTAATGCTAACAGTGGATTAAGGTTTCATACCCTCTCCCCACCCACAATTCTTCATCAAAACAACCCTCCCCTAATTTCGAGTTCTTGGGGTTTCATTTACAATCAAGGGGAAGGCGATACCCGTTACATACTTTCAAGGCTAATTCTTTGAATATATATTTATGTATTTTGTTTTTCTTTCTATATCTGGGGATACATAGATAAAATAGATTTGGAAGGTTCAGTAGTCGGTTCCGATGATTATGTATGTTTTAGATTTTGAGAATTTAGAAGAAGAAGAAGAAGTTTTGTGCAGTTGTTGTTCCGACGACGAGTCAAGCAGCGAAACTGAGGAGGTGGCGGTGGTAAATGAGAAAAGAGAAGATAAGGGGAAGAGAAAGAGAGAGATTACAACGTGAGAAGGTTTGTGAAGGAGAGAAAAGAGAGGGGGAAAATAGGAGAGTTATTAGAGAGACAATGAGAGGATTCGTGAGAGTGAAAGGGGTTGTGAGGGTGGATTCGATGGGAGTTAAAAAATAAAAATTGTTCGGTTTGGAAAAGTAAGCAGGGGTAAGTTTGTCTTTAAAAATATTGGATGGAATTTGTTAGTCAACGTGGTTGAACACACAGTCATGGGTGGTAGACTGGAATACAAAAAGTAATGGGAATCAAAGAGAAATAGATATAAGCTAATAGGAGCCAAATGGGAAATAACCAAAAAAAATAGTTAGCTACTGAGATTGGGATGGCCATATCGGACATCATGAACAATAGGATGTTGGCAAGTGTGCCCTTAATGAGTGTAACCCGAACTGTGAAGTAGGTTTCTAGAAAGAAATATGCTATCAGTATGTTACAAGATTGAGATGGTTGCAAGAAGTATGCTTGTAAAGATGTTCTTTTCTTCCCCGCCACCACCACCCTCCACCCAAAAACAAAAAAAGACCTTCGCAATAACCATTATCTTGCCAAAGGTGTACTTGAGTTGGTAGAGGTGTGGCGGATGGAATCACATGCGGTTTCGAACCCGACTGGTGGCATGAGGTGGGGAGGATTAAGGGTTAAAAAAAAAAAAAAAAACTTTACCATCATCTTTTAAAGGTCAATGTCCCCCCTCCCTCTAGACCAATTCTTCCACATTAACTCCTCGAATATTTTTTTGAGTTTCTAACTTTCCAGATCTCTTAGCCTACAAGGCTCTCCATTGCCAAATACCCTCAATAATTCCTCTTCATTATTCCGACAATCTCATGGATAATAAACTCTATAACACCACTTTAATAGAGTAGAGTAGAATAGATATTCGATTTGTGCCTAAAACCTGAAGTTAGCAAGTTAAGAGAATAAAAGGGGGTTCAACTAAAATTGTGTGTGCTGTTACTAATAGGTTTGAAATACAAGAGCAGAAACAATAAACATATAACAAGGAAGCGAAATTAAATATGATTGGATTGGAAGAGAACTACTCACAGAGATAACGAGCAGTGCGCGAAGAGGGGTTCCCTGGCGAGTCCAAAGAAGAATATTTCGGCCAGTGTTTATTGAAGCTTGGGGAAGCAAAGGAGCATTGTGACTGATAGAGGTCTTGATCCGTTGAAGCAGAGGTGGTGGTGATGAAGAATCAGAATCAGAAGAAACCAAGAAAATGGCGGCCAAGAAGCGCTGAATTAGACCGTACAATGTCTCGTCATACACTTGTTGCCGATTATGGTGAAGGTGATCCTTGTCTACATCCACTACTTCTCCATTCATCATCTTCTCCATTTCCATGCGGTTCAGTTATTTCCGTCTCCTCAGTGAGTGAGCGAGTCTACCCGAACCAGTACAATTATCAGGGCAGATTTTCTGTGTTGCCCCACGTGGAATCCTAAATTGCACCACGTGTTACTGTTCTTGCTAGAGGAGGCAGGCAAATGCAAATGTACGTACCTTCCTAGATAATCTCCAAAATTTTTTAGGCGTTTGTTAAATGACACCATCATTCCATCGAAGAACACCATTAATCTACTACTTTCTTAATGACACCACCACCTACTTAAGAACACCACCGTTATAAACCCTTAACCCTCCTAAAATCCAAAATTTTCTTTTCTTTCCAAAACGAAACGGTTTATCCCTCTCCCAAAATTTGAATTTTCGCACCCTCTTCCTGCCGACATTCTCCCTCTACTCTATACTCTCTGCTTTTTCCCTCTATTGTCACTGTGAAATACAAAGCTTGGAGGTTTTGAGTGCCCTTTATGTCGAACTTAGGGTGCGATTTGATTTTGCGATTTGGGATCTGTTGGTGTGCGATTCTAGAGCTTAATTATGTGTGATTCTCTTCGATTTAGTGTCGATTTGGTGCGTGGTCATCTTATTTGCTTCTGGTGTTCGATTGTTGTTGTGGGAATTTGTAATTGCATTCAACCAAACCCATGAAGTCAGGTAAACTCTAAATCCCCATTTCAAAACTGTAAATCTCCATGCCTCATTTTTGTTTTGTTTTAATTGTATTTGATGATACACCAAACCGTCCTTTAATTTATGTCGTACGAGTGTCATGATGATCTCTTCAACAGAGAAAAATAAGCCCGATTGCCCACTAAATCTGGTTAGGCCCAGACAACATTAAGCTTAATTCGACAGAATCCAGAAGGTTTGATCTAAGTTGCAGCGCCCTATTAAGCTCACACGTCACATGGTAAAGCCCAATACCCGTAAGGCCTAATCAGGCAAGTATCTGGGGGATCACCTAAGGCTAACAGGCCAGCAATACATTGGCTCCGACTAGGAAACATATACCGAAGTATAAGTCGTGCATAGAAACTTCCTTGCATTGACAACACTCTAAAAATGAAACCTCTCCCGCAAATCTAGGAACACTAGTCGTGTAGAAAAACTCTCCTACATGGACGACCCTCAACTAGGAAATGATCTCCAGCAAGATCTCATTCCCTAAACTACGTCACTAAAGGCCTAGCCGAACGAAGGCTCTTGCATTATAAATAAGACATAGAGTTGATGAGGAAAGGTACGCTACAAAATCAAATTTACAGTTTTAAGCCTTTCTCAAGCCTTGTCTAACTTTAGCATCAAAGTGTCATCGGCCGCCACAACGATGGTATTTGGCTCATGTGTGTTCCCTGTGCAGGTCCAAGTCATGGTCAATGAGAGCAAGATTTGACTACATCAGTTTGGTGCCGTCCATGGGGAACAACGAAGTTCCTTGAAAGACTGTTATATCACCCTTCCTCACAACCTAAAAAGATGGTGACCACGAGATCTCGCAACAATGGAGACATATCGAATGCTCGTACTATAATAGCGTTGCCAGTTTTGGCGGATCTGACACTGCTGGGGAACGAAATCAGACCCCTGCGCTGGTAGTAGATGTGGCAGACACCAGACACCAGGGTGAATCTACTGTCAACCCTCAGTAGAACCATCCACCCGCATATGGAGAATGGGAGCACCGAAAAGCCTCGTCCCAAGAAAACACTAGAGAACACGTTCAGGAGAGCCACGCTGCTCCTGTAGGCTCTCAGTGACTAGAGGTGGAGACCCAACGTCTAGGGGTAACAGACAGGTCTCCAAGAACCCCCTCCGACTAAGGGCCACCAATCCTGACATGTTCAACCTCATTGTCCCTCCATTCATGGATCATATAATGAATGAGCCTTTGCCGAAGAAATTCACTCCATCGAAGCTGGAGTTCTATGACGAGGCGATAGACCCATCTGATCACTTGCGCCACTTTCAGCATGTAATGACGCTCAAATAAGGATCTAAAACAATAATGTGTCGGTCATTCCCTGCCAGCCTGAAGAAGTTAGCGTTGACCTGGTTCTGCAACCTCCCTCTGAGGTCCATCAATTCACTTCGAACATTGGCGACAACTTTCACCTTTGTCGGGTCTAAATCCATAACTTTCCTTAATTTCAGTATGTCGGACATCTTCAACTCTATCAAAGAATTGGGGAGAGCTGAAGTGGCTCACCAAACAGTGAGGAGACCCTCCTTCCCGGCGCGATAACAACAAATATTGCTCCTTTCACAAGGATAGCGGCCACGATACAAAAAATTGTAGGAATCTCAGGTATGATATTGAGTATTGGATCAAGAGGGGAAACTCAAGGAATTCCTGAGCCCAAGCGTCGAACTTGACTGGGCAAAGGAAGAGGAGCAGGCAACCATCAGAATTGAGGCCAAGGCTACATACGTCTTGTATGGAGTATGCTTGGAAGCCAAACAATCCAACAGGTTCCAAAAGAGGGTGCTCCGAGAGATGCGGACCCGGTCAACCTACAAGGAACAACAGGTGTAACACGCTCGTGCCCAGAGCTCAACTTTGTCGCTGACCTTCACTAATAAAAACCTCGAAGGCGTCTAATCTCTGCACAGCGACGCCTTGGTAATTACAGTCTTCATAGCAAACTAGGAAGTAAAGAGATCTTTGGTCGACACCGGGATCTCCTTGAATGTTTTGTTCCTCACTACATTCCGCAACATGCAGCTGAAGGAAGATGACCTATGCCCGCTAGTCACCCCATGGTTGGATTCAGCGGGGTGAAGAGTTTTCCTGTCGGGAATATCAAATTGACAGCAGTGGCGGGAGAGCTACAACGTCAGAGGGTCTTATTTCAGGAGTTCGTAGTAGTCGATGCCCCATCCACCTACAACATCATCCTAGGAAGACCTTGGCTCCACCAAACGGAAGCGGTGTTTCTACTTTGCACCAGTGTATCAAATACTCTACCAATCAAGCAGAAGGCACCATACGAGGAAACCAGCAAGAAGCTAGAGGTTGCTTCTACGCAACCATGAAACAACTCGATAGCTATCAACTACAGTTCGAGCCAACAGGCATGACATCTCGAAACCTGGGTCCCAAAATTGAAGAAGAGTCTTCCAACTTAGATAATGAGACTCCAGTTAGTTCGAGAGGAAGACCCAATATTGGTCAGCCGTAAGAGGAATCCACCACAATTTACCTCGATAGCCCAAGCAACAATAGAGTTGTCCAAATAGGCTCTCACCTAAGCAAATAATTGGCAGAACGGCTGATAAACCTGTTATGACAGAATCATGATGTATTCACCTGGACGATGCGTGACATGGTGAGAATTAACCCCTCCGTGATTACTCATCGACTGGAGGTTGACCCCGCGTGGAAAACCGTCAGGCAGAAGAAGAGACCCATGGCTCCAGAGAGAAACCAGATCATAAACGAAGAGGTACAGAGACTGCTCAACACTGATATGATCAAATAGGCATGATACCCAGATTGGTTGGCGAATACCGTCCTGGTAAGAAAGAAAAATGGGAAATGGAGAATCTGTGTAGATTACCCAGACTTAAACAAGGCATGTCTGAAAGACAACTTTCCACTCTCCGCATCGATCAAATTGTGGACGCCACGTCCAGACACAGCCTCCTGAGTTTTATGGACGCCTACTCCGGGTATAACCAGATACAAATGCACTACCCAAACCAATAGAAGACCTCTTTCATAACAGAAAAAGGGATATACTATTATCGGGTGATGTCTTTTGGCTTAAAGAACGAGTAACTACGTATAATCGACTGGTGAACCAAATGTTCAAGGAACAAATTGGCAGAAACATGTAGGTCTACATAGATGATATGCTGGTAAACGCCTCTGCAGACCATAACACATCGTTGACCTTGAAGAAGCATTCTGTCAGCTCCGCATGTACCGGATGAAACTCAACCCACAAAAATGTACATTTGGGGTTGAGTCAGACAAATTCCTAGGTTACATAGTGAACCGAAGAGGAATAAAGGTCGACCCGTAGCAAATTTAAGCTCTTCTCGATATGAAGTCCCCGACTACTATCAGGGAAGTTCAAAGCCTGACTGGGAGGGTGGTAGTACTCAATAGGTTTATTTCTAAATCATCCGACAAGTGCTTCCCTTTCTTCAAAATCTTGAGAGAAAACAAAGGCTTCAGATGGGATGAATAGTGCGAAATAGCCTTCTAGAGTCTAAAAACATATTTGGGAAGCACAAAATTACTCTTGAAACTGGCGCCAAGGGAGACACTTTATTTATATCTGTTTATCTCAAAACACGTCATAAGTTCGGCTCTCGTGTGAAATGACAAATAAATACAAAGACCAGTGTACTACGCCAGCAAAACCTTCGTAGAAGCAGAAACAAACTACTTGGACCTTGAAAAACTAGCACCGGCACTGGTCGTCTTCTCCAAGAAACTGTGACCCTACTTTCAGGCCCATCCCATAGCAGTCTTAACCAAACATCCACTTCGCATAGTGATGCACAAGCCTAATTGTCTAGCAGGTCAAATGGTCAGTGAAGTTGGGGCAATTTGATATCAACTATGCTCCAAAAATCGCTATCAAAACTCAAGCGCTGGCGATTTCATCGTCGAATTACTGGCGGTGGGGAACAAGAGTCTGGCAACAAAGGACATAAGCCAATTGACCAGGGATGGATCCAGCGTTGTGACGGGTCATCCACAGTAAAGTGAAGCGAAACAGAAATCACTATTCGATTTCCAGGTGGTTTTGCCCTGGAGAAAGTTATCAGGTTCAGATTTTTTGGGCCTCTAACAATGAAGCAAAATACGAGGCCCTCCTATTCGGCATAAAGCCAGCTAAGGGAATCAAGATAGATGAGTTGACCGCATACAGTAACTCACGCCTGATAGCCAACCAGGTCAAGGGGAGTTCAACAACAAAGATCCTAGGATGATGGCTTACCATGAAAAGATAATCAACGCCATGAGCGGATTCAAAAGGTACGAACTCCTACAGTGTCCTTGTGACGATAACCAGAGAGCCGACACACTGGCCAGGCAGACCTTAGCTACTACCAAAGTTTCTGATGGGATCGTCGAATTCCAAAAACCACCAACTCTGGAAGAAGAAGAATCCAACAAAGTCGCAACAGATGTAGAGACAAACTGGATGAATCTCATCATTGAGTATGTCAATAATGAAGTCCTCCCAGCTGAAAAGACAGAGGCCAGAAAGCTGAAAAACATAGCAGCGCGATACACTCTCCTAAATGAAAATCTATATAGAAGGTCTTCCACGGGGCCCCTCCCCGGATGCCTCACTCCCTCATAGGTGAACCGTGTTCTTAAAGAGATTCATGGCATTATTTGCGGGAACCACCAAGGCAGGAGAACTTTGGCCAACAAAGCCCTAACTTTAGGGTATTATTGGCCAAATATGCAGCAGGACGCCAAGGATATCGTCCGCAAATGCGACAAATGTCAGAGGTTTGCGTTGTATATGCACATGCCCGTTCAGCCATTGACTCTGATAACCAACCCATGGTCGTTCGCACAATGGGGGATGGACATCGTTGGGACACTCTTGGCCTCAGCCAATAAAAAGTTCTTCCTGGTAGCTGTGGACTACTTCATTAAATGGGTCGAAGTCGAGCCTCTGTCCAAGATAGGCCAGAACCAAATTGAGAAGTTCATATGGGCCTCTATCGTCTGTAGGCTCGACATCCCAATGACACTATTCAGTGACAACCAAACTCAGTTCGAAGGCAGTAAGGTTGAAAAACTATGCAAAGATCTTGGCATCAACCACCACTTTTCTTCACCAGGGCACCCGCAAGCCAACAGCCAGGCGGAAGTCACCAAAAGGAAACTTGACGCGACCAAGGGAAATTGGATCTCAGCGCTACTAGGAATACTCTAGGCATTTCTGACCACCAAAAGAATCCCCACTGGGGAAACACATTTTTCCCTAGCCTATGGGTTGGAAGCGATGGTCTCAGTGGAACTTGAAATGCCGACTTTTCAGACAAAGGAGTTCAGGCTAAAGGACAATGCGAAGCTTTACGCGTCGGATTAGACCTCCTAGAAGAAAAAAGAGATCATGCCTCTTCCAGTATAGGCGCCTACCAAGAAAAAAAGGCTCGGTACTGTAACAAGAAAGTCAAGCCACGTGAATTCAAAGTGGGAGACTGGGTACTCAGAAAGACTCGGCAAAACACTAAATAACCAGGCGCAGGCAAAATGAACTCGAATTAGGAAGGGCCCTACAAAGTTACCAAGGTCAACAGTCCAACGACATATTGGTTGGAAGACATTCACAAAAGAAGTTTTATGCGGCTATGGAATGTAGAACACTTTAAAAAGTATTATCAATATATAGTTTTTGTTTTTTTCCTAAAACTTCATTGTCTGACTCTCGTCCACTCAGTGAATCTCATAAGTCAGGACGCCAGAGTAAGACTTATCAAACTCGACCAAAGCTTAGTGAGTTTTGGCTGATGACAATGGCTTCTGGTCCTCTCTAACGCCTAGTCCGCCAGACGGATGACTATGACTTAGAAAGTGGGAGCTTAGTTAGCGCTTTAATACATGATCGAGACGACTTGCCAGTGATCACTGTCCAACCACACCTTACCCGACCAAATCTGATTACGAAAGTTTTTTTTTTCGTTCGAAGCCTAGTTCGTAAATAACGGATCACGACGACTTAAAAAGTGTGAGTTTAGTCAGCGCTCTTGACGTCTGGTGACGACGGCTTGCCAGGGATCATCGTCCAGTTACGGACAATAATCGCCGAGCCTGACCAAAGCTTAATCAGTGGCCACTGATAAGATAGCTTCTACTCTACTCTAACACCTAGTCTGCCGAGCGCAGATGACGATGGGTTAGAAAGTGGGAGTCTAGTCTGTGCTCACGCAGCCTGTTGATGATGGTTTGCCAAGGATCTTTGCCCAATTGTTGGGAATGATCGTCGAACCCTATCGCTCTAACACCTAGTCTGCAGAGCGCGGGTGACGATGGGTTAGAAGTGGAAGTTTAGTTAGTGCTCACGCAGCTTGATGACGATGGCTTGCCAGGGATCTTTGCCCACTTGCGGGGAATTAACGTCGAACCCTATCGGTCTAACACCTAGTCCGACGAGTGACGATTAGTTAGAATGTGAGAATGTTAGAAAATGAGAGTCTAGTCAATGCTTACACAACCTGATGACGATGGCTTGCCAGGAACTCTTTGCCCAATTGCCCAGACAATGGGTTAGAAAGTGGGAGTCTAGTCATTGCTCATGCAGCCTGATGATGATGGCTTGCCAGGGATCGTTGTCCTTCTGCAGACAATGATCACCGAACCTGACCAAAGCTTAGTCAGTTTTGACCGATGACAATGGCTTTTGGCCCAACCTACGGTCTAGTCTGCCATAAGCAGATCTAAGGAATTCGAAGTGCAATGACTTCAAAATCTATTATGCAAGTAATGCGTCTAGAAGACCGACGCAATAACATGACAACACAGCTAAGTTTTAGAAAGTACAAGTACGAAATACTACTTAACAAACTTTCTTTAAGTAATCTCTTAAGAATTACATCTATTTTGGAGAATCCACTCCAAATGCGGAAGAGCCAAATAAATCAGAAGGGATTGCGAGGGATAAGTTAGCATAGTCCAAAGACTGTCCTGAGTTGCTAGTCGGGGACGCAGGATCGGAAGCTTCTATCTCGTCAATCTTCCAATAAGCAGTTGTTTTGTAGCGCGCAAAGTCAAGCTCAAGATCGGGGTTCTCATCTTCGATCAGACCTAGATGTTCCAGCCAGCCCTGGACAATATTAGAGAATTTTGAAGTTACCTGCTGCTCCTATCCAGGAGCTTTGGACTCCACTAAGCTCGTCTCTGCCTTTGTCAGCCTATATGAGAACACAACCACAAGAGATCGCTCTTCCATCAGTTGATGTCTTAGTGAATTTAGCTCAGCCAACGCAGATGCAGCCTGAGTCTCCACTTCACGGATACGCCAACGCCCGTCAGCCACCTCAGATTCAAACTCCCAATGCAGAACAACCCACTCGGACTCAGCTCACTTTTGTTCAACGACTCGGGCTTGTAGATCAGCTTGAGCCTTGCCTGTCATCTCCTCCACATGCTTCAAATTCTCTCGAGTGCGCCCCAACTCCGCTTTAGCGGCCACCAAGCCAGCCTTGGTCAGATTCAACTCGACCTCCGAGGCTTACAATTTGGCCTCAAGATCAGCCCGAGCAACTCGCTAGGATTCAGAGGTTGTCCCAGCACCACACTCCTCCAACTGCTTGCTTAAGGAGTATGTCTGGTAGACTGCATTCGAATATGACTTTCATAGTTTAGCAAAAACCTTCTCAAAAGCATGGACTCTACTGCGAGTGTTAGGGTGCACCTCACTCCGATCCAATGACACACCCGCTTTGCCCTTGGATGTCGACACTATCCCGAGGGGACCCTTCAAATACATCAGCTTCGCAGCTGAGGCCTTCTTAACTAAAATCTCAGCCCGATGCTCAGCTTCGGAGTCTAATGTCGAGAGAGAGGGAGAACATCCACTCCCAAGGCAGTAGTTTCGGCAAAACGGAAAGCATCAGTAGAGTCGGTGGCGGGATCCAAAGCTTCAACTTTGCCAAGGTTCGCCACCTCTGAACAATTCCTTTCCAGGACAACTACGGGAGCCGAAAGCTCAAGCACAACACCCTACTCTTCCAGAACTATCTCTCGAGCAGATTGATTGGATCCAAACTCCATGACTGTCGGTTCTTTCCCAGGCGGAATCAACTTAGGAGAAGAACCAGTCTTGCGACCGGCTCATTTTCTCTTGGGCTGACCAATGGGTAACATGGTCGCCTCCAACTCAACCTTCCTTGTGGACATTTCCTCGTAGAACTCAAGCTTCGAGGGATGAACTTCTTCGGCAAGGGTGCATTCATGATCTCTTCAGATAAAGGAGGGATGGTAAGATCGTATAGGACGTCTAGATTAGTCGCCCCCAATCGAAGTGGATTCTCGACTACGGTCATATCTATCTTTGGGGTGGGGTTCCCACAACCTCTTTCATCCCTCAGGCTCCCCTTGGCCAGCTCTTCGGTCCTCGATGAAGAAGTTGTTGCTCTCGTGGTCACGCTTTTTGTGTCCACTTGGGTCACGGATTTGTCCGAATTATCGCCATTTTCAGACGGTGGTTGTCGATCTTGGGTAAGCCATTCGACCCACGTGAGATGATTCATATGGAGTAGAATTTGATCTATGTGGGGATTTGTCGCGGCTGCCTCGATGGTTGGGCCTTGCAATTGCCCTACTTCCTCAATTGGATCAATCTGGCCTTACGGCGGGACTTCCTCAGCTGGAACGTTATGTAGCTCGAGATCTGGTGCTAGTGACCATGTCTCGAGACTCTGCTGGCTCAAAAGTGTTTGTTTTTGTTTCAATGAAAACTTGTCGTTTTCCACAGACGGCGTCAAGCTGATGCGTCCAAATCTATCTCTGTCGATTTTTGACCTACAAAATGAACAACGTTGAACCAAAGACCACAGCTGTAGCGGTTGAAGGCACTTCGATGATAAAGTCAGGTGAATGAGCAATGATGGATGTAGACTGTTAAAATTGGGGTTGCAAGTGCGTACCTTTCTCATCCCTTTTGTTCACCTTAAATAGCGAGTATTTCACTCCTTTACTAACTCTATCGTCGAGGGCGTGATGGAGAGAGGATATATTGCTCAGGATCTTACCCATCTATGACTGAGTTTCCTTTGGCACTGTTTGTGAACCCAATACTTGGTTGGATCAAGAGTTATGCAAATGGATCTTAGGTTGGTAACAACTATGAGATATGTGTTCGGGCCTTACTATCCGGAGCCAAACTTTAGGATTTGCACCACATTGGGCTCACGTAATTTGGGCTTAGGCACCTGACTTACGGGCTGAACAGTGATTAAGCTGAGCTTGGATTAGACCTAGCTTGGGCCTGTTTTATACCGTACTAAGACTTTTTTGTATTGGGATTGACCTGTGCCACGTGTACGACTGCAATCAGATGACTGTTAGCTCCATTTTCCTCAATCGCTACTCTCACCCCTCATCCAAATCGTCTAATAAACACCACCACCATAAACAATGACAATAACAAACTTTCCACTTCAATTTTCTTAACACCACTGCAACCTTGACCCCATCAACCCTACCACCATCACTAGCAGGCCCATCATACAATATCTACTAGGGCACAAACATGCCAGTGCCACCAATTATAGTGAAAACTCAAACAAAAAAATGTTCACATGGTACATCTATGACATTCTAGAAGGCTGAAAAAAACATTTACTATCCAAAATTGAAATGTGTACTTCACATTTATTTCACATTGTCAGACGTTGAACTACAAGATCTAATCTTTGTTGGGTCTAGGTTGAAGGACCAAAGCCCTCAGAAACATCGAACGCAACGAACATATTTGATTGCCAGCCAACGGATATGTCTCAAGCACGGATATTATCCCCATTTAAACACTTGCAACTCCCTATATGAGGTTTTACCGATTGGGCTCTAATACCACTTGTTGGATTTGGGGTGAAGGATCAAAGCCCCCAAAACCACCAAACATAATGAATATATGAGATTGCTAATGCACAGACATATCTCAAACTACAATATTGTCTCCAACTTAAACACCTGTAGCTCCTAGGTGTGGGGTTTTACCAATTACGGTCTACAGTCCCCAAAAGGCCTCAATGTTATTAAGAGACTTGTCCCAACCTTATTAACTTCACACGATATGACTCCATATTCGATATGTGACTAATTCAAATCGAGCCACATCTCAAACAATTGATACTGCTAATGGTATCCAGTCTAAAAAAAGGAAGGATGAGAATGAGAATGTTTATCATGCTTATGAGATTTATAGAGTTGCTGCTGATATCAATGACTTGTGCAAACAACCATCTTTATACACATTCTTAAAAAAATTTAATACACAACAGGCCCATTAGCAAAGTCTTGACACCCAAATGACAATAAAGGTATCCATCCACAAACGGGCAAAATAAAAAAAAAATTTATTTAACAACCGATGAGTTAGAATGAGTGTTTAATGCTCATGAAAAAAACAACATTGATACACATACCAAAACAATAAAAATAAAAAATAAAAAATAAAAAATAAAAAATAAAAAATAAAAAATAAAAAATAAAAAATAAATAAAAAAAGGAAGTATTACTTTATTTCCATTATTACCCGTTGCCCCAAGTGTACAATTTTTATACCTCAAACTTTTACCCTCCCCTCCATCAAGAGACTATTATTGTTACTTATGATACTAGCTTTTTGGCTAATTCCAAACAGGGAGCGATTGGAGTGCATGCAATGAATCTTCAAGGCGAGGTGGTAGCCACAGTTGCCAGCCCTATTACAGGAATATTGTTGGTTAGTACCATGATAGAAGGTTATGCAACAGAGGAGGCTTTACTTTTGATCCAGGCTAAACAATGTAAGACAAGATTACTTTTGGGAGACTCATGGACTTTGATTTCCATTTTGAAAGACCCTAGGACGCCGACATGCTGGGCTTTGCGTCCCCTTATTAGTAAATATCAGCCCCTTCCATTAGCTCTTTTCCCTGTCGTAGAAGTGCAATGACTTCACTCATCCCTTTTCTCATCTTTCCGGTTAACTGCCTGGATAGAGGGAGTTCAAGTTTCAAGGCCGAAAGAGAAAAGCAAAAATCCTGAAAGCACCTTTCTAGAACAGCCAAGCAGACATGACTACTACAAGCTTTCCTGCCTTTGATTCTTGCCTGGAGCTCAACACCCGAATCTGTTAATACCAGCTCTTTACCTGATGACTATCATAAAAGCTTAATACCCTTATCCTAACAATGCTTGCATGAACTGAGACGTGCCCAACTGACTCATTTTGTATTGTAACTTTATTGACTGGACTCTTAACACTCAAGCTCATACTCTAGCAGCTTCTACAAGACTCCAGTATTGTAATATTATTACCTAATGAATATGCTATTTAACAAAAAAAACCATATCTCATCCACAAAAAAGACAACATAACAAGTCATTAATAGTTGCACCAAAGGCTATTAACATCCTATTTAATTTGCCTGTTTATTTACATTAGAGAAGATAAATCTAATTCTGAATTTCATTAATCAATCAATAGTCTCCTCCAATTACAAAGAGAATGCTTTCTTTTATAGGCAAAGAGAAACCAATTTCCTAATACAACTCAACCTAGAAAATAGAAATACTTGCACTCTACTAAATCTATGGATATCCTAAAGTTGTATGATGATTTCCTACATAACTTTTTTTTTTTTTGAAAGCGAGCTGAGTTTTTATAGGATCCCATAACCTATCAACAAGGTGCGACCTACAGGTCAACACCATAAGAAAGTAATCATGCCGCCGGCGGGTCTCAAACCGAGGACATGGGGGATAAACCCACACAACCCTAACCACTCGACCATAACACCATTGGCTTCCTACATAACTTATGAGGGCTGCAGGGTCGTAGTTACGGATAACATAAGCATCTGAATACTAAAAGGGAGTGATATTTAGGTTTCACATCAAATAGAATCTCAAGTGGAGATTTAGGGAAAGAAAGAGACGATGGAAGGCTATTAATCAAGTAGCAAGCTGTTCTAAAGGTTTTAACCCAAAAGTTCAAAGGAACTGAAGCATGATCTAAGAATGATAAGCCGATTTTACTATGTGCCTATGACAGCGTTTGGTTAACCCATTTTGTTCCGAAGTATGAGGACATGAAAACCGATGAAAAATACCTTGATTATCAAGATATGGAAAGCCAATTGTAACAGCTGTAGGCTTCTTATCTTCTCTTGGTCTAACCCCACGGTCTACACAAGACCATATATACATTGCACAAGCAGCAGTTAGTAAGTGCATGGCAAACCCGAGCGAAAATTCTTGGATTGCTGTGAAGTGGATCCTTCAATACTTAAAATGCACTCGTGATTCAGTCTTTATTGCAGTATAAGAGACCTACAATTACTAGGTTATGTTGATCAGATTGCGGAGGTGATAAGGATTAAGGGGTCGATCAACAACATGTCATGTTTTAAATCTTGCAGATAGAGCGAAAAGTTGGCAATGAAACTTGCAATCAATGTGATGAAATAAGTTGGCAATCAAACTTACAATCAATGGTTGCCTTGTCCCTAAAGCAGCTGAAAGTAAATTAGCTATTGTGAAAGTCAGAGTGCAGATTGTGACAGTTTTATTCAGAATCCCCATTAGAAGAAGGTTTCTTGCAAAACCAAAGTGATCAATAGACAATAGTGACCTTTTTTTTCCTCACAGTGGATGCGAGACGGCAGCTCCTCAGGAAGGCCCTTCATAAGGCTTCGGTCAGTCACAAATTCGACCTGGCACAATAACATTTGGGCCAAAGATATATGATCCTTGCCAAGAACATCAACAGCAGACAACACATCTAAACTTGAATACCAAATAAATGAACCAGATATGGTTTGCACAGGCTGTCTGAACGCGATCGATATATACAAACACATGATACATACACAACAAAACAAACACAATACATAATAGCATTAGTAAAAGAACTAGACAACAAAAACCCAACTCGAACTTAGTTCCAGATTCCAAACCTCACCACCACAACCCCCCCTCCATTCCCCCCCACACACTTGGATATCATACAAAACTAAACCAAACCACACTATTCACTGGTCCCCTCCCAAGTCCCAACCATCCACTCTTTTTCAAGCCACCACACCCTACCATTTCACAATCCATACAAGGGGGTCGGTCTGCCTAGAGATTCTGCCATATGCATGGATGACTGTCTTGGATAATATAATGAAGAACGGTGCATAACATATGAATACATGTATGTAGAGAAGATTGAAAGCAACTAATGATTCCAAGACCCCACACTTTTGACAAAATGCTTCCCCCACCCCACTATTCCTCATCATCAAAGAGTGAAGTGGGACCCCATAAAAGGCAAGCAACAAGGACATAGTGATGCATCTCATCTTTATTATTGATCATACCAGAAAGTGCAAAGGGGTACAAAATCAATTACATTAACAAAAAGGCCAACTATAGCTACAACATAAAATAAATTAATGTCCTCTAAGACATTGACAAGATCATGTGATGATGAATATATACCTCCATCCATTCATCATTCCTTCCCTTCCCCACAATGGACCCCATTTCTATCTTTCTTCTGTTATTCACAAAAATAAGCTAAATATTGAACCAAGTAATTCCATTTGTAAGAAAGAAATTTCACACGCTCCCCTCACCACCAGCTCCGTTGTGATGGTGTCGCTTCCTATGGTAACGATGACCATTACCAAATGTCACTGGGTCAAAACGTTGGAGCCTCTGAGCTTCGCGTGGATCAATCACACACTCGGGTAAGAATTTTGGATATCGGGTGAAGTCATAACAGTATGAGTATGTCATATAATTCTTCCTAAAGTTCTTCATTTCAGTTCTTTGCTCTTTGGTGATGGTGGTCAGTGTTGTGAGTTGGAGTGCATCAACATCGTTGGAATCGCACTTGGGTGATTGCTGGATCGGATCAACAGCACAACCATGGAGGATGAAATCAGAGAATTCTGCAACATAAGGAGCGTATCTGTAATTCACCCTGTATTTGCCACCATTGGTTGCCCAGTTTGATCCATCCCATATTGTAGCATACAAGGACATTGGTTTTGAAGGGAAATCTCCATTCATTGCCTCAGTCCTAAAAGTCTCTCTAATAGGTACATTGTCAACAAAGAAGCTGCAAAGATTTTAAAAAAAAAAAATGAATGTGAAGATTAAATAGAAATTATCAAAATGCATAGAAAATAATAGTCCCAAATAATAATCCATGAGTTTTATATGATTCGCTTTCATACTTTTTTTTTACCTCACCTCAATCAGATGAGGTGGTATTTGATTTGGGAGAAAATAATTTTAGGGAAACAACGGAAAGAAAGTGGAGACAGGAAAGCTAAGAGTAAAGGGAACACTTCAGGTTGAAGTTAATCCATAAACCTTTTTTTTTTTTTTTTTAACTTTTCCATAAAAAAAAGTAAAAATAAAAATTATGAAAGCTGATCCATCTACCGAAATATTGATGAAGTTCACCTTTCTTATTTCTTCTCCACTCTATTTTCTTTTTCAAAAATGGGTGTGTGGCAATTATATTAATTATCAAGAAAATAGGGAAAATATGGCAGCCACCCCAATAAAGTTTTGTCATACACATTACATTTTTCTGCTAATAAGCAGAGTAATGCAGAGGACTCTGTTTCTGTACAGTGAGAGAGAAAAATAAAGAATGAAGTTACCCTTTTTCAAGATCAAAGTAGTAAAACTAATAAAACAAACATGGGTAAGAATGAGAGAATCCAAGAAGAGAAATGGCAAAATAGGGTTGTGCTGAGCTGTGTTATCTTACATGATTTGATTCTCTGTCCAAAGAATGCTGTATTGATGGAAATGTTCAGTAGGATCAAACCAGAGACCATATCTCTCTTCCCTCCCAACATTTGAGCTTCCATTTCCATATACGTTTGTCTGAATCCTCCATTCTTTGCCTCTGATGTTCCCTAAGAACTCAAAATCCAACTCGTCGTGGTTCTTCTCATACTTATCTCCATTAGACATCTGAAACAACACAGTCCGATTCAATTTATTTTTGCTTTCAATTCAATAGGTATTATAGATATACAATACAACAACTCACATAAAAGGCAACCACTACGCCTGCTGTGTAATCTGATGGTAGCTTAATGGAGGCACTGAATAACCCATGAAGGTAAAGATCTTGAGAGACAAACCCAGCACCTGCACAAGTAGCAAACAAAGTTAATATTCTATGGAAAAAAATTCAAGAGACAAAAAGGGAGGTTAGCAAGCAAACCTGATTTTTTATCAAGGGAGAGATGAACAGTCTTCCCATCTCTATGGATGAGGAGATTAGAATCTCCAAAGAGTTGTGAGTAGCTATCATCAAAAGACAACATGGGCACATTCAGATTTCTTTTGAACTGATCATAATGGGGTTTAGCACTAGTTGAAGGTAAGGCAGCAAGAATTGCAAGTGAGAAAACCACCATAAAAATTTTGAAAGAAACCATCATCTCTACTCTAGCAATAACAAAAATGGAAAAATCTCCAAGCTCTGCTTCTTCTTCACTTTCTCACTGAGGAAGAAAAGGTTTGAATCTATGGTATCTACACAAAAATGGGGATGAGAGAGAGAGAGAGTAAATGGAGAGGGAGGTAGGAGTTGGGGGAGTTTTTATGGTGTGGGAATAATAGGTTGAGTTGTTTGACGGGGCAGAAATTCTAGAGAGCCTGGTTTTCATGCCTGGGTGGGGGCGTAATTACCATTTTGCCTCTTTTTTGTTGCGGCTATATTTAAAAAGTGATTAAAGAAAAGGAGCAAAATTGTAAAAATTTCACCCAAGGTGAAAACCAGGCAGCAGACCCAGGCCGCCTAAAAGGGTTCCGGACGGGGAGATAGATAGGAAAGGGAGAAAAATATCGAATATATGATATTTAGATTATCCAGAAATAATAATTAATTAAGTGAATTAGTGCGACTGACAGGTCAGAGTTAAAAGACAGAGCACGTAAAGTAGTATGTTTATTTATTTATTGACCACCCTTTGATTTTTTCTTTATTATAATATAATGATCCTTAGAGATTAGGTAACCGCCCTGCTCCCAACCCAAATTATTCTCCTATTTATTTTATTTTACGAAAATTCTACCTCGATCCCTAGAAGGGCTCTTTATTTTATTTTTGCACAAAATATATGGAAGCTAGCACAATAAGAGCACCAATTTTTTTTACAAGTTAAAACCCCATGGTGATTTAGTTACTTTATTGAAAAAGAAGAGAAAAATGTGAATATGGATGTGAGAGCTTGCAAGTTGCAACTGAACTCTTAACTCACGTGCATTTGATTTTTTTGTAAGAAGTTATAAATGAGATGAGATTTGTGGAATTATTTTCTGTAATTGGTTACCATTTCCCGTGATGGATAGTAAATCCCTTGTTGCAATTGTAATAAAAAAATATTACATATACACCTCACTAGTCTTTTGTCCTGCGACACCCCCTAATTCCACTCCACACGACCCCAACATTTATTGTATAGCAGTAGTAGGAGTAAGTGAGGTAGGTGGGTCCAACTAATGAGTTGAGTTGAAAGGAAAAAAGTGCCTTTTCTATTGAATAAATAACGCCGTCTAATGGTCTATCTCTAAATACAATTCAAGACACTGGTGAGTCTGTGACACTTTGCTTGTGAGTGAGAAAGGATTGCTTGCTTTATTTGTTTGTTTCTAACTTTAACGGCACTACTTCTCCTTTGCTTTACATAATTGACGGCATTAAGTGCGCTCCCATCAATACCATTTTGTTGTTTTGTTAAGAGAAGACCATCCACAAATTGCGCTGTAACTGTGTGTGTAAGAGACATGCTTCTGCTCTTAACAGTGAAACACACACCGTCTCTCTCTCTCTCTCGCTTCACCTTCTTCAAGACAAATACATATGCGGTGCGGTGTCTGGTCAGTAATTGTTTTTCCCAACGGCTAGTTCGTGCATGATGATTACCTGGAATTTATTATTAGCATCTCCCTCCGCGAGGAGACTCAGAGAGACTATGCTCCCCTCCCTTCCTTACTGAAACACCCAAAACCTCTTTTACACATGCATTCTATTCAGGAGTTGGGTATATATATATATATATATATTTTTTTTTTTTTTATTTATTTTTTTTTTTTATAGACGCAATTTTTTGTTTTCCTTGATCACTAAACTAGAGCATGAGGTGGAAGCTAGAGCAAGATCGAGGAGGTGAGTGTCAAAGCGGGTCACAATATATAGGCATCTACGAGAGAAATTTTTTGCTCATGGAGTTGTGATTTCAATTCAGTATAGCAAAAGAAATTTGGAGCAATCATATAGGTGTACTCAGCTCACCTTTCTAAACAAGCTAGTAACATTGACTCATTCATTCGAGATTTGGATCAAATCCAAGTTATATGTGTTCCACCGCATATCTTACCGTAACTATGTTTAAAGATTATATGTGTTTAGCCGCTTTTTCTTAATGTCGAGGAAACGGGCGAGGGAAGAGGGTGCAACCCTCCATCCCCTTCGAGATGTGTGCCATCGCGCATCTCGAGGGTGGGATGGAGGGTTGCACCCCTCCCTCGCCCGTTTCCTCACTAATAAGAAGGGCTCGTGTTTAGCATGTGTTTTTATCTTGGAAAATTCTAAATGGGCGAGGAAACGGGCGAGTGTGACCGCTTATCCCCCTCGAAATGCGTGCCTATGCTCTCGAGATGCATATCTACGCGAATCTCAAGGAGGATGAGTGATAATACCCACCCCCTCGCTCCTTTCCTCGACAGCTAGAACGACTCTTTTATCTTACTCGAGTCTAGTCTAATCTATCGGGTGAGTCCGAGTATATCCAGCTGAACACATTCGGGTAATAGGGCTGGGAAGTAAAAATCCCGGTCAGGTCCAAGTATATGGCCTACCTTTCCCCCATTATCACACCTAGTTATTATTTGATCTGGGGTGCTACAGGTGACGGGGATAATGAATTTGTACCAAATTTTCCACTCTCACCATCTCATTCTTGTCTCCTTTTTGTTGGTCCATGGTGAATCAAGAATAAATCTCCACCCACGAAGTTATATTCTCATCCTAGTGGTTTGACTCTTGAGTTACCTTCGTGAATATTTTACTCGAGAAGTAATGATCTGAGCTTGGTGCCTTGAGTCACCAAGTGAATTAGGAACTTTTTTTTTCAAGGATATGTTTGGTTATATAAAGCAGAGGGTGGAAAGAATAGTTGAAGAGTGGAGAATGGGGGGAGAGAGATTGAAAACTCAAAAGGATGGGAAAAATCATGAAAATAGACTTTCAAAGAGGAAAGAATATTTCACCATTTTTCCAACTCCCCTACCACCTGAGAAATGAGAAATATTCATCTCCTGTGGCTTAACACTTTCCTACTCCCTGCGAAAACTGCTAAAAGATAACCTCTATCCGCTGAAATATCAGATTCCCACAATTACCAAAGCCGGCACTTTGGCGCTTATGATCCAGACTAAACAAAAAGAAATGTAACAGAGAGAGTTATCAAGACATTCAACATTTGACATGGTAAAAAAAATATTTTTAGACTTGGCCTTGTTTTCCACAATGACATGGTTAATTAGCAGCATGAACAAGAAACTTGAAAACGATTAAATAGATGAATAACAGAACCATGAATGTAAACTGTTTTTTTTTTTTTTTTTATAAAAATCTGGTCACAAGAGTATTACAACTCAAAATCTCATCATCAAGCAACACTATTACAACTCAAAATCTCATCATCAAGCAACACGAGCTCTCCAAGTAAAATTATGAATTAGGGGGAAAAACTACCTATACAAAAACAACCACACAGACTAATTCTCAAAGGAATCCTCCTAACAAACAACATGCTTCCTGCTCATAATACATTTGGTTTAACGGTACTAATATTACTAGGAAGCAGGATTTCTTCCTTCAGCTTTTGTCTTTTCCTTAGTCAGTAGTTGTGATTCGTGTTCTTGCCTAACTCCAACTATGAAGGGTCATTGGAAATGCTGTTCATACTCTTTGGAATGAATCCTTGAAAAAAAAAATTAATAAAGAGAGAGACGAGATAACAGAAAATGAGGCAAATGACCATTACTCCTCACCGGTTCTGCACTAGAGCAACCAATCACTGCATGGTTCTCGTCAGCCCGTTTCTAGGAAAACTTCTGCACAAATGGAACCTGTGAACACTTCTGACACCAGAATCTATTCTCATAAAAATTAAAACTGAAAAGGTAAACAGCATTTCATCAACTATTGAGATTAGAGCAGCAGATTTCCAGCCACTTGGTTAATGCATATAAAAGAGAAGTTTTGGTTCCTTGTTTCCCTCGTCACTAATATGCTAAAATTAACCTAGAGCCTCGGACTCAAAGAATGCAGATTCATGTCCTCAACGTCATGTACATTCTACCCTATCATCCAAAGGATTTAATGTAACATCAAGTTGTAATCGTGTTCTACTTGTTTCTTAGAGATTTATTATGGTCCAATGATCAGGGGTGGTTCCACCAGCCAACCATGTTTCTCAGCTTTTAGACTGACCTTATTGCATAGTCTGACCAGTGGGGCAGTTTGATCAACCAGTCAAGCTGTATCAACATCTTCACGAATTTTTTAAGTCAAAACAGAGAATTTATCAATAATATGACAACTTCACCAAGGACAGACAAATCCAAAATGAAAAGCTTAATAACAAGAAAACTAGAGTATCCCAATTAAACATGAAATCATCCAAAAGTCAATATCCCCCCCCCTCCCTTAGCCAGAGAAGCCCAGTGCCACAGCAAACACTTCGCTTGGAGGATGAGATGTTTGATGTTTTTGCAACTTCTTTAAAGACTTTACCGTTTCTTTCTTTACAAATTATCATATGATTTCATGAGGGGTCCTATCCCATAGCCGCAATCCCCCTGGTTAACATTTTAAATACTTTACTGTTTCCTTCTTTACAAATTATCATATGATTTCACGATGGGTCCTATCCCATAGCCTCAATCCCCCTGGTTAATACTCACCATATTCCAATTAGGATGCATTGATTGTAGGTAACTTGAATCACTCTGGGAAATCTTAAATTCATGGATGAATTTCACCCAAATCCTTTGTAACTTCTTTAAAGACTTTATTGTTTCTTTACAAATTATCATATGATTTCATGAGGGGTCATCCAATAGCTGCAATCCCCCTGGTTAACATTTTAAAGACTTCACTGTTTCTTTCTTTACAAATTATCACATGATTTCATGAGGGGTCCTATCCCATAGCTGCAACCCCCCTGGTTAACATTCACCATATTCCAATTATGATGCATTGATTGTAGGTAACTTGAATCACTCTGGGAAATCTTATATTTGTGGACGAATTTCACCCAAATCCTTCAGGAAACTAGCAGTGAAGAAAAAGTTTGTCCAAATCTTCATCTGCCGTATTTCACATCCTACAAACATCATCCACATGCATTCCTCTTGCCTGACTTGCCTTTTCACTCAAAACTACCAACCGCACGGAAGTTGGGTTTGGAGGGACTTTATCCTTCCATGTGCGATGAGACAATTTGAGATGTTAGCATATTATGTTGTTACCGCTCAAAATCTGATAGTGCTTCTTGTGTGGCCCATGTGTTGTTGGGTGATGGGTCCGAGGGTGAATGTGGCGAAGTCCCTCCGAACCACCTCACAGCGTGCATACGAGATTGCTAGCCAACAGACATGTCTCAAACAACGATATTGTCCCCAACTTAGACACCCGCCATGTCCAGATGTGTGGTTTTTACGAATTGGGCTCAACTGCCCCTAAAATGCCTCGTCGCTATTGAGTACATGTCCAATCATTTATTAAATTCACATGATGTTGTTCCTTACCCGTTGTGGGACTAAATTTGCACGCTCAACTCGAGCCAACATTTCCAACATGTATATCATCTTGATATGAATCCAGTCATCTGCTTGCCTGCTAAGGTAAAGGTTTTGGCTGTCTGATTTCCCTATCCCACAATGAAGTCACCACTACTCGTGTCTTCATGAGAGAGATATTGTAAGTTCGAGGAAAAGTTATCTTGAGAGGATTTTCACTTTTCCATTTATCGTTCCAGAACTTTGTGTCTTTCGATCCCAAGAACGTAAGAAATGTAGTGTCTTTCAATCCTAAGAACGTAGGAAATGTATTGTTCGAAGATCATTTTCTCTCCCGTGATATGTTGAAAATTAGAAGTTGGTGGTATTCCACCACGTGATGAATTCTAGAAAGTGGTAGAATTTTTTGGGAAACAAAAATCAGGTATGTTCCTGATTTGAAAGTGGTAGAATCATTTTCTCTCCCGTGATATGTTGAAAATCAGGTTGTGCCTAGTGCTATGGTCGTGATGAAGGAAATCAAAATGAGCCAATTTGTACTTCTTGAAGGGAAATACAATTAGAGGTGATGTTGCAGCTGCTGAGGCTACAAGTGATTCTATTTATATTACCAGAGTGTGGCAGCTACATTTAGAGCATGTGAGTGAAATGTCCTTACAAAATATAGAGAAGCAACGTTTATTGAAAGGTGCTAAGACCACAAATTAGATTATGTGAGCATTGTGAATTGGGCAAACAAACAAGAGTCAAGTTTGGCACTAGTATACATCATACTCGTGGGATTTTTTTATTATGTTTACTTGGACAATTGAGTACCTTCCAAGCAAGCATCATTGGGATTATATGTTATGTCGTCACTTTCGTAGATGATTATACAAGATGTGTACGGGTGCATACCATGAAGTATAAAGATGAAGTCTTGGATTCGCTCCTGGAGTGGAAAAATGATCGAAACACAAACTAGTAAAAGGATCAAAAGGCTCTACTATAAAATTGATTTGTTCTTGCAAATATGTCGAGCACTTCAAAGTTACTTGCAACTTCAAGTTAAAAATACATGCAATTGAATGGGGTAGCAGAATGCATGACTGTACATTGCTGGAAACGGTTCGTTATATGTTGTCCAATGTTGAATTGGGCAAAGCATTTTGCTCGAGGCTGTGACATATACATGCCATCTTATCAATAGGTTGCTTTCAACTACAATTGATGGTAAAACACCAACATAGGTATGGTCTGGAAATACCGCTAATGATCATGATAGATTGCATATCTTTGGTTGTGACGTTTACTTTCATCTTTAGGAAAACAAGTTGGATCCTTGAGCTAAGAAAACTATTTTCTTAGGTTTCGTGGATGGTGTAAAAAGTTATAAGTTATGGGTTCATGAATCTAAGAAGATTATAATTTGTAGGGATGTGATGTTTAATAAGGCTTCCATATTGAAGCCTAAGAGCTCTCGGCAAGTGGAGAGTGAGGCCATAGAGGTTTTGTAGTAGGTGGAGATTGATATTATTCCACAAGTTCCAGTTAGCCTCATATCTATAGATTAAGACACAATATTGAAATTGCAGTAGATACAGGTGATGAAATTTAGAAGATTCCAAGTCATTGCAACAAGTAGGCCAAAAGAGGAATATACAACCTCTTCCACGACTTCGTGATTGTGTCTTATGCACTTCCAGTTGAGGATAAGTACCTTCTACCTACAAAAAAAAATATTTAAAGTCCCTAATGCAAACAATAGCATAAAGCTACGGATGAAGAAATGCAATCTCTTTAGAACAATAAGACATAGGAATTGTGTGAATGACCAAAAGGTAAGGTGGATCTACACAAAAAGGAAAATATCATCTAGAGTTGGTGTGCGCTTCAAGGCGAGGTTAGTTGCACAAGCTTATGCCCAAAAGGAAGGTAAAAATTACAATGAGGTATTCTCTCCTGCTATGAAACATTCTTCCATTCATAATTTATTGGCCTTGGTTGCATAATTTGATCTTGAGCTACCTTAGTTGGATGTACAAAGTGTGTTTTTACATGGTGAATTAGAAGAGACAAAGCCAAATGGGTTTAAAGTTGCAAAAAAAAGAAAATTATGTATAAAGTGACCGAGTCTTTGTGCAGGTTGTAGCAGTCTCCAAGACAGTGAGACAGTGGTACAACAGGTTTGATCGGTTTATTCAATGGCAGAAATACATTCAAAGCCATTATGATCATTGCGTCCACTTTCAATAGTTTCTTGATGGTTCCTTTACATATTTGCTCTTATATGTTTGCGATATGCAAATAACCTCCGAAAGCAAGTATGATATGGATAGGTTGAAATGCTAAATGAGTAGTCAATTTGAATTAAAGGATCTTGATGAAGCTAAAGCGATCCTTGGCAAGGCGATGAATAGAGACGGGGTGAAGGGCACTGTGAGTTTGACTCAACAAACATATTTGGAAAAGGTGTTACAATGGTTTGGGGTGAATGGCAACACACAACCAATTAGTACACCTCTTGGCCCTCACTTTAAGCTTTCTGCTTCTATGTCTCCTAATACAAATGAGGAACGAAAATACATGGCACAAGTTCCTTATGCAAATGCAGCTGGAAGTTTAATGTATACGATGGTGTATACAAGGCCTGACAGAATAGTAAGTCGATTCATGCACGAGCAAGGCAAAAAACATTGGAAAACAGGGAAATGGATTATATCATACATCCTGGGTACAGTCGTTATGTCTTTACTCATACTAGAGGACCTGTAAGTTGAAATCTACACTTGTTTTGTCCACAACTGAAGTAGGTATATAGATGTACAAAAACAATTAGGGAAGTAATTTGGCTTCAAGGGTTGTTTGATGACTTGGGTGTGGTACTAGACCATCTGGCTGTCTTTTGTTATAGTATGAATGTCATTTACTTGGCGATTAATCAAGTTCATTAAGCCACGGACTAGACACATTGATGTTTGATTTTATTTTGTGCATGAAAAATATTGATAACAAGGAGAATCTTGCAGATATGCTGACAAAGATAGTTCATGGGATCAAGTTCCAACATTGCTTGGACTTAATTAACATCATTCATGTGGATTGAGGCCCTTCGGAGCATGACCATTCGAGTTGTGTATAGATGGATGATGCTCGTGTGTTGAGGTGATGTTGTGCATTTGCTTGTGGTCAGCTCACATTTGTGAAATCTTTAACATGGTGGAGAATTGTTGAAATTAGAAGTTGGGGGGATTCCACCACGTGATAAATTCTGCTATTTTGGAAGAATTTTTTGGGAAAAAAATTCTCTAAATTTCAATTTCTAGAATTTGGTGTTTCTAGAATGTGTTTCTAGAAATGGAATATTCAAGAAACAATTCTCTTTGAGTCGGTTTCCAACTCCAATTACTTAGAGCACAATCCAAGTAAAGCCCGCTCAAAGCCTAGTTTCATTTCCCATGAATAGGACCTTTATTGAGGTATTAAAGCATCCAGAAACTAAAGAGAAAAAATCTTTAGAGAATTTGAAGAGCATCCCTTGTGAGAGAGTGGAAGAGAAAGAGTTCCCTTAGTTGAAGTTGGTTCATCTAGTTGAAGATCCTCTTGTTGAGGGGAGTGTAACGGCTTTGGGGCATGTGAAAGAAACAATTTCTCAGTTTTTTTCAAGTATAGTAAAGTTTCTCCTCTTTGCCTCATGGATGTAGACAATGTTGTCGAACCACGTTATACCGGTATGTGTTTACTATTTACTTTCCATTGATTTGTTGGATTATGCAATTAGTCATTTTATATGGAAGCTACAATTGTTTTCCACTTTGTGCGTTTAGTTACTTCCTACAATAGCTCTGATGCCACTAGTTGGCAGTGCATGCTCCCCAGATCTACTTTACCTAGCAAAGATATTGTCCCCAATTTAAACAAACATGACTTGGGCCCAAACCATTGGGCCTCGGTTGTGGGGTTTCCTTAAAATGCCTTGTCGCTATTAAAGAGTGGACCACTTCCTTGTAACTCTCCTTGACAAGTCCACCATAGAAGATGTGGGATTATTCAAGCCAACAACATAATCCAACAATCTCCAACGTGGCCCGAATCGTCACATCTTACAACTCATCCGGTTGTCGCAACATCTCGAAGTGCATCCCTTCGAGCGCCTTGTGTAACCACCATATGAAATAGTAATCAATGTACGGGCCCAACCACCAATGTTTTTTGCTCCACCAAGTCGCAACCACAACACTTTCCACTTGATCGCCAATTGTACAATCGCCTACGTGTCAAACTGTGAGCTCTTTTACTAGTTGCACCTCGCGAAAAGCGTAAATAATTAAAAACAATTGATAACTACATTAGAAAGTAATTAATTGTACAGTCACATACCAATATAACGTGCTTCAATAAGATTGCCTACATCAACGGGGCAAAGAAGAGAAATTTCACTATACTTAGAAAAAGTACTTCAACCAAGCAATTTTTTGAGTGCCCCCCCACACACATCCAAGATGTTACTCTCTCTTCAACAGTTGAAAAGGATCTTTAACTACAAGAATCTACTTCAACTAGAAGAACTTTCTCTTCTACTCTCACAAGGGATGTTTTCATAAATTCTCTCCGAAGAATTTTCGTCTTCAATTTCTAGATGCTCTAAGAGCTCAGTCCCTATTTATTAGAGAGGGAGGTAGGTTTTGAGTGAGGGCTTTACTTTGATTGCACTACAAGTAATAGAGTTGGAAATCAACTCAATGAGAACTGTTTCCTCAATATTCCATTTCTAAAAACACGAACTCTAGAAGATTTAAGAAACACCAAATTTTAGAAATAGAAAATTCTAACACTTTCTAAAATTTATCATGTGTGCAATCCCACCCAAGTTCTAATTTCAACATGATATTAGGGGTGGGCATCCCATTCCGCGATCCCGATCCTGTCCCATCTCGATTTTTTTGGGTTTTATTCAAATCCATCTCATCTCAATCCCGTCCCGTCCCGATCTAGAGTGGGATGAGATTGGGATGGAGATTTTCAATCCCGCCCGTCCCAAATTGATTTTTTTAATATTTATTATTAATAATTATAATATATTTTAGGAGAGTAATTCTTTCTTTAGATCAAATATTGATCATATTATGAGATGCATATTGATAATTTGATATAAGCATTCTAAGATACATATTGATCATTTGAGATACATATTCACTCAAAGATGATATAAGCACTAGTCACTCTATGATGATATAAGCATTCTAAGATACATATTGATCATTTGATTGTATCACCAACATATTCTCTCTCATTCACACTTGTCCATCGCCTTTTTCTAACATTTATTCCCCAGTATTTTACATGTACTTCTATCTAATTGTAATTATAAACTTCATCTTGGAGTATTTCTTTCTTTGGCACATTATTAAAAAGCCCAATGCTTGGCTCTTATTTCTATTAGTCTCTGCAAGTTAAGTACACAAAATTTTCAACAAAGTTTCAACAAATTGGTTTCCGCAACTTGTACAAATGTAACACATGCTTGGCACATTTATAACAAAATTTTTATTGCCAGCTGATCCCGTCCCAAACCCATTTGGGATAGGACGAAGTCGGGATGAGTCCATCCTGTCCCGATCTCGAACGAACGGGATGGGATAGGGATGAGGTCCATCCCGTCCCGTGCCCACCCCTACATGATACTCTTCCAAGGTGAACAATTATGAATGATGATCTTATGTCTGGTGAACCAGAATGAGTGTTAGCCATCATATTTCATGCCTGAACCTCCTCATGTTGAAGAGCAATCTTTTTTATCGCCTATCACCAAGCCATTTCGCTAAAAGAGTTTCATTTGTTTGTTTCATTCTCCTTATTCCCAGTTTCCTTCTTTAAGGGGTTTGCAAATACTATTCCAGGCTAGTAGGTTCATATTTCTCTTCTCTGATGTCAAAGCCTGGAGAAAATTGCACATAAACTATTCAATCTTCTGTGCAATAGCAACTGGAATACATGCAGTGCTCATTATATGGGTAACCCTGAGAGAGAGTTGACTTTTATGAGCACCACTCTCCCAACCTTGGATACAAACTTTGATTTCCATGTTGCTAGCCCTTCTGTCAACTCTCTCAAGGACCTCAAGCTACAATAGTTTCTATTTACACTAGGCCCCCAAGAGGCAGCTGTAACTATCTGCATGGAAGCTTTTCGACTTTGCATCCCAAATGTCTGCGAATTGGTTTAAGCCCAACAGTTGACTACTCATAAGATGTGGCACTTATCAAAGTTACATTTGGGGCCAAAGGAAGCTCCAGACCACATGATTATTTTAAGAGTTTTGACTCGATCTATTGATGCACCAATGAAACTTGGGGAGTCATCAGCATGCTACAGAATAGGACCCACACTGCCAAAAATTGATCTGATTTGAAACCATGGAGGATCCCCCCCCCCCCTTATTTATCATCAATTGTGCATAAGCTCCTGCGCTGAAATTGAGAATAGAAAGGGGGAGAGAATCACCTTACCAAATGCCCCTTCAGCTTTTAGAAACCATGTTGCTTCCGATTAATAGTGATGGGGAACCTAACTGGAAAAGGAAAAGAACTCATCCACACGAGCCATTTGGACAGAAACCCCATATGATGCATGACAGAATCAAGATCCCCAATCCACCTAAGTTTGTATGCAATGATTAATAGAGGATCTGACTCCCTTTCGCAGTGATCATGCATCTACAACTCTCCATGCCCCCTCCCCCATTGACATGTCCTTACCTCATGCCACTGATCATCTATGCAGTTAAAATGGATAACGAACTCATAACGGTCCAAGAGCGTTATAGGATATAACAGGATATATCGGGATATAACGGAATAGTTTTTTTTAATATATTTTTAATACTCCCACAAAGTATTAATGTATTATAGAGTCAAAAAAGTAAATCATGTTCATAACATTAAATTCAAAAACAAAAAAAAAAACATTAATAAAAACATCTTCCCTTCGTATGTGAGTGAGATCACAACAGAGAGTGTGATCGACTCTTTGTCTTCTTCCTTTCTACTCTTGTTCTCTGTCAAACGGCAAGGTCTGGTTCTCTGTTGATTAGTGACGGCTAGCTCAAGTCCTTCTTTCCTATAAGTCTAGGGTTCTCGTTCGATCGAGAATGAAGTGAGTGATTTTTTTAATGTATTAGAACAAAACGTTAAAACGGGGTTATTGAAAAAAAACGTTATTTCAATAACGATCATATAACGCCGTTATATCAGAGCTGTGATACCATAACTTGATAATGTCATAACGTAACGGCTCACCCCCGTTAAGAGTTATATCAGAGTTATAACGCCGTTTTAACTGCACAACTGATCATATCAAGAACATTCTAGACCTTGCCGATGTTAACTCTTATATTAGGAACCTAGTCGTTTTGCAGTCAAGTGGAAAGCTTGTCTTGATAGTAATAACTCATAGATGTCTTTTGAATTTTTTCTACCCTTGATCCTAACATGCTTACAGTTTTTTCGTGCAATCTCGAGATTGAGTTTTTCTCAAGTGAGAGAATGATATGGTGTACTAGGCTGATTAATAACTTATCATTAAAGAGAAACTAGCACACAGTGGGGAAGAGTCCACTATGAGCTAGACCAAAAAGAATTACATCAAGAATTTATATTGTGTACATGTGTCCCAATCGAATATACAAAAAGAGAAGTGGGAGTCTTTAAAAATACCCCATGGGCCACAAACATTTACATCTATAGAGATATTTATGAAGATCCTATTGTCTTTTTCTCCCCACGACACCAGCAAAAAGCATGAAGGGATATTTGCCAAACCCACTTTCCCACCAAAGACGAGTTGAATCTACCAACATCAGCAGCCACCCGAATTTATGCCCAGTCAAGCACTGAAGTGAAGAAAGGTGCATTAATTCTAAATTCAGCCAAGTAAGCTCTCCAAATGCTAGACGTGAAATAAGCTAGCAAGAAGCGATCAATGATTTCCTGAGCTCGGCCACAAAGCTCACATCTATTTGGGAGAATCAAACTTCCTTAGTGATGTTGTGAACTGTAAGAATTCTGCCACTAAGGATAGTCCATATCATTAAACAAGCAATAGGAGGGACTTCATCCGAATGAGACTATGCAATATGTGTGCTCTCAGATCCTGGGGATTGAATTGTAGATGAGGCCCAATCACTTTATAACATTCCTTAACTGAAAAGGGTTCACTTTTGCCCACCCAAAGCCATTGATCAAGCTCATCATCTAAATGAACATTTGTTGTGGCATTCAAAAGGTAAACTATTTCCGGCAACTCTCAATCATTGAGAATTCTTCTCAAATGGAAATTTCAATCAAGCTGCCCATTAGCAGTATTGCTGTTCTGTACAAAACCCCTGATTCTGCCTTTCTTAATGTTGCAAGCATTCTATATGGCTGAGAATGACTGTTTTAAGGGATGATCATCCCCCAACAATTTGTGCTCCCAAAATTGAATTCTGAAACCATTATGAGCTTCAAAGAAGATTTTTCTCAAGATGAATCTTGTGGCTAATGATGCTCTTCCATAAGGACCACCCATGAGTAGTATATGGGTTTGAGCAAACCAATCATCAGGGCTGGCACCAGACTTGATTGCTATAGTTCTTCTCCAAGGAGCATCTACTTCTACCCAAATCTCTATAGCCATTTGATCGACGGAGCTTGAACTCTTTGATTTTTCTAACCCTAAAGAGTTGAAGTTTCAGCCCTTTTCGACGTGCGCTCCAAGAAAGAAATCTGAAAAGAAAATAATAATAAATAAATAAACGATCTTTCAGTGGAGCGCACGTCGAAAAGGGCTCTTTGATTTTTCGTTCTCCTAAATTTTTTTTCAGAAGTTGGTTTCCACGAAAGAAATCTGGGAGAATGAAAAGAAAGAGCACTGGAGAGAACAAACAGTCTTGAAAAACATGAAGCAAGCAGACGCTACCACCGTCGCTGTCTCAGGGCATCATCACCAGTCACCGCGATCACCTCACCGCCGCCTCCCTGCCACCCTTCAATAGGGGTAGGGTCTGCAACAGCATCAGACAATTTCCCTGACCCAACATACACTGCCAGTAGGACCCTCAATCCTAGGGGGTTCGTCCTTCCACCACCAACCCTCCAGGCCAGGACTTCCTCCTGTCTGCAAGACCTGTTCTAGGCCCCACACCCGTTAAAAGAATTAGGGCTGCAAAACTAAACACTCCCAATTACAATACAATGGCTAATAAAACACCCCAGTGAATGTCGCGCAACACAATGCCCAACTCCATAGAGTGAGCAAAACCTTCATAATCATTGCCTCCAAACTTGGGACCTTGTTAAAAAGAAAAGAAAAATATAATTGAAAAAAATCTTATTGTTTCGTTCTTCCACACCGTCCACCCAGTATTTTCTATACAAACTTTCCTTTTGATGTCAGTTGTAATGGACCCAGCCATCCCCTTAAGACTCCTTCCATAGAACCAGGCCACACACTGAAGAGGCTAATGAAATACATCCACAGTGATGGAAAAGATGACAGGTACTTTCTGGTTCACTAACACAAAAACAACATTCCACCTTAATATCCATTCCCATGTGCAATTCTGTTTTCGAACGAATTATGCTCCAAACTGCAATCCAGGTGAAAAATGATACTCTCGAAGGAAACACTTTCCTCCACACCAGTTTCAACAACAACAAAAAAAAAATTAATAAAAAATAAAAATAGTATAGGCACCAATACCTCATATATTGCCCCCAAACCTCTTGCCCAATACCCTCTCCCAAAACAAATGCAATACCACATAACCCTCGTACAACCAGCTTTCAATCAGTCTTCAGCGACTTGGTTGTTTCCCTATTATTAACCCCACTACCAACAAACAACCTCACTACCACGCCCCAAAGTTTACCACAACCAAAATCAACATTGCATCACCTACCCACAAATCACCATCAACCAACCACCACCACCTATCACACACACCTTACCCCAACATGAGGAGACTAGTGAGCAGATTAACAAAAAATATATTGACAATAGAGGTTCTATTCACTCTTTTCCTGCCACCGCAAGGAACAAGAATGTTTGGATGATAAGGTGGGCACCTCCACGATCAGAATCCAGCAAACCAGGCCCTAGTTCCACCGCAACAGGCGGTACTTGTGCCACCACATGTGAGTGAGCCTTACTTTCCAGTTTCCACCGGGGGGGGGGGGGGGGGGGGGGGGGGGGTGGTGTTGGGGATGAGAGAGCGCGGCAGAGGTGGGGATTATGGCCCTATGGAGGAAATGACCAAGGACAACAGAATCCAATTCGTGTTGGTCAACTAAAAAATGTGGGGTTTCCTTTAAATCAGTGGTGGACCTACTAAGGGACAGGAGGGGACAGTTGCCCCACCTCAACTTTCAAAAAAAATTTGAATATTTTTTTGCTCATCTTTTTTTAATATAAATATGTGGGAGAACTTTTGTTCTTTGCTTTTTCTAACTAGTTGACTCTAGCTAGTTGGTTGACTTAATACTAACAACCAGTTATATATTTAAAAAATTCTCTTCTTTTCTTTGTAAAAGTTCTTTAATAGTAAACCCCACAGATCCCGATTGTACCTCCAATTATTCTTCCTCATTTCCCTCCAAACCTCCTCCCACTGGCTAGCCACTATCACGACACCGTCGAACATGTTCTAACTTCTAAGACTAACAGGAAATCGTCATAATGGGTTGACTTGGGGTGTCGATTCAAAGACGAATTGTAGGTTGCTCCATATTCTTCTTCTCTTGGTGTGGTAGTCTTGTGAATTATGATGCCGTTACGGCTTTGGTGAAGAGACAAGGTTTTTGTCTAGAACAATTTTGATTGCGAAACGAAGTAAATATTCAATTTGTGGCAAATCTCAAATAAGCTCTATTTTTAGGTTTCTAAGATAATTTTTGTTCAATTTTAGGAGGATTTTGAGGGGTTTGATGGTCGCCGAAGCCAGTTTCATCTTGCAGTTCTTCGAAGAACACTCGAGCCCCTTAAGTTCATAATTTGTCCGAAAATGTGATATTTACTTTGTTTAAAAGTTTTCTATGGTGATCTAAATATAATGTTGTATTCAATGTTTACTATTGGTGGCCCTTGGTTAGTTTGGCACTGAATGAGAAATAACAAATATAGAAGGATAGGTTGTTACCAATTATGAATGCATATTGATCTCTCCGACTTTGTAAATCTTTCAATCTAAAAGCCCTAGCTTTTGAGGTAAGTGTAAGTAGTTCTTGTATTCAATTCTTGTGAAGTAGGTACATTTTATGGTTGCAATAAAACTAGGGGATTTAATTTACTTGTTTGTTTGTATGTACATTGTCTAGTTTGAGTTGATTGCAATTTACTTGTGATGGAAGGAAATATGGATTGCTCCTTAGGAGTTAGGACTATTAAGAAACATGAACCCAATATAGTTTAAGCCACACAATCAACAGTAAATATAAAATGTAATTGATTAACAATTTTTAATTTTTAAATGTTGATAAAAAGTTTTGTTAGAGTTTGTATGTTTTTCCATGATAACAATGTTTGAAGGTCATACTTTTCTTTTTATTTAATTAAATAATATTCTATTTATTTTTCCAGCTAGGGATAAGTTTTTGAAAAGAAACTAAGTATTAGAGTTACCCTCCTAGCTACAATCCTAACCTACAAAATAATGAGAGTGATCAGTTAAATCCAATCTCAAAGTCAAGACATGTGGATTATGATAAGTCAAACCTCCTGACAATACCCGGATTACAATCTCGTATCTTAGACTATCATCCTAATGATCAAACACAATTAGAAGAGCATATTTACAAAGGGGTCTTTGTCAGCCTAAGAATCACAATTTTCCATAAAAGAAAATGGGAGGTGGGATGAGGCATTTTAATGTAGCTTGTTTCTATCAATATAAGGGTTGGTTGGAGTATAGCAAAGAAAAAAATGTTGCATTTTATCTACATTGCTATCTCTTCAAACCAAATTCCGAGGAGCAAAGTGATAGTAACACTTTTGCAGTTGAAAGATTCGATAATTGGAATAAACCCAAAAAACTACGAACTTATTATGAAGCGTATACAATGAGCCAAAATTTGATGAAGCAAAAGCAGCATATCCAAACCTTTTTCGTTAATCAATCAGACCAAGCTAAACTTGAGTATCGAATCAGTTTAAATGTTTGAATTGATTGCGTTCGATTTCTTTTGCATCAAGGATTGACTTTTCGTGGTCGTGATGAATCCAAAGATACAAAGAATCAGGGAAACCTTTTTAAACTTTTAGAATATACGGCTTATCGTAATGAAGACATAAATAAAGTCGTTCTTAAAAATGCTCCTGAAAATTACAAGTTGATTACACCCAAAGCTCAGAAAGACATTACAAACGTAGTTGCGATTAAGACACCGACATTCTTGAAGATCTTGGTGATGCATTATTTGAAGTTTTGGTTGAAAAATCTCTTGATATATCAATCAAAGAGCAAATGCCAGTTTTTTTAGGTTTTGTGGACAAGAAGGGGTGTGTCATTGAACAATTCTTAGGTATAACTTATGTTTCTGATACAACAACGATTTCACCGTAGATGAACTAGAAAAACATTTTTCCAAGTAAAGTTTGAGCATAACAAGGTTATGATGGGGCCAGGAATATGCAAGGTGAGTTCAACGTACTTAAAGCACTGGTTATGAAAGAAAGCCAATCTGCATTTTACGTCCATCATTTTGTGCATAAGCTTCAACTAGCACTTTCACATCTCGCAAAAACCCATCCTCGGATCGCATTATTTTTTTACTTAGTTTCTACAACAATGAATAGTGTTGGGTTTCATATAGGCGCAAAGATATTCTTCGAGATAAACATATTGTTGAACTTATTGAGAAACTCAATAGTGGTGAACTTCCAACTAGTAAAGGTCAACAACTCTCACTATGCTACACTAATAAGGTTGATTCTTATGTTTTTTTCAGTGACCTGTGTACTTGAGATTGTCATTGTAGATGTACTTGAGATTGTCTTTGTAGATGGCAGCAGCTCAAAACAAAGGGTAAAGCATGTGTTTTGCTAGAATGCAGCGTTTTGATTTTATTTTTAATTGCAAAGAAAAGATCAAGACATTGTGGACACTATCGCTCTCATCAAAATATCCAAGCAAAGGTTTCAAATGATGAGAGACCAAGGATGCACCGACTCTCCGGAAAACCTCCGTATCACGCGTCAAATGCGTGTCGGACACGAATTCGCGTCCGACACGCGCTGGACACGGGGTCAACGGTCAAAATTCGTTGACTGGTTTGGACACGGCCTGGATACGGTCCAGACACGGTCCAAACTCGGCCAAACACGGTCCGGACACGATTTTTGTAAATTTTGCAAATAAATCAGATTTTCTAATTCTTTCTCCCTTCGATCCTTCCTCCCACAAACCCTAACAGAGACAACACAGAGAACAGAGAAAAGAGAAAAGAGGGGAGAAAACAGAGAATCGATCGATCGATTGATCTAACCACAGAGACAAAGGTATTTCGATCGATTTCGACAGACACGAGGATATCGATTTCGACAAAGAGGGATAGATCGATCTACAGGATCTATAGCGTCCTCATCAACACCAGGTACCTTCAATCGATCGACAGGATCGATCGATTTCGTTTTTTTTTTTTTCTGCAATTTCTGCTATTTTCTCTGTTTTTTTACCTTTTTTGCTGTTTTTTCTCTATTTTTTGCTGGCACTGGCATATATATGAAAGCATGCATGAAATACTTCAAATACCTCATATTTGAGCTTGCATCTATTGGCTGAAAACTAAAGAAGAAACTAAAACTGGTTTTAGGCCAAGTAACTGGAGATGATTTTTGGACGCATGTGACAATAATAAGAAGACAAAGTGAAGGTGGGGAAAACCTTAGATGGCGGTGTAACTTTTGTCAGAAAGAGTATACGGGATCTCTTACTAGATTAAAGGACCACTTGTTGAAGATAACAGGCCGTGGGATAGTTATTTGTGCCAAAATCTCCCCCATACAACTTAGACAGGTGCAACAATTTGTTGATGAAGCTGCATTGAGAGCAGAAAGTTCAAGGGCGCGAAGTGTTCCTTTACCTCCTTCAGTGGGCTCAAGTAGTCACCCGCACCCGGGTTCAAGTAGTGGGGGGGTTGGTCCTTCAGTTCCATACAATGAACAAAGGAAGAGGAGAGCCACTAATAATCCTATTGCAAATGCTTTCAATACGAGTGAGCGACAAGAGTTGGATGTTTTGATTGCAAGGGCGTTCTACTCAGCTGCATTGCCATTCAACCTTGCAAGGAATCCGTATTTTCAGGAGGCTTTCACCTATGCAACGAATAAAGCAAAGTCCATTAGTAGTTACAAGATCCCTGGGTATAATGCATTGAGGACGACATTGCTTCAAAATGAAAGGGGCAACATTCAGAGGTTGTTGGAGGCAACAAAGTTCACATGGGTTACTAAAGGGGCAACCATTGTTTGTGATGGGTGGACTGATTCTCAAAGGAGGCCTCTCATTAATTTCATAGTGATTAATGAGGGTGGTCCAATGTTCTTGAAGGCTGTGAACTGTGAAGGGGAATACAAAGACAAGTTTTTTATTGCTGAGTTGATCAAGGAAGTCGTACGTGACGTTGGGCCACGTAATGTGGTTCAAGTTATAACCGACAATGCTCCAGTTTGTAAGGCTGCAGGTTTACTTGTTGGGAGCCAGTATCCTGAGGTTTTTTTGACACCCTGTGTAGTCCATACTCTCAACCTTGCCTTGAAGAACATATGCGCTCCAAAGAACACGCCTGCAAATGAAAAGGCCTACAGTTTGTGTAGTTGGATTATTGATGTTGTTGGGGATGGGGTGCTGATCAAGAACTTTATCATGAACCATTCCATGAGGTTGCATATGTTTAATGAGCATTCGAGATTGAAGTTGTTTTCCATAGCAGAGACACGCTTTGCTTCAAGCATAATTATGTTCAAGAGGTTGAAAGACATTAAAAGTAGCATCCAGAGTATGGTGATTGGAGATCAGTGGGATTCCTATAGGGAAGATGATGTTGAGAAAGCACGGATTGTGAAAGGAAAACAATTGAATGACTTGTGGTGGGACAAAGTGGACTATGTACTTCGTTTCACAGAGCCTATTTATTCAATGTTGCGGAGGGCTGATACAGATAAGTCTTGTCTTCACTTGGTGTATGAGATGTGGGATGTTATGATTGAGAAAGTGAAACAAGATATTTACAGCCATGAAGGAAAGGAAAATAGTGAGGACTCCGAGTTTTTTTCAATGGTGCATCAGATATTGGTAGATCGATGGGAGAAAAACAACACACCACTGCATTGCTTAGCACATTCCTTGAATCCAAGGTAAATAATTACATTGTTTTTAACTTTTTATTCTACTTATTCTTGAGTCTTGACTAGAAGACTAGAATTCATGAGTTGTGCACTTAATGTTTATATATTAATTTGTGATTGACATTGCTTATATATAGGTATTATAGCAGAGAATGGTTTGAAGAGGATCCTAATCGTATTTCGCCACACAGAGATCCTGAGATTACAAATGAGAGAGATAAGTGTTTCAAGAGATACTTTCCTAATATTGAAGAAAGAAGATTGGTTATTACAGAGTATGCTAGGTTTTCAACGGGTACTGGACAATTTGCAGAAGGTGATGCTCTACAGAATAGAGAATACCTAGAACCTGATGTGTGGTGGGTTTTTCATGGTACCTGTGCACCATTACTCCTGAATATTGCTTTGAAGTTACTTGGGCAACCTTGTTCTTCCTCATGTTGTGAGAGGAATTGGAGCACGTATAACAACATCCACTCGTTAAAAAGGAACAAATTGACCCCACATCGAGCTGAAGATTTAGTGTATGTGCATTCCAACCTTCGTCTTTTGTCAAGAAGAAAACAAGAGTACAAAGAAGGTGAGACAAGGATGTGGGATATCGCAGGAGATACTATTGATTCGTTGGATTTGGATGCTACTGGAATGTTTGAGATTGTCAGTCTTTCACTTGATGAACCTGAGCTAGAGGCTGGGCTGTTGAATGAAGAAAATGCGACAATTGATCCGCCAGTTAATGAAGAAGAAGAGATGTAGCCGCCTCGCTGGTGAGTTTTTGAAATTATCAATTTACATTTTATTTACATTATCAAGTTAATGAAATTATATTGCTTATGCTTTAGCCTTTATGAGTATGACTTGTGCAGTTGAGCTTGACTATATGATGCATTTGTAATTTTGAATGAATGAATTTGAATGTTTTATTGATATGTTTGGATTGTTTAATAGTATTATTAATTTATTTATGATTTTATGTTCTTATGAGTTACAAAAAAAAATATTAAAAAATTAAGTTTGACCGTGTCGCCGAGTCCTATTTTTTTGAAAATTGCTGAGTCGCCGTGTCGTATCCGTGTCCGAGTCCGTGCATCCTTGTGAGAGACTCATAGATGATGTCACTTTATTTTGTCGGAAATACAATATCATTGTTCCTTGAATGGATGATGACTTTGTACGCGATCATGGCGTAGACAAGTAGTTACAGATCTCCATCACTATCGAGCTAAAGTAATATATACGTACATAGATATGCAGCTTCAAGAGCTTAATTAACGTTTTGACGAGGTGTATACGGAGTTACTCTGGTAAATGGCATGCTTAAGTCCAAGTAATTCCTTTTCAGCATTTGACGACTAGAAATTGATCCGTCTTGCTCAATTTTATCCAATGGATTTCTCATATATTGATTTGATAGTACTTCAAGATCAACTAAAAACTTATATCATGGATGTGTGATTGAATAGTGAATTTTCAAATATAAATGGTATAGGTGGTGTTGCCAACTTGCTAAGAAGATGGTTGAAACAACATAGGATGTCGTATATCCTCTGATTTATTTGTTCATCATGTTATCATTGATTTTACTTGTTGCCACTGCTACAATTGAGAAAGCATTTTCAGCTATGCATATTGTAAAGAGTTGCCTAAGGAATCAAATGGGAGATGAATGGATGAACGATTGTTTGGTGTTTGGTGACATATATGTTTTGGATACATCGAAAATGAAGCCATCATGCAACAATTTCAGAACATGAGATCGCGAAGTTAAGATTTGTAAAAATACAATTGTTAAATGATTTTTTGAATGGATAAGGATCGAAATTCCTCACATGGTGGTTTGGAAGATATAGTTAGAAACAAAAGGGTGCTTATAAGGACATTCCTTTTTATTCTTGTATGTATGGATTGGATAATTGCAATTTATAGATTTTTTTTGTAAATTGGAAGTGAATTATTGTTTCACCTCTCCCATCTTTTGTGAGTAATATAATACATTGTTTTATGGATTAAAAAGAAAGAGTAATGGTAGTATTTAAATTTATCACTCAAAAGTTAGATTTTTTTTAAAGGGTTATTTTAGCAATTATTGTTATCGACATTATTACTGTCATTTCGCCCCCTCTTGAGTGAAATTCTGGGTCCACCACTGCTTTAAATAATTGATTTCGGGCTTTTGAGGGAGGTCAAGGAGACTGCGATGATGGTTATGGTGGAATTTTCAAACTCACGGAACGTACGGATAACGTTGGCCTTAAAATAGAAGTAGCCAATGAATTGGTGCGGGAACTGGTGATGATTTTGTATATTGGATAGATCACCTCAGATTGATACAATCCTCGAATTTAAGGGCATTGTGAGTATTCGGACAGCGAGGTTGATTGGCACTAAATTGAAGGGTATGCTACAATTTAGTGGACGGAGTGTATTAGTTGTGTTGCATTGTAACAACCTACGATTAATTCATGGAATGAATGAAATGAAAGAGCTGATCAATATCTTATGATAAATATGGTACGATACACGGTATGTCTCATATCTAAGCCTCATTGATACGGTACATATATATCTTATATACCAATGTAAGATGATGTAGAGAAGTACTGTCCTTGTATAAGTAATGTGAATAAATGGATGACAACTGTTACGGTGTGTATATAGTTGTCAATAGGCTGTCAATTAGAGATTCTAATTGATATAGTTTCCTAGTTTAGATTTAATAGTTTGTATATAAATACATGTAATACTTCAATGAAATACATAAGAAAGTATTCTCTTAATCTCTATTAACATGGTATCAGAGCCACTTAGGGTTTGAGATTGAGATTCGAAGTTTGAAGTTAGGGCTTAATATTCGAAATTTGAAGTTTGAAGTTAGGGTCTCACCGCTGTTCGAACTCCCAGGCCACCGATCTATCTTCCCAGGCATCGGTCAAAGACCGTTCGACCTTCCCAGCAACAGATCGACTCTCACAGGCGTCGATCTCTCTTCCCAGGCGTCGTTCAAAGCCGTCCGACCTTCCCAACAATAGATCGACTCTCACAAGCATCTTTCGACCCTCCTAGAAGCCGATCGACCCTCCGACAGGCGTCGACTCCGACCCTCCAGTCACCGATCGAAGTCGATCGACTCTTCCAGCCATCGATCGAAGTCGATCGACCCTTCCAGCTGCCGTTCGACGTCGATCGACCCTTCCAACCGCCGTTCGACGTCGATCGACCCTTCCAGCCGCCGTTCGACCCTTCTAGTCACCGATCGACTCTTCAAGTCACCGATCGACTCTTCCAGTCGATCGAAGCTGCTCTTCCAGTCGATCGAAGCTGCCCTTCCAGCCGCCGTTCGCCCTCACCAGGTTGATCCATCCTCTGCTTGTCTGCTCTTCAAGCTTCTTTCCTGATTTCTCTTGATTTGGGGGAGGTTTTGCACGATTTCTGAAAACCCCATTTGTAAAATTTGATTTTGGAGGTTTTATTTCCGAGTTCTGACCTATTTGACCTGTTATGGCTGAGACAAAGTCAGTAGTTGTATCTGATCTGGTTCCTATGATGCCTAAAATTACGGACCATAAGCTTAGTGGTGCTTTGGTAAGTCGAAATAACAGCTACGCACCTGGGAGACCGTCTAATCATATTGCGGTCACTACTGATGCCTCTGACAAATCGGTCCTTATCTCTGCTGATGAATTTGCCAAGTTCTCACAGTATCAGGAATCACTCCAGTCTTCATCTCCTTCTGTCACATCTATTGCTGATTCAGGTAAACCCGATGTATGTCTTATTTCATCATCCTCCAAGTGGGTCATTGATTCTGGTGCCACAGATCATATGACAGGTAATTCTAGTCTATTTTCTTCTTTTCAACCTTATGCTTCTACTTCTACCGCCACTTTAGCCGATGGGTCACCATCTTGTGTTCGCGGGTCTGGCACCATCAACCTTACCCCCTCGCTATCTCTGTCTTCTGTCTTACATTTACCTAATTTATCCTTTAATTTGCTCTCTGTAAGCCAGCTTACTCGTAATCTTAACTGTTGTGTCTCATTTTATCCTGATCATTGTTTATTTCAGGATCTTATGACGAAGAAGATTATTGGTAAAGGACATGAGTCTGGAGGCCTCTACATTCTTGATACATCGGTACCGCGTTCTATTGCTTGCTCCAGTGTCACGTCTCCTTTCGAGGCTCATTGTAGGTTGGGTCATCCGTCTCTCCCTTTACTCAAAAAGCTTTGTCCTCAATATAATAAGGTGTCTTCATTAAATTGTGAGTCATGTCAGTTTGCAAAACATCATCGCCTTAGTTCAAGTCCTAGAGTCAATAAACGTGCTAGTGTTCCTTTTGAATTAGTTCATTCTGATGTTTGGGGTCCTTGTCCTATTTTGTCTAAACCTGGCTTTCGGTATTTTGTTACATTTGTGGATGATTATTCTCGTGTCACTTGGTTATATCTCATGAAACGTCGTTCTGAGTTGTTTTCTCTGTTTTGTGCGTTTTGTGCTGAAATTAAAACTCAATTTAATGTTTCAATTCGTACTTTGCGAAGTGATAACGCCAGAGAATATACTCAAGCTTTATTTCAGTCTTATATGACTCAGAATGGCATACTTCATGAAACTTCGTGTGTTGATACCCCATCCCAAAATGGTGTGGCAGAACGTAAAAACAGACGTCTTCTTGAAACGGCACGAGCTCTCTTATTTCAAATGAATGTTCCTAAACCTTTTTGGGCCGATGTAGTGTCTACAGCATGTTTTCTCATTAATCGCATGCCTTCCTCTGTTCTTCATGGTGAGATACCTTACAAAATCCTTTTTCCCAATAAGCCATTGTTTCCTGTTGACCCGAAAATATTTGGTAGCACTTGTTTTGTTCGGGATGTTCGTCCGCATGTCACTAAATTAGATCCCAAGTCTTTGAAATGTGTCTTCCTTGGTTATTCTCGTCTTCAGAAGGGTTATAGGTGTTATTGTCCCAATCTTAACAAATATCTAGTCTCAATTGATGTTACCTTCCTGGAAGACGCACCTTATTTTCCGTCTTTATCCGTTCCCACTCGCCAGGGGGAGGATGATGATTTGTTAGTCTATTCCATCAAATCCTCTGCACCCGTCTCGGTACCAGCACCTGTCTCGGCACCTGTTTCGGCACCAGCACCTGTCTCAGAACCAGCTCCTGTCAAGCCTCCTATTATTCAAGTTTACTCCAGGCGTCCACCTATTGATTCATGTCCTGCACCTGCTCCTTCGTCATCAGATCCAGTCCCGAGCGATGATCTTCCTATTGCATTGCGCAAAGGTAAACGTCAGTGTGCTTATCCTATTTCTTCCTTTGTTTCTTATAATAACTTGTCATCTTCCTCTTGTTCTTTTATTGCTTCCCTTGATTCTATCTCTCTTCCTAAAACTGTTCGTGAAGTCATATCTCATCCCGGTTGGCGTAATGCAATGATAGAGGAGATGAATGCTTTAGATGACAATGGTACTTGGGACTTGGTCGATTTACCTGCAGATAAAAGGGCTATAGGTTGCAAATGGGTCTTCGCTGTTAAGGTCAATCCAGATGGGTCAGTTGCCCGATTGAAAGCTCGTCTTGTTGCAAAGGGTTATGCTCAAACCTATGGGGTTGATTACTCTGACACTTTCTCTCCTGTTGCAAAGTTAACCTCTGTTCGGTTATTTATTTCCATGGCGGCTTCCCATCATTGGCCTTTACATCAGCTTGATATCAAGAATGCTTTTCTTCATGGTGATCTTAAGGAGGAGGTGTATATGGCGCAACCTCCTGGTTTTGTTGCTCAGGGGGAGTCAGGGCGAGTTTGTCGTCTTCGAAAATCTTTATATGGTTTGAAACAGAGTCCTCGTGCTTGGTTTGAAAAGTTTAGTCAGGCTGTTGAGAAATTTGGTATGAAGAAAAGCAAGTCTGACCACTCTGTATTCTACAAATGATCCGCAACTGGTATCATTCTGTTAGTTGTGTATGTGGATGACATTGTAATTACTGGAAATGATACTAGAGGAATCTCATCTCTTAAATCTTTCCTTCATACTCAGTTTCACACGAAGGATTTGGGGGTGTTAAAGTATTTCTTGGGAGTTGAAGTCACTCGGAGTAAACAAGGTATATTTCTATCTCAGAGAAAATATGTCCTTGACTTATTATCTGAGACAGGTAAATTGGGAGCAAAGCCTTGTAGTGCTCCAATGACTCCAAATGTACACCTTACAGAAGAGGGGGAACCATTTGAAGATCCTGAAAGATATCGAAGGTTGGTTGGGAAGTTGAATTACCTTACCGTGACTCGTCCAGATATTGCATACTCAGTCAGTGTTATCAGTCAATTTCTATCATCCCCAACAATCCATCATTGGGCCGCGTTAAAACAAATTTTGGGTTACTTGAAAGGAGCACCAGGACGAGGTATCGTGTACAAAAATCATGGGCACACTCACATTGAATGTTTTTCAGATGCCGATTGGGCAGGTTCCAAAATGGATAGAAGATCCACTTCAGGTTATTGTATCTTTGTTGGAGGGAATTTGGTCTCATGGAAGAGTAAGAAGCAAAGCGTTGTGTCAAGATCCAGTGCAGAGTCTGAATATAGGGCTATGGCACAGTCTGTATGTGAGATAATTTGGATATATCAGCTCTTGACTGAAGTAGGAATTAAAACTACAGTACCAGCGAAATTGTGGTGTGATAACCAAGTTGCTCTTCATATTGCATCTAATCTTGTGTTTCATGAACGGACTAAGCACATTGAAATTGATTGTCATTTTATTCGTGAGAAAATTCAACAAGGCTCGATTTCTACTGGTTATGTGAAAACTGGAGAACAACTAGGGGACATCTTCACGAAAGCATTACATAGGGTTCGGGTTGACTATCTTTGTAACAAGCTGGGCATGATTAACATTTATGCTCCAGCTTGAGGGGGAGTGTTACGGTGTGTATATAGTTGTCAATAGGCTGGCAATTAGGCTGTCAATTAGAGATTCTAATTGATATAGTTTCCTAGTTTAGATTTAATAGTTTGTATATAAATACATGTAATACTTCAATGAAATACATAAGAAAGTATTCTCTTAATCTCTATTAACAATAACCAATAGCTTACTAATATGTGTTTTGGGGATCTCCTTACAGAAGTCATATATCAATGAAAGTGTTTTTGGGGACCTCCTTGGTTGAATAAGTATTATTTATGTCTTATATATATATATATATTTACTGGTTTTTGCACGATATCTTATGATACACGATACATAACGATAAATGTATATTAAATTTAGGTTTTCGATATACGATAAGATTACATTTTGATAAATATGAGTGTTGGAATATTAAAGCCCATTCCATTTGTCCACGGTTCCCCGTGTGTTTATCCATTGCAATCTCCGTGTATGTTTAAGATGTAGTTGTAATATCAAATACCCATCGATATATATTGTAGTCTCAAGCCTTTGCTTCCACTACGATATGTGATTACATTCGTTCTTTTTACAAGTTCAAGCTTTTAGAGAGATTGGAAATTTATCATTGTAGATAAACCATACTAGTGTTTGTAGTATCACATACGTGACTGAATAATAAAATTTTAAAAAAGGAACAATAAATTCTCTAAAATTCAATATACTGAAAAAGAAGATATCACGTGTCCAATGATTCTAAGAGTCCACTCTAATGATTTTGACATTGCTCAAGGTACATCTGATTATGCAGGTGTACTTTCTCAGAATATTCTACAACTCTAATTAGTGTGACAGGTTAACATCAGCTTAATTGATTTTCAGAAAGATTATTCTTAAGCATGTGCAATGCGTGTATGTCAAATATACCAAACAGCTAAAAAACAAATGCCACACAGTATTAGTCTTAACCACAAACATTTCTAGTATGATAAATACCTTCCAGAGAGCAGCTGAGAATTGTTGAAACTGTTAGAACTCCCAAGCCTCTTAGCCGTACTGTCGTGTTCTTTGTCTACGCGCATGGCAGACACCTCCTTTTCCATAAATGCTACTTCCCTTCTCATCTTCTTAGCCTCAACTTCCATTGCTTTTGTCAATGTATCTACCTTCCTTGCTAACATCTGATATCACCATGTATTACAACAGCTTGTTATGAACTGATTATTTTTTTAATACACAAATTAAAAAATCAAACAAGATACTCACCTCAATTGCATCATCCTTATCCTTGAGGCTTTGATCTTTCTCATGACTAGCTTTCCTCAAAGCAATGACCTCCTTTTGCAACATGTCATATAGCACTCCAGAAACACTATCCTCTGTTTCAATGTTAGAGAACTCATTTGGTTTTTCATCAATGCTTGATTTAGCCTCATCACCACTGGTTCCATCAGAGCACTTCTTGAAGGAACAGTTTAGGCCTACTCCACTTGAGAGAACTTTACCCCTGTCAAGTGATCTGGTACCACCATCAAAAGACTTAGATACCCCCTTGGCATTCTTTAATAAAGTGCTCGTACCAGAAGAAATTGATCTCAAGTGAGATGGTGGTCTCTTGGGCAAAAAACCACCAGTAGTCAATTTCGAAATATTATCTGCTCCACCTAGGGATTGTCGATGTGAATGCCCATTGCTTGCACTTCTCCCTTCTGAAGTGTTTCGATTATTACCCATTGAGGATGCTCTCAGACCCTCTTCTAGTACTTTTAGACGAAGTTGGTACTTCTCCTGAACAATATAAGAATAGGCATTCTCAATTTCCATTGTAAAGAATATAAGCAATATAGAAATTAGAAATGAATACGTTCTTCAGATTAAAAAAAAGAAAGAAAAAAGATGGTCTCAGAAAGGAAAATGTTACTTTCAACTGTGCTTCAGATTTTGCAGTTCGCTCAGCAATAGTAAGTTTGTCTCGGAGCTGTTGCATTTCTCCCTGCAGGAACAGTTTCAGTGTTTCACAAATACATTATTCATGTTTCCATGACTAAAAGAACCCATGACAATTTCGAGTGCCAGTTGGGTATAGAAAATAAACAATTTTATTACACTAACTTGCAGGAATCGCCGATCTTCAAGCCACTGCTTTACAGGCATCACTTTGTGATTAACATTTTTCCATTCATTAGCCACCACTACAGCAACCCTATTTGCAGTGACCTTTGCTCGGGCCAATTCTCTGTCAAGAGTTTTTCTCTCATCCTGCGGGACAGAGAAACTATATGTTCAACAATGCAACTATACCTTCAACCTCAAAAAGCTAACAAGAGAACAGAAACATCATGAGTCATCAAATATGGAAATCAAACACATTACGTTCATCTCCTGAACTTTTCGTTGGTAATCCCTCACAGCATTTGCAGCTGCACCACCAGCAAGAACAGCCTCTTCCAGTTCTTGTACAGTCTGGGATAGTTTTTCCACCTCTACAACCTTTTGGCGTTGCATTTTGTCTAAGATCTTGTTCTCTTCCTAGTACATGTGACCATTTAAAAAGAAATAAATAAATACCCCTTAAATTTTAATTGAAAGAAACTGTCAATCTCTAATGATTAAAGAAGAGTCGTGTGACAATGCAATACCTGACAAATTTCAATTTGTTTCATCAACTCCTGGTTCTTATTCTGGACATCATCCACCATGGAGGCCTTTGCCATCGCAACCTGTATGGTTCTCTCTGTTTCGAGTAATGCTGCTTCCTTAGATTTTGTAAGGCGATCCAATGCCTTGTTGTCATCCTGCAGCTTGGCTATCTGCAAAGAAGCAGCGAGAGTCATTTATACATTATGCATGGTTCTCTCTTGCTATACACTAGAGGAATCAATTTACATTTGTTAGAGAGAAGATGCAGTACCTCCTGTTGAGCGAGCTTGAGCTCAGCCTCCAATGGTGCAAGAATAGCTTCAATTGGTGGCATGCCATCATCCTTCTGGGCAGCATGAACCCTTCGAAGGGTGGCCTCTGCAGCAAACTGAGCAGCCATCGAAGCCTTCTTCTCATCATTGATTTTCTTGATCTCAAGATTCTAGAAAATGATATGATGATTTACACAACATTAAACAAATGGAAAACGTGAATCACATACATAAAACAATCAGGTGTCCTCTCAAACTGTGAGTTGCCAAACCTTGCTCTCTAGAATAGATTCATTCAACTTAAGCTTCTCTTCCACCTTGATCAATTCTTCAGTAAGCTACAACCACCCAAAAAATGTTTGACTCAATACATATGGTAAAACAATCAATCAGGAAGTCGACACTTAACCAGATAGCTAAACATTAGTAAAAAATGTGATGAAAAATGAACCTCTTGAACTGCTTTTTCACGAAGGCGCTCGGACAACCTCAAGGCTTTGATCTCAGCCTGTGCTTCTCCTAGTTCTCGATATTTGTCTAAAAGTAGCATTTACATAAAAGATGATTCGATGAGATTCCAAATTGACAAGGAATTGAACAAACAATAATAATTGAAAAGAAGAGATGAGGTGAAATGTATGAGTAATAGTACCTCTAACTTCATTTTCTAAGCGACTGAGCTCAACCCTGACCGGATCAGATCCGTGCAACAGATTAATGAAGTCATCTGAATCCATGCTTGGGCGAACAGATGTGCGCCTTCTCGTTGTTTTCCCTTCTTGTTTAAACGAAGCTGAACCGCCATTGCTGGTACTGCACCTCAACTCGCCCGGAACAAGATCCGCCATTGTGACAGAAAGATCTCTTGCTTCTCACTCTCACTCATTCACATTCAAGCTTTCAAATCATTTGACCTTGGATTTAAAATTCTCTACTTGACTTAGCTTAGCTAGGGTTTCAGATTCAGAGATTTGGTAGTATTGCTTGCGCTCTCTCTCTCGCTCTCTATCAATCGACAGCCTACACTAGAGCTTTGTATTTCAAATTTTCAACCGTGTGCGTACTTCCAGACTGTTTTTTCTTACATCTCTCTTTCAAACTAGGAGGTAGTTTTGTTTTGTTTTTTTTTTTTTTTTTTTCTTTTTTTTTAATAGGTTAGAAGCTAACTTCTAAGTCTGAGCTTCTAAATGAATTGTTTGTGTTGCTTCTAAACGAGCTGTTGATTAAAAGCTGTAAAATTAAAAGGTGTTTATTTTTTAAGTGCTGAATGAAAATTGTTTGATAATTTTGCCCCACTGATCATACTCAATAATTATTCAAATCCTAGAGATTGTTACAATATCTTTAGTACAAGAATATCAAAATATGACCAAGTATATTTGATTTCTCATTATACACATAAGGCATAAAAACTACATGCTAAAAATTTGAAAATATACATGAGAGAGAGAGTTGGAGATATGAAAAAAAACTTGAAAATACAGATAAAGAAAACAAAGATGAAGGAGATAAGTTTCTTACCGAGTCCTTGTGAAGGTAGGTAGAACCACAGTCCACAATGCTTGGTGAAGAGAATGAAGGTATGCAGTCAAAATTTTGCCATACTTATTTTTAAGAAGATGAGGGCAACAATTGTCATTATAAAATTATGTTAAGATTATTATTGGAATAATTTTTTACTCACCACTCAGTGCTAAGTGATCAGCACCTCCCTGTTGCTTACTCCAATCAAAAGCAGTACACTTCTTATTAAGACTTTTGACTCCATTCATAAGCAAAAACAAACACCCTCGAAATTTGGTTTTTCATTATAATAAAATATTTTTTTTAAATGGATTTTCTATTTTTGGATTTTGCATTTCCCCTTCATCTTTTTTTTCTGAAAAAAATAATATAATTGACTCCATTTATGGTACAACAAATGCACCTACGGAAACGACAACTATCATGCGAGATTGAGGCAATGGACCGGAAAGAAAGCAAGTCTTCATGCGAGATGGAGGTGATATTAAGTGGCAACAATATTGTAGCCTTCGGCCTGATTTTGTTAACCATATAAGGTCAGTCATGTAGCCTTCGAGCATGAATTACTAAATAAATAAATAAAAGACAACGACCCAATTAAAAAAATGAAAAGTACACTTATCGAACAAAATACAAGTGAAACACAAGCAAAAAAGTAATGACAATCATGAATAACAAAACAAAAATCAAATATAGGCTCCGCTTGGTACATTGAAAAATAATACATTTTACAAATTGATGCAAATCATCAGTTTTCATTGCATTGATTTGCAATGCATTAGTTTACAGGTGCTTGGTAGTTTTCAAAGAAAATCAACGCAAATTGGACAATTACCGATTGTGGGTGGTGGTGGACGATGGTAGTAGTTGTAATTGTAGCATGGTCGTGTTGGCGGTGATGCTGATTGCAAATGTAAGTGATGATGGTGGGGGTTGTGGAAATGGCGGTGGTTGTTGAAATGGTGGTGGTTAAGTGATGGTGGTTTGATGGATATAATGGTGGGGGTGGTGGTGGCGGCAGTCATGGTGGTTTTAGTGGTGGTGGTATTGGTTGTAATGGCTATGGTGGTTGTTGTGGCGGTAATAGTGAAAGCGGTGGTGGTTGTGGTGATTATGTTATGTTGATGGTGGTGGTTATGCTATGGTAGTTGTGGTGGTGGCTGTGATGACGGCTATGGTGATATTAGTGAAGTTGAAGGTGGTTGTCGTGAGCATACTATGGTAGTGGTGATCGTGGAGGTGACGGTGATGGTGGCAGTGGCGGTGGTTTTGATGGTTATATTATGGAGGTTGTGGTAGTGCAGCGGCAGTTGTTATGGTTGTGGTAGTGAATGTGGTGTTTGTTGTGATTATGCTATCAGAGTGGCGGCGATGGAGTAGCAGTGGTAGTAGTACTAGGAATGGCTGTGGCGATGGTGGCTAAGATGGTTATGGTATGGTAGTGGTGGCAACAATAGTAGTTGTGAAAATGGTGGTGATTGGGGTGTTTATGAAGGAGTTGGGAATAGAATTCGAGTGAAAGGAGACGATGAGAGTTTTGCAAAGAAATGCAAGAGATTTTCATCCGCAAATTTTGCAGAATTTTATAACTAAGAGATGCGGAGGTCCTGAATTCGAATTTCAGTAACCGTTTACTTTGAAGTCAACCAAGCACCCAAGCTTATGTCAGCATCGTAAACATTTGCACAAAACATTCTTTTATCGTGTACCAAGTGGATCCATAGTTGCAAGCAACCGCAAATTGCTAAAAAAAATGTATATTGGAAGGGATTTTTATTGGCTTCAAAAGTTCTTGATGGCAATCTGAGATCTCAATCTTAATATGATTGGAGGCAACAAAGAAAAGAAAAATAAAGTCCAAGTTGAGTAAAACAATGAAAGTAGTTCTCCAAGTGCTCCAATCAGGATTCGGGGTTTCTCCCACCACTCACCATAACCGAATAGTTAATAAAGACAAAAATGACATACATGCCAATTCCTAACTCCAAGCCAACAAAACATTGTATCAACATCATCTTGCTGTAGAAATAAATGATGTGTGCATAACAGTGCCTGTGTAAACAAAAGACGAGAATGAACAAGAAGATGCTTAGGGTAATGACAATTTTGTGACCACACTTCAAGCTTATGAAAGTGGAGAACTAGTGACTAAGCTGAAAGAATCCAAAGTTCGTTTGTCCGTGATAAGTGTGGTCGAAGAAAGAGTATCAAAGATAGATAGCTAAAGAAAATAGAAGTTTTCCCCCAATAGTCTAACCCCTAAAAAGTGGAACCCTCTTACTAGAAATCTTTTTCCTATTAATACATAATGACACTTGTCTTCATAGTTTGTTCCTATAATAGTCACAATTTATGTTTAGTTTTCAAATTGGGCTTGACACTTAAATCTTGGGCTTTGTCGGGGCAAATCTGTTGCATGACCTTCCCCGAGATGGTTCAACGAAGATCTACAAGTTGGATGTTTGTTGTTGGACTGACTACGTTTATCCTAGATATATCAGGTTTGGATCAGATGGGGGTGTACCTGCAAGAACACTCTGATGCCTAAGTTAGAACGAAGCAAAAAGAAAATGCAGATAATAGGGTTAGATTGCTTACCTATTTGTAATTGTATACAGTGTATATGTATATGGGCAGGTACCAGTTTGGCTGATATTGGGACTCCTGATATCATATTCCCTATAGAAAATATAATTCGTTGATCGACCTAATAAAGTCCATATTTAATTAGTATATTTTAGGAATAAACTGTATTAGCATCTTTAAGGAATAATATTTTTTTCCCTCAAGTAATTTGTTTCCAATCAATATGGACTCTGCATAGCCCTGTATGACTGCTTATCTTAGTTCCATATGAATTGTAACAAGTCTTGCTACCCAATTGTAGTGGGTGCCCTAATTGAAATATGGAGTGCAAATACAATAACCAAGATCATGTGCCATTAGGGTTCTCTGAACGAATTTCGACAATTGCCTTACCTGCGGTAACTCAAAAATATGTTAGGTTTCAATAGTAACATTTATCATGTACGATTCTTGAGGCAATGCCTTAGCACAAATATCAAGGTCTTGCTAAGTTTGGATGACTTTGCATGATAACACATAGAGGGTATGCATAACCATGACATATCAAGTTGGCATGAATCTCAAGAGAGATACGTTGATTTGGATCTCGAGGCAATGTCTGGTACCATTAAACCGCAACAAGTATGATGCCACTAAAACTACAAGTCATGAATCTTAGAATCACGTACCCAGCTACACATAAACTAATGGACACTAGAGTTTCAAAATTAACAATTGAACCCTAAACGACACCTATATGATGCGCAAACAAGATGAATGGCAAACAATTCTAGAGTTTTGCAACTAATGCAGGGCTGAAATTCAATTTAATTTACCTAACTTTGGGAAAGACACGGTAATTTCCTATCAATACACCACTACAAAATTGCTCCTACCTTTTTTTCACTTTCCAACTCAAAGTGTAATGCTAGTTCAAGAATTATTCCAATATAGGATATGTTCTTTCACTTGACTACTTTAAGTTTTCAAACTTCTAAAGAGAATCATATGAGCGTGAAATTTGTTCTAGACAATTAACTTGTTACAAATTTTAAATAGTAAAGGCTTAGGTTCCTAACCTTAAAATAGATGGTGATTAACCTATCCATGGGAGAGGGCACGAAAGTTGCAAATCAATCCTGCAACTATTCAAATTTACATGCAATACTACTTAAACAACCAAAACACAAGTGATCACAACAGAAACTGGATGCAAATGCGGTGGGGAGAAGTTACTTGTGGCATGAACCTCTTCCAAGTTACTTGCGATGCCGCTAGAAGTCGAGTTGTCGTCGATCAAAAGCATTGTCCACCTGACAGCTCGCCGACTTCTGAGAGTGTCCGCACGAATCGCAACCTGAAAGAAAAATTACAATGCAATATATTTTTCTGTATTTCTTTGCTATTCTTTTCATTCTGTTTGTGTTTCTCGACCTCTGCTTTTCACTTCGTTCCCACTTAAGCTCCTATGAATACCTATGTATGATTATCTAAAAAACAAATGCAAAAAAATAAAAATCAAACTAATAACAAATAAGCAAATGACTTCTAACATTGTTGCTAAACAAATAAAATTATACCTCATCTATAAACTAGTGAGAATAAACCCTAAACTTTGATTAAACCGTTACAATCCCCAACAATGACGCAAAAAACTTGATATAGATTTTACTAACCTAAATTAATAGGCTAATTTAACATGATTGTTATACCGCAAGTGCACGATTACCTAACTAGTAGACAATGGAAAATGCGGATCAATCCCACGAGGATTGAAGACACAAACGAAAACTAAAACCTATTTAGACAATTTAAAAGGGGAGTTACAACAATCAAAAATTTAAAAGGGGGGTTACAACAATCAAAAAATTCTAAACTAATGAAAAGTAGAAAACAATTGAAAATTGAGTTTGAGTATCAAATAAAGAGATGCTAAGGCTTTCGAATCATCCATCAAGTTCATAAAATTATACTAATGTCAATTATTCTCCCCTAGCAATGTAATGGATTGATTTTAGCTAAAATGCAACCTCTGGCATTAATTATATGTTTAAGGCACAACTAATCACAAGTTTAACTAATACGAATAAAACATGCTTACACAAAAACATATAATAATTCTAGCTATCATACACGATGAAAGTAACATGTGTTTGTTCACAAATCAATCCAATGTTAAAGCATACAATGCACCGGATTCACTAAGCCTAAGGAATCATTTACGCCTTAGCAAAGGGTTTAGAAACCCATGGTGGTAGTGCTCGCGGCGGTAGCGCGGGTGAACATCTCCTCCTCGGCGAACACAATTCACCAAAGTGTGTAGATACTCTGTGGTGTTACAGAATAAAAGTCATGATGCAAATTGTGGAGAGAAAAGATTTAAAATATGCTTCCCTCATTTTTCCTTCTTCTTGTTCATTTTTTTCTCCCTGTTTCTGCAATGTGATCGTGCTCCCTGTTGTTGTGTTTGTGGCGAGAGTGCAGGGAGAAAAGAAGAAGCATGCGTGAGGATGAAGGTTGTTGTTGGCCGGCGATGTGGTGGCGGGGCATTGGCCGTGGCAACGAGATCGCAGGTGAGAAATGGAAGTCAACGATCAGAAGGAGAAGAGAAGGGAGCTGCGAGTCTGCGAGAAAGATATCAGATAAAGGGAAGGGCTGGAGAAATGGGTTTCTGCGAGATGGTGAGGTGGTTTTGTGGCGAGGAGGGTGGCGGTTTTGTGGTTGTTAGGTCGTGATGACATCTCTGCGTAGAAGAACATGTCTGCTTGTTGAGGAGAGGGTTGTATGCAATGGAGGCTGTGAAACATGATGGAAGAAGATAGGAAATGATGGGTATGTTCGTTGTGATGGCTCGAGGTGACTGTGAGGCGATAAAAAGAACAGGGATCAAGGAAGAAAATGGAGTGGAGGAGAAGAAGGTTTGTCTCGCACTGAGAAGCGAGACGAGAGTGTGGAGCGATGGTGATCGTGGAAGAAGCAGAAAAAGAAGAAGGATGGTTGGGTTGTTATTATTGTGTCTGTTAGTGGTGGTTGGATGGAAGGGGAAGAAGAAAGAAGAGAGGAAAGTGGATGGTTGTTTGGTGGCTTTTTCTATCGAGCGAGAAAGATCCTGATGAGGGACGATGAGATGGTGTTGGGGAGGCTATGAAAAAGGGGAGGTCGTGAGCACTATTAGTTGTTAGTTGTGATGTTAGGGAGATGGGATGAAGAAGGAAGAAAGGGGGTTTGCGGCTGCCAAGAGAGATGGATGAGCTTTGTATCTAGGGGTGGGCACGGTTCGGATCGGTTCTAAATTTTGAAGAACCTAACTCGAACCGTTTACATTTTAACGGATCCGGTCTAGTCTGGATCCCTTCATTTTGATAATTGGAACCGAACCTAACTTGAACCGTTCTAAATGGTTCGGTTCCTACAGTTCCAAACGGTTCCTGTCATTCATGCACAAATCCACTCGGAATCATTGAAACATGCATCCAATCACATAAAGAAGAAAATAGAGATACCCATTGAAGAAAATCAAGAAAACAAATGAATTCCAACTGAATCAAGCGCAGAAAAAAAAATGTTATTTGGTGAATGAGGAATTACCAGTACCAAGATAAAAGAGAATTTCTTTATAGCAAAACAAATAATTTGGCAAAAAAACAAGTAGATTGGTGTCTGTAAGTGTTGGAAGAGAGAAGAATACATGAAGTTGTTTGAGCAAAGCATACCATTTCATCCATCCACCCATCAAACCAATGAAAACAAGAAACAACAAACACAAAACACAACTCTTTCTCTCTCACTCGGTTGCTCTTTGTCACAAGCGTGACTGCAAATCTAAAATAAGCACAAATAGGATGGAAAAAGTGAATGGAACTAAACAAATAGAAATGGAGGAACCTCTCTTTCGGTGATCTCAACACAGAAAAGCCTTAATCAATTTCTTCTTTGTTCTTTTCTATTACAAACTACTTCTCTTTATATACTATCCAGCTAACAGAATTTCAAAGTTAGCCAATAGAAGGCTTACACGTGTTTGGCCATGTGCCATTTATTTGTAACTAACTATGAGGGAATTACTAAACTATCCCTGTCTTCATATTTGAAATTGGCGCCATTTTTGGCGCCCTTTTTTCTTGCATCAAATTTCAGTCCCAATTGTGCTTGAGGACGTGACAATGCCCACCCCTTTAGACAAATCCTTGTCCTCAAGGATTGAACGAGGGAAACATGGCTTGTATGTGTTGCCAATCTTCCCATGTAGAGTCTTTTTGTGAGGAGTTCAACCACTGAACCAGCACCTGTATCACGGCTTTATTGTGTTGAGGGACCAATCTGCGGGCTAAAATAGTTGCGGGTGCTGCTCGAAAGTTGCCCGAGTTGTCGACCAATGGAAGTAATGGTGTGGGAATGACTTGAAAGCCCAACTTTTTCTTTAATTGAAACACATGAAACACTGGATGAATCTTTGAAAGAGGGGGCAATTCCAGCTTGTAAGCCACTACTCCTATGCGTTCAATATGACCTGAAACGGACCATAGAAGCGAGAAGATAACTTCAGGTTTCGGCGGATGCTCACTGATGTTTGGCGATATGGCTGGAGACGAAGGTATACCCAGTCACCTACGGTGAACTCATGCTCAGCTCTGTTTCTGTCCGCATAAGTCTTCATGCGTTCTTGAGCTCGATGGATCTTCTCCTTGATAATAGAGAGCATGTGATCTCTCTCAGTGAGATAGTTCTGGACATCAGATATGGTTGTATGGATTAGGGGAGGTAGATCCATCAATGGTGGGGTGTACCCACACAGTGCCTGAAAAGGATATGTTTGCAAGCTTGAGTGGTATGATGTATTGAACCAATACTCTGCCAAATACAACCACTTGATCCACTGAGATGGTGTCTCACTCGTCATACACCATAGGTATGTTTCCAAACAAGCATTTGTACGCTCCGTTTGTCCATCCGTTTGGGGGTGGTAAGCGGAGCTCAAGTTGAGAGTTGTACCCAAAGCGTTGAATAGATCCTGCCAAAAAGAGCTGAGAAAAACCTTGTCTCGATCACTGACTATAGAAACTGGCAGACCATGCAGTTTATAAATGTGCTGGAGGAACAATTTTGCTACAATAGCTGAAGTAAATGGGTGAGCCAGTGAGAAGAAATGACTATACTTGGTTAGACGGTCCACAATTGCTAGGATTATTGTCTTGCCATTTGAAGTAGGAAGACCTTCGATGAAGTCCATCGAGATATGCTGCCATGCTTGGTCCGGTATAGGTAGAGGTTGAAGGAGGCCTCCGTAGGTTGATTGATCATTCTAATTTTTCTGACAAATGGTGCATTTAGTGATGAAGGTGATGACTGCAACTTTCAGTTTTGGCAAAAAGAAGTACAATTGCAGTCTCTTGAGTGTAGTGGTGATCCTTGAATGACCTCCAAGAGCAGAGTTATGAAGCTCTTGCAATAATTGCTATCTAAGAGGACCGGTTGCTCCAACATATATCTGATGTTTGTGCTTAAGCAGTCCATTTTGCAAGGAGAAGGGAGGCTTCGAGTCAGGTTGAACAAGGAGTTGTTGGATGAGTTGTTGTATATGAACTGATGATATCTAGTACCCACTGTGGATTGACAATGGAGACAGTTGAGCACTGACTTTCAGGTTCCATACACCTTGATAGGGAGTCTGCAGCAGTGTTATCAGTGCCCTTTTTGTAGTGAATTTCGTAATCGAAGCCAAGGACCTTGGACAACCATTTTTGTTGTGTCATAGTAGTAACCTTCTGTGCTAGGAAGTATCTAATACTCTGGTGATCTGTGTAGATATGAAACTTTGAGCCCAATAAGTAAGATCTCCACCTGTGGACAACCATTACAATAACAAGCAATTCTTTCTCATATGTGGATAAACATAAATTCTAGCTGGCCTGGGAAACCAACGAGGTTTTCCTGCCTGTATTTTTGCCCCCCTCTTTAAACACACTTTCCAAAAAGGTGTTTAAAGAGGGGGGGCAAAAATGTATTTTCGCCCCCCAGGCAGGAAAACCTCGCTGGTTTCCCAGGCCAGCTAGAATTGCTCGTGGATAAAGTAAAATTCTTTGGACTAAGAGCCTTATTTAAAAAAGCAATCGGTTTACCCTTTTGGGACATAACTGCTCCTACACCTCTACTACATGCATCAGTCTCAATAATGAAAGGAGAAGTAAAGTCAGGAAGAGCCAATACATAAGCTCTACACATAGCCTCTTTTAATTGAGAAAAAGCTATTGTAGCTAATGGGGACCATTGAAAAGAATTTTTCTTTAAGAGGGCTGTCAAAGGAAGAGCAATTTGGCCATAATTTTGGATGAACTTTCTATAGTAACCTGTGAGACCAAGGAAACCCCGTAACTGTTTGATATTAGTAGGTATTGGCCACTTGGTCATGGCCTCTAATTTGCTTGGATCAACCTCTACACCCTGCCCACTAACAATGTACCCAAGATACTCAAGTCTTGGTTGAGCAAAAGAGCATTTGAAAGACTTAACATATAACTGGTGTTGTCTGAGTATAGAAAAAATAGTGTGCAAGTGTCCCAAGTGAAAAGTGAAAGATGGGCTATACACCAAAATGTCATCAAAAAATACAAGGACAAATTTTCTTAAAAAGGGATTGAATACTTGGTTCATCAAGGCTTGGAAGGATGTCGGAGCATTGGTGAGACCAAAAGACATCACTCTAAACTCAAAGTGGCCATGGTGTGCTTTAAAAGCGGTTTTATGGATATCCGGAGGGTGGACAAGTATTTGATGGTAACCGGACCTTAAGTCTAATTTGGAAAAGACTGTGGCTCCATGTAACTCATCCAGTAACTCATCAATCAAGGGCATGGGAAACTTGTCCTTGATGGTTATCTCATTGAGTTTTCTATAATCTACACAAAATCTCCATCATCCATTTTTTTTTTTGAACTAGGAGAATTGTGGCAGCAAAAGGACTTTGGGAATGTTGTATAAGACCTGCCTCTAACATCTCCTGGACCAAGTTTTCAATCACAGACTTTTTCATATAAGGGACTTTGTAAGGGTTTTGTGAAGGAGTTGGATGACCAGGTTTCAGGGGTATATGATGGTTGAAGTTCTTATGAGGAGGTAAGGTGGTGGGTTCCTGAAAAATGTCTCTGAATTCATGAATTAAATCTTGTATCTCAGATTGTTGTTGTGCATGTTGACAAGGAGAAGACATGGAAAACAAGTGACACAAAAAATGAGTTTGCATGCTTCTTAATGAGTTTTGAAATGTCCTTACCCTCCATTAAATTTAGATCACCTGTATTAGATACTCCTTGCAGTGTGACTGACTTCCCATGAATCTTCAAGGTAAGTTGTAGCTTCTGCAGGTTCAAGGTAATATCCCCGAAGGGTTTCAACCAATCTCCACCTATCACCATATCATATCCTCCTAGAGGAAGTAGCCTGACAGTTCCTTCAAATTGTATTCCCTGCATGGTCCATTTCAAGGGCTGACAGACAACATTACTAACAAGCTGATCACCATTTGCAACCTTAACAAACATCTGAGGAGTGAGTATTGTTGGCCATTTAGTGTCCTTGACCACTCTTGGATCTACAAAAGAGTGTGTGCTGGTTGTGTCCACTAAGATGGAGACACACCTTCTCTTTATCAGGTCCTTAATCAACAATGTATTAGTAGACATGCTGCCATGGATTGCATGCAAAGAAACTTCCATATCGGTTGAAATTTCTTGGAGCAAACACTCTGTGACTATTGTAGGCTCTTCTACTTCTTCTTCTATTGACTCATTTTCTGATATTAGCAAGTAAAGGTGTTGCTGCTTACATAGGTGGCCTAGCCTATACTGCTCCTCGCAGTTGTAGCACAACCTTTTTTCCTCCTCAATCTCATTTGTGATGGAGTCAATCTCCTAATAGAAGGTATAACATTAGTAGACCTTGGGTTGGTATAATTGGTGGTGGAATACGATTGTTTATTAGGTTGATTGGAGTTGTAGGTGATTGGTAGTGTTAGGTGAGTATTTCCAGGTTGGTTGTTTCTGTTGGTGATGTATGAGGTAGGTGAGTAATTGGTGTGTTTGTTGACAAATGGGTTGGGATTGTTGTACTTGGTGTTGTGAGGCTTATGAGTGGAAGCCTCATGCATTCTGGCAAGTCACAGAGCTTGGGTTAGAGTAGTAGGTTTGAACAGTTGCACAAGAGACTTGACCTCTGGACGCAGTCCACTTAGGAAGCTCAGCACGAAATAGTGCTCATCCAAATGCTTGTTGTGTGACAGCGTAATGGATTTCAGTTCCTCGAATTGGTCGTAGTATTCCATTAGTGTTCCTTCTTGATGTATTTTGTTAAATGAGTCCAAGTAGTTGTCTAGGGTTGAATCCTCAAACCGTTCGCACAAATCGTGAATAAACAGACTCCATTGAAGCATTTTTTGGCCTATTTGGTAGTCAAGGAACCACATGTCTGCTTTTCCCATTAAATGAATCGATGTCATACTGACCTTGTTTTCTTCTGCTACTTGAAAGAAGGTGAAGTATCGATCGCATTTCTTAACCCATGATCTAGGGTTCGTTCCATCAAAAACAGGGAAGTCCAATTTAGGGATTCGAGGAAATGTACCTTGCTGCTCCCAATGAGTTTGGGAACTAGATCTGTGATTGGTAGCTCTTGAAATTGGTGTGGAAGAAGAGCTAGGTCCTACAACATGCACGGTACTTGTTTGGTTCTGAATGAGTTGGATCAGTTGATCAAAACGAGTTTCAACTCGCTTCTCTTGAGCTTCCTGAGTCTGAGTGAGCTTTTTGAATTCGTTTTTCAACCATTCAATTTGATTTGAAGTCTCACTTTGATTCTTCCTGGACTCCCTCATAAACATTTCGATTTCTTTGGCTCTCGTCTCCATGGTTGTCAGATTCAATTTCTGAGAATCGACACGGCTCTGATACCAAATGTCACAAGCGTGACTGCAAATCTGAAATAAGCACAAATAGGATGGAAAAAGTGAATGGAATTGAACAATTAGAAATTGAGGAACCTCTCTTCTGGTGATCTCAACACAGAAAAGCCTTAATCAATTTCTTCTCTATTCTTTTCTATTACAGACTACTTTTTATATACTATTCAGCTAACAGAATTTCAAAGTTAGCCAATAGGAGGCTTACACGTGTTTGGCCATGTGCCATTTATTTGTAACTAACTATGAGGGAATTACTAAACTATCCCTGTCTTCAAACTTCAAATTTGAAATTGGCGCCATTCCTTTTTTTCCTGCATCAAATTCCAGTCCCAATTGTTCTTGAGGACGTGACACTCTTCTTGATACACACACAACAACACAAACCAAAAACCAACAAATCAGTTCACCCCTTCTCACTCACGTTCACCTCCCTCTTCAGTCTTCCACCTGTGACCCCTATCTCACTCCTCATAACTCTCATTCACTCTCAACACGCAATAATTTTTCTCTGTTTCAATTACCATTTACAGAAAACAAAAGAAAATAATCGTGTCGGGGAAGCAAATAATAGATCATCTAATCCATCGATCAATGGGTTGCTTACAGTCCAAGTTCAAGACAAGTAACATACAATCACCAGATGAGAAAAAAGAAGAAACCTCGCAAGGTGGCAGAGGAGGAGCGAAGCCAGATCTTGATGACTCCAACCAAGATCAAATCTCATTTTCTAACAATACTCTCTATCTGAGCTTCGAAATGCCACCAATGGCTTCAACACCGATCACGTCGTGTCCGAAATTGGTGTCTGTAAGTATTGGAAAAGAAAAGAATACCTTAAGTTGTTTGAGCAAAGAGTCACAACTAGTTTATATACGGATATTGGTGTCTGTAAGGCTCCCAAGCAGCTCCATTTTGCTTATTCAGTAACATAACACAAGTCTTCTACCTCCAAAGAAAGAAAAGAAAAAAATAACAAGTTGAAACCTATAACTCCTCATTCCTTCACCAACAATCAAACAAATCCAAGACAATCTTTGAAAATTAAAGCCATATCAAATGGGTGATCTTTGCTTTGCCAACAATAGAACCATAAAGACGATGAGCTTTGTTGTTCTTCGGGTTTCTTTGCTTCGCCGTCGATCTTCTTCACCGGTAGAAGAAAAGAGAAGAAGTAGATTTGATCTTGAAAGTAGATTTGAAGAGACACGATGAGCTTTGTTGTTCTTCAGACTTCTTTACTTCGCCATCGATCTTCTCCTCCAGTAGAAGAGAAGAGAATTAGTAGATCTGAAAATCTCGAAATTAGATCTGAAAAACACACATAAACAAATCTCAAAAACACTACTCACCAACCCTTTTTCAACCTTGAACCATATATGAACCATGAATAGATAACTTTTTCATTATGTAATTTTTCTTCTTCTTTCGTTTAGGAGTAGAAAAACAAACAAATTGAAAATAACTGTAAATTTGAATTTGTTGGAAGAAAAATAGTAATAATAATAAATAAAAAGAGTTGAAAAATGAGGGAACCACGTGCACCTGTAAGAGCCATACGTTTGCACCTGGATGGCAATCTAAAACAAAGACTTAATAAAGTTAGAAAGACTTTTGGGTTTTTTTAGGGTTGGAACCGGACCGTTTGGAATTAAGTATAAGCATTCGGACTCGAACCGTTATATAATGGATTCATACCGTTTTTCAATTTACAAAATAAAAAATCGAACGATTTGGAACAAAACGGTCCGGTTCGATTTGGATCTGCGGTTCCTCGACTCGTTTGCCCACCCCTATTTATATCTGTAACTGACATTTTTAAAGAGGGGGGCTATTAGGACTTAATTGGGCTTAGGTTAAGAAAGAGATAGATTTGGGTATAGTTGGGTCTAGTTTTGGCTTGAGTTGTTATGACGACTTCCAATTTCACCCGTCACTTTGTACTGCCATTCAAACCTATCAAATAATTGTTCTCTGAAGTGCGCTGATGATACATACAATCGTCACCCGATCATGGCCATACACGTGGCTCAAATCATCATAAATGTTGGAGGGCCGTTACGAAGGCTTAAGTCATCATAAATATTGATGGACCGTTACGAAGGAGATGGAGGGAATCACTACCATCACAATGAATGAGGAGACCGTTATAATAAACACCCCCCTTCATTGCGCCAATCGAGCTTAAGTCACGCATACAACTGAATGTAGTCGTCAATTCACTCATTATATAAGGTAAAGGAAAAGGTATGAGAAAGTGAGGTTGATTCGACTATCCTATCTACTCGATGCAACTTTAACTGAGTTTTGTCCAGATTTACATCCTTCTTCAAACAGAGTTGCTGACTTAAGCATTCGAGTGCCTTCGGCCACCAAAAAGGTTGTCTTTGACAGTCTAACATCTGTTTTGCAGGTCAAACTCACAGGAGGACGACTTTTGGACACATCAGTTTGGCACCGTCCGTGGGGAACGACAATTTCCTTCATAAAAAAATCTTATGCTTGATCACAATTGAGCAACAAGATGGGAGAATATTACGATCATCCAAAGTCGTTTCCAATATCAATGGTAACAAAAATTTCAATATTCTATTTTGGTTAAAATGACTATAATTGTGTCCTGTGAGGTAAACAGGTAATCCAATACATCTAGATATAATGGCACATAACTAAATATTCCCTCAAATGAGCACTAGCAGAGTTGGTAAAGGCATTGCTTAGAAAACCTCAGTTGTGGGTTCGAACCCTGTCGGTAGCATAATTATTAGTTTAACGTTTTGTTGGTTGTTCTAGTCTTTAGCAGGTTCAAGGCCCACAGGTCCACGAGCCTGAATAGAAGCTAGCCCGTGGAGGACGAACTCGAGTAAAAACTTAATTCGGAGGACGAGCTCGGCTAGAAGCCGGCCCGAATTGAGATGAGCTCGATAGGCCAGAGTAAAAACTGGTCAGACAGGAGACGAATCCTACAAGAATCAACTCCGCATATCCGACAGGCCCGAGTAGAGACTAATTCAACAAGAGACATATTCAACATGGACATGAAACATATCCGACAGGCCCGAGTAGAATCAAGTCCAACAGAAGACGGATCTGACAAGAATCAAGTCCCTGCCTGACTTAAGACTAGTCAAATTGACTTTGTCTGGCCCGGCCTCATGCAGCTTGATCGCGCTGACTTCATCTGATCCAGACTCATGAAACTGACTACGAAGATTACTTCACCTAGTAAATGCAACTGACTATGATGATTCGTCATGGACGACATCTGGTTCAAACTAACGAAATCCACCTAGTAGCAGACTAGCGAAGTTGACTATGATGATTCGTCACACGACATCTGGTCCAAACTTACGAACTCCGAGTACAATAACTTGTCACAAAAGTCTTCGTATAATCAAAACTCATGCAATCCAAATCCGATGACTTCATCCGATCCAAACTCACGTAGTCTGACCTCGATGACTTGTGACACTAACTTCATAGAATGAATAAAGAAAACTCTGATTAGCCCACTTACTAAAGGGAGAGTAGCTGGTGATACATAAAGTCATCACCCGATCATAGCCATACATGTGGCTCAAATCATCATAAATGTTGGAGGGCCGTTACAAAGGCTTAAGTCATCATAAATATTGATGGATCGTTACGAAGGAGATGGAGGGAATCACTCCCATCTCAGTGAAGGAGGAGACCATTATAATAAACGCCCCCCTTCATTGTGCCAATCGAGCTTAAGTCACGCATACAACTGAATGCAGTCATCAATTCACTCATTATATAAGGTAAGGGAAAATGTATGAGAAAGGGAGGTCGATTCGACTATCCTATCTACACGATGCAACTTTAACTGTGTTTTGTTTATATTTACTTCCTTCTTCAAACAGAGTTGCTGACTTAAGCATCAGAGTGCCTTCAGCCACCAAAAAGGTGGTCCTTGGCAGTCTAACATCTGTTTTGCAGGTCAAACTCACAAGAGGATGATTTTTGGACGCATCATGCGCTTTATACAATTTCATCATTTTAGCTCCCAATCATATAAAAACATGAAAATTAAATAATTAGAATAAATTACAATATTTGAAACACTAGCAAATATAAATTATAAGGTAATTTAAGTATAAATTACATGAATATCAATGGGGCGAAGGCTTAGCCTTCCCAAATCTGGAAAAATTGGCATTGGCACTAGTGACTTCCTCCAGAAAACTGAGATCTTACTTCCAGGCTCACTCAATAACAGTCTTGATCGAGTACCCACTCCGGTCGATATTGCACAAGCCAAAGTTATCAAAAGATATGGTCAAAATGTCAGTGGAACTGGGACAGTTCGACATCTATTACGCTCTGAGAACGACCATTGAGGCACAAGCACTGGCAGACTTCATTGCGGACTTTACTAGGATAGGAGAACCAGAGTGAAATACCAGTAAGGAGACTAGAACCCTGAGCCTTTCCCACAAGGATGGATCTTGCAATGCGATGGGTCATCCAAAGTGAAGGGTTGCGGAGTAAGGATCATCCTTTATACCCAGGAAGGCTATCAAATCTGGCTTCTGCGCTTCAAAAAATGAAGCGTAATATGAGGCCCGGCCTAAAACTAGCTAAAGTAATCAGAGTAGACGAAATCACGATGTTCAACAACTTCGAACTGGTGTTCAATCAAGTGAACGGTGAATTCGATGTTAAAAAACCCCAAATGATGGCCTATTGAAGGAAAACAATCAACGACAATAGAGGGTTCAAGAGAATACTATTCTGTCGCTGCTCCAAGGCAGATAATCAGAAGCCGACAATCTGGCCAGAAAGGCCTCGTTCACAAAGGACGACTCTGATGCACTCATAGAGTTCCAAGAGAAGTCGGCCCTAGAAGAAGAGGGGTTCCACGAAACCTTATGCACAAGCGAGGAGCCTAGCTGGATTAGCCTCCAAATCAGCTACATAAAAGATGGATTCCTCCCAGCAGATATGCTAGAGGCTCGCAAGCTAAAAAATATAGCAGTACGGTACACGCTCCTCAACGACAAGTTATACAAGAAATCAACGGCTAGCCCTTTGCTAAGATGCTTGATCCCCAAATGGGCAATCTATGTCCTCTTAGAAATCCATGAAGGAATATAAGGGAACCACCATGGAAGAATGACACTAGCTTATAAAGCCTTTACCTTGGGGTATTATTGGCTGAGAATGTAGCAATAGGCCAAAGATTTGGTTCGCAAGTGCAGTAAGTGTCAGAGGTATGCCCCGTACACACATATGCATGCACCTAACCTGGTCCCAATGACTAGCCTGTGGCTCTTCGCCCTGTAGAGGATGAACATCATAGGCTCGTTTCCCATCTCTGAAAGAAAGAAGTTCCTTCTCGTGGTTGTCGACTACTTCACCAAGTGGGTAAAAGTAGAGCCCCTCTCCAAGATAAGAAAATGATATCAAGAACTTTATTTGAAAATCTATCGGCACCAAAAATCCTAGTCAGTGATAACATGACTCACTTCAAAGGTGGGAAAGTCAAGTAACTTTGCACCGACCTAGGAATCAGTCACCACTTTTCCGCGTCGGGTCACCCCTAGGCCAATGGACAAATAGAAGTCACCAACTGAACTATCCTGGAAGCAATAAAAAAGAAACTAGAAGCAGCCAAAGGACTTTGGGTCTCTGAGTTTTCGGGCATCCTTTGGGCATACCATACCACAAAAAGGACTCCAACTGGAGAGACACCATTCGTACTGCCTATGAGTCTGAGGCAATGGTTCCAGTAAAACTAGGAAAGTCTTACGTTCAGAAAGGAGTTCTGGATGAAGTTCTAAGAGTCGGACTAGATTTACTAGAAAATCGAAAAGACGTAGCTTCCGTCAGAATAGTTGCCTATCAACAGAAGATGGCCTAGCACTACAATAAGAGGGTTAAGCATCGAGAATTCAAAATTAGTGATTGGGTATTGAGAAAAACCCAGTCAAACACAGAAGATCCAACAGAAGGAAATCTAAGCCCGAACCGAAAAGGTCTCTACAATGTGACAACAATCAAAAGGCTAGGAACCTACTAGCTAGAAAACCTCAATTGAGAGCATCTAAAAAGACCATGGAATGAAGAACACTTGAAGAAGTATTACCAATAAAGATACTCTCTTCAAATAATCTCATTCCATATGACTCCATGCACAAGAACAAATCAGTCCGACCACAGGATCATGATGACACGCATGTGGACCGAACCTAGTCCACAGACAGTTCACTGGCCTAGTCTGACCACATTGCTGCGATGGCATACATGTGGACCAAACCCAGTCCACGTACAGTTCACCGCAAGTGAGCGAATCCAGTCCATGAACGACTCACCGCTCCTAAGATAACATGGTTCGACTACGGGGACGATAGTGGCGCACATTAGCCAAGCCTAGTCCTATTCAGGATGTCGACAGCTTGCCACATAAGTGACCTAGTCTGCCTCAGAAGCCAAGGCAACAAAAATGGATCGAACCTAATCCATGGATAGTTCACCGCAAGGGGGTGAGTCCAGTCCACGGACAACTCACCCCTTCTAAGATAACTTAGTCTGACTACGAAAACCAAAGTAATGCACATTGGCAGAGCCTAGTCCTATTTAGGATGTCGACAGCTTACCACATAAATGACCTAGTCCACCTCAGGAGCCAAGGCAAAACAAATGTGGACAGAACCTAGTCCACATATAGTTCACCACAAATGGACGAGTCCAGTCCACGGACGACTCACCGCTCCTAAGATAACCTGGTCCGACTATGAGGACCATAATGGTGCACATTGGCCAAGCCTAGTCCTACGCAAGATGTTGACAGCTTGCCACATAAGTGACCTAGTCTGCCTCAGGAGCCAAGGCAGCGCACGTGCGGACCGACCCAGTCCACAAACAGTTCACCGTAATCGAGAAAGTCTAGTCCATAGACGACTCAATGCACCCAATTGTTCCAGTCTATAAGGACCAATGCAATGCCCTGACCACTAAGACTCAACTAAAAACTGATTCAGATTGTGGAATGAAATCTAGTTCTAAGATATCGAAGCGATTTCTCTGTTACTTTAGTTCTACACAAATTTAAGTAGGAGTACTTTGACATATCGACACCTACTCAGGAAGCAGCCAACTCGCGTGGCACAGCCCGCTCAAGTTATTTCGTTAAGGGAACTGTGCAAGTGGGGTCAAGACTGCACACGTCCCCTTCCGGATCGGGCCAGCGTAGTCCCAGCTCAGAGTTGAACTGTCTTACCTTTTTTGACAGTCTAAAATTTGCCCACACAAGCCAATATGACTCACATTCATTCAAAGCATACAAAAAATGGAAGCAAATTCAGAAAAGCGAACTTTATTGATTATCAAAAAGTTATTACAAAGCTTGACTGACTGGCCAGTTCGAAGGTTTAAAAACTACAAGAATATGAGCTTGGTGCAAGCGAAGATATGTCAGAACACATACTGGGTATTCGCTTCACTAATCTGTTTTCCAAAAGTGGTTTCACGAACCGAGCCAAGGAAGTAGCAGTGGCAGCATCAACCCAAAGTTAGCTGCTGGTGTAATCCCCCAAAGGAGGGATGCCGGAGGAAATGCATAATCAACTCCTTAAGGCAGCAGGACTTGTCATTGGAACTATCAACGAGAAGAGATAGAAGCAGCAACAAACACGCCCCCAGATGGATAACAAACTCAGGACCAAAAAGAAGTTTGTACTTCTTTTTCGTGATGTAATAACAAATTCGGAGGTCCCATGGAACAAATGGAGACGCACTCAAACCAGGTGGCTTCCCTCAATAGAAAGTCTTGTTAAGATTAATCGCTGCAAATGTCAGGACATTCAGAGACTCCACCTATGCGGCTCCCCTTTATCCTGACCAAAACAGAATCACAATTTCCAAAATGGTGCATTTGAGGAACATGTTCTGCTAAGCACATGGTAATGCCTGACCCTATAAGAACTAGCCTATATATAGGCACAATGTTCATAAAAGAAGTCACCCAATAGTCACATCAGCATTAAATGCTATGCGGGGAATGAAGGGGCGACAATTTCAAGTACAACTGCGTCAGTCTCCATTCATTGATTTAATGGAACTACACGTAGCCCCTGGGAGGAGTAATTGATGAGACATCGACCAATCACTTGATTAAAGCCGTACACATGGAATGGGCCAACCCTAACACGAGAAAAGCTTCAGAGCGGACCCATACATAAACTGTTGTTCAGCCCGTTAGTCAGGTGATCAAGCCCAAGTCTCGCCAGTCCAAAAGGCACGTGTCTTGGGGCTTAGCTTAGGACAATAAGGCTCGAACATGAATCTTGGAGCTGTCATAGGCTCGAGATTCACTCGCACAAATCAGCTCTTAGCCTAATCAAGTATTGGGTCCTAAACAAAACCAAGTGCCGAAGATACTCATTCATGCACAGGTAAGATCTTGGGCGAGATCTCTTCCCTCCATCACACTCTCAATAACAAGGACAGTTGTGGAGGGAACACTCACTTCACATATACAACACTCTGGTTTTGCATATGAAGGGACGGTAAAATAAGAGCAAGAGTGTGACAAGGGTTTTTTTCTTTCTTGATCATTTATTGATTAAGATGATCAGTTTTACTTAACTGGTTTGGGTTAAATATTAGACAACGTGTTTTGCACGGGCGATTAGGGTTTGAAACGAATCATTGTAGAAGATAACCACATGCATATGGACTGATGCCTGATCTCCAAGGTGTCAGATCTGGTTCCCCTACTGCCTCTCATGAGAACTAGGAAGTCATTGAGAGAGGTGATAAAGTGCAGGAGACAGAATCTATCCATGCAGTTATGGCCGACCAAGGGGGTACAGTCCTTACTGGAGGAAGCAGCGACCCGTCCCTCTTGAATGCTTCGCAAGAGGCTCAGTCGGCTACACTGAAACCTATGGATACCACCAATATTAATGACAAGACGGAGTCAATGGCGGCGGCGCCAACACGAGATGACACGTCTGATAAAGGGGTGAAAACAATGCAGGGTTCGCGATCTGCGAGTTGGGCATCTTTGTTTGCAAACAATAACAAAGCAGGTCCTACCAAACTAAAGTATGTCGCACCAGCAAAGATAGAAGGGAAGCCTGTGGTCCAAGTAAAACTTGCAGACCATGAGACACAGATTCCTGCTTGTGAAGGTTATCTAGTTGGGAACTTTGTAGGTAGAAGACTAAAGTACGGCTTTGTCAAAGACAGTCTAAAACAACTGTGGGGACTGAAAGGAGACTTTAATATGACAGTATATGGGGAGCGAGCATTTATTTTCAAGTTTTTAAATGAAGATGATAGAACTCTAATCCTCGATTAGGGCCTTATACATATAGCCAGCAAACTATTTATGATTCGTCCTTGGAAACCTTATATGGAGGACAATGTAGAATTCCATAATTCAATGCCTATATGGATCAGCTTACGCAAAGTTCCATTATTTCTATGGAGTCCGGAGGGGCTACAAGCAATTGTGAGTGCTGTGGGGGTGTCGATTATGCTTGACAAAGCAACGGAGAGCAAGACTAGATTAGCTTTTGCGAGAGTCTGTGTAGAAATTTCGGCAACGAGTAACTTCCCCAACAGCATTCAAGTGAATATAGATGACGAGAAAATTGCAACTGTGGAGGTGGAGTACTTTTGGCGTCCAACAAAATGTGATAACTGCAAAGGATTTGGGCATGCTTCTATGAGCTGCCCTAAGATCAAAGCTAAAAATCATTTCAAAAAGGTTTGGAAACCAATAGGAAATGCTAAGGCTCATAAGGATGATAACAATGGAGATCAAGGGCAGAGGAAACAAAATCAGAGTGAACAAGAAGAGGGCTGGCAGACGCCAGCGAGAAGACACACTTGTAAAACAAGTACTAGACCAGCTCTCGCAGTCAGTCTGATTGCTATAGCGCCAGCAGCCACTCAAAACTCAGATGGATTACAAATGGTACTCGTTGGAAACAATGGAGACAACAATGTAAGCGACTTAACTATGGCTGATACAGAACAGATAAGTGTTTTGGAAACACATCCGATTGAGGTTGAGCATACTACTAAAACTAGTATAATTGATCTCAAGCAAACTAAGGGCAATTCGCATGCGGCAAAGTAGATCAAAGGCAGCACAGAGTGTGATGAAAGTGCTAACATGCAACAAAACAGAAGTGAATTGCTGGTAGGAAGCAGTGGTAACATCTCACAGGCAGTGGTGGCAGTGCAGCGCAGGAAATCAACAAGGACCAACACCAAGGACCCTCAGTCACAAACATTGGTCAACACTATTCTCACCAATCGAGAGAATGCTCAGAAGGGCATCAGCAAGCCTATAGGTGATAAACCTAATCACAAACAAAGTGACAGTAAACTAGGAAGACAAGGAGCCCAGCGAGTGGAAGGAGGCAACACTTCTGTTAGATTTAAATGATTAGAACTGGATGTTGGAACATGAGGGGTCTAAATGACCCCCTTAAACAGGTAGAAGTAAGGAAGCTAATCAGGAACCAAAAAATCAAGATCATCGGTCTGCTTGAAACTAAAGTGAGTAATGAAAACAAATTGTCTATTCAGCAAAATCTTATGAGGGACTGGCTCGCTATTGACAATAACGATTTAGTTCATGGGGGAAGAATATGGGTATTGTGGGATCCTCAAGAAGTTAATGTAAATGTGCTTTCAAGATCCGATCAAGCTATTTTTGTGGAAACCATCTGGCCTAATGGCTTTTCTTGTGTCATTACTTATGTGTATGGCACTAACTACTATCTGACAAGGAAAAGGTTATGGAATGAGTTGGTCATGTTTGCTCAAACTTGTCGAGTTCTATGGGCTGTCCTAGGGGACTTCAATTACATTCTTAACTCCCAAGAGAAAGTAGGAGGAGATGAGATCAGGCCTTCCCAATTTGCAGACCTCCTTCACTGTGTTCATAGTGCTAACTTATTTGATTGCAGATACAATGGGTGTTATCTCACTTGGATTAACAAGCAGGTGGGACATAAGAGAACTATGTCTAAATTGGACCGGGTGCTGATAAATCAAGACTGGCTTGTGAGTGTGCCCAACTCAAAAGCTGAATTCATTACCGCAGGAGTATCGGACCACTCCCTGATGACATTAACCATTTATGAGCACAAGAATTCAGGTCCAATTCCATTCAAATTCTATAATTATTGGATTCATGAACCTGGGTTTATGGAAGTCGTTTAGCAGGCGTGGCAAACTGTAGTGGAAGGAAACGACATGTATTCCTTTGTGAAAAAACTCAAGCTAGTCAAACAGGGGTTGATTGCTTGGAGAAAAGCGAGGTTTGTTAATACAAAATCCAATGTGGTTGTAACCAAACAGTCTTTGGAGAGAGTGCAGCAACTGGTACAACTTCACCCATTAGACCACATCATTGCACATCAGGAGAAGGAGGCAGTGAGGAGTTATGCTTTTGCACTTAGAAATGAAGAATCAGAAACTAAACAAAAGTCTAGAGCCAAGCATATGCAAGGGGGTGATGAAAATGTAGCATACTTTCACAACTACCTAAAAGAGAGAAGATCCAAAAACAAGATTCTTTCAATTTACACTGGTGACAATGTAAAGCTCGAAGATCCTGAAGAAATCAGTGTTGAATGCATAGGGTACTTCAAAGAGATCTTTGGAGGTCAGCAGGACCAAATTGACTCTGATGTTATAGAAAATCTACAGCCCGAGAGGGTGATAGAGTCTTCTAAGAGCACTGAACTCATTCAAGATGTTACCCGGAATGAAATCACTGAAGTGCTAGCTAACATAGACTCAAATAAAGCCCCAGAACCTGATGGGTTCTCCTCATTGTTCTTCAAAGCGGCTTGGCATATAATTGGAGATGACTTTGTCAAAGCTATAGGCAATTTCTTCCGAAGTGGCAGATTGCTGGGAGAGGTAAATGCTACTTGCATTGTTTTTAATTCCGAAGGTTGCTAATGCCTCCTATTTTGCTGACTTCAGGCCCATTTCATGTTGCAATGTACTTTATAAATGCATCACTAAGATTTTGACATGTCGAATGAAGAAGGTGATCCAAAAGCTCGTGAGCTTGAATCAGTCTGCCTTCATAAAAGGCAGATATATTCATGATAATATAATGCTAGCCCAGGAATTGGTCCGTAATTACCATCGAGATCAAGGACCGCCACGGTGTGCAGCAAAGATCGACTTGAGGAAGGCATATGATACTATTCGTTGGGACTCTATAACTCAAATTATGAGACGTATGCAGTTTCCTGACAAGTTCATCAGTTGGGTTAGTATGTGCATGTCCATGGCCAAATTTTCTATATCCTTGAATGGTTCTCCTAAGGGTTTTATCAGGGCTGCAAGAGGAATAAGGCAGGGGTGCCCAATGTCGCCTTATCTTTTTGTTCTAGTAATGGAAATTTTCCATTTACTATTGAAACAAAGAGTGGAAGATGATACTTACAACCTGCATTATAGGTGTCAAGACCCAGTCCTCACTTATTTGAGCTTCGCAGATGACCTTATGGTCTTCTTCAAGGGTGACGAACAATCAGCCATAGATTTGTCCAACGTGCTTAACACCTTCAAAAGGTGTACCGAACTGCATATTAATCGCTCCAAAAGCAGTCTGTATGCTGCAGGAGTCCAGAACAGTATCTTACAAAGTATCACTAATACCCTTGGGTTCAATCTAAATCAGCTACCAGTCAAATATTTGGGATTTCCTCTCATCTCAACAAGGCTTACTGCTGCAAACTTCCTTCCACTAATTGACAGAGTAAGGAAAAGAGTTATGTCTTGGAAGAACAAGGCTTTGTCTTATGCGGGGCGAGTAACCTTGATCAAATATGTTTTGAACAGTTTGCATGTGTACTGGACCTCATGTTACATCCTTCCCCAAGAAACCATTGGTGATCTTAATGCCATTTTTAGGAATTTCCTATGGTCTGCAGTGGACACCTACGTCAAAACCCCCCTAGTAAGTTGGAGAAAAGTATGTCGTCCGTATAAAGAAGGGGGACTAGGCATTAGAAGCATTGAAATTTCCAATAAAGCGGCGATGGCTCGGCATGTTTGGAACATTGTGTCTAACAAAAACAATCTCTGGGTGAAGTGGATCAGGAACAATCTAATTAAAGGCAGAAACTTCTGGACTTTAAATGCCCCACGGGACTGCTCATGGTGTTGGAAGTATATCCTAGACAGTAGAAGCATGGTGAGTGGCTTTATCACTCACTCTATAGGAGATGGAGATGACACATTATTATGGCATGATCCATGGCACCCTTCGGGCCTCCTCATGTCTAGATTTCCCGTGCATTTGCAATATAATTCAGCTTTGAGCAGAGAAGCTAAAGTGAGCGCACTCATCAGATATGGGAAATGGGATGCTCTTCCTCATGTACGTGCGGCTATTCCAGAAATATTTGATGATCTGACCACAGTTGAATTGGATATAAGGTTCAAGGATGAGGTGATATGGAAAAGGGGCAAAGATGGAGAATTCTCGAGCAAAGGGGCCTATCATCTATTCAGACACAGTGAACCAGAGACCCCATGGGCAAGACTAGTCTGGTTCAAGGGTAAGATACCAAGACAGAGCTTTATCTCATGGTTAGTCATGCACAAGTCATTGAAAACACAGGACAAACTGAAAAAATGGAACATAATTGATGTATCTACATGCAACTATGCAATGCTGATCATGAAAACGAAGAACATTTGTTCTTCTAGTGCTGGTACTCCAACTTAGTGTTGTCACACATTCTCTTTCGCTTGGGGTACAACAGGAAGCCACTGTCATGGGAACTTGAAGTGGACTGGTGCTTACAACATTTTGCGGGCAGAGGTCCATGCTCCCTAGTTAAAAAACCGGCGTTCAATGCATCCATCTACCACCTTTGGCAAGAGAGGAACATAAGGCTCTTTCAAGGTAAGTGCAAAACAACACTAGAACATATTGCTAAAATACTGAAAGACGTGAGACTTCGTATAGCAGTCCTCGAGCTTAAAGTAGAAGATAATGATACGAATATAAGTTTTTGTGAAAGATGGCGACTGGCAGTCCAATTGGAAGTTAAGATAAGCTCTACACATGCATGGACAAAGCCTGCTTTGGGATGGATAATGGTGAACACAGATGGGTCGCTCATGGGACGCAGAGGTGGTTATGGTGCCTTGTTGAGAAATCATGATGGTACAGTAATCGCCGCAGCAGCAGGGTCACAAGAAGCTCACTCGGTTATCCTTCATGAACTGCAAGGAGTCGAAACTGGTATTAGGCTAGCCAAGCAATATGGCGTTACCAAAGCAGTGTTTTGTATGGACTCACAGAATATGTACACTTATCTCACCACGGACAAAGCCCCTCCATGGGAGGCACGTTACATAACAAGAAGGATCAAATACTCTCTGAGAGAGTTTGCAGAAGTCAAGTTGCTACATGCATTTCGTGAAACTAACCAAGCAGCTGACAAACTTGCTAGCCTAATGCCTAGTGCAGAATACGTGGAGATTCTCCCGAGCTCCTTTGCTAAAGACTTGAAGAAAATTATATTTATTGATGCAAATGGTAAACAATATGCTCGATTGTAATCTATAAATCCTTTTTCAGTGGTCTGGGGAGCCCATTTACACCCCGCGCTTGCCTTTCATAAAAAAACACTCACTACTTAAGGTGACTAAAGTGAAGAAGAAAAGTACGCATACACTTTGCAATTTACATCTAGCCTTCACTTTTCTTTGCATTGATATTTGACTTAAGCATCATAGTGTCTGGTGGCCTCTGGCTAACGACTGCTCATTTTTGCAGGCTCGAGATCAGCAATATCAGCAAGGACAGATTTGGACACATCAAAATCCATGAATGATTTGTTCTTAATTCTTAGATATATTATGTTGCAGTGCTTTATCCCATAAAAAATGTGAAAAGAATAAGGAAACAACATATTTGAGCCCACACAAGTGCATCAATTTCTCAACAGGAACAAAGACTTACAAGAGCCCAAGCATCGACCATTCTAGCTTATATAACAACAACTCTCCAATCACTTACAAGCAATAAAACAACTTCTAGTTAATTACATTAGTCACTCAACCTAAATACTCTCAAATTGAATCATTTAGCCTTCCATTTTTTTCCTATTTAGACAAGGAACTAATAAACGATTGATCATAGGACCTTTCCCTATTGTTCTTCCCTATTGTTCAATCAAAATACTTAATCTCGAAATAGGTAATCGTCCAATGGTCTACACATGTAAGAGTGACTACAAACCCATCGGGGTTCAACCGTGGAGTATAGAATGAGGTTATGCCACAAACTTTGCAGAAAGTATGTTTCGCTGTATGAGTACCAATTGTGTAAGTAGTAAGGAAAAGTTTGGACTCCTCATCCAGCTTGAAACATGTGGAAGGGACTATGAATTGAGTGTTCCCCCTCATAAAGCAATCAGAACAATTGCAACTCCAAGCAACACCACTTTTAGGATCTATAACTTGCCATCTAATGCGACTAGCATCCACCAATATGAACAATTTTCTCAACATCCATTAAAGCATAAATTAACCTCTACTGGTTGGAGAAAAGAGTTAAGAAAATAATTGGAAAATTGTATTATTGTTGTTGTCTTGACTGAATACAAGCTTATATAAGCTAACTTCTACCTAACCTTGTGGAAACAGGAAATTTAAAACTTCCTGCACAAAATAGTCTTATTATGACTTTCCTATTCTAACTTTCCTATTTGTGTACTTTTCTTCTTGTAGATGTGAATCAATCTTGGACTTAGGCTTGGCTATGTTGAGTGCAAGCCCTATATATTCTAACGCGCCTCCACAAATTGGACATGTAGACGCAGATGAAATGTGCACCTTTGAGGAAGCTTTGAAGTCCAATTTGGTGAATAAAAATCATGACTGTCGAGTGAAGCTATTAATGGTTTGACTCAAGTCAGCATGATTATCAAATTCTGGATAAAATTTTAGTATGAATAAATCATAACTGTCGAGTAAACAGCTAATGGTTCGATTCAAGTGGTCAGCATGACTCTCCAATTCTGGTATGAAGAAATCATGACTGTCGAATGAACGGCTAATGGTTCGATTTGAGTGGTCAGCATGACTCCAATTCTAGATGCTTCTGGATAAAATTCTGGTATGAAAAATTCATGACTTTCGAGTGAACGGCTAATGGTTTGATTCGAGTGGTCAGCATGACTCTCTAATTCTGTTATGAAGAAATCATGATTTTCGAGTGAACGGGTAAGGGTTCGACTCGAGTCAGCATGACTCCCCCTCAGCGCGAATGCTAAAAAAATTTCTCAACACAAATGTTGGTATTGATCAGCATTGGTGCTGGATTGCTCAACATTGGTGCTGGTATTGCTCAGCAGTTGTGCTGGTATTGCTTAGCATTGGTGCTAGTATTTTTTTCTATTGCATGAAGAAGAAGGGAAAACCAGTTGTTGCGGTTTCCTTCCTTGTTTGAGTTGCAGGTTGGCTGTGCATGGTTGTTCTGCATGAAGTTGTTGTAGAGTACGATTTTCCTTCCCCGCCTCTTGCGTCTAGCGTAGTCATGAGGCGGGGAAGAGGTTGAGTCCCTGAAGTCTTAGGTCACCAAAGAAAGTTGTTCTGATACCATGTAAAGAAAATAATTTGAGAATTGTATTATTATTGTTGTATTGACTGAATACAAACTTATATAAGCTAACTTCTGCCTAACATTGTGGAAACATAAAACTTAATTAAAACTTCTTATACAAAATAGTCTTATTCTGATTTTCCTATTCTAACTTTTCTATTCTGACTTTACTTCTTTAACTATTCTGACTTTCCTATTCTAATTTTCCTATTTTTGTACTTTTCGTCTTGTAGATGTGAATCAATTTTGGAGTTGGGCTTGGCTATGTTGAGTGCAAGCTCTACATATTCTAACACATGTAAAGAAAATATTTGTAAAATTGTATTTTTGTACTTTTCTTCTTATAGATATAAATCAATATTGGACTTGGGCTTGGCTTTGTCGAGTACAAGCCCTACATATTCTAACAAAAAGCAAATATAATCATCAGTATTTGTAGACATGAAAAAATTATTACTCCATCCACAATGTAACTTTGAGCAAAAAAAATAAGGTAGACAACTTACATTGCAACGAGAAGAAGCAAATCGAAGAACCCAAACATGCTTCTTATGGTTATGGACACCCTACGTGTGAATTTTGTTGTGAGTTCTGACATGAGATTTATCGATCTGCACCTAGTCGACAGTGTGGCGAGAGATGATGAGTATTAGGTGAACTACCTCGATTAGATCGGATCGGATGCCAAAACAAAACAAAACACAAAACCAGCTAACTTTGTACTGGGTGTCTTCTCTCTGCACTTTACCAATATTTTTAGTATCAGATTAGGTGGTAAGGTGGCAGCACATAGTACATTCTTATCCGTTCTCAGTAGTCAACGAAAAATAGGCATGTGATTATGATTTTTGTGTACCATGGCCTCCCCCTTATAGGTTGTTCAATAGTGAACATGTGAGAAGAGTTATCTGTAATTGTTGTCAACCATGAGCAATTGTCTTCAATGACACCTTGTAAAGTTTCTAAATTGAAGGTATGATATTAGAATGTTTAAATAAGTAAATAAAGACATTGGCACATTAGGAAGACGTAAATGAAGTTTGTCACTCACCTATAAGCTTTAAATAAGAAGACGAGATTCTAGTGGGTCAAATGCATGTGGATTGAGAGTTGCATGATAACGGTATCAAATATATTGCTAAAACTTGAAATATTTTGGTAACACGAAAATACAAAATATCACAAAATTTTAGAAAAATCGCATTCCTTGCAAATACAGCCCTCTATAAATGGAAGAGAGAAAAATCAAGGGCATGGACATATAAAACTATAAAATTGGTCATTATTCGGAGGAAAATACGACCCCGTAGTTACTTATTTGTTTATTTAATTTCTATAATTGGACATGTAGCATGGAGCGAACTCGCTTCTAGCAGCACTTGAAATTATATAAAATTTTCACCATCTATGTTGTCTGTCCCAAATAGGGAGACACATACAAGCTAGAGAGGACAACCGAAAGTTTTGAAATGCTTCCATCCCATCTTAATTTTGTCATGCCTTGAGAACATTAACCTCGAGTACATCTCCAAAACTAACAACTAGATCCCATTTATTATAGCTAATTAAAATGTATCGTGTCTTCCCTTGAAAGCCCCTTAAGATGAATTCACCTCCCCAGAACTCACCTAAATATTGAAGTACAATATAATATAGTAATATCTATGTTAGACTTAGATTATTACCTTTTTCATTAACAAATCCCATAAATAAACTTAAAGAATAGTCAAAGGGAAAAGTAGCAACATATATCGCAAAGAAAAATAAATGTATTAAAATATGGTTAACTGTGATATAAGATATCGTTATCTTATTAGTTGATCTTGAGTAGAATTCTCAATACTAGGTGAGTTTGTTAGATTTATTAAAATTGGTTAGAAGAGTCAGTTGGTAAACTTGTGGCGGATGAAATCACAAGTTCATGGTTCAAACCTTGCCGGAAGCATTGGTTCAAGGGTCCAATAAAAACCCTACTCACATTTTTTTTTAAGTTAGTAGAGCCAAAAGTTTCAATATGGATTGTATGACGAGTCAATTGTTGGGTTGGGCTGGGCCGGACGGTGGTGTTTTAGAAGGGGCCCCAAGAGTATAAAAGTCTAGCCAAGTTGGGTACCCTTTGAAAATGTATTTGCAAGTTATGTCAAATATTGTAAAGATATATGATGCTTTATAAATCTAAAGCGTATACCGAGTTTGGGAATTTAGATAGTATATGCTTTGTAAAGATTATCTACTCATGAACACCAATGTCAAAGACATGAATATCAAAGTCAAAGCTATTAAGATCAAACCAAAACCAACAAAGCGAAGTCACGCAAGTCAAGCAATCCAAGTCGAAAGAGACTTCTGGTCAAAGAAGGATTTTCTCAAATGGTCCAAGATTTGAAATTCAATTTCAAAATTTAAAATTTTAGATAAACACGAGGAAATAAACCCATGTGCTAAATGGACAAATCCCATGCGACAAAGTACAAGTTCTTTTGCACATGCGATTAAGGAATCTCTATATTTATAAAGAAGATATATGAGTATACTATAGTCAGCTACACCCCTTGGAATATGTTCGTCGAGCTGAAAGGTCGCTATTAGTTAGAGAGTTGTTCTGATCTAGTTGTTCTAATTGTAGCTGATATAGTCTAATCCTGCTTTTTTTTACCTTGATTTGGACCTGCACAGGGAACGCATGTGAGCCAAGGATCACCGTTGTGGTGGCCGATGGCACTCCAATGCTAAAGTTAGACAAGGCTTGAGAAATGCTTAAAGTTGTAAATTGGGTTATGAAGCGTACATTTCTTTATTAACTCCGTGTCTTATTTATAATGTGAGAGTCCTCGTTCGGCTAGGCCTTTGGTGGCGTAGTTTAGGGAAAGAGATCTTGCTCGAGATTAGGGCTGAACAAAACCGATCAAACCGACCGAACCGATCAAAACCGAACCGATTGGTTCGGATCGGTTTCGGTTTTAAAAAATGCAAAACCGAAGTGGTCGGTTCGGTTTTCGGTTTCTATGTGATTTTAACCGACCACACCGAACCGAACCGAATATTTAAATATATTATATTATTTATATATAAAAATAAAATATATTTTATATATAAATAATATAATATGTTTAAATATTCGGTTCGGTTCGGTTCGGTTTATTTCGGTTTTGGTTCGATTTTAGTCGGTTCGGTTCGGTTACGGTTTGCATAAATTAGAATCGGTTCGGTTTCGGATCGGTTTTGTTAATGGTCAGTTCGGTTTCGGTTTGAAAATTTTAAAACCGACCTAAGTCGGTTCGGTTCACGGTTTAGGTGAAAAACCGAACCGTCGGTTCGGTTTTCAGCCCTACTCGAGATCATTTCCTAGTTGAGAGTCGTCCATGTAGGAGAATTTTCCTACACGACTTATGCTCATAAATTTGCGGGAGGGGTTTCCCATTTGGGGTGTTGTCCATGCAAGGAAATTTCCATGCGCGACTTACACTCTAATATATGTTTCCTAGTCGGAACCAAGGTATTGCTGACCTGCCCGTCTTAGGTGATCCCCCAGACACTTGTATGATTAGGCCTCACTGGTATTGGGTTTTACCATGTGACGTGTGGGCTTAGTAGGGCGGTGCAATTCGATCCAACCTTCTGGATTCTGCTAAAGTGGGCTTAGTGTCATTTGAGCCTTGCCAGAGTGAATGGGCAATTAGGCTCGCTTTGTTCTGCTGACGAGATCATCATGACACACGTACGGCACGGAATAAAGGACGATTTGGTGTATCATCAGTAGTCGTTAGAGCTTCACAACATAGTCAACTACACTTCCTCTTAAGCAAATTTGTTATATAAATAAGCCGTAAGACTCTCTCCCAAAACATTCTTTTGAATCACATCCACTCCATCCATTAACTCCATTTTCATACACTATCCTTCAAGAGAGATCCCTTGGTGCCCTAGAAAGAAACACTTCCTTTCTTCATTATTCTTATGGTTATCTAAAGATAAGAGATGAGAGAAAACTAGGAATAGAAGGGAGCTATGATTGGTAGATGTCTTTTTGGAGAGTTGTTTAGCCTTGAACCACTTCATCTCATCTTGAGTTTGAAACTCCATATTACATTGAGTGAGAGAGTGAATATGAAAAACAACTATCACTGCTAGAAGAGAGAAAACACCCGAATGTTAGCTTGTCTAAACTCACATTTAACCCCATGTGGGTTCTAGCCATTTTGAAGGGTTTTTTTTACAAAATTTTCTAACCGAAACCGAACCGACCATAAACATAACCGATTTAAAACCGAACTGATTCTAATGTATACAAACCGTAACCGAATCGACTAAAATCGAATCAAAATCAAAATAAAACCGAACCGACCGATTATTTTAAACATATTATATTATTTTTATATAAATTATATATTATTTATTAAGTCGGTTCGGTTTGGTCGGTTAAAATCACATAGAAATCGAAAACTGAACCGACCACTTCGGTTTTGAAATTTTAAAAATCGAAACCGAATCGAATCGAACCGAACCGAACTGAGTTTAAACCGAACCAATCGGTTTGGTCGGTTTTTTGTTCAACCCTATTATTTTGTGTTGAGGTATTGCCTTGGAGATCCCAAGCAGGTGATAATACTTTGTTGAGTTGCATATCGTGTGAAAGGAAATCCTAAGAAAATTGTTAACTATCAGTGTAATGACTCTCAGCTAGTCGGGAAAACCCCTCTATCTTTTCAAGTCCCATTCCATTGGTCAGCTCCTTCAACAACGGGTTCAGAATTCTTTCCAGTGTAGACATTAAGTTTGGGGCCTTTTTTCATACATAAATACTAAGTATTATGGTAATGTCTAGATGTCGAATAGTTGAAATTAGTCATAAAAAAATTTATTGGCAAAAGTACCTCTTCAAAAACATAAAACCTCTTTAATATCTCAATGTTTTTGAAACTCCTGCATCCTATTAGCATTCCATGAGTTCATACCTCAAAATTTCAACAAATTACGAGCAACAAAAGTAAAAAATATCATTCAAATATGGCAGCGACTACTCCACACCACCAAGAGTGTTTTCTCACTCCACCATGTACTTTTCTTTTCTATTAACCCACACCACCCAAAAAACTATTTTTGAGAAAGCAATAACATAAAAATAGGGTAACTTTTGACCAATTTAAACCCTCAATTGAGACCGATTCTCAAGCTCATCAAAACATAAAAATTGTAGTACTCTAGGTTATCTAATACACACAACTTGAATCACTTGAAAATGTTTTGAAATGAGAAAGTTATGGCCATTTTACAAAACTACACAAATCTTTCTCGCAATGAAAATGGGGTAGTGTCCCAAATTTTCGGCCAACTTATGTGCTCGATCGAGACCGATTCTCAAACTCATCAAAACACAAAAAATTGTATTATTATGATTTATTTAATAAACATAATTTGAATCAGTTGAAAATGTTTTGAAATGATCAATTTATGGTCATTTTACTAAAGTCGCGCAAATCTGTCAGGAAAACTGAATACATGGTAGTGTCCCTGACTTTCGTCCAACCTATGTGCTCGATCAAGACGGATTCTCAAGTTCATAAACACGTGAAAATTGTAATACTATGTGTTGTTACTGCTGTAAAGATTGAAATTAAAAGATAGGAACGAAGGTACCACTTGTTCTTGGGTTGAGTCGCGGACTAGGTCGCTCTCTTTAAGACGTTTCGCGACTCCGTCCCCAGGATAAAACAACCCAGAATCTTCTCTGTCTCGTTCAAACAATTGCACTGTTGATGAACGGAATATTATCCACCCTTATTTGTTCGGAATCACCAATACAATTGATATAAATCAGCAACAAACAAAAACTCCTTTTTTATTGAGATGCTAAACGAAAAACTGTTTGCAAAACGAAAATGATTTCGAAAGAGGAACTCTTGTTTTTGCAAAACTCTCTTCTTTGTTCTATCTGATTTCGAAAGAGAAACTCTTGTCAAAAATGTTATTTTTTTATTTCTTTCTCTTCTTATCTTTTGAAACTGTAAGTTAGTATAGTATTTATAGGGAGAAAACCGTACAGTCGAAATACGAAATACAAGCTAGATTCATTAGTTAGAGAATGCAATTAAAAGAAACATGAAAAACGTGTTGAAATGAAAAAACCGTCCAGATACAAGGACTCAACATTTGCATGAAAAACGTGGGAGAAAATCACGCTGCTGTTGGTGCAACGTATGGAGGACAGAGTCATCCAAGATACCGTCTGGATTCATTTGACTCTGTCTCCCTTCAAATTTATTTTCGTTTAAATAAATTTTCAACAAAAAAATGGGTTGCTCTCTAAATGACCCGACCCGACCCGACCGGACATCGACGGGCGCGAGAGTCTATCTCTCCCCTCTTCACAAAAGTGTGGTACCCCCAAAGGGTCCAAGCCCAAGTACAAACAATCTCCTTATAAACTCTACCACAAAGAGTTGTATAGTAGATGTGGGACTAAAATTAGAGAGAGAGATCCAGAGATCAAAACCTGTTACACACTCATTTTCTTTTATTTTAAAAAGCCATATTTCCAACACTATGAGTTATCAAACAAACACAATTTGAATCACTTGAAAATGTTTTGAAATGAGACAGTTATGGCCATTTTACTAAAGTCGCGCAAATCTGTCCGGAAAAAAAAATTTGTTTGCCCCAACCGAAGTGAGATTTTTTCCAAATCTCGCAGTGTCCTAAGCTAGATCATAAATGAAGAAGTGCAAAGGCTACTTAATGATGACATGATCAAAGAGGCAGGGTATCCAGATTTGCTGGCGAACACCGTCCTGGTTAAAAGGAAAAATGGAAAGTGGAGAGTCTGCATAAACTACACTGACTTGAACAGAACATGCTCAAAGGACAAATTTCTGCTTCCCCGCATCGACCAAATTATAGATGCCACGTCCGGACACAACCTCCTGAGCTTCATGGATGCCTACTCCGGATATAACCAGATATAGATGCACCCCCCAGACCAAGAAAAAACCTATTTCATAACCGAAAAAGGAATATATTGCTATCGTGTGATGGAACGCAGGTGCAACATACCAATGACTAGTAAACAGAATGTTTGAAAACCAAATTGGAAGGAACATGGAAGTCTACATAGACGACATGCTGGTCAAGAGCCTCCATGGCCCAAATCACATATCTGATATTGCCGAAGCATTTGGCCAGCTACACAAGTATCGGATGAAGTTCAACCCACAAAAATGCATGTTTGGGGTCTAGTCAACAAGCTCCTAGGTTACATAGTAAACCAGAGGGGAATAGAAGAAGATCCAGTCTTTTCTTGATATGAAGTCATCGACCTTCATCAGGGAAGTTCAGAGCCTGACCGGGAGTGTCACGCCCCGACCCGCCACGGGAATCGCAGCGTGCCGATGCGTGAACTAACACGTACACAGGCGGATCGTAACCGGCCACAACATCATAATATAACACATTCTTGATACGAGAAACAAACGGAAATAAAACTATGATAAAGTTTGAACAAAATAAATATATATTTGATTCGCCCCGCCAGAGTCATAGCGACAAAACCAGTATACAAACATCTAGTTTAACAATATAGTACATCTGAAACACAGAGGAAGCAAAACATACCCGTACAGGGTAGACACAACCAAAAAGCTCAAAACACGCCTACAACGAAAACCGAGGCCTACGCGCCACGATCAGCAGGAACTCCAACAATGCCTGCACTCCAATAGAAGCACACCCCTTGCGGGATCAGCAAAGCACAAAGCTAGCTGGTGTGAGCGAACTAAATACAAATAACATAATAATAAACAAGGAAAATTCATGCCACACAACAATGAATAAGCAACAAGTTCTAAAGTCTAAATCACACCGTGTCTCTAAGGATAATGTTTCTAAGTTCAAGCAACAACACAAACATTTCAGATTCAACAATAACTACCAGTTTACGATATATGTCGATCATTACACACGATTCAAACATGGTAAATATCAAGCAATGGTAATAAAACAATCTCATAATTCTTCCTAGCCTCCTAGGTATAGCAATTAGGTTGAAACCAAAAATCCGGTAAAATTATGTATAAGTGTCTCATATCGTGGGTATCTGCATACCCTACGAATGTGTCTCACCCAGACACATCCCACAACGTGCACCAGTACCACTTCGGGCTTGTTTGTATCCTAATGGGGTGCCATCTGCCAGGATACAAACTCAAACATCCCGAACGACTGGCCTAACACGGCCAACCTAACATAATCAAAATCAAGCGCGCTGGGAAGGGAAGCGAGTAATCTCCAAAGCACGTCCTCCGGGACCCGTCCTACTGCTCTCTATAGTGGCAAGTGCGTGCGGGAGCTCACCGCACCTCAGCAAGCTTGCCACATGCAATAGCGTCCACAGTGTCAGGTGTGAGTCATCTCAAGCACCGTCCAACTCACGATGCGAGCAAGCTCCTAAGCATCGGCACAACAGGCATTATAGCGGGGTAAAGACACTTATACTACTATCCACATGCACAAATGACAAGTCTGTACATAACCAAATGTACAAACGTGCAATCATAAACAATTCGGCAATTTTTATAAAACCACGACTATGCCAGGGTCCCAACATGACCCAATTCACCACAATAAATTTATTCGAGTCGATTATCATGCATGCTCAAGACTCGAAGATCCACGGTAAAACATGATAGGCTATGCAAACTCGAAAACAAAGCATACAAGTCTCATGTCATTACACCAAAGCCTAATCACACCAAAATTACTATTCGATTTCATTCAAGTGTCATGCTTTCCGAAAATTCAATGCATAATTCATTCACACATAACTAACACAATCCTCGAAATATCTGAAAACTCCGAATTTCGGATTTGGATTCAATTCTACACAATTGACGGTATAATGTAAAAATTCAATTCAGGATTTCAAATACTTATTTCTTAAAATAAAAATTATAGTTCCACTCACCTGGCGGAATGGATTTTCAAAACCCAATTCCTACCGGTCAAAGCTCCAAACACGCAAAACCACAAAAATTCTAAAACTGCAAGGCGGACTCGAAAATGAGTAAACTAGCCGAAAACTGAAATAAATAAATAAATACAAGTGGCGCGTGACTGAAAGGAAAACTTACAGGCAATAGGAATTCGGCAACCACCCCGCCGAAACCCAAAGTTGGGCGAAAACGCGTCAAAACCCTCCCTACTCCGGTCTGATCGCTACCAAACTGCACAACAGCCCACAAAAGAGTCTAAGGACACTCAGAGTCACGAAATTGGGGCTCACCCACGCACCCAAAGCCCGGTTTCACGTCGAGGAACCCTCCAAACAAACATGCACCCTGATTTTTTTTGAAAAAAATTTTGGCCAACCCCAAAACAGTCTTGCATGTCGGTTCTAAGGGCTCCCAAGGACGCCACCAAGGCCCCAACACGGCTAATTGGAGCTATGGAAACCGATCAAACCCAACCCAAATGAAAACTGATTTTTTTTTCGAGAAAACAACTGAGAAATAAAGAGGGGAAAGAAGAGAGAACGAACCGAGGATGAGGAGGTGAGATTGGGGGACGAAAATCCACCAAAACCGCCGAGAAATTTCTGGAGGAGGTGAAGAAGTCGCAGCGTCGCTCGCTGCTGGAACGAAAAGAAAACCAAAAAAAGAAAAGAGAAAGAAGAAGAAAAGGGGGTCGTTTCATTTTAAGGGGTGGGTGGCTATGTGCCCCCACCACCTTTGCTGAGTACACCCCGCCTTACAATTTTTATTTTTATTTTTTTAAACGCAGGTCTCACATCATACACACCTTAAAAGAGATCTCGTCCTCGAGATCGGACAAAAGCCACGACAAGAAAACCTAGGCAAAAAGCTCGGGGTATTTCTGTCTCATCTGGTCCTCCAGCTCCCAAGTCACGTCACCCGCTCGGTGGCTCCACTGAACCTTCACTAACTTCACTATCCTCCGACGAAGTTGTTTCACATCATCATCAACAATGGCTACTGGCCTCACTGGATACGTCAACTAATCCGACATACTCTGCGGCAAAGCCAATCTGTAGGCCACTGGTCCAATCCTCTCAGTAATCTCATATGGCCCTACATACCTCGGTGCAAGTTTTCCACGACTTCGAAACCTAACAACTCCGCGCAACGGGGAAACTTTCAGAAAAACCCTGTCACCAACATCAAACTCCAACTCTTTACGCCTCCTATCAGCGTAACTCTTCTGTCTACTCTGGGCTGTCAACAACCGCGCTCTAATCAGCTCAATCTTCTCAGTAGTTTCTCTGATCACATCCGGCCCCATCACAACTGACTCTCCAATCTCTGCCCAACAAACAGGGGACCTACACGGTCGTCCGTAGAGTACCTCAAACGGTGCCATGCCAATACTTACGTGGTAGCTGTTGTTGTACGCAAACTCGCATAACGGTAGGTGATCTTCCCAACTGCCCCCAAAGTTTAAAATGCATGCTCTAAGCATGTCTTCCACTACCTGATTCACTCGCTCAGATTGGCCATCTGTCTGTGGATGATAAGTTGTACTCATGTCCAATCTAGTACCCATAGCTTGCTGAAAGCTCTGCCAGAAGTGGGCTGTGAAAAGCGGATCTCTGTCGGATACAATCGAAACAGGCGACCCATGAAGGCGAACTATCTCCCGAATGAACAATACCGCTAGACTGTCTGCCGTCCGATTCATACTAACAGGGATGAAATGTGCACACTTCGTCAACCGATCAACAATGACCCATATCGACTCATTACCTTTCCTCGACCGTGGAAGTCCATCGATGAAATCCATAGTGATATACTCCCACTTCCACGTCGGGATATCCAATGGATGCAATAACCCAGACGGTCTCTGATGCTCGGCTTTCACCTGCTGACAAGTCGCACACCGTGCCACAAACTCTCCAATGTCTTTCTTCATGCCAAGCCACCAGAAAGAACGTCTCAAATCTCGATACATCTTTGTTCCACCGGGGTGAATGGTGAAACGAGATCTATGAGCTTCCTATAAGATATCTCTTCGCAACTCCTCATCAGACGGAACACAAAGCCGCCCACGAAACCGCAACCCTCCATCTGAACCCACTGACCAATCAGTAGGGCACTAATCCAATGTGTCCACTACCAAATCTGCTATCTGACTCGTAATCATTGGATCAGAGGTCTGTCTCTCCACCACTCTACTGATCAACGACGGATAAACTGCTAAACCCGCTATCATGCTGCCCTCTGTACTGAAAGTAGGCTGAACTACAAATGAAGCTAATGTCTCAAGTGTTCGGTACTCCTGAATCATCATGGTTGCCATCACTGCATGTCGCCTACTCAAGGCATCTGCAACCACATTGGCCCTACTAGGCTGATACTGTATCTCGAAGTCATAGCTGCTAAGGAAATCAACCCATCGATGTTGCCTCATATTCAACTCCCTCTGAGTGAATAAGTACTTCAAACTCTTGTGATCTGTGAACAACTCACTCTGATACCAAGCTCTGTCACGCCCCGACCCGCCACGGGAATCGCAGCGTGCCGATGCGTGAACTAACACGTACACAGGCAGATCGTAACCGGCCACAACATCATAATATAACACATTCTTGATACGAGAAACAAACGGAAATAAAACTATGATAAAGTTTGAACAAAATAAATATATATTTGATTCGCCCCGCCAGAGTCATAGCGACAAAACCAGTATACAAACATCTAGTTTAACAATATAGTACATTTGAAACACAGAGGAAGCAAAACATACCCGTACAGGGTAGACACAACCAAAAAGCTCAAAACACGCCTACAACGAAAACCGAGGCCTACGCGCCACGATCAGCAGGAACTCCAACAATGCCTGCACTCCAATAGAAGCACACCCCTTGCGGGATCAGCAAAGCACAAAGCTAGCTGGTGTGAGCGAACTAAATACAAATAACAGAATAATAAACAAGGAAAATTCATGCCACACAACAATGAATAAGCAACAAGTTCTAAAGTCTAAATCACACCGTGTCTCTAAGGATAATGTTTCTAAGTTCAAGCAACAACACAAACATTTCAGATTCAATAATAACTACCAGTTTACGATATATGTCGATCATTACACACGATTCAAACATGGTAAATATCAAGCAATGGTAATAAAACAATCTCATAATTCTTCCTAGCCTCCTAGGTATAGCAATTAGGTTGAAACCAAAAATCCGGTAAAATTATGTATAAGTGTCTCATATCGTAGGTATCCGCATACCCTACGAATGTGTCTCACCCAGACACATCCCACAACGTGCACCAGTACCACTTCGGGCTTGTTTGTATCCTAATGGGGTGCCATCTGCCAGGATACAAACTCAAACATCCCGAACGACTGGCCTAACACGGCCAACCTAACATAATCAAAATCAAGCGCGCTGGGAGGGGAAACGAGTAATCTCCAAAGCACGTCCTCCGGGACCCGTCCTACTGCACTCTATAGTGGCAAGTGCGTGCGGGAGCTCACCGCACCTCAGCAAGCTTGCCACATGCAATAGCGTCCACAGTGTCAGGTGCGAGTCATCTCAAGCACCGTCCAACTCACGATGCGAGCAAGCTCCTAAGCATCGGCACAACAGGCATTATAGCGGGGTAAAGACACTTATACTACTATCCACATGCACAAATGACAAGTCTGTACATAACCAAATGTACAAACGTGCAATCATAAACAATTCGGCAATTTTTATAAAACCACGACTATGCCAGGGTCCCAACATGACCCAATTCACCACAATAAATTTATTCGAGTCGATTATCATGCATGCTCAAGACTCGAAGATCCACGGTAAAACATGATAGGCTATGCAAACTCGAAAACAAAGCATACAAGTCTCATGTCATTACACCAAAGCCTAATCACACCAAAATTACTATTCGATTTCATTCAAGTGTCATGCTTTCCGAAAATTCAATGCATAATTCATTCACACATAACTAACACAATCCTCGAAATATCTGAAAACTCCGAATTTCGGATTTGGATTCAATTCTACACAATTGACGGTATAATGTAAAAATTCAATTCAGGATTTCAAATACTTATTTCTTAAAATAAAAATTATAGTTCCACTCACCTGGCGGAATGGATTTTCAAAACCCAATTCCTACCGGTCAAAGCTCCAAACACGCAAAACCACAAAAATTCTAAAACTGCAAGGCGGACTCGAAAATGAGTAAACTAGCCGAAAACTGAAATAAATAAATAAATACAAGTGGCGCGTGACTGAAAGGAAAACTTACAGGCAATAGGAATTCGGCAACCACCCCACCGAAACCCAAAGTTGGGCGAAAACGCGCCGAAACCCTCCCTACTCCGGTCTGATCGCTACCAAACTGCACAACAGCCCACAAAAGAGTCTAAGGACACTCAGAGTCACGAAATTGGGGCTCACCCACGCACCCAAATCCCGGTTTCACGCCGAGGAACCCTCCAAACAAACATGCACCCTGATTTTTTTTGAAAAAAATTTTGGCCAACCCCAAAACAGTCTTGCATGTCGGTTCTAAGGGCTCCCAAGGACGCCACCAAGGCCCCAACACGGCTGATCGGAGCTATGGAAACCGATCAAACCCAACCCAAATGAAAACTGGTTTTTTTTTCGAGAAAACAACTGAGAAATAAAGAGGGGAAAGTAGAGAGAACGAACCGAGAAGGAGGAGGTGAGATTGGGGGACGAAAATCCACCAAAACCGCCGAGAAATTCCTGGAGGAGGTGAAGAAGTCGCAGCGTCGCTCGCTGCTGGAACGAAAAGAAAACCAAAAAAAGAAAAGAGAAAGAAGAAGAAAAGGGGGGTCGTTTCATTTTAAGGGGTGGGTGGCTATGTGCCCCCACCACCTTTGCTGAGTACACCCCGCCTTACAATTTTTATTTTATTTTTTTTTTTAAACGCAGGTCTCACAGGGAGGGTGCCAACACTTAACATGTTTATCTCCAAATCATCAAACAAGTGTCTCCCTTTCTTCAAGATTCTTAGAGGAAGCAATGACTTCAACCGAGACGAGGAGTGGGAGCAGACCTTCTAGAACCTAAAGACATAAATGGGGAGTAGCAAGCTACTCTCGAAACCAACCTCGGGAGAAACGCTTTATTTATATCTAGCCGTTTTGGATCAAGCCGTCAATTGAGTACTGGTATGGAATGATAAGGCGGTACAAAGGCTAGTGTACTACTCCAGCAAGAATTTCTTGGAAGCAGAAGCAAACTATCCGGATCGAGAGAAGTTGGCTTTGGCGCTGGTCATCTCTTCTAAGGAGCGGTGACCCTACTCCCAGACCCACTCTATCACAGTTCTGACCAAACACCCACTTCGCACAGTGCTGCATAAGCCGGAGTTATCTAGTAAGATGGTTAAATGGTTGGTGGAACTGGGCCAGTTTGACATCAACTATGCCCTAAAAACAACCATAAACCCCCAAGCATTGGCAAATTTCATTGTCGAGTTTACTGGTGGCGGAGAACATGAGCCAAACAACTCAGAGCAGAGACTGGGCGAACAAGAGTGGATCTTGTGATGCGACGGGTCATCCACGTGGAAAGAAAGCGGTGCAGGTATCACATTCCACTCTCCGGGTGGTTTCATCTTATAAAAGGCGATCAAATTTGATTTCCCGGCCTCGAACAATGAAGCAGAATACGAGGCCCTCTTATTCGACGTGAAGCTAGCATAGGGAATCGAGGTAACTGAGCTAACTGCTTACTACGACTCACGTCTGGTAGTCAACCAGGTTAAAGGGGAGTTCAACGACAAATACTTAAGGATGATAGCCTATTGCGAGAAGGCCAATAACGCAACATGCCAGTTCAGAAGATTTGAACTCCTGCAGTGTCCGCGAGACGACAACGAAAGAGCCGACACACTAGCCAGGCAAGCCTCAGCCATTGCAGAGACCGCTAATGGGCTCATCAAATTCCAAGAGCAGTCAAGTCTGGAGGAATAAGAGGTCAATGAGCTTTACGCAATTGGCGCTGGTTCAATTTGGATGAATCCCATTATCCAGTACATCAAGATGGGGCCCTCCTGGCTGAAAAGTCAGAAGCTAGAAACCTAAAAAACAGGCAGCACGATACACCCTTCTGAACGACAAGCTCTATAAAAGGTCGACCACGGATCCCTTGCTCAGATACGTAACCTCCTTGGAGGCTAGCCACGCCCTTAGAGAAATCCATGACAACATCTACGGGAACCACCTAGGCGTGAGGACCCTGGCCCATAAGGCCCTAACACTGGGGTACTACTAGCCGCAAATGCAGCAGGATGTGAAAGACACCATCCACAAGTGCGACAAGTGCCAAAGGTTCATGCAGTATACTCACATGCCCGCTCAACTCGTGACTTCGATGATCAGCCCATTACCGTTTGGCAGAGGGGAATGGACATCGCCGGACCACTCCCAGCCTCAGCTGATAAGAAGTTCCTCCTTGTAGCAGTGGATTACTTTACTAAATGGGTCGAAGTTGAGCCCCTGTCCAAGATAAGTCAAGATCAAATTGAGAAATTCATATGGGCATCCACCGTCTGCAAGTTCGATATTCCAAGGACACTAGTCAGAGATAACAAAACCCAATTTGAAGGCAGAAAAGTCGAGAAGCTATGCAAAGACCTTGGCATCAGCCACCACTTCTCCTCGCCAGGGCATCCACAAGCCAATAGCCAAGCGGAAGTCACCAATAGAACAATCTTGGAAGCACTTAAAAGGAAACTCGACGTGGCATAAGAAAAATGGGTCTCAGCACTACCAGGGATACTCTAAGTGTATCAGACCACCAAAAGGATGCCCACCAGAAAGATACCTTTCACCCTAGCCTACGTGTCGGAAGCATTGGTCTCGGTGGAACTCAGATACCAACTTTTGGACAAAGAAATTCAGAACAGAAGACAACGACGAAACTTTGCGCGCTAGTTTAGATTTCCTCGAAGAAAGGAGAAATCATGCCTCTACTAGAATAGCCGCCTACCAACAAAAGATGGCTCAGTACTACAACAAGAAAGTCAAGCCACGAGAATTCAAAGTGGGAGACTGTGTACTAAGAAAGACTCAGCAGGGCACCAAAGAACCGGGATCACGAAAAATGAACCTGACTTGGGAGGGGCCCTATAAAGTGACCGAGGTCAACAGGCCAGGGACTTATTGGTTGGAAGATGTGGACCGTAGAAGCCTTATGTTTTTTTTCTAAAATTATCAATAAACGACTTTTGCTTTTGTAAAATTCCACTACTACCAATTAGTTTTCCATTCCTGACTTCCACCCACTCAGTGAATTAGACAAGCCAGGACATCAGAGCCAGGATTATCATACTCGTCCGGTGCCTAGTCAGTTCCGGCTAACGGCAATGGCCTCTAATTCTCTCTAACGCCCAATCCGTTAACGGGTGTCAACGGTTTAGATAGTTGAAACTTAGTCAGCGCTCTAATGCCTGATAGAGATGGCTCGCCAGAGATCGTTGTCTTAATAGGATAACGATCATTTAACCCGACCAAAGCTTAGTTAGTGACGACCGATGACGATAGCTTTTTGTCTGCTCAAAGCATAGTCCATGAATACCAAATTACGACGACCTACAAAGTGGGAGCCTAGTTAGCATTCTCGACACTTGGTGAAGATTGCTTGCCAGGGATCATTGTCCAATTATAGATAATGATCACCAAACTTATTGCTCGAAGCCTAGTCCGAATAGAAATAGTGATGACGGCCTAGAAAGTGGGAGCATAGTCAGCTCATGTAGCCTGGTGAAGACAGCTTGCTAGGAATCATTGGCCAACTATAGATAATGATCGCCAAACTTATCACTTAAAGCCTAGCCCGCGTAGAACAAGCGATGGCAACCTAGAAAGTTGGAGCTTTGTCAATGCTCATGTAGTCTGAAGACGGCTTGCTAGGGATCATTGTCCTTCCGCAAAAAATAGTCGTCGAACCTTACCACTCTAACACCTAGTCTACTAATATCAGGCAACAAGGGGTGAGAGAACAGGACCTTAGTCAGCACTCATACAGCCCGACATAGGCTCGCCCGGATCTTTGTATTCCCACAAGCAAATGTCGACTTCACTGATCAATACCTAGCCAATTTTGGTTGCTAATGATAGATTAGGACCCAAGCTACGGCTCAGTATGACATAGAAAATTCAAAGTGGGTTGAGGAAAGAGAAGTGCAAACACGTCAGAATCTAGTATACAAGTAACAAATTGGCGCAATGGCACGACAACACAGATAAACTATAGAAGGTACACGTACAAAAAGCTACTTTATAAACTTTCTTTACATCATATTTTAAAAGTTACAACTGCTTTGGGGAGCTCACTCCAGAGGTGGAAGAGTCGGTTACATTAGAAGGAACCGCGAGAGACAAAGCAACAATGTCCAAGGTCGGCCTCAAGTTACTGGATGAAGACATGGGGTCGGAAACTTTTGTCTCGTCAATCTTACAGAAAGCAACATTCTTGTATTGTTCAAGTTCAAGCTTCAGATGGGGATTTTCCTCTTCAATCAGGTCAAGCAGTTCTAGCCTACCCCGCGCAATAGCGGGAGGCTCTGACGTTACACGTTGAACCTTGGACTTCGTAGGCTCACCTCCACCTTCGATAGTTGGTGTGAAATCTCGACCACATGAGATTCCTTTTCCACCAATCGCTCTCTCAGCGAACTCAGCTCAGCCCAAGCCTCAGCTTTTTTACTTCGGCGTCGCCCGCCAGCCAGCTCGAATTCAAACTCAAGGCGCAAAGCAGTAAACTCAGACTCAACTCTCTCTTGATCAGCGGTTTGGGCTCGCAGATGAGCCTGCGCCTTGCCTGCCATCTCCCCCAGCTTCTTACTTAAGAGGTTTGACCTATAGAGCGCGTCTGAGTACGACCTACAAAGCTCCGCAAAAGTCCCTTCCAAAACATGAACTGTACTACGAGCTTCAGAGTGTAGATTTCCTTGAACGAACAGTGGCAAGGGACCTTTGGTAGACACCAGCTCCACATCCAAAGCCTTCTCAACTAGAAGATTAGCCCGACGCTCAGCATTAGGCTCTAGGGGCAGGAGAGAATATCAACTTCCCAGGGTAGCAGGCTCAACGTGTCGAAGACCATCAGGGGCAACATTGGCTTGTCAGTATCCACTGACTTTGAACAATTCCCCTTCTATATAACTAAGTTAGCAGGAGTCCCCAAACAGGCACTCCACTCCCCTGGAAAAATTTCTTTAGCAGATTGATTAGGCCCAGACTCCGCAACCGTCACTTCCTGCCCTAGCGAGATCAGTTTAGAGGACGAGTCAGCTTTGGTGCCAGCTTCTTTTCTCTTGGATCGACCGATGGGCGACATGGCCACCTCCAACTCAACCTACTTCGATGGGCTTGGTATTGTGAGCTTCCTCTTCCTCGAATGACCATTACCAGTCTCCCTCGGCGACGACCTAGGCACAGCAGGGCCTACGTGGAAGTACAGGTAATTAGAAGAAGCCAAAAAGTAATACTTTTGCCAAAACTTGAAGTCATCAAACAGGGAACCCAAACATTTTGGAGCACTCAACCAACAAACTCCATGAGCATTTAGCCGAGGAGAACTCAGCAAGTGGAGTACCCGCGGAGTTAATCGGAAGCCAATATCCTTGGCCCTGATAAGGACAACAATCAAGGTCCTGAATCCGTTGGCACCAGTTGAGCAGGGTGAATGCGAAGGTGTACCCAGAAGCGCCAAATATCCTCCCGAACTAGAAAGCAAAGCCTGGCCTGGAACATGCTTTTGTGCAAGGCTATGAACCATTGGAAAGGCGTCAGTAGACTGTGAGTAGCACCCAACGGAGTGAGCTCCAAGTCTTCAGGAATTCGATAGTCCTCGCAAAGCTTATCCAAATCGGACACCTTATGTTCCCGATAAAAGTTATGGCAAACATAGAGCAAATTCTATCCGGGGGTTAGTTCAACCTTATCCGCCATGAAGAGAAAGTTTTAACTTAAAAAAAAAAGGTGCAGCAAATAGCACAGAGAAATGAAAACTGAAATGAGGCAGAAGAGATACAAGAATAAAGATACTCCCTTTCACAGAAGCGACAGCTTATATAAGCAATAGGCAGTCACGCCCCCTTTCTTTACTGAACGGCCACAAACTCAATTAATGATGTGCGTCGCCCGAGACAACGTTTTGGGTTCGATCATAACGACTATACAGATTCTATTAAAGTGAGTTAGTGGACCGATGTGATGGCCGACTAACTCGAGGGGAGCAGCTGATGATACACCAAACCGTCCTCTGATCGACATTGTACACGTGTCATGATAATCTCGTCAACAGAACAAAGCAGGTCTGATTGTATACTCGATCCAGCGAGGCCCATACAACATTAAGCCCACTATTAGTAGATTCCAGAACGTTGGACTCGAATTGCAATTAGCCACTAAGCCCACACATCAAGCGGTCAATCCCAATACTTGTAAGCCCTGATAAGGCAAGTATATGGGGGATCGACCCAATACATGCAGGCCAGCAATACATTGGTGCCGACTAGTAAACAAATACTAGAATATAAGTCGGGCAAGTAAACTTCCTTGCATGGACAACACTCAGAAAAGGAAACCTCTCTCGAAGATCTAGGAGCACAAGTCGTGTAGGGAAACTATCCCACCTGGACAACTCCCAAACAGGAAAGGATCTCCAGCAAGATCTATTTCCCTAAACTACGTCACCAAAGGCCTAGCCAAACAAGGACTCCTATACTATAAAAGGGAGATAATGTTAATGAACTTAAGGTACGTTACAGAAACCCAATTTACAACTTTAAGCATTTCTTAAGCCTTATCGAACTTAAGCGTGTCATCAGCCTTCACACGGTGGACATTTGCTCACGTGTTCTACTTGTCCAGGTCTAGGTAAGCAGTGAGGAATGAGAGTAGGAATCGACTACATCATTAGTGATTAAAATTTTATCTATAATCATCGATCAATTTATTCACCTAATTAAAGTATGAAAGAGTAATAAGTAAATAACTTTAAATTTACTTAACGGTATATAAGTAACTAACAATTTTAATAATGATTTTCCTATATTAGAATACTATGTAGCAAATTAAAATATAGTTATTTTTAATCAACAATTATAAATATAGTTGTATGCTTATATTTTGAAAATAAATATAAAAATAATAAATAAATAATTAAAAAGACAATGAAATTTTATGTGTGAACTTTAGAGTATTTGAACATTGAATCAATCTCAGTTGTAAAAATATGTAATATATCCCATTTACCAAAATTTCTATTGCAAAACCAAAAAAAAATTCAAAAACATTTTTACTTTATTTTATTTTATAAAGCGGTTGCTTTGAGTGCTTCACGCTTTAGCAAAAAACGAAAGCTTTTCTTGCTTTTCGTTACTTTTTGCTTTGTTCAAAACAAAGCATATTGTCAGCATTTCACTTTGTTTCTCGCTTTAAGCGGTCAATTTAACTCGCTTTAATTACACTGATGGAGGTAGCATATCCCATATTATTGATGGTTTCATAAGGAAGATGATGGATTTTATGACACGAGGATGATTCATTAAGACGATTTGGATTGAAATCCCAAATCATATTATCAGTAAACAAAAAATTTAGTTTCCTACAAAACAAAAGAACACCCAAGTTTAGATTTAGTGAGAAGAAGCAAAAACTCCTTCATGAACACATTCCTTAGGAGTCTGAATAGTACAAAACAACTTTCTAGATCTAATTTTCATTTTGTAGCTGAAGATCATGGGGTCATTGTGAATCGTTTGTCAATGGTTGGGGAATCTAACAATATTTCTAACTTTCATTGTTTCAATTTGGAACTCTTGAGCAAAGATTATAAATTGGGGACTAGTAATTTCTTGATTTGAGGAAGACAAAGTATAAAGAAAGTAATGATTTATGAGCAGTTTGGGACAATTGAAGCCTTGCCAAAAGGGGAAATCCCGGAGACTTGTGAAATGAAGAGTTTGGTTGATCTGCAGAACCAAAGAATTTGCTTGCAGTGACAGAGGTAGGAAAAGCGGGCGATTTGCAATTGTTATTGGAAGGAAGAGAGTCAAACATGGCACGTTGGCAAGCTTAGTAGTGGGCCTAACATGTTTGATGAGTAAATAATAAGATACAACGGCAAGATGTCTAACATTTTCCTACAATATCATACGAAATAATCATGCTCGATAATAATTCAAAATAAATTTGTGTTGTCTAGGGATAACTTTACTTCTAATACATCGATGTTTCTCAGCTTTTATTACTTGAAATAAAACGTCTCTTATTTTAGGAGCTTAACACCTAATTTCTCTAACACTTTTGGCACGATTCTCCCAACGAGCAACTGACAATGCCTTAACTTTTAATTTTTTTGCATGCTTTTTCTAAAAAATTTCATCACTTAGTGGAATGAGCAAATAATGTATAAATGTATTACCATTCCAACAAATCATCCGTTTTAGTGCAGGAGTTTGCCATATAAGAAAACGCTAAGTTAAGATTATGACAACCATAAGTAAGTGTTGTAAAGGCCCACCCTGATTCTAATACCAAATTGTCATGCCCTGATTCCGAAGCCATCCTAAGGTGCTGTTAAATGGAAGGATTTTATCAACGTCCATGAATGAGAATATCTAACCTTTATTCTTCTCAAATTTTCCAAAAAAATCAAAGCGCAAATGGGCTACGACATTAATGTCCAGTCAGATACAATAATTATTCAAAGCACAAGTACCGAGTTAATAGAGGGTGTAGACGGAAGGGGCGACCGTTGAAAACTTGGATGAAGGCGGTGAAGGAAGACATCCTTGAGCCTGAATTAGGTGCGGATATGTGGGAAGACACTGCATTGTTTGGAGAACCAAAATATGTGTAGTCGACCCCAAGAGTAAAGGGAATGGGCTTTGATGGTGATTATGATGATGATAAGCACCAAGACTTCTAATCTGAAACGTAACAACAGTTCAACCATTCCATGTGTCTAAAGTTCAATTGAACAAATAAATAACAAAAGAGGATACAACGTACTCCATTCCCTATTCATTTTAAAATTAATAAAATGTAAAAAATAAAATAAAATAGAACTTCTCAATCTACACAACCACAGAAGTGCTACCAAGGAACATCTCACCAAGACAAAAAAAAACTATGACAACTACAAGGCTCTTTGACTACGCTCATAAGAGGATGTACCAAAGAAGCATGGAAACAACTTGGGTCAGCAAAAAGCTGATATAGGTTACTTCGTAGTCACCCTACAATTTGCAATAAGAAAGCTATGTATATATGCCATCACATTACAACAATTTAATAAACACTTAAATAACTAATTATCAACATGTTGCCAACTTATATCAACTTTGACTATTTGAGACCCAATTAGTAGTTTCTATTCTAAGTGAGAACTTTATTAGTAATGTATCTGACTATTAAAATATAAACCATAAAATCACAATGGAAGAAAATAAACACCTCATGGCATAGCCACATATTAAAATATAGACCATAAAATCACAACGAAAGAAAATAATCACTGTCGGATACTCAAATCAGCAAAACAGGTAAAACTTATACAAGGCCTACCCCTACAAAATAAAGTCAGACTTATACAAAAATATTAAAAAAAAAGTACAATAGGTTTGTTCACCAAAGTTTAACACAGAAAATGGAGTAGAATTTGCTAACGTTATTACACGTCGAAAATCAAGTTTTCTACTACAGAGGAGCGACAATTCCCTATTTCAAGTTAGAGATCAAAAGATATACATATTTCAACTTTGACTTGTCATAATCATTTCATTAAAACGTGTAACTACGTATTTTCTTCTCTTTAAATATATTAACATTTGTACCTTAGTTATTGCCACAATAGTCATCCCTTATATGGCTTATAGACATACCCAAAGTGCCTTCAATATATTTAACGACTTATTCAACTAATAATAACTTGGACGTGTATACGTCTCTAGTTATCAATCCGGTTGAAATGTTAAACATTGTGCACATAATCATATATAATCGCCTACACAATAGGTCGAGGTAAATCAATTATTTTGCCTACAATAGAGGTCGGGGTAAAAAATATGTCTCGCTTAATTACACTAGAAGTCGAGATAAAACATCAGTCACCATTTGGCTTACGAGCTAAATAACGATACTTCTTTTTTTCTCTATCAAATTCTTTTCTAGGGGAAATTCCTCTCACGGAAAACCCTTGGTTAAAATTAACCAATAAAGTTTTTTTGGAGTTGAAGCATTAACTAATGAATTCTTCTACAAGTCACCCTAATATCGCCTATGCGTAAATTACAAACGTATCTCAAATATTTATCTACGTGTCACATGAATTTCAAGTTCCCTTTTCACATTCCGTATTGTATATCTCAAAGACACAATGTCATCCATTTTTAAACTCCAAATCTTCAATAATAACACTATAATTTAAAGTAGTGCAACATCATCTTAGGAACACATGACCTATTTAACACAATACAATTTCTTGAAGATGCTTTCAAATATAATATTTAAATCTAATACATGATAATGTGATTTTAATAACATGACTTGCACATAGAGATACAATAAAATAATTTGATAACATTACCACATCAAATAACTTCATCCTATTGTGCGAAGAAACAACTTAATTTGCAATTATATATCTTTCATCATTATAACTACATATACAATATGTTAATGCATGTACACATTTAGTCTAGCATAACATCACATAATAACACAAATATAGCTCACAAAGAATAAGTTTTTTTTTAACTAATATTAAACCTCCGAGAGGGAAGGGCAGTTATGGGATGCCAGACCTTTATTTAATATAAAAAAATTACAATCTATTTTAGGGTGCGTTACGACTTTACCTGATTCAAATAACTCGAAATGTAAATAACCTAACATAAAGAAAACTAAGATTTCTCGAAGTTTACAAATATATTCCCAATCAAACCTGAACTTTAAATTAAGCTTACCATCTATCTTTTGAACCAAACGACTGCCTTGGTAGAAACCAAAGTACCCAGCTGTTTTTCATTCAGGAAAAGTGACCACTGAATAACAGTCAAAAAGTTCATACCAACACCGTCTATCGCATGCAAAAACAACACCAACATCATTGCAATTGTCGTTCCATTTATAAAGCATCCAAAGCCTGCCAACAAAACTGCATTCAAATTAAACCAAAACACGTTCCAGCAATCAACCCTGCCCAGAAACACGTTCCAGCAAGCAACCCTACCCAGAAACAAAGCCACCGAGCTCTGTTTTTGCATTCTATTTGTGAGTTTCAGATCCTCCCTCGCCACCAAATCTGCAATCTTTAGACCTCCAAGTCTACCAAAACCAAACCAAACTTCCTGCTGCCAGTAAATAGCAGCAGATAAAACTTTAACTTCACAATAAAATAGAGCACAAACTTTCCCCCGTTCTTCATCATCTCTTGTGAACAACTATTATGTTCTTTATCATCTCTTGCGAACATGTCCCCTAGGCCACCTTATGTAAGTTGTGTGATCCCTATCTAATCTCGTCAACACCTTCGCTCTATTAGGCAAGGACTCATTCCCATACACTCTCCTTACCCTATCTCTTTGAGCCAAACTAGTTAATTCATATGCGACTACATTAACTTCTTTGTAAACATGTATACAAGACCATTGAAGTCTTTGTAAATTTATCTAGATTTTTGTCCAAATAGATTTCAATGCCCAAGGAACTTTGAAAACTTCATACACCCATTCCTTAACTAGAAACATGCCTGTTTGAATATAACCACATTGTGAATACCAACCTCTTCACATATCAGTAACGTTCTAAGAGAGCTATTGATTATCTTCTATTGTTAGTACTTCGGCCAATGAAAAATTGTTTCACCCTCACACAAACTCCTTTCGAATCTCGAATAATTGCTCCCCCTACCATCCACCCATCCCTAGCAGACCCATCTGTGCTCAATGCATACCAGGTAGCAAGCGGTACTTGCCAGAAAATAACCATTGGTTTGTTTTGCACAACTACCTTTGCCTTGAGACTCAACGCCGAAATATTAACTAATTTTAGGGATGAACACTTGAGAAACAAGCATCAACCAATAACGAACCCGGATAATGACCCAACATGCATTTGGTTACATTGATCCAAAAATTTGACAGCTCCCACAAGTCGGATACTATGAAATAGCTTTTATTAGCATTCATGTTCTGCCCAGAGATCTCATAGTATTTTTGCAAAATTTTCATGAACCGTCGACTTGATGTTTTCCTTCCAATAAGAAAGACAACAATATCATCTACATATAGTAAATGAGTAATGAGATTATAACTTACCGATGTATGATTGTCACGCCCTGATTTTTTAGAAAACGAAATCCTTATATCTACTTAGGATTAGGATTATCCGTTTCCTAAAAATTCGGGATGTGAAAATTTAACAGCATAAACATTTATAAAAATAAAATAGAAGTATACAAAAATTTTAACCTGAAAACTCTTTAGCGATGTTTGCCCCCTCAAGTAAACTTCCAGCAACGCTAACAACAAAAAAACTCTCTAACCTGAGAAAGACTAATTGACTATGCTCCAATAAGAACATACCAAAGAAGCATAAACTTACTTGTGTCAGCGAGATAGCTGGTATGAGAAATCTCCATCTCTTATAAATAAAATAAGTTACATGCTTCAACATAAAATTTTCATACCGACTAAAATAACACATCAAAGAATTGTAGTTCCTCAATGAGGCAAACGTGTCATACTAATAACTTTATCGTACTTCAATTAATTAAACATTTACTTATCCAACACTCACAACATGGTAAGTCCGACCTGCAGAAACATTAGTAGACTTACCATCCTGCATGGAACGATTAGAAACAAATGAATAAAATTTATAATTTATTGGTCTTCATAAATACAATTTATTTTCAATCAAATACAAATCATAATACACCATTATTTAAATATCAACAAAACACATTTACCTTAAGGAAGACATGTAGTTTTCATTCAATGATCGAATGAGCATTTAGTTTCTTCCCTCAAGGCAATCATATTTATAAAATACCAACAATAAACATTCTACCTTAAGGAAGACATGTTGTTCGCATTCAATGATCGAATGAACATTTAGTTTCTTCCCTCAAGGCAATCATGCATATACACAAAAGTTTCGCTTCTTTTCCACAATTGCACTACCCTCTTGGTGTCGAACACACCTCACCCAAGTGTGTCTCCATTGCCTTCGAAACCACTCATAGCGTACATGTCCCATGTTGGGTGCCACATCGAGGAACATGTCATCTCACTCGAAGTTTGATCATGGCAAGTATATCATCATTAGGCATACACCGAACACACATGAAACCGTGTACCCAGTATGCAAGCAAGTCTGCATACTAAGCCATTTACAAGTATACAAGCAAGTTTGTATATTAAAATCATAATTTTCATTTATTTATTTTTTTGAAGTTGTGGAAAAGAGCATAAAAATCCACTTATCTCAAAATTCTTATACAATGACACTTTATCATTCATAAATAAATCCACAACAGTATCCACCGATTCTTTTGGGGAAACTAGCACAACACGGAAATCAAGCCCATTCAATATAGAAATTTCATATTTCTTAACAAGTCAAGTTTTCATAACAAGCAACTTCAAGTCATAATCGAATAATATGAAATTCCCATTTGCAATAACAATATAAATTCCTAATTCATCTTCTCAAACGATGAATCTACGTCAAATAAATTCCCCAATTAGTAAAATCTATATTTTGGAAATGTTCTCAAAATACATCATGTACTTCTCCAAATAGAGAAATCATATTTCCATATTAACTCAAGTAATATTGTCAGACCCTTCTTGGTAAATGGTAATTATGGCTACATGCACTACAACAATTAAGGCATTTTTCAAGAAAAAAAATATCCTTGACAAAACTCAAAATTTTGTTGAAAAATATTTTTAACAAGGAAAAAATTCGTTGGTGGGTTCCTGGAGGCATCCCCGTAGCTAAAGGTATTTGCCAAGGAATTACAATTTTTGTTGGTAAAAGGGATGCTAAGTCAAGGAAATATTTTGTTGGTAATACTAACAACTACCAAGGAAATTCGTTGGTAAAAATCAAATGTATTTATCAACAAATTGTTTGTTGCAAAAACTATTTTATTTACCTATGAATTTTTTCTTGAAAAATCTTAAAATCATCAAGGAAAATTGGCGTTGGCAAAGGTAACAACCTTTATCATAGAATTTTTTCGTTGGTAAAATGCATGTGTATCAATGAAAGTTTTCATAGGTATTGTTAGTAATTACCAAGGAAATTCGTTGTTAAAACTCAAACATTTTTATCAACGATCCATTTTGTTGCAGAAAAGGGTTCGTAAATCCAAGGGTGATTTTTGTGGGAAGAGGTATTTACTTATACCAAGAAAAAAATTTGTTGATAAACACATAAGCATATATACCAAGGAAACACAATTTTGTAGCTAAACTATATACTTTCATCAAGAAAACATTATTCCTTGATAAATATATAATATATTTAACCATGAAATGTTCCTTGAAAAAGGCTTAGAATAAACAACAAATAGTTGAACATTTTCCAAGAAAATTTTGTAGGAAAATTTAATGAATACCAACATAGTTTTCATCAGAAATAGTTTAATACCATGACAAATTGTTGGTTTTATACCCAGGAAAATTGTCTTTAAAAAACATGTTAAACTACTTTAATCAAGGAATGATTTGGTTATAAATTTTCCTTCAATTTTCTGTCGCCAAATTGTTGACTACTCTTCAACCAACATTGGATATTTATCAACAATCTTATGAAAAAATTAACCGAATCTGTCATAGAACAAATCTTGAAAATTAAGTCTAACAATATAATCATCAAAACAATCTTTAAGCTCCACTAACAATCCTACAAACTTCGTATCAATTAAAATTCAATAAATAATTTCTAAAAATCAAGTAAATATTAATTCCGACATAGTGGAATTCAGAAGTTCTTCGGCATATGCATGCTAAACAACACCCACAACTTGGTTGAGTAGCCAGGTGACTTTGAGGTGTACTTTCTTCAAACAATAATATCTTTTCTAGTGGTTCTCATCATTGTCGCTCTCCTCGACTCCATTAATATTGCTCTCATCTCTGAAAATAAAATAATCTTTCAATCAGCCAAAAGATATGGTAATCATATTGTAAGCATGTTGGACAAACAAATCTCATATGGTAAGCATGTTGGACAACCAAATCAGCACACAATACAGTTGGACCAGCCAGCCACTGTCAAAGTTGCTGTCATACAGCAACAAGACTATGCTTCACAAATAAGCACACAAATAGCATAAGACTGTGTTGTCATACTCCACAAATCAGCACACAATAGTCTTGTCATACAGCAACAAGACTATGCTTCAGAGATCAGCACACAAATTCAGCACACAATAGCACACAACCCATTTAAAATATAAGTACGATGAGTGACATTCATAGTATCACCCAACCTGTTTAAAATATAAACCACTTATGCTTCATTATCATTAAAGAAAAGGAATGATGCCCAGTAAGGTTATGAACAGTAAGGTTTGAGAAAGAAAGCCCAATTGCCAGAGTTTGCTTTGATCTTTCTTTCTCACTTTGCTTTTCTTCTCCTTTCTCAGCCTGTAGTTTTGAAAATATAGCCCAAACATCCCACATTCAATGCTATCACTTGCTCTTTCCAAGCTCCAAGTACAGCAAGTTTTAGTGGGTGAAAGTTGCAGACTCTCTGGAAGTCTTTTTACAAAATTTTGGGAAAGTAACGAAGTCATTTTCTTACCATCAATTGAAAGATATCACTTTTCCAATCAGGAAAAATCTTCAACACTTTTACAGAATATACTTAACACCATCTTAGCCATATGAAATCACTTCTAGCATGTAATATTAATGGTTACAGCATATAGGATCGAAACTCCATCAACCATTTCACAAAAGTTTTAAATTAATGGTTATAGCATGTAATAATTAATGGTTATAGCAGTGCAGTGAAACTATTGTTGGAATGGGATAGAAAACTCATTGAGAAAAAAGAGAGTTACATGCATGTTTGTATCTTAGAAATCAAAAGTTTGTTATTCAGCTGGTGTAGGGTGTTTATGGAGTGCCAAGGTGTCTGATTCAAGGGTTATGTAAGTTGTTGGGAGGAGGTTCTTTTTGTTTGAGATGGTATCTTTTGTTGGTGTTATTTTCGGGGAAAATAGTCTCAGCCTCCTTTCAATCTGTCTATATCTTTTAATCTATATCTCATTGAGAATCCCATTCCATAATTCTAGGAAATAAAGCTAACACAAAAGATGGGTTCAAGAACCCTTTCAATCTTTGAGTCCCACCTTGTCAAATACTACCACACAAGAGAGCAAAGGTGGCTTCACAGTTAAACTACTCAGATTCTAACAATTAAACTACTCAGATACTACTCATACTTGATACTACTCATACTACTTAGATACTACTCAAATGCTTCACAATTAAACTACTCAAATGCTTCACAATTAAACGACTAACAGATACTACTTAGATGTTTTACAATTAAACTACTCAAATGCTTCACAGTATTTGTTTGCCATGTTCTTGACAAACAAATATTAAGAAGCAAAACATAATGAAAAAAAATTTACTTGACTTGGAAAAAATAAACATTACCGTGAATGACGCGAGGCTCCAGACAGCTGCGTATGTCCTGACATGAAATTCTGAAACATATTTTGTATCTGATTCTGTTGGTCCTTTTGCATTTGGTCCACCCGTTTAGATAACTCCGTCTCCATCGTAGTTTGTTTCATCCTTATTTCATCTGTCAACTCATCTACTCGTTTACGTAATTGTTGATTCTCTTTTTCAGCATTCTCAGCTCTACGACTAGCACTCACCTCTATTAAACTACGTTTGGAGCTTGATCTAGCGGTTACCATGAGCTTGGCTCCATGCCCTAGCCCACGTACATATCCTGATTTTGTCCCAAGGACCTCAGTCATGATCTCCAATTCACTCCTTTTAGTACCAATTCACTCCTTTTAGTACCATCTGGTGTTGGTTCATTGCGCATTAGCTCCATATTTTGCTGTGATAACACAATTAAAAGCTGATAAGATACAACTTAAGCGCCTATATAATTTAATTTCTAGTCAATTTCTTACCCAATTAGCCTTCGCTGACACGTGAACCCATTCTCCCATTTTTCGACAATATACATTCTTGTAATGATCTATCTCACTAGGCACTTGGCCAGTCTCTGGATTTCGCTGCGCAGTTATAACACATTGTAATGAATGATATGTGATATAAGATATGATAAAAATTAACGCAATTAAGAATCTTACCTTATCATATAGATTTCGAACAAATGACTTGGAACCTGAGGTATGAGGCAATTCACCATTTTTCTTATTTTGAGAATTTATTTTGCTTTTTTTCTGTGTACAACGTTAAACAATATAATGGAATTATATGTAAGGATTTGTAGTCTATAAGAATATGCCTATTTAGCTTTATCATTTAAAATTAATAATTTATATGCCTTTGGTTTCCAGAGATTAATAAAGAAAAATTAGCTAGAGAAACACGACAATAAAATTGCATAAATATACTCTTATAAAAAATCTTAATCATTTTCACAGCTTTTTATACCGTTGGTTAGTTTATTCTCTTATGTTTCAGGAAGTCGTCCTCACGTAACTGGACTTGTTTCTTCAAGAAAATAGAACTGGTTATTTTTATTGTTAACACTACAGAGGCCAGAGTCTGTAAAAGTTGATGCTCAAGATGTTACCGGTGCAAGATTTACTCTTAGCTTGTCCGGTCTTAAAGGCTCGTGTTTTTTGGGATGAATTTGATCATTTGCAGGTGGGAACCTTTAAGCTGTAGTCTTTGTTGTCATTTCAAATGAATCACAATTGTGTTTATATCACATATGAGTGGGTTATAAGAAAACGAACAATTTGGTTCAAGGGAAATTTTTCTCGAAGAAAACTTGCCAAAAGTGAGAGGGGAGAGGAGGTAAAGAGGAAGAAATAATGAACATGAATTTGGTGATGATCTCCATATTTTTGATTTTATACAAACTTGTGGCAAATGTTTTCTTAGCTCATCCCCTTCGAAAATACTTGCAAAAATACATGGTTGTCTTCAAGGTGGAGAATTTGTTCCTACTTTCTGCACCATACCTCTAAAATGAAACACACCCTTAGTATCTTCCCCAAGTGTTTTCTTAGTTTTTTAAAAAAGCCACAAGCTTCAATAGAATAGAGTAGGTAAGGAGATGCTCTAAAGATGAAGTTTTAGTATTTGTGGTTCCGGGTGCCTTCTCCCTTTCTCTTAAGTTTCATAGCACTTGGGATGACTTTGATTGGATGCTTTCAAATATTTAGGGTCCTGCTGCTGATTCCACTGGTAGACTTTATTTCTGGGAAGAACTTCAGGTTATTGGAATGTTCCCCGAGTCTTTGGAGGAGATTTTTTTAATCCCATAAAAGACTTAGATGACAAGAATTGCCATAGTAGGTCTGCTCTAGTAGGTCTGCTCGAAAGAGGCAAAAGAAGAGGAAGATGAAGAAGAACAGGGGTAAGGACTTGTCTGAGGATGACAGTGGCAATAGTGATATCAAAGCGCCTGATGACTTCTTTATGGAAGAACCTTCTGTCAAAAGCAGTAAAGCTGGGAAGAGTGATCATAGAAACAAACAGGAACAAGAAGCTGACAAAGAACAAGAAGCGAGTAGAGCAGAACTTGAGTTACTGTTTGCTGATGACCAAGCTGCTGAAAGCAATCTGAAAGGATATAACTTGAAACCTAGAAAGAGTAAAAGTAAAAAGGGGACAGAGGAACCAATTGAGGACAAACTACCTGCTGTTGATTATGAAGATGACCCGCGATTTGCAGCTATGAACAAGTCATCTCTCTATGCATTGGACCCCACCGATCCACAATATAAGAGGAGTGCAGCTTTTGCTCGACGAAAACAACGTAATGGTGTCTGGGAAGAAACCACCCATAGTGAACCGATAAATATGGCTGGGCAAGCTCCATTGTCAACAGAGGACACCATACCAAAGAGAGATGATCAATTGCAGCCAGACAATGGATCTTCAACGAAAGAGAAGTATGAACTCTCGTCATTGGTTTGGTCAATTAAGAAAAAGGCTCAGCAAGTACAAATTTCATTTGAGAAAAATACATCCTTGAAGCTTAATGATCTTTCCAAAAAGAAACAAAAGCTCGAACTCTCATCCTTAGTTCGCTCAAATAAAAGAAAGGCTGAAGAACCATCCACTCCACTTATCCAAGAACCATCCAGTGAAAATGTATCAAAGAAAGATGCAAATTTTCATTCAAGAAGGTATCAAAGAAAGATGCAAAATCGCAGTCTGATGGTTTGGTGACAGAGAAAAAGAAGAGCTAAAATAATGGACTTCTTTGATGCTTATAAGATTATCGTCCTAGGTGGAAAACTGAATTTAGGCTTGTTTATCATTGAATCCATGTTTCTGGCAGAAAATAGTGCAAAACTACCTGGTCACTGATGTATTGGGATAGTTACAGAAGAGAATATGTTTTAAAATTGATGAAGGACAAATTGGCCTGCATTGTTCAGCGCGGATTCATCAGTTTTTTGCACCGAAATTGTAGCTTATAGCATGACTTGAGTTGTAGGACAGAGTTTGTAATGTTAGAGACCTAGTTCAAACCACATAATTGATTTTGAACCTTTATTTATGTTATGTTTTGGTTTCAAAAAATAAAAATAAAAAATAGTAGGTCTGCTCACATCAGAAACTTCAACTCCTTTATCAATGACTTTGCTTTGGTGGATTTTGTTCTAAAAGGGGTAGATTTGCCTGGTAAACGATAGAAACACCCGACACCACACACACACCATTTGCACGCTGGATAGGTTTGTCTCCTACAGATTGGACTGATCATTTTGGACTGTTCCAAGAATCTCTTTGATTTGGCAGGGTCAGATCATCACTGTATTCTTCTTGACCACCCAAGATCCACCCCCAATCTCCAACCCTTTGCTTTCGAACTCATGTGATTTGAAAACAAAAGCTTCATCCAAAGGCATCCCAACTACCATAAGACAGGAAATATATTCCTTTTGCTTTTGCATTTTTATGAATGTTTGGATTCTAATTTTCGCTTCTTGTCTATTTTCACGTGCAACTTCTGTCACACGCATAAATAGGATAATGGGGGGAGAAGGGGAGAGTTTTCTTCGCATAAATATGATAATATGGGGAAAAGTTTATTCTATTGAAAGACAATGTGTGATCAACACACATGTGGATAGTCGAAAATTGCCTGAATTTGTCTTAAACAACTTGACGATTGAAAGTAGAATGTTTACATAGTTTTCAACAAAGTCATATGTAAGATAGATATCAGGTTGTTAGACAGGATAGACGTTGTTAGACAGGATAGACAAGCTGCAAGGATGAAAAGGAGGACCAAGAGAATCCCCACAACTTCTGCATCACAAGAAGTATATCAACTATTGAGATTAAAGTTGATCCCCATTGTCTATAGGTCCAACATTTGATATACGATAGATACGCCTTATCAGATAACTATTATTCAATAATCCAAAACACATCATCATACCATTTTATAGTTGATAAACAAAACTCAATCTAATAGCTTACACTACATGATCTGTATATCATAGCAACTGTGGCTTATTTCTACTTCAGCCTGGGAGTGCAACACATCTAAAGTTGACAGCGTCCAAAAGGCACATACTATCGTACAAGGATCATTAATGTTTTCCCAGGCCGTAAAAGCATGTTTCAATATAAGTTGATTAATTCATTGCACAATAAAGTATCCATTCATTTGTTTGAGCTTGTCCTCCAACAAACTGAATGTGGCCAAGGTATTTTTTTTAATGTCAATTCTGTCAGTTGAAAAAAATATTCATTATGTGTATGTCAACATAGTGAAAATAAGTAGTGCAAGAAAAAAAATAAAAAATAAAAAAATAAAAAATAAAAAATAAAAAATAAAAAATAAAAAATAAAAAATAAAAAATAAAAAATAAAAAATAAAAAATAAAAAATAAAAAATAAAAAATAAAAAAATAAAAAAATAAAAAATAAAAAATAAAAAGAATAAGAGGATCATATCCTTTTTCCAAATGGTGTACGATAAAAACCAGCAAGGTTACGAACTTTATATGGATATCTATTTTCATGTTTGCTCACTTTCTTCATTTAGTTTAATAGCATCAGCCACAATAATTATAATCTTTTTTTTTTTAATATTATCTTCTCTTCATGAAAACTCCCATTATCTTGCCAAATCCAGGCTAATGTGATTAAAAAAACCATAGAAGCACTCCAAGAATCACTCCTTGCCAAATAAAAGCAATGATATTCCATCTGGCATGATTTCCTCTTTAATACTACTTTTTTTTTTTTGAAAACAAACAATATTATTAACGGGAAACGGTATACATCAAAACATCGACAAATATGTCTTCATAATTTATTTTAAACCAAGAACTACAAACATACAAAACAATTGTAAATTGTCTAAAATAAAATCCATCATCAGTCACTTAATCCAGGTACCTTCCAGTACTGGATTGTTATTATCTGGATCGAACCAGTAAATACCTTCAGTATTAGCAAACCTATGGCACTAAAAAAAAAGCTACAGGCACAGACAACAAATCCCAGCTAGACATTTCTTCAAATAGCTAAGCTACATTAATAAATGGAACACAATCTCACAAAACCATTTACCACCAATCCAATTAATCAAATTCCAGTAAGAAGAACATGAACAACACCATAAAATGATCAAGAACACCAACAATTCAACTTGGTATCGTTAAGCAAAAAAAAAAAACAAACAAACAAACAGTAATAGTTCTACAGCAACATTATCAAGAGTTCTCAAAGAGTCATCAATGTGATTAAGAAGAAATAATAGATACCTAGTTGTATCGTTCTCCAACAAGTGCAGCAACAACACGTCTTCTTCTCCAAGTTCTTCCTCCAATTAAGCAAAAGGCAAGGAAGGAAAGATGTAGACGGTTAGGGTTATATCTACTGAGATACCCCATATTTTAGGAAGTGTATCAAGGGTTGATTCGTGAGAAAAAGGAGGGAAAATCGAGCGGGAATGAGAGGATCTGCAAGAGGCATTCACGATTTGCCAATTTTCACAATTTGGGGAGTCTTCAGGATTTGGGAGTCTTCACAAGTTTGAGAAATATTTTGATGTTGGGAATCTTCATGATTTGGGAGTCTTCACGATTTGGGAGACTTCTCAATTTTGAGAAAGTCTTTGAGAAATTGGGAATGAGTGAGAGAACGTGTTTGAGAAAATTTGAGAAAGTGTTTGAGAAAATTGGGAACGATGGAAGTTTATTTTCCCCAATAAATTTTGAGAAAATATTTTGTTTATATATTTATATAGTTTTATTTATTATTTATCAATAAAATTATGTCTATTATTTACTAATGGCATGATATCATTTTAGATTTTGGCACTTTTAATAACATATTTTCTTACCATATTATTATTTAAATTAAATTAAAAAACTTATTTTAGGGTTTTTTAACTGCATAGTAGTTAAAAAAATACAACTATTATGTATTTTAATTAATTTCTAATTAATTCATTCCATTGCTTATGGTGTTAGGTCTCAAATAAATGGTGGTGTAAATTTTGGAAATATTTTGATCGATACTGATCAGTATTGAAAGAGTTTATTAAATATTTTGATCGATACATTGACCACTCCCTCGAGCTTGACTCCTAGTCGGCCACACTCAGGCATGCCTACTGGTGAGTTGTTCCGTCGGCCATGACAGATTAACCAAGGGTATGTGTTCAACAGCCAACACGCCACATTATTACCTTCTGAAGATGGAAGCACCCGTTCCATTGGATACATGATTCGAACTTGAAACCATGTATCCACCATCTCCTTAAATATTTCGGGATCTGTGAGAGTTAAGAAGGCGGTAGTATCGACGCTTTCATGTATTGTTCAAGGAATTATTTCAATCAAACTATTATTCAGAGAAGTGTTATCTCATTCCTCTCTAATTGTAATAAACCTGCTATCAAACTAATTGTACTAATCCTCAATAAAAAGGGTTATGTAAAAAGTATCATAATTTTTTTCTATTTGAAAGCATGGGTGTAGCAGTGTTGATGACTATCATCACTCAAGCTTGTTTTAAAAATTCAATTGAGTTTTTTCACAAAAGACTTTTTGCCTTGCATTTAATACAAATGACTCTGAAGCATAGCTAATTAATAGTGTATTTTTTATCTTTATAAAATAATTTAATTTATTTGAACTTAATGCCCTCAATAAACAATACTACAGTCAAGGCTTTTATTAACGAAATTTACTTCATTTGAAAATAGTACATTTTTAGTTGAGAAAAACTTGTACCAACAAAACATTTGTCTCTAGATTTCTTGAATTATCCTTGTACAATATTTTGCAATGAAACAAAAAAAAAATTGCCAATAAATAAATTTGTTGACCATAGCACAACAATTTCCAAAGAAACAATAATGAGTTAATGAAGTTTAGTGAGAAATAAATTTTCATGGAAATGATTATTAGTTTTTAACAAGAAAAAAGTTGTTACCAATAAGGTTGCAATTACCAACAAAATTGTATTTTTTTTTTTGTTGTAAAGATGTAATTAATTTAACAAGGAAAAATTAGTAAACGACTATCTGAAAGGGTTATGTAATAATGATTGATTATTCGTTGCTATTAGTATACCAATTTCCAACAAAATAATGATTTGTCGCTGTAAAATAGTTAGTGAATTTTAACAAGAAATAAATTTTCATGACAGTAATTATTACTTTTTACCAACAAAAATAATTTGTTATTAACAAGGTTATAATTATCAATGAAATTTAATTTCCTTGCTACAGAGATTTCATTAAAAAAAGATGTTGTTTCAACAAAATAAAAAACCTTGCCAGTAGTATAACAATTTTCAACGAAATATTACTTTGTTGCTATAAGTTAGTAAACGAGTTTTAACAAGGAAAAAATTAATGGAAATAATTCTCAATCATTATCAACGAAACGAAACATTACAAATAATGTGATTATTATCTAGGAAAACATATTTCCTTACTAAATAAGTATTAATATTCATTAGCAAGGAATGTAATTTGTTGTTAAAATTAGTCTTCTTTAGCAACAAAATATTTCTTTTTAGATGATGTCATAATTACCGAGGAACTAGTATTTTGTGGCTATAAAATTTTTTTTTGTTGGTAAATCAATTCGGCGGGAAATTAGATTTGGAGGGAATCCTTCCCGCCACCTATTTAACAAGGAAAGTTTCCCACGAAATATATTTTGTTGAAAAAAAGTAACAAGTTTATGGTTGTTTCAAGGAAATTTTTTTTTCGTTGCCAATGATACCATATTAACAAGGAAATTAAATTTCGTAGAAAATTTTTTGTTGGTAATTGATAGATTTCTTGTAGTGATGTCTTATGACAAATGAATACTTATCCACCAAAATGGTAATACATAATGTAAGGGTGTATCATATCTTAATACATTTGCACTACATTTTCATTTAATATCAAACATTGTATTCCTTTCAAACCCACAAAGTTTTCATTTAGTATGAGTAAAGAACATCAATATTCTTAACTATTTTACGTCAATTTGTGCGTTTAATCTCCTAAAGAAAAATCTTTCAAACCAGGATGCAAATTATAGATAAAAGCCCCGCAAATATAGTCATTAGATTATTCTCATCAAATATGCATAACTCCCAAATGTTATATTATATTTTCAAATTTATGTAAGATGAACCATTGATTCAAGTCAATTATTTCTATAAAAAGGTTTAATAATTCTGACCATTGACCAACCTCAAATCTCCTAAGTTTCAAATACATCATAATGGAAAAAGATTAATCATTATCCCAAATCATTAGTTAAACAAAATTTATTTCCAATCATTATTTAAACAACATTATCCAAATTAATATTTAAACACAATTATCCAATCATCATTTAAACAATTCTATTACTTTTGACATGACCCCAAACATCCCAAAATAATGTACTGATAATACATCAAACCGTCAACTGATCAGCACCGTATATGTGTCATGATAATCTCGTCAACAGAATAAAGCAGACCCGATTGCATGCTCAATCCAGCGAGTCCCAGACAACATTAAGCCCGCCATTGACAGATTCCAAAACGTTTGACCCGTATTATAGCGTCTTAATAAGCTCATATGTCACGCGGTCAAGCCCAATACTCGTAAGCCCTGATAAGGCAAGAGTAGACCCTGATAATGTAAGTATATAGGGATCGACCCAAGACAAGCAAACCAACAGTAAATCGGTTCTGACTAGGAAACAAATGTTAGAGTATAAGTCGGGCAAGAGAACTTCCTTGCATTGACAACACTCCAAAAGGGAAATCTCTTCCGCAGATCTAGGAGCACAAGTCGTGTAGGGAATCTATCCCATATGGACGGCTCCCAACTAGAAAAGAATCTCCAACAATATCTATTTTCCAAAACTACGTCACCGAAGGCCTAGCAAAACAAGGACTCTCACACTATAAAAGGGCGATAGGGTTGATGAACTAAGATACGCTACAAAAACCAAATTTACAGTTTTAAGCATCTCCTAAGCCTTATCTAACTTAAGCATTGAAGTGTCATCGGCCGCCACACGGTGGTATTTGGCTTACGTGTGCTACCTGTGTTGATCTAGGTAAAGAAGAAGCAGGAGAACAGGAATCGACTACATCAGTTTGGCGCCGTCCGTGGGGAACGACAAAGTTCCTCGGAAGAAACAGTAGTACCACCTTTCACAAAAACCCAGAAAGATGGTGACAACAAGGTCTCGTAACAATAGAGATGTGGCGACACTCTCAAACGCGCGAACCAGCAAAGCGCCGACCGCTCCGGTGCCACCACCGCGGGAGGAACCCTCTCAAACCCCTACGCCGGTAGTAGCCACTGTGGACCAAAGGGTGGATCTATTGTCAACTAAGATGCAGTAAATTGAAGAAGTACTGGAGGCACTCAAACAGCGGAATCCTCCACCTGCAAAAGGAGATCGCGAACAACAAAGAGCCCAGTCCCCAGTGAGCCTCAAATAACACGTTCACCAGAGTCGTGCAGGCCCAGCAACTTCTTAATGGACCGAGGTAGAGGAGCGGCCAATAGAGACCCAACGTCTAGAGCCGATAAACCCGACTCGCACAACCCATCAGGAACGGTGCCACAAACCCAGACATTGTTTAATCTCTCGATCTCTCTGTTCATGGATCATATCATGGACAAGCCGCTGCCAAACAAATACACACCACCAAAGCTAGAGTTTTACGACAGGACAAGAGACCCGTCCAATCACTTATGCCACTTCCAGCATGTTATGGCACTCAAGGAAGGGTCTGATGCAATAATGTGCCAATCATTCCCTGCCAGCCTAAAGACGTCAACATTGACCTGTTCCACAGCCTTACTTCGAAATCTATTGGTTTTTTCCGAACATTAGCGATGTCGTTTCTCACACGCTTCTTGGGCAGCCAATGAATCAGGAAGGGCATGCATTATCCGCTGACCCTAAAGCAAACATAGAACTAGACGATGAGGGAGTGAGTCACTCATTACAACGATGAGTTGACCATCATCGACGGCTGTAGTGATGACACCGCTATCACAACTTTCACTTCGGGTCTGAGAAGAGGCAAGTTTTAGGACTTCCTTACTTTGGACCCCCAACCAATATGACAGACCTACTTAGGGATGCCCCGAGATTTATCACTCTAGACGGAATGTTAGCCCCCAAGAGGAAAGCAAAATCAGAGGAGAAATCCTTTGTCCCTAGGGATAAGAAAGAGGATGAGAAGAAATAGGACGATGGCGGGAACTGCAGGAAACACACTGATAGCAAGACCGACTCGGGTTGCACATGGCAGGACAAGGCCTCTAATTATGTCGGGTCCAAATCGGTCACCCTTCTCAACACCAGTCTGTCTGACATCCTTGATTCCATCAAGGATTGGGAAGAGGTGAAATGGCTGCCTATGTAGCAATGAGACCCCGCTCAGCACGACAACAACAAATACTACGCCTACCACAAGGAAGGCTGACACGATACTAAGGATTGTAGAAACCTCAGAGGAAAAGTCGAGTACTGGATCAGGAAAGGCAAGCTCGAGGAGTTCCTAGGCTCGAACAAGAGGCACAGTCGGGCAAAGGAAAGAGAAGACGTTGTGAAGGAGATTGAAAAAGAAGCTCCTGGCATCATTTACATCCTCCACGGGGTCGATCCCGATGGGGAACAATCTAACAGGTCCCACAAGAGGACACTGACCGAGATGCGGATACCATCTCAGTGTGAGAACCGACAAGTACAACTTGCATGAGTCCACAGCTTGATCCCACCACTGACGTTTACGGAAAGGGATCTCCAAGGTACATTCTCCTCACATTGACACCTAGGTCATCTCCGTCCTCATCGTTAAGTGGAAAGTAAAGAGGGTCGTATTGGATACATGAAGTTCACTTCATGTCATGTTTCTTAGTGCATTCCTTAACATGCAACTATAGGATAAACACTTGACCCCGCCACCCACCCCAAGGTCAGATTCAGTGGAGAAAAGTGCTTCCCCATCAGGAAGATCAATCTAATGGTGGAAGCGGGAGAGCCACAATTGCGGAAGTACCTTGTTCAAGAATTTATAGTGGTTGTCGCTCCGTCCACCTACAACATTATTCTGGGAAGGTCGTGGCTTCATCATATGGAGGCAGTGGTTTTCACTTTGCATCAATGCATAAAATATACAGTCAACCAGGCCCAAGGAACTATTCGAGAAGATCAACCTGCAACAAGAGACTGCCATTTTGCAACCCTGAAATAGCTGAATTGTTGCCAATTGCAGCTTGGGCAAATAGAAGCAACATGTCAGGCACCAGGCCTAGACAAAGGAGGAGAATCACTCTGTGAGGGTGGATGAGCCTTGATAACAAAAGTGCAGCCATGCGGAAAGCCGGAATTCAGAGTTAGCAGCGCAATCCAGACTAATAAAAAACTAATAACGATACTTCAACAAACATGCACCTACTCTAAGACACTTCACTATAGGGACACTTCAGCAAGAAACTGCCCGCCAACACGAAGTCCACTATTCACTAACTTCGCTAGATTTGGCAAAACAAGACACTTTGCTATAGGGACTATGCAATCTGAGCCAGGACCATATGTGCCTCATTTAGGGCCAGGTTAACTTAGTCCTCGCTTGGAGTTAAATTATTTTGTTTCTTTGTTTTCTGTTTTTCATTTCAGTTTAGAAGAATTGTTCGTACCAAACTCATTCCAAAAATAAAACATATTTTATTGATTGCAATTAAAGTTATTACAAAGCTTGCCGACCAACTAAGTATGACGCAAGTATCTATTCAAAGAAACAAGCGTAAAGATTATGCTCTGCTAATCTACCTCCAAAAGATAAGGTGGTGAAAGTAGAATGTATGGAAAAAAAAGACGAAAGAGCACGTTCAATTCATCACTCCGTCGGATCACCTTATAGGATGATTTGAAGGTAGCAACACGAACTAAAACAAAAAAAGGCACAGGAGGATGACCCTCAAAAGGGGAGCGTCTAGGGTGTTGCTGAGTTAATGTCCCTGAAAAGAAGGTCACATTCATCATAACTCCGCTTCACTAACTTGTCTTCCGACTGTGGCATCATGCGTGAAGCCTAGTAGTTGCAGAAAGAATAGTCTCCATAAACTAGCTGCAGGTATCATCACCCAACATCAGTGGTGGGTGGGAACTCGGGAGCCACAGAAGATGGAAGACAAACTTGTCCCTTAATTAGGGAAGAATTCGTACTTCTTCTTCGCAATATAAGAAGACATTACAAGATCTCAAGAGATCAATCATATGCTTACCCATATCAGGTGGAATCATATGACAACAAGTCTTATCAAGACTCATCGCCGCAAATGTTAGAATATCCGAAGACTCCAGCGAGAGAAATCTTTCTTCAGCATTTGGAAAACCCAAAACATATCCTCTATTAAGATGCATATTATTAACATGCTCTATTATTCTCATTGTAGTGCTTGAATGCAAAATGGCCAGCCTATATATAGGCGTAATGGTTTACAAAGCAGCGTCAGCCAACAGTCACTCCAGCATTAATGTCGTACGAGAAATCGGAAAATGGCGGTTCCAATCGCAACTGCACAAGTCCACATACTTCGAATTAGTGACCCTGTACGCAGCCCCATTAACTGGGAGAGTAACTGATACTGAACCGTCTCACACTATGCGTCGTATACCTGGCACGCTGATATACAAAGATTTGTATACCCGACACGCTGATCTACAAAGATTTTTTCTAATTGGCCCCCCAATTAATGAGCCCAAGCCCATGCCTCCTGACAGATCCGGCCTAACACGTGCAATGGTACAAACAACAAATGCCTTCAGCGCCCATGGAATAAGGAGCACGCCTACAGAGTATTATCAATACATCCATGGCATCAACCCTATGTGTGGAGACCCTTGTGTGGGCGGACCTGAGGGGGAGGGTGAGGGCTGGAGCCCAATACCCAGGCCCAAGAGGGTTGGCAAGCTACAAAGGGGAAGATAGTCCCACATCGCCTGGGTGTGGAAGGGGGATGTGCTATATATGTGCGAGGTTGGATCCCCATAGTACAAGGCCTTTGAGCCCCAGTAGGTGGGCGAAGGAAACAAAACCTTGAGGGTGGCATGTGGGCACCAAAGAGGATAATATCTGGATGAGTAGGGCCAGAAAGGGGCCCAGTGTCCGCTGTGCATACTCTGAAACAACGTGTTCTGAGCCCCAGTAATTGGGCGAAGGAAACAAATCCTTGAGGGGGGAGGGTGCCTAGTGGGCCTGTGGATCCCAAATAGGACAATATCTGGATGAGTAGAGCCAGAGAGGGGCCCAGTGTTCGCTGTGCATACTCTGATAAAAGGCCTCTGGAGCCCCAGTAGGTGGGTGGAAAGAGCAAAATCGTGAGGGGGAGGGTAAGGGTTGGTGCCCAACAGGCTTGTGGATCCCAAAGCGGACAATATCGTATCGTGAGCGTCCGCTGCGTACACTCTGATACGAGGCCTTCTGAGCCCCAGTGGGTGGGTGAAGGGAACAAAGTCGTGAGGGGGGAGGGTGCCTAGTGGGCCTGTGGATCCCAAAGCGGACAATATCGGGATGAGTAGGGCCAGAAAGGGGCCCAGTGTCCGTTGTGCATACTCTTAACGAGGCCTTTTAAAGCCATGTGGGCCGGTTGGGTCCAGAGCGGACAATATCGTACTGTGCGGATCGGGTCGTTACAGAATGGTATCAGAGCCTGACCCAGCTGAAAGTGTGCCGACGTGGACGTTGGGCCCCAAGGGGGTGGACTGTGGAGACCCTTGTGTGGGCGAACCTAAGGGGGAGGGTAAGGGTTGGAGCCCAATAGGCCCAGGCCCAAGAGGGTTGGCAAGCTACAAAGGGGGAGATAGTTCCACATCGCCTGGGTGTGGAAGGGGGATGTGCTATATATGTGCGAGGTTGGATCCCCATAGTACGAGGCCTTTTAAAGCCGTGCGGGCCGGTTGGGCCCAAAACGGACAATATCGTACTGTACGGATCGGGTCGTTACACTATGTTTATTCCGCTGCTGATCATTAAAGCTGGTCAATCTATCTTTTAAAGCCGTGCGGGCTGGTTTAGTCAGTGCCCTCGACGCCTGATCAAAATGACTTGCAAGGGACCGCATGGTCATCGAACCTGACCCGGTTTAGTCCATTATAACTGGCGATAACAACCTCTGGTCCAACTAAGCCTAATCCATGAATAGCAGGTAAAGACGAGTCGAAAGTCTGGTCAGAGCTCTGGAAGCTTGACTCAGATGACTCGCGAGGACTAGTGTCTGATCATTTGCAATGGCGCACATGCTGGGACCACAGTCTGACTAATTCGCTTATAATAGCAACAACAACTGCTAGTTCAACATACAGCCAAGCCGCTAGACAAATGGTGAATTACACTCCTCGATCTCTAAGAAGATTCTGACTAGAAATGCACGAACTATCGAGGCACAAGGAGTCAGAACTCTGACCAGCAGATCAATTATAAAGCTTCATGACCTAGCAGAGCCTCTCGTCTGACAATTAATGTCAAAATAAGACAAAACATGTAAAAGCTAGTAGAAAAAACAAAGGAAAAACAAACATGTACAAAGTATTATTCATTTGCAAGCCAAAAATAAAATACAAGGTTCACCCCTCATCAAGAGGAGAGTTAGATACAACAGAACCGGACTTAGTAAGGAAGAAGCATGAGACACATCTATATGTGTTGCCTCTCGATCACCCTCATCAGGGTCGCCTTCTTCTTCAGACGAATCGGAGGCCACTCCAAACTCTGCGTATGTAGTCTCTTTATAATAGGAGAGATCCCAGTCGGGATGCTCATCCTTTATCAGATGCAACAGCTCCAACCTTCCATGCACGACTCTGCTGAACTCAAACGTGACTTGGGCCTTAAGAAGCTTCTCCTCGTGCACCCTTGATTCAGCAAGCTCCTGCTCTAGCTGCTCTAGTTTGCCCGACAGCAAGTCAGTCTTGGACTGCTCGGCACCCAGCTTATCATTCATAGTACTTAGCTCATTTTGTGCCAGAAGGAGTTGTTATTCACGTTTCGCACACTCTTGGCATTAAAATCAACATCAGCCACCAACTGCTGACATCGGACAGTCCATTCGGATTCCTTCTTTACCATCTCAGCGTGTAGAGCCTACACTCCTGCCATAGTCTCGCTGGCAAGCTGCAAGTCATGTCGGACAAAGTTCAATTCATTCTCTAACCGATCTCTCATAGACACTACCCCTGTCACAAACTCAAGCTTTTCCAAGTGAACCTGCTAAGCTTACGAGCTTGAGCATCAGGACTCCACTCCAGTATCCGAGTAAGTTCCGAGTTGTTTCCTTAATGACTCAATCTCGTAGAGAGCAGAGTATGACTTCTGCAAGTTTGTAAAGACTCGCTCCATAGTATACAGTTTCTCACAAGTGGCATCAACTTCAGTCCCAGCTGCGGCCACTTGATTCAGGTATGACATTCCCAACACGAGATGTTTCTGCCCTTTATCCATGTGCTCTCCCAGTGTTTTTTCCACTGGCTCCGAAGCACAATTCATTAGCTAGTCCTTCCACCTGTTAATATGCTTCCTCGAAATTTAAGAAATGTCAACATCTTGATGCCAAGTTTGGTTGTTCGTCCTTACTACGTTTAGAGCAAACAAACTGATCCGCGCATCCGGATGGAGATCCTTCAAGACCGGAATCACCCCAGTACTGCCCTTGATTGTCTTCACAACATCAGGGCCCTCATCTACAACTTTCCCTTTGCCCGCAACAACCGGGTCTCTTTCACGCACCGATTTAGCCTCGATTGACGGGGAAGAGGAAAATGAGTTATTCCTCGGACCCATTGTCAATTCAATGTGTGGGCAGGAACGAGATGGAGGAGAGTACGAGCGACACGGAGGAGACCCCTCAACATGTTAATGATCCACAGAAAGGCGAAGCTCAAAGTTTTTTATTGAAAAGGGATGACTGAACGAAGCTTCCACGCCCGCCTGCAGTAACATTTTATTTAGAAACTCTGTCTGCTAGGTACTCAGTTTGGTTACATCCTCTATGCCCACCATAATCAGATACTCCATCTCCAAGTCAGGAAGGGAAATAAGGGCGTTGACCTGAGCATCACGCCCCTCGGAAAAAATAGTTTCATCAGACACTTGCCCGACAACATCATGCCCCTCAGACGAGGCCAAACGCCTGCGAACAGGTCTAGACAAAGCACGAGACTTCTTCAGACGCACAGGAGAAAGAAGCGTCTCATATATTTTTGCCCCCTTTGAAGGGCTTGGAACCTTAATCTCGGGAAATTTCCTCTTCCTCGAATAAGACACACCTTCGTGTTTTGGCTTCTTTACCTGAAAAAGGGTAGGAGCCACATGCCAATAAGTCCACACTCTGCTACACTCGACATTAGAAGTCTCAATGATATCCTCTCAAGGATTGTGATTTCGTTTTTCGAGTTAATTTCGGTTTCCTGATTTTAAGAAATATTTTGATGTGTAAAACAGAACTTAAAAATTTCAAGGATAAATGAAATATATAATGAATTTCGAGGGTATATTAAATATAAGAAAAAAATAATATACAAGTAACTAAATGTATTAAACACATTAAATGAAACCAAAATACTTATAATTAGAAAATCAAGGGGTATTTTAAAAAATCAATATATAAGTAGAAGAAGTGATAATTAGGAAATTAGGGGGTGGTTTCAAAAATCAATAAATAATTAGAATAAATGATAATTAGAAGAAAAAACTCAAAATTTACGAAAAAGTCCCAAATTTTATCAAAAAAAATCCCAAAATTTTTCAAAAAATGTAAATTTTTGTATTTTTACAAAAAATCAAAATTTACGAAAAACTCTGAAATTTAAAAAAAATTGAAAATTTTCAAAAAACCCTTGAAAAAATGTAATTTTTTCTTTCGCCCCTTTTCTTTTCGTAATTTCAAAAAATGAAAATTTCGGCGAAATTTTGTATAATTTCGCGAAATCACAATCCTTGCATCCTCTTTCGGCTGACGAGGCATGTCGCGAAACGCATCCAAAGTTGTTTTATCCTTAGCAGAAAGTGGTGAGGTTGGGAATTTCCCTACGAAAAGCGTAAAGGTCAATCTGATATGTTGTTAACACAAGCAAGACCAGACAAAGAATCGAACTTACTCAGTTGTCTGAATTCACGCTCCAGCAAGCTCAAAGTACGTCGAGTTTGCAGGAGCCATTAAACAAAACTTCTGCCAGGATTTAAAATCATCAGGCAAATTGCCAAAGCAGTCTGAGGACGTCAGCACACACACCGCGTGCTCATTTATCCGAAGGGAAGTAGCAGTTAAATCGCTCTCGAGGATATTCGGACACTAGTGTCCTTAGCCCTAATCAGAATGGCAATCACAATCCTATACCCGTTCGGCACCAGTTGGGCGGGTGCAATGCCGAGGTACGCCAGGAACTCCAAAATCTCCTCGATAACAAGAAAGCGGACACACGATTGAAGCGTACCTCAGTGAAGAAGATAAACCCCTCAGGAGGGGACAATGGTGTCAGATTGGTGCCTAGAATGCAGAGCACCAAATCATTAGGAATCCCGTATGTTTTACGAAGGACCTCCAGATCTGATTCGGAGAGCAATCTCTCCTCAAAGAACTTGCGGCCCTTAGCGAACAGTTCATCAAAAAACTGATTTCGGCCCACCATGAAAGTAGTACAAGCTTTTAAATACGAAGTTTAAGCAAAGTCAAGAAAACAGAATGCGATACGACAAAGCAAAGTCTCTGAGATCATAAGAGTAAATAGGCTACGCTCCATAAAGAGAATATCTATATAGAAAACAGAACTCCCACCTTTTTTTCAAGCTGACGCACGCCAATTGAATGAAACTCAATGCTCGAGGAAACAACTCAGACTCAATCATCATGACTGCACAACTGCTTTATGAAATGACTTGGTGGACCGATGAGATGGCCCACCCACTCGGGGGAGTAGCTGATGATACATCAAACCGTCCTCTGATCAACACCGTACATGTGTCATGATAATCTCGTCAACAGAACAAAGCAAGCCTCATTGCATGCTCAATCTAGCGAGGCCCAGACAACACTAAACCCACCATTGGCAGATTCCAAAACATCGGACCCGAATTATAGCGCCTTAATAAGCTCATACGTCACGCGGTCAAGCCCAATAATTGTAAGCCTTGATAAGGCAAGAGTAAGCCATGATAAGGTGAGTATATGGGGATCGACCCAATACAGACAGGCCAACAGTTCCTCGATTTCTACTAGGAAACAAATACTTGAGTATAAGTCGGGCAAAAGAACTTCCTTGCATGGACAACACTCTAAAAGGGAAACCTCTCTCGTGGATGTAGGAGCACAAGTCGTGTAGGGAAACTATCCCGCACGGACAACTCTCAATTTGAAAAAAGGATCTTCAGCAAGATCTTTTTCCTTATAACTACGCCACCGAAGGCCATCCAAACAAGGACTCTCACACTCTAAAAAGGAGATAAGGTCGATGAACTAAGGTATGCTACAGAAACTCAATTTACAGTTTTAAGTCTCTCCTAAGCCTTATTTAACTTAAGCATCGGAGTGCCACCAGCCGCCACACAGTGGTCTTTGGCTCACGTGTGCTACCTGTGCAGGTTTAGGTAAAGGCAAAGCAGGAAAACATGAATCGACTACATCATGTACTATTAACAAATTGACGATTTCTTCAATATATATAATCACAACTGTTGTTTGCTTTACAAAATTCGTCTCCAATAAGAAGTCACTCTAGCTAGTAGAAATTTGATCATGACCCTAAATATATCGATTTCTGATTCATCTTGAAACAATTTCAGCCCATCATAACTATGTGTGGTTTAAATATGAAAACATACCATTTTCTATCATTATCCACAATTTTGCATCATTAACATATCTCTTAAATCGGATTTTCGGTAAACAAAACCAAAGATATCAACTCGAATCGGTTTCAATGATTATCTTTACTTAAAAACGAAATGCAACCCAAACAATTTGATTTAAGGTGTTGCAAACTGAATAGCCCCATAATTGAAACAAAATCAAGCCAAATTGGCCAGCTCAATTCGGGTGGTTAAATATGTTCATCAGTTTTTTTTATTTGGCCCTACGCAAAAGTTCTAGTAAGCAAAATGAAAGTGCTATTTAAAAACTCCTTTTTATTTCTGACCCGGCTAGTTTGCATGCTACTCGGTAACAATTCAATCAAGGAACGAGTAGTGAGTTTATAGAATACTTGGGGAGTAATCGACAAAACTCAAACGATTAACAATATATATATATATATATATATATATATATATATATATATATATATATATATATATATAAACACTTAATTGGCTAAATGAAGATGATGGTATTGATTTTGATTTTGAATAATAGTGAAGTAGTGATGGGATTCATGAAATTTTTTGTTGATTTTGAGTTTGCTTGGGATTTACTTTTGTGTTATGCGTAAGCTATTACATTTAACTATTTGAGATGTTTGTGGTACTTTTTAACTAGCATAAGTTGCATAACTACAATGGTGATGTTCATTCATTTTGATTTTGGGGTCCATTTGTTTATCGTAATTGACTTTGGGTCCATTTTGAAAACCAACCTAAAATAGCATGGTCAACCTAGTTGACTCACCTTGATCAACCCATTGGCAAAAACACTCTTACATTACCCTTGATAAACACCTTAAATAAACCATAAACTCTAAATCTAGTGCAATGGATCCCACGTGTATGATATAAATTCAACTAGCCATTGGTCCTTCATTAACTCTGTTAAACTAGTCATTGGTCATGATCATGTCTATGAAATACACCACCAATATAAGATACAACTTTTAAGAAAAATTACATGTGAGAAACAATTCTCCAGTGGAACCTTAGGCATGCCCCCTTTTGAAAACGACACAAAATCCACAAACCACATGACAATCAAATCCAAATTGAATAAACACACAACTAAAGTAGCCCTAGGTCCTTGCCTGATGTACAAAGGTTGAAAACATACATTTTCTCCTCCACTCAAGTTGAACCAAACAAACTTGAACAATCATTATAACCCGAAAAAAAAAAATGAGTAGGGTTATTTTCCCATTTGGCCTTCATTAGTTTGACTTTCCTATTTGACCCCATTAATTTTTTTATTTCAGTCTAACACCCATGACTGTATGTTTAATACGTCACTAGCAAACTCCATACAAAATTTTCAAAAAGACTAACTTATCATGTTGCACGCGGTGTGCCAAAAAACACACCACGTGCGTACTTGTATCTCGAGTTAAAATTAAGGGAGAGATTAAATAAGGGCGAATAAAAAAGAAAAAAGAAAAAAGAAAACAAAAACAAAAACAAAAACAAAAACAAAAACAAAAACAAAAACAAAAACAAAAACAAAAACAAAAACAAAAACAAAAACAAAAACAAAAAACAAAAAACAAACAAAAACAAAAACAAAAACAAAAACAAAAACAAAAACAAAAACAAAAAACAAAAAACAAAAAACAAAAAACAAAAAACAAAAAACAAAAAACAAAAAACAAAAAACAAAAAACAAAAAACAAAAAACAAAACCCTTTTTCCCCAACTATCCCTCATCCCTTCACATAGCCTTTACCAACAAAGACCTCCTCCTCTATCTTCTCTGTCCACCCATCAACTTCCCCCTTTCTTATCTATTAACACTTCATCCTAACCCTTGTGACAAGGGTTGGCCCTCCACCTCGATCAAACCTTCATGTTCTAGCTCCCCAACTACTCCATTGCCACCACCTGTGTGGATGACTTTAAATCCCAACTCACCGTCCTATCTCTTCCACCCAATCTCACCACATCCTACTTTGCAGCCCCAAAGATTTGCATCCAGCCCAAAAGTTTGTGCTAGCATTCAAACCAAAAAGGAGCATGACAAAAGATATGGAACTTCACCATGAGAATGATTGAAACACCAATGAGAAAAATAATGAATAACACGAGACATGGCCAAAGAGATACCATCAAGAAGGCACATTTGTTGTCCATGAATCCATCGTTGTCCTCGTCTTCCGTCTGGAAAGCGTAGCTTGGATGAGAAGAGATTTCCATGGTTGGAATGGTGATTGAAGGGAGATTGTTTGATGATATGTCTGAGAGAATGGGAAATTTACAGAGTCTTTATGAGTATATTCAATGGGGACCTCCAAATGTAACGAGGTTTGAGATTTGATGGTTCAAATAGTGATGGTGAATCATGGGTCTGATATCTGGTGGTGAAGGCTCCTGAAGAGAAGAGGGATAGTTGGGGAAATACACACACACACACATATATATTTGAGTGAATCTTTATCGATAGCATGGAGGGTTGCTTGTCTTGGATCGAAAATTTTCGTACTACAAATAAACCATGTATAAGAGATTTACGGAGAAGTAGTTTTTCAGGAGAAAGATTTGAAAGGAAATATAGTCCTATTTGCCCTTATTTAATCTCCCCGTTGCTTTCCAAAAAAAAATCTCCTCGTTAATTTTAACTCGAGATACAAAGTAGGCACGTGATGTGTTTTTTGGCACACCACATACAACAGGGTGAGTTGGTCTTTGTAAAATAATTGGACAGAGTTTGGTAGTCAAACGTGATTGAACACATAGTCATGGGTGTTAGACATGAATACAAAAATTAATGACGTCAAATAGGAAAAGCCGTAAACTAAGGAGGGCTAAACGGAAAATAACCCAAAATAGTAAAGTTTTGAAATGGGGTGCTTTCAAATATCCAACAGCCAGGTAAGTTCCCGCATACAAAACATTATTGTTCGTCTGTCTTCAATTCAATAAACACAAATCTAACCCCATCTCTCGCAGCAAAGCTCTCACTCCCGTATTTCAACTTGCTGTGAAGAGCATCTGCCCTACTCTCAACAAAAAGTACAGACTGTACTTTGGCACTTCTTCCTCTTATTGTTATTGCGCCTCGCGAAAGCGTAACAGATTGCGAACACAATTGATAGTTGCAATAGAAAGTAATAAATCCAAATTATATACAAAGCAATGTAAAATAAATGGAAATAAATAAAACACGTACCGCACAAAGCAATTTAACGTGGTTCGGCAAGTTGGCCTACGTCCTCGGGAAAAGAGAATAGTTTTACTAATGAGATCGAAGAGTACAAATGGAGAGAGCTACACAATGTCAATGACGTTCAATACACACGTGTCTAAGTGACACCACGGAAAACGCAGGGTGCGTATATCCTTCACAAAGAAAAAAGAAAAAAAACTCTTTTCTATTTTTTTTCTCTCTCTCCTCACTTTCTCTCATCTCCTTCACAAACATTCACAAAACAGATAACGGGGTTGAACCCTAATCTCTCTCACAACTCATAGACTTTCAATATCTCAAGGAAGAAGAATATACTGAATAGGAGGGGAAACCTCCCTTTATAGCCACCTAAGGCGGTGGAAAGAGGCGGTGATGGAGGGTTCCATCACCTTCCACCGTCCTTTTCCTTTTCCATTAGATTCAGCACGATTCAGCCTAGATCCAGCCGTTCCAGCCGAAATCCAAGTTTTTTTTCAACCATTTTGTTTCAATTTCTGTTCTTTTATGCTACCGACATCCAGTTTTCAACAATTTTCCACCTCGGTGAAGATTTCTCAAATTTGAGCCGATTACAGAAGCAATATCTGTTTTTTCCCTTCACACCCCAAAGGGTTCAACACACGTGAAGGATGTTGATCAAGTCCAAACAATGTTGGAACTTGACCCCATAAACTATCTTTGTCAACATATCTGCAGGATTCTCTTTGGTGTCAATCTTCTTCAATTAGATGTCACATTCTTCTATGATTTCTTGAACAAAGTGAAAACGAACATCAATGTGTTTCGTACGTGCATGATGAACTTGATTCTTCGCCAAATAAATGACATTCATACTATCACAAAAGACATCTAGATGGTCTTGTACTACACCCAAGTCATCAAGCAACCCTTGAAGCCAAATTGCTTCCTTAACAGCTTCTGTAACCGCCATGTACTCAGCTTCAGTTGTAGACAATGCAACTGTAGACTGCAACGTAGATCTCCAACTTACTGGTCTTTTAGCAAGAGTAAAGATATAACCGGTAGTTGATCGTCGCTAATCCAGATCTCCTGCATAATCTGAATCCACATAACCAACACAATGTTGACCATTACTCATATCCTTCTCAAAAAGCAAATCAACATCTATTGTACCTAGAATGTACCGTAGAATCCATTTCACCATTTGCTAGTGTCCTTTGCCTGGATCATGCATGTACCGACTTACCATACTGACTGCCTGTGAAATGTCGGGCCTCGTACACACCATTGCATACATTAAGCTTCCCACTACATTTGCATATGACACTTGATCCATGTACTCTCGTTCCTTATCAGTGCTAGGAGACATAGAAGCTGAAAGCTTAAAATGAGGGGCAAGAGGTGTACTAACCAATTTTGTGTTGCCATTCATTCCAAATCGTTGTAACACCTTCTTCAAATATGCTTGTTGTGACAAGCTCACAGTTCCCTTCACCCCGTCTCTTTGAATTTCAATGCCAAGGATCTTCTTAGCTTCACCAAGATCATTCATTTCAAATTGAGTTCTCATCTGGCATTTCAATTTATCAATCTCATACTTGCTCTTGGAGGCTATAAGCATATCATCTACATATAAGAGCAAATATATAAAGGAACCATCACGAAGCTTTTGAAAGTAGACACAATGATCATGATGGCTTTGAGTGTACTTCTACCCTAGCATAAACTGATCAAACCGCTTGTACAACTGTCTTGGAGACTGTTTTAACCTGTAGAAGGACTTGTTCAATTTACACACACAATCTTCTTTCTCTGCAACCTTATACCCACTTGGCCGAGTCATATAGATCTCCTCCCTTAATTCACCATGTAAAAACTTTTACATCTAATTGAGCTAACTCAAGATCAAATTGTGCAACCAAGGCTAGAAAAATTCGAATGGAAGAGTGTTTCACAACTGGAGAAAAGACTTCATCGTAGTCTATACTTTCCTTCTAAGCATAACCTTTTGCAACTAACATTGCCTTAAAGCGCACCATCACTAGGAGATCCTTTTTTCTTTGTGTATATCCATTTGCACCTAATAGTTTTCTTACATTTCGGTAAGCTACACAATTCCCATGTTTCATTCTTCCATAGCCTTCTTCCACTGTTCACAATCGGTACTTTGAATTGCTTCTTTATAGGTAGAAGACACTTCATCCTCAACTACTGGAAGTGCATAGGTGACACAATCACTAAACCTTTGAGGACGTTTTACATTCCTCTTTGGTCTACTTGTTGGAATTGACTCCTGAATTGGAGTCTCTGGAACGTCATCAACTATATCTATTGCAGTCTCACTATTTGTGTCTTCATCTGCACCCACTATGGAATCAGTAGGTACTACATCTGTAGATACAAGACTAGCTGGAACACGTAGAATAGCATCAATCTCCACCTGCTGCGAATTATCTATGGTGGAGAGTTCATTGGCTTCAGCATAGAAGCCTCATCAAAAGTCACATCCCTGCTAATAACAATCTTCATGGATTCAAGAACCCACAACTTATAGCCTTTTACACCATCCACGAAACCTAAAAAAATAACTTTCTTGGCTCGGGGATCTAACTTACTTTCTTGAACAATAAAGTAAGCAGGACAACCAAAGATATGCAATCTATTATAATCATTAGCGGGATTTCCAAACCATACCTCCATAGGAGTTTTTCCATCAATCGCAGCCGTAGGCAACCTGTTGATGAGATGGCAGACATATGTCACAGCCTCAGCCCAAAATGCTTTGCACAATCCAGCTTTGGACAACATACAACGAACCTTCTCCAGCAATTTATGGTTCATGCATTCTGCCACCTCATTCTGTTGCGGAGTATCTCTAACTGTGAAGTGTCTGAAAATTCCTTCATCCTGACATACTCGCAAGAACGGATCAGCTTTGTATTCACCTCCATTATTTGAACGAAGCCTTCTGATCTTTCGGCCAGTCTGAGTTTCAATCATTTTTTTCCACTCCAGGAGCACATTATAGACCTCATTTTTATGTTTCATGGTGTGCACCCACACACGTCTTGAATAATCATCTACAAAAGTGACGAATCAACGCATACCTCCCAATGATGCTTGTTTGGCAAGTCCCCAAACGCCCGAGTGAACATAATCAAAAATCCCACGAGTACGGCGGATAGCGGTGCCAAACTTGACTCTTGTCTTCTTTTTCATTACACAATGTTCACAGAATTCTAACTTGCAGGTCTTAGCACCTTTTACCAGTTTCACAAGAGTCTGCATACTCTTCATACCAACATGCCCTAAATGCATGTGCCACAATCTGGTCGTATCACAATAAGTACTTGCAGTCTCAGTAACTGCAACTTCACCCGTAAGTGTATTCCCGGTCAAGAAATACAAATTACCTCTTTTGATCTCCTTCATCACCACCATTGCACCAGACACAACCTTGAGAACACCATCTGACACGATTATCTTGTAACCTTTGGTATCCAAGGAACCCACTGAGATGAGATTCTTCTTCAAAGCAGGAAAATACCTTACTTCTTTCAAATCTCGAACTATACCATCAAACATCTTCAGTCGGATTGTACCTATCCCTTCTGTTTTGCATGTCTGATCATTACCCATCAAAACAGCTCCACCGTAAACCAGTCCCTATGGGGACACATATGATAAGTGCAACCCAAATCGACAATCCACTCGTCAGTGAAACACATCAATGCTGATATAGATAAGGAATACTTATCAGAATCTTCATCACTATACTCGGCAACATTCACACTGGTGCGTTTCTTCCCTTTTCTCTTTTGCTTTGATTTTGATGCAATCTTTTACCCAATGCCCTTTCTGATGACAGTAAGCGCATTCATTCATCGCCGGAGCCTTTGGCCCACTTCTCGATTTGGATCGAGATTTATCTCTTTTACCACCAGATTTTATACTTCTCGATCTTCCCTTCGCAGTCAATGCTTCAGATGCTGCATCCCTATGGACTTTGAGGTCCATCTTCCTGTACTCATAATTGAGCAGCGCTGTAGCAATCTCATAATAATTTAATGATTATTTTTCCGTTAACAAAGTTGTCACGAGATGCTCATATTCTTCTGGAAGGGAATTCAAAAGGTACAAAACCTTATAATTCTCTGGAACAATTTCTTCTAAATTCAATAGGTCGGCAATTAGCCTATTGAATTCATCCAAATGCTCGGACAAAGTAATACCTTGTCTCATATTCATCCGAAAAAGCTGCTTTATGAGGAAAAGTTTATTTTGAATACTCTTCGTCATGTACTTATCTTTCAACTTTTTCCACAATACTTTAGAGGTTTCCTTCATGACGAAGCATTTTTGTTCTTTCGCTAAACACAGTCGGATAGATCCACACACTTGTCGATTCAATTTGTTCCAATCTTCTTCTCCCATGGTGTCCGGCTCATCACCCAAAACATTCTCCAAATTCTGTTGTGCGAGCACATCTAATACTTCACATTGCCACATGCCGAAGTTGTTATTGCCGTTGAACTTTTTGACATCAAACTTACCGACCGTAGCGGTAATCATTTTCAAACTGAAACCTGAACTCGACGTCTTTGTCATGTTCCTCAATACTTTCATATACAACTACCAATTCACACTTACACACGAACCCAAGAAAATACCTTCGGCTCTGATACCTATTTGTCGCGCCTCGTGAAAGCATAACAGATTGCAGAATACAATTGATAGTTGCAATAGAAAGTAAAAAATCCAAATTATATACAAGGCAATGTAAAATAAATAAAACACGTACCGCACAAAGCAATTTAACGTGGTTTGACAAGTTTGCTTACAACGTCAACGACGTTCAATACACACGTGTCTAAGTGACACCACAGATTACGCGGGGTGCGTATATCCTACAGATAAAAAAAGAAAAAAAAAAACCTCTTTTCTATCTCTCTCACTTTCTCTCCTCTCCTCTCCTCTCCTTCACAAACACTCGCATAACAGAGAACGGGGTTGAACCCTAATCTCTCTCACAACTCATAGACTCTCAATCTCTCAAGGAAGAAGAAGATACTGAAGAGGAGGGAAACCTCCCTGTATAGCCATCTAAGGCGGTGGAAAGAGGCGGTGATGGAGGGTTGCATCACCTTCCACCGTCTTCTTCTTCTTCCATCAGATCCAGCACGGTTTTTCTTCAACCATTTTATTTCCAGCCGAAATCCAGGTTTTTCTTCAACCATTTTGTTTCAATTTTTGTTCTTTTGTGTTGCCGACATCCAGTTTTCAACAATTGCCTCACTCATCTCTTCTATTTCTCTTTTGTTGAGCTTTTCACTCATCGATTCAATAATCTAGGGTTTGTATATGGGTTTTTATTGCTAAGTTTGTGTTGAGTTTTTGGTGATTTGGGGATTAAGTCTTGTTCATTTTAGGAGTTCAAGTTGATTTTGTATGTTTAATTGTATTAAGATACCTCAATTTGTGGATCTGATGAAAAAGTTTGGAATTTTTATTGCAGGTTTTGAATCAATCGCGTTTCTGCTCAATGTTCACAACATAAATTTTACATCAAAACAAACAATTGAAGGCGTGAGGTTCGAATTCACGTAGGTATCATCTAGGTGTTTTTGAAGTCTGAATCCATGACAATCGAATGTCTGGTTCTAGGTAAAACTTTCTTCCTCTACCTTCTCCCACTCTTTCCTAGGAAAGAACTAATAAATATGAGCATTTTCCAGGGGCAGGACAAGAAGTTGGTAAGAGTTGTGTGGTTGTATTGATTGGAGGGAAAAGGATTATGTTTGATTGTGGGATGCATATGGGATACCAGGATGAACGAAGATACCCTGATTTCTCGCTAATATCCCAAAAATGGGGGAATCTTAATGAAGTGCTATCATGCGTTATAGTCACTCATTTGTAAAGAAACAAAACCCTCGTCTATTGTATTTTAGTTTCATCAGGCATTATAAACTATAATTAACAGCTCAAAATTTTGTAAAATTTTCAGTCACTTGGATCATGTTGGTGCTCTTGCCTACTTCACCGAGGTTTGTGGATATCGGGGACCAGTCTACATGACTGTAAGTTATTTTCACAGTTATCCTTATTGCTTTTTGTAACTTTCTAGTGTCGGTTCAGTTACTTTGGAATAGTTTGACATTTTCTGGATAGTTGATAACAGTAGTTTAGTTTTTGACAGATGCAAATTTTTTCTGTTGTATGTTGAGACAGAAGGGTAATGAAGTTTGTATGGTACTGAAGAGAGTAATATGCATTTTGTATCGAACTTAAGTTGTTGTAAATTAATCAACTATGACTTTAGTCCTATAAGCACAGCAAGCAGGCTGTTCAGACAATCAATTTTCGCTATCTGATAGAATCAGGGTTTCAAAGTAGCTGTCTTCCTTTTTAACCCCTCTACACATATCTGCTACCTTATTTAAACTCAAAACTACCCGCAAAACAATAAGCGTAAAGGAAGTAACCACTTCTCCAGTATCCCTTTTGTGAAGGTAAGGTGCTATGCATACTCCTTAACTATTATCTTATAGAATACTACATATCTTGAATAAACTTTGATGACAACATAAATTTTTATAATTTTTTAAATAAACAAGATAAAGGAGATTTCATTGATTATAAAGGGTTAAGTGAGCAAGGAGCTCACATATCCAAATGTAACACTTGAACATACAAAAAGAAACTCTTCAGCAAATAAAGCACTCCAATGAAAATCCATATCAGCATAGGAGTGAGTATCAACCAGGTTAGGCCCACACTACGAGTTTGGTGCTTTTACAAACCTGCCCATTGTCTGTTTTTTTCGTAAAAAAATCTTCTGGTTATGTTCGTGCCAAAGTACCATCCTAGTAGCAAAAATCATTCTGTCCCAACCCCAAATGCCCTTAGTGAACACCTTTTTAATGTCATGTTTTTGTTTTTACCTTGTTCCGTTCCATAAACTTTGCAGTTGCCTCCACATTTTGAAACAATAGTAGCCCAAATCCAGCAGCAAAAGCACATTGGAAAAAGAGGTGGCTGATCGATCCTCAGTCCTCAACTGGGTTTGACACATCAGGCATCAGTTGATGATAATGAGACATCTCTTAGATAGATTCTCAATGGTCAAAATATGGCCATGTGCGATAGTTCAAACCAGAAAATTGATACTGTGGGAAGGGGCTTCATTCAATTGATTGCATCAGCGAAGTCAATATTGCTCTGTGAAATTGGGATTGCTTAGTGCTGTCTACAGCAAGGAAATCAAAGAACTATTAACTGTGAAAGTGCCACTTCTATCATTCCTCCTCCACTCATCTGGATCATCACTAAGCCTACTTTGGTCTCCAAATGAGCAACAACTCTGAATCTCTGATCAGGCCCCAATCTTTGAAGCCCCTCCAGGGTCCCAGATCCCACGACATACCATGATTTAACTGATCACAAAGGAGGAAACTCGACCTGATTTTTCTAGAAATATGTTATATCTTACAAAAGTATATAATTCACCCATGGGCCCTTCCAAACATCTACCTGAGTCCCCGAGCCAAACACAAAAAGATACCTGAGAAAAGCCAGTCTTAAGAATTATTATAGCTCTCCCAAGTGACCAACCACGTTTGTTTTTCTTGGAAAACCAACCATGACCCTCTAGACTATACCTTTTCAGTAATAATTCTTCACAACAGAGCTGGATGTCTTATGCCAAACCACAATTACTCTTTTGATAAAAGTGCTTGCTTGAAAGCTTTGATCCCTCTGATTCCCAATCCCCCTTTGAGATTTTGCAAAACAAACCACCTAGTAGTTAGTTGTGTCCTAGGTTGTCTAGGCCCTGGGCAGGGAAGTCGCAGCGCTGCTGTAACTGAACCATAAACAAAATTATTTTGTGGCTTGCGATTCTTTAGGTTTCATATTTTTAGTGCACTTAGTATAAAATAAATAACACTAACAAACTCTATTAGTCACCAACATAGTTACCAAAACGTTTATCGTGTCGTGTATTGACAACCTAAATTTAAGATACTTGTATCGTAGTTTAACGTGTATTGTAAGATACAGTGCAAAGACAAACATATAAGTAAATAACATCGATAAACTCTATCAGTCACAAGCATAGTAATCAAAACGTTTATCCAAAAACCTAAATTTGAGATATTTGTATCGTAATTTAACGTGTCGTAAGATACAGTGCAAAGACAAATATATAGGTAAAAAAATAAATATATTTTTAATTATATAAAGGAAATAAATAAGACTTATTGAAGCAAGGAGGACACTTTCATTAGTATACGATTTGTGTAACACATATTGGTAAGCTATCTCATATTATCCGTCCATTCATTCACGTCACCTGTACACAGACGATGCATAAGATATGTATGTACTGCATCATCCTATATAACTGTATCCCAAAATTTGTATATATCGTATCGATGAGGCTTAGATACATATTGTGTATCGTTATGTGCATATCATAAGATACTGATAACTATGTCGACAAACACTTTGTAATGCCTCATTGTGGCGCTCCGAGACAATCAAAGTCATTTGAGGTGCTGCTAAATGGTTTTTTAGAAAACAACTCGTGGTGGGCGAAGTGTCAATTTCTTTGTTCCCCCTAAGTAGTGTCGTGATTTTCTCCATCTCATTGGCACGATCCATTGCCTCCCATAAAAAGGCTTCTTTCTTTCTCATCTTTTATTATTTTATTTAATTTTGTTTTAAAATAAAATGATAGAGGATACGTTGTCAGGAAAGAATAGTATATAAGGAATGGGGCTCACGTGGCGCCTTCCTCAAAAAGAAAAGGAAGGTCGAATCGTCAATCTCTAGATGCTACTAAAATAGTAAATTGGAAGTACTTCTGAATGACACATCAATCTCTTATTTACATTTGTTGACATTGACATTTATCTTTGGCTAGCTGATCATTTATCTTTGGCTAGCTGATCTTGTCAGTCACTAGCTTTCTAATTCTTTGCGCTTTTTCAATGAATTACGTTGTTTTATCGATAAAAAAATGTTGACATTTAGAAGGTCAATATGGGCAAATTCCTTTTGATCATCTGGTATAGGGAACTCCATATTGGTTACACCTTAATTTTTAACATTTTAGGCAGTTGAGAAGAATTATTAAAAGCACTTCTAGATCATTCTATGTGCTGGGAAAGCAAGGTTATAAAACACTCAGGGACCATGAGCCTTGGCATGAGATATCAATGCATCTACACTTATGTGGATTTCTTATTATTTTATATATATATATATATATACTCTTGATGACACTGTAGAATGGAAAAACACAAGAGGCCCCAAAGCTTAGGGTTCTAAACATAGTGTTAAACTAGAAATGGATCCCTTTGAAGCATGGAAAAATGGAGCCCCAATGTCGAATGAGAGCAAGAATTTCCAACTTGCTTTGATAAGACATTTTGGAAGATCATTGTTTTCCTTCTCTAAATACTCTTCTTATAAGGAAGTGAGGCTTGCTCAGAATGCACCTAACACGATCACTACCTTACATGGATTCAGTATTCCATAAATATTTTGTTCACGCAATACCTCTAGTCATTTCCTGAAGTCTGTTTTCTGGTATAACTTGATACCCCAATTGCCATTCTTTTTAGGCTTGCAAACAAGATCTTATTGAAGGCCACGGAAAATTTTGGAGTCATCAGAGCCTTCCAAAAGAAATTTTTGTATCAACATTTACTTGTTTGATTGATCCCTGCAGCATAAGGTTGATAATCACAATTAATAATGTCTGTAGTGCTTGTATCTCGAGCGTTGATTTATTGAAATATGAAAACCTTTAGTATTCTTTAATGCAGTATCCTACAAAGGCTTTGGCTCCTTTGATGTTGGAAGACTACCGTAAAGTGATGGTAGAGCGAAGAGGGGAGCAAGAACAGTTTAGCACGGAGCAGATCACAGAATGCATGAAGAAAGGTACTTGCCCATTACTTGTTTTCTTTCCCTTTGGATCGTTTGAAATCATTCCATATACACCTTCTTGTATATGAGCTTCAGCAACCAAGCCAAACATAATCTAAATTACGCAATAATACAATGTAATTGAAATAATTCTGTACCCTAGTGCATGTAGTACGATTGCCAAATGCTCGAAAAAAATAGAAAAAAACAAGACATGTACATCGTGTGAAAAAGAAAAAAAAAATGGGACATATTGCTAACTTTCCCAACATGATTGGTCAGTTTTAGTTAAGACATGAATAGGTGGACTGTCTTTAAACAACTTCCCCCACCTGAAAATTTTTGGTGCCAAGTTGAAGATGGCTCTACCGTATGCCTGTATAGTTACCGACCACCTTGTGTTGTCTGAAAACGTGGCAGTAAGTCAAGTTACTTTATTTTGCTAACTTTCAACGTAAAAGAATTGAGTTCTTCTGTCAACTAGAGAGAATTTTTTTGAACTAGTCATCTATGCTAGATGAATGAGTTGTTTGCAGCAAGGACAGAGCATTAGTAGGTACTTTCAACCCTTTCTAAATTCAGTTACATCCTTTATCATTTTTGAAGCAGGGACAATTCCAAGTTGAATTATAATCTAAATTGAACGCGGAAGCAATATTCAATTGAAAACCAGTGACAATTAGATTTTGGGATAAACCTTAGTTCTTTGAGACACAACTCTACAACTCTTAAAAAGGAAAAAAAAAAAACTTGAAGCCTCATCTAAACTAAATTATTGGTCAATGACACCACTAATAATAGTGAACACTCCCAAACATGATCACATGGCGTCCATGCCATACTCCCCCAGTTAAAAAGCTTGTCCTCGAGCTTAGTACTCCTCCCTCCTTCAATTGTGAAGTGGCTGTAGGTAAGGCAGTATGCAATGCTGTGTCGACTATGGGAGTTTCTACAACATCAACAAGGAGATTTAACTTCTTTGTCCCCAGGCAATCTTCATAACAATGATAACCAAAACACTTGGATTATGTGAGAAGGTGATAACAATGACAACCAAAGCACTTGGATTGTGTAAGAAGGTGACTGGTTTGGTAGCTGAAGTAAAAGGTAGAAACCACAAAAGGCCTGAAGTGTGGACTGTAGGGGCTCATTTGTGCAATTTCAGACCGTTGAGCATGGCTAATGACATCTTCCATGGAAGGAGGCTTAATGAAATCGAGGTCAGCCTAAATCTTCTTCTACAACTCCATCAAGTACCTACTTATTTGATTTTCTTTAGATTCATTGAGGTGTAAACGGATGCACATGAGGAGAAGCTTCACTCATTCACAGATGGCAATCCTTGACTCAAAATCTTTAAGTGCTGAAAGAGATCTGGGATTTAGGGGTGAATCTCTCCTGGAAATTTTTTTCCATCTGATACTAGATCTTGATAAGCTGTTTCTCTTTAGTAAACGTAGTTTATCTCATCCCTGAACGACCGGACTAGTAAGATTTTGCATCAAATAAGCGGATATATTTCCTAACGAATCTCACCTTACAAGTTCTTGTAAGCCAATATTTTATCAATCCGATTCAACCAATTATGTTTATCCATAGACCCATCAAATTCAGGGGCATCGATGCGATCCACAACCCGCAACATAATGTCCACCAAATCAAATCTAAACGAATCAATATCAGTTGCATTATCAGATTTATCACTATTATCTAAAGGGATCCTATCTTGATGGCACTTGTCTCGTCCCTATTTATTGCCCAAAATAGGCCGTTGTGGTTGGTGATGTGGAGAAACATATGCGTGAGCCCAATAAGAAACTCCTATTTCTACTTCGATTGTGAAACTTTGGCTTTCACAATCTGATGTAATATTCGATTATTCGAGTATATTATTATTAATCAATAATTGGGTCGGTCCATGTTAAGGCTCAATTATGATTATGAGTCCAATTAGATTAGGTTTAGGGTTTTTTTTTGGTTAAATAAGTTTACTTAGAAGTTGTAATGAGTTTAGTTTAAGTTTTGAGAATACATTGAAGTTGTGAAATTTTGTTTATCAAATTTCGGTTATATTTTAGTTTGTAAGCTTACCCTGAACCCAACAAATTTTGGTATCAGAGTGGTAAGATTTTGGCGAAAGATGTCGCAAAAAGTCTTTGTTGATTGGGGATCTTAGAGAAAGATGTCGCAAAAAGTCTTTGTTGATATGTACAATGTTTATGATAAGATTTGGGACTATTTCATGGCTAATTTTGAGAAAACTATTTGCTTACAATATTCAAATCATGAAGAAGATATCTTGTAAGCCGAGGATTCATGTGGGATTTATTTTTTGGCTGCAACATTTCGATTTGAATTTTCATGATACGAGCAATTACCAAAGGAAAGTTCGAGGCCGACTCTTCATGGAGCATTTTTCAGAGATATCATCCTCAAAACTCGAGGATGAGCTTTTCGAAGTGTGGGAAAATGATGTAATATGGGTATTTATGTTCATTGTATTATTTAACTATTAATTGGGATAGTCCATAGATAAGCCCAAATACAATTAGAAGTCTAATTGGGAATTAGGTTTATGATTTATTGAGTTTAAACGGGCATGGAGAACAAGTTGTAATCAGTTTAATTTGAGTTTTTGAGAATACATTAAAGTTGTGAAACTTGATTATCAAGTTTCTATTATGATTTGGTTTGTAATCTTACGCTGAACCCATCACAATCATCCTATCCGACAACCATCAGAAGACGAGATAATCTTTGTATATTGCCTAGGGGTGGCAAACGGGTCGAGGAATCACAGATCCAAATCGAACAGGACCGTTTTGCTCCAAACGGTTTGGCTTTTAATTTTGTAAATTGAGAAACGGTTCGGATCGGTCCAGATCCATTATGTAACGGTTCGAGTTTGGTTCCTAATACTTAATTCCGAACGGTCCGGATCCAACCTGTATTAAAGTTTGTAACTTACTTCCAAACACACGCACCTCTCTGCCTTCTTTCATCTCACTCCCACCTTATGACTCTCCTTTTCAGATCTACTTTCAACCCAAAAAAACCCGAAAGTTTGTAGGCTTATTCTTTTCTCTTCTACTGAAGAAGATCGATGGCGAAGCGAATAAGCCCGAATAACTACAAAGCTCATTGTTCTTCCTTCTTCTTCGTCTCTTTTCAGATCGATTTTGAAGCTCATCGTTTTATTTGGGCATGATTGGGCGGATTTCGAATGTGATTGACAACGAGCCTGCATTCAGCGTTCCAGATCCACCGCGTTTCAGTTTGTTCGCCACAAGGACGTCAGTTCCCGGCTGTTTCCTCTGCTAGGTGACCGAAGTAAATCTTTATCTTCATTTTGGTCGTCTGTTGTTGTTCATCATCTTTTTTTCTTGATCCCTCTTTCTTGATTGATTGTTTGATCCACCTCCGAGAAAGCACAAACACACCTCCACCAAGGGCACAAGTTCTCACTTTTTTTCTTTTTCTTCTTCACCGTTTTTGTTCTTCCCTTATTTGTCTTAAATCCCTATTTTATTCTCACAACTGAATAAGCATAAGTTCCCTCTTTTGTTCTTACAACTAAATTATTCAAAAAGTATAACATCACAACAAATTGAGATACCCTTTGAAGAAAAACAAATCGATTTGCTATGATATTCTACTTTTTGAATAATTTAGGGATATGGGTTGTATTTGTTCCTAGTTCTTCTTTAGTGGGTATTACTAAATTATTTGTTCTTCAAGTGATTTGGAGATATGTGTTTTGTTTAGTTTTGCTTTTATGTTAATTATAAATGACTTTGTTTTGTTCTTAGTTCTTTTTCAGTGGGTATTATTAAAGTTATGTTGTATTTGATTGACTTTGTTTTGTTTATGTTAATTATAAATGCAACCTGTCCAAGTTAATCAAAGATAACTTTGTGTTCTTAGTATGTAATTAGTGGAGAGTTTCCCTATTGTTAATACACATAATTTTAGCGCACAATTTGTTTACTGCAGCTTGTTGTTGTAGCTCATAATTGTTGTTGTAGCTCGTAATTGTTGTTGTTGTATGATGAACTGTGAATACTGAAATGCTCGTAATTGTATTGTCTCAACTGAACAACTGTTGCAAATTTTTTTGATGCACATAATTAGTTTGCTGTTTTTGAAGCTACTACCTGTAGATAAATAAATTGTTGTGCACTTGGAACCGTTTAGAACTGTCCGAATTAGGTTCGGTTCCAATGATGAAAATGAGGGAATTCGGATCAGACCCTTTAAATTTAAACGGTTCGAGCAAGGATGCACGGATACAGACACGCGCGTCGTGTCGGACATTGACACGACACGACACGCCGACTCGACAATTTTCTAAAAATTAGGACTCCGAGACACGTCGACACGTCATACTATTTTTTTTAATAAGTCATAAATAAAAAATAATAATCTAATAAAGTGCTTTCATAGGGTGTCTTGAAGAAGATGACACTGTTGTAAGAAAAAATTAAAGTAGAGAAAAAATATAGTAGAAAAGAAATAGAGGAGAGAAAAAACAAATGAGAGAAAAATAAGAAGCAAAGATTAAGCAGAAGCATAAACTACCTCTATGCTTTAGTGGCTTTTTGCCCTATTTGTCTTAAATCTCAATTGAAATAGTCATTCACTTCAGATGGATAAACAACCATTATAGTATATGGTTATTTGCAAACATCTAAAAGTAAAAAATAAAACAAAGTTGGTTTTCGAGTCTTGACTGTGTCCTGATCAAGTTTCGGGTGTATCAGAGATGTGTCCGACACGTTGACCACATTGATCGTGTGTCTGACACCTGTCGACACGTTGACCAAGTGTCTGACGCGTGTCAGAGGCATGTCGAGCCAGTGTCGTGTGTCGGATACGGAAAATTTTCGAAGAGTCTGTGGTTCCTTGGGTTCGAGTTAGGTTCTTCCAAATTTGGAACCGATCCGGATCGTGCCTACCCTTAATATTACCACACAAACTTTTCCCTGTTGTCTTTGAGTGTTTTCTTGATCTCTTTGAGGAAAATTGACATACACAAAAAGATAGCTATTTTGCAAAAGAACCAATTTTTCACAATTGCAAAATTTGAAGTTAAACCCTCATTTCATCTTCAAAACAAATTTTCAGACCCATCAAACTCCGTTTGTATGGACAATAAACTATCAAACGAGTGTTTTGTTAAAACGTGGAGGAACATGTTTTTTTTTTTTTTTTGAAAGGTGAGCTGAGTTTTTTTAAGGATCCCATAACCTATCAACTGGGCGACCTATAGGTCAACACCCATTAGAAAGTAACCATGCCGCAGGTGAGATTCGAAGTTAGGACGTGGGGGACAAACCCACACAGCCCTAACCACTAGGCCATAACAACATGTTAATCAAGTTGAGTGAAGGAACCCTCCAAGACTTCTCCTCAGCCAAGGCTTGTGGAGAATGAGGCAAAAGGGGTTGATTGGATTGGATGAGGGTCAAAACACCCAGGGTGATATAGTGGGAGCTCACTGGCACCGGCAGCCTGGCAGGTGGCAATTGGGGTTGGCTGGGTCTGTGCAGCCTGGTCGAACTGTTCGATGGATTTGGAAGACCCTTTGCAGCATCACATTGGTTGATGGTGGTGGTGGGTGGTCTTGGACATGCTCGATGGTTTTTAAGTTTGAATAGGATTTGGAAGACCCTCCGTGCGCATGGTTGTGAAGGTCTAGATCAGATGCATGGTTGTGAAGGTCTAGATCAGATCTTGGATTTGAGTTTGAATAGGATTTTGGATCCGATTGTAGATGCATTATGTCATTTTTCCAGTTTCTCATTGAGCTGAGTGCGTGATGAAATCCTCATATAGTCGGGTGGGGGTGGAGGATGTATAACGGTTTTATTTTTGGGATTGGGAATTATTCTTTGCTACCATCCAAATGTTTAAAATACATTCTTACACTAGATTTCTGAGTTAAATTGAATTCGGAAACAATATTTAATTGAAAATCAGAAGTGAACAATCATATTTGGGTTATGGAGGTCTTCTACTTTTTTTTTTCTTTAATTTCAGTTTTTGTTATGGAGATCCTGTTTGTTTTATCCAAGAGGTGCATGGGCTTGATATGTCAGGAGTGGCAAGACGACTACAAGGCAGGGGTTTATGACTTCGAATCCATTGACGGGATGGTCTGATCCTGCTTGCAGTAACATAACTCCACTCCTATGTCATTACATCATGGTGGAACCCCATGCTGACTAGTTTCTCACCAATTCACATGTCAATCCTTTCTTTGCCCAATCTCTGAGGGTTTTTTATTTTTTTAAATTCAGTTTAAAATTTTTTAAATTCAGTTACATTCATCACTCGTATTCCCATCAGGCAAATGCTTCTTACTTGTTCAAGGTGTATATATCATGTTCTGCATAACAGAGGAGAATTGCTATGTTTATTTATGTTTGCTTGATTTCTGCCTCTTTACTTTTTTCCTTCCTTATAATACCATTGGCATAAACATAATTACTCAAGACGCTGGACTGAAGTTGCTAAATTTTAGTTCAGCTAAACCTTTTCAACTGAAAATATTTTACTTTATTTATCACGCTTGCTTGAATTCTCGCCAATTTTGGAACTGCTTCTATGTAATTCGCTATTCCACTTATTTGGTTTGGATTTCAGAAAAGTCGTTGTCTTTGGTTTTCTTCTTGCAGTGACAGCTGTGAACTTAAAGCAGACTGTGCAAGTTGATGAAGATCTTTGTATTCGTGCCTACTATGCGGGGCATGTATGCTTTCAAACTTTGTTTTTTGTAGTTCTTTAAGTGCTTCCACCACATTCTAGATTCTGTACGATTGAAGCTGAGTCATGTTCTCTCTCTCTTTCCCCCTCCCCCCTTACATGGACTAGTGAAATTATGAACTAGAAGAATTTAAGGATTACAGTCCTTTTGCCTGTGTAATTGAAGGATCCCATCCCTCTGTGTGGTATGTAAGTAGTAACAATCAACAGGGACTCCAAACGATTCTCAGATTTCCACACCACACTTCTTCCTGATGGAGTCAAGCTACATGCCTTAAAAAAACTGTACTAATAAGTAGCAATGCCGATTTTGTGTGTGTGGGGGGGTTTGTGTGATCATGATGCATTGAAGCTGTGGCCCTGAAGGAGTCAAGCCATATGCCTAAAAAAACTGTACTTGCTTCTTACGAGTGTACATCTCAAGGTCAGACAGGATATGACCTGGAGGATCAGGGCACAAGGAATAAGAAGACAGGCCAGGAGGTACGAGACTGTTGCTGCAAGAAGATTCTGTAACTATTCCTGAGATGCAATATCACCCAAAAATATTGTTCATTCTAACAAAAGGATAGATCCTTAAAAGTAAAATACTGTGATTGTGGTATGGTAATAGTGATTTTGTTCAGAGAGATGAATTTAGAAATGCATTGGGCTCAAGTTCAAGTTCAAGTTCAGAGCAGCCTAAACTAATCTGGCAGTGGTGCTGATCAGGGAGAGAGGTGCATGGAACAACAAAGCCAAAAACACACGAGGGAGTCTGATTGATGATATAAACAACCATAGTACTGCGTCTGCCCAGTATGTATTTGGCACATTCATCTCATGGAAATGACTAGTGCCAGATCGAGGATAACATACAAATGATATGGAATAAGCCCCTAGCAAATAGTATTCTACTTCCACTAATCCTGTAACCCAGCGTGCGAACAGGGCCGGCCCTGAGGTTTTAGGGGCCCACATCATAGTTGTGCTTGAGGAGGCCTGGGTATAAAATAAAAGAACAAATTGCATAAATGCCTGTTGTAGGACATGAACCGTGGAGTCGTGATACAAGTTACCACAAGCTATACCAATTAGGATATGTTAGAAAATTAAATACAAAAATAAAAGCCCTAATTACATACTGGTGACCCAAATTTAGGCCCCCCAAAATAGACATTCTAGTTGGGGCCCTTAAGCGAGGCTTTGCTGGCTTGCTGTCAGGGTTGACCCTGAGTGCCAACATGTCTCCTGATCTTTTTATAAAGGAATAGTAGTAGCCTTCTTTCTCCATAACTTTTAAATTAAACAGGGAGTGAACTCCTTTTCAAAAAAAAAAAAATTACCATCGTTGAGCACCATCTATTGATCAATGATTTAACCATTCTCAGAATTCTATCATTCGATCTCGAACATTTCTTTGTCGAGGACGTCCACTTCCCCAGCAGCCCTCCTCAATCATTGTCCAAGGCTACATGTCCCCTTACACCACCACCACAATCTTCTAGTTGGAAATCATAAGACATTTCTCAAACAATGTAATATATATTCTGTTCAATGCTACTTCTTATTTTTTTATTTCTATTTTAACATCACGTAATGTTGGTAATTTTTTTCTTTCAAGGTTCTAGGTGCTGCAATGTTTTATGCAAAGAGTGGAGATAGTGCGATTCTCTATACAGGGGATTACAATATGACACCTGATAGACATCTTGGAGCAGCTCAAATTGATCGATTATCGTTAGACCTTGTAATAACCGAGTAAGAGTTGATATATCTTAAACCTTCTTTTCTTTCTATATTTTGAGGCTTCAATCAATCACCACAACAATTATTTTTTAATTTAAGCACACCACAAGGCAGAAGCTTGCATCTGTCACTGCCTGTATGAGTCAAACTTTCCATTATTGCTATGCCTAGGTCCCACTCCTGCATTTCTTGAAAGATGCCTAGTGCAGATGGAACTCTTCTTACTCTATCTCTGATCTAGATGCTGATAAGCTGGTCATTGGCATTACAACAAGGGTTTGTAACCTGCACATCCTTGACGTGTATGTCAATACCACTACTCTCACCTTCTCTTTTGTATGGAACATACGACATGAAGGCTAATCATACTATCGACCCACGAGCAACAACACCCACATAGCTTTCTGGAGTTTCCAACATAATCCATAATCAACTTTGAATTTTTAAGGATTTAATTCTTGTATATCTTGCATTGATACAATGAATTGTTTAGATACAAATGGTGTCTTTCTTTACAAAGGAAGTTTGGCTATACAAGAAAATGGAATATGCCATTACATAAATGAATAAAATGAATTGATTGAAAGGCTGAGTAGGAAATAGATAATGAGTTGAATCAATCTTGTGTGTGATCGCTGAATCAATTGTTGATCTTGTGTAATTGTGAGGATTGCTTTACACTATGCTGCAAACTCAGCGATCGTGGATGGACGAGTTTGGATCGTAGCCATTAAAACCGTTGCTTATGAAGTCCCTTAGTGAAGAAGTCGGCAGAAGGTATAAAATACACATAATGAGTGCCAGAAGTAACCTGCTCTTTATGAAGTGATAATCCAATTCAATATGTTTGGTACGAGCATGAAAGACTGAGTTAGAGGCCATGTGTGCGCTGAGGTTATCACAATATAGAGTGATAGGTGAGAGAACTGGACGGTGAAGCTCACGAAGTATATGAGCAATCCACACTGTTTTAGCACAAACATGCACAAGGGAGTGATACTCGGATTCATCACTAGAGCGAGAAACTGATGGTTGTTTCTTGGGAGTCTAAGAAATAAGGTTGGGATTAAAAAAAACACAAAAACTAGACGTTGAGCGTCGAGTATCAGGGCAGCCAGCCCAATCAGCATCTTAACCCTTGAAGAAGCAAGGGACTGGATGAAGGCCTGAAGTCAAGGCCAAATTCAATTGTGCCTTTGAGGTACCCGATACCGTAAGATCTGCTTAACGACAATAAGGTGAGAAGTACAAGGTACACGTTGTAAGCAATATCTGGCCTAGTGAGAGTGAGGTATTGTAGTGAGCCACTAGGTGTATGTACTTTGTGGCATCAGGAAGGGGATTACCATCCAAGAATACAGCTTACAATGTATCATGTGACTGTGTCGCAAGAGGTCAATGGTGTACTTGGTCTACAGAGATGCAATCTTGGCTATAGAGAAGTTACCTCAAGGCCAAGAAAGTAATGCAATGGGCCAAGGTCCTCAATCTCAAACTCTTTACCGAGAGTAGAGATAAAAGAAAGTAATGTAAGGTGGTGTTGTTCCCTGTAAGTACGATATCATTGACATAAAGAAGTAACACCATCATCCGGGAAGATCTTTTGGACACAAACATTGAGTGATCAGCTTGCTTTGAGTGAACCCAATTGGAATATAAAGGTGCTGAAGCGTTGGAACCATGCACGAGGCTTTTGTTTTAGGCCGTTTATATGCTTATTGAGGCGACACACATGATCAGGATGTTGAGGGTCAATGAAGCCAGGTGTCTGAGTCATAAACATCGTCTCATGTGGAAAGCCATGTAAGAATGCATTCTTAACATCTAGTTGACGAAGAACCCAACCAGAAGATACTGCAAGACTGAGTACTATGCGAACTGTAGTAGGTTTGACAACCGGGCTGAAACTCTCATCATAGTCAAGGCCATATTGTTGATGAAATCCCTTTGCTACTAGACGAGCTTTGTAGCATTCTATTCTACCATTAGCGAGACGCTTTAGTTTGAATACCCATTTGATGTGTACCATCTAGATATCGATTCACCATCTGATGAGTTCAAGTAGGAGGTGGAACAGGTGATGATGAGGAGGGATCAACTGCATCACCATTGTGAGAATTTGAAGGTGATTGTGGTAACTCAGATGTGGATGGATCTATTGCATCACCATTGTGAGAATCTGGATGCGATGGTAACTCTGAGAACAATACTTGTGGTGTTCGATGACGATGACTGCTGGAAGGAGAGCTTTGTTCATAAAGGGAGCTCGACACACTTGTGGATGGGGGCTCATCATGTTTTGCAGCCAAGTTATGAATTTGACATTGAATTGTAAACAATGAATCAGGTCGCTGTGTTGTTGTGGGAGCCTGTGGTTGAATTGGAGTGGTAATAACTTGGTACGAAGACTGTATCTGAGTTCTCTGATGAAGTGCTTCTGTGCTTGAAGCTTTGACCATTTTAGCAAAGGTAAATGATGAATCATCAAAGCGCACATGATTCATATACTCCGTTCGTTATTGGATCAAGGCATCGATACCCCTTATGTTGTGAGCTGTAACCCAAGAAAACACGCGCAACACACTTTGAGATTGATTTATTAGTAGCATAAGCCGCAAGATAAGGGAAACACGAACAACCAAAAGTGCGGAGATCTGTATAAGAAGGAAGACGATCATAGAGTCGAGAAAATAGATAAGACCATTAAAGAATAAGAGTTGGTAGGTAATTGATTAAATATACTGCTGTAGAAACAACTTCAACCCATAAATTAAGTGTAGTGTTGGTTGTGATTAAGAGTGTACGTGCCATTTCAGAAACGTGGCGGTGTTTGCGTTCTTCAATGTCATTTTGTTCTGCGGTATGAGGGAAAGAAAACCTATGATGGATGCCGAGAGAAGCATACAAGGTGGAAAAACGTTGATTTGTATACTCGGTGCCTCCACTTTGGAAGTATTTGATTGTGCGATTGAAGTGATTATTGATAAATGCAAAAAACTTATTAAAGTGAGCAAAGATCTCTGATCTATGGCTCATGAAAAAGAGCCAAGAATAACGAGTATAGTCATCGATAAAAAGAACATAATATTTATAACCAGACACAAAAATAATTGGAGACATCCAAACATCAAAATGTAATAAATAGAATAGAGTTGTGGCATTTATTTTATTACTAGTAAATGGGAGATATGTGGACTTACCCAAGGCGAATCCCTTACAAAAGGTGGATTTTACAAAAGTTGGAACCTAAATGTTTATTGGAGCTAAGAAAGGACACTACTTTCGAAGATGAGTGACCTAACTGAGTGTGACTCAATGAAGAAGAGTCACGAGAGACCATGTTGGAGAACTGGAACGGAAGAAATGGAATAAAATCCATCTCTACATGGGCCCTGAAACAATGGAACGCCAATATGCAAGTCAGAAATAGCCTTGCGGATCAAAGGAGAAGGAAACGTGAATATCTTTAGTGAATTGTGCAACAAAAACTAAATTTTTGTGCATAGCAGGAATACGAAATACATTGCGTAACTGGAAATATTTAGATCCAAGAAAAATGGAGATGTTACCAGTATGGGATGTAGGCAGTGTCACCATTACGAAGAAGCACCTGATCTGGTCCATTTTATGGAGTGTGGTTTTGCATTGGGCGAACATCACAAGTCATATGGTGAGTTTCTTCTGTGTTGGGGTACTAATTGGGATCCATGGATTGAGAGAGTTGTATACTAGCCGAAGGCCTTATGAAGAGAATTAGCTATTGGCTGATCATCATGCCAGTTAAACATTTGTCTGCAAAATGACCACGTTTTTTACAAATCTGGCAAACAGAAAGGGGTGCACCAAAAACTCGTGCTGCATCAAATTGATTGTGATTACCAAAGTTGCTATGACCACGACGGTTACGTCCACTGTTATTGAAGTAAACTTGATTGTGAGGACGATTGGCACCCATAGTTTCTTGGCATTAGGTAACCATTAGAGCTGGTGGTGTATGCTTCGTGGGAGAAGAAATATGTGACTCAATGGAGAGTAACTGAGCCCGCGAATCTTGGAATGGTGGAAGTGGAGGGAAGTTCAAAATAGTCGTCGTTATCATGGAATAATCTGGATCAAGTGCACGAAGAATTGAACTGACCAAATCAGTGTTTGAGACTGGTTATTGATAGAAGCAAGGGAATCTGCAAGCGACTTGGCATGTTATCGGTATTCAGAAATGGATTTGGTACCTTTGGAGACGGACAACAATTGAAATCACATATGAATAGAATTGGCCAATGATTGCTGTGCAAAATGATGCTCAAGGTATTCCCATGTTTCACAAGAAGTAGTGAGTCCGACAACCATGGCCAGAATTGGTTTGGAGAGAGTGGCTATAACGATGCTACAAGTGTGTGATCAGTTTGGTACCATGCAACATAACGAGGGTTGAGTTCAACAGGTTTGTCCCCATTAGCAGGGAAGTATTTAGGCAGTGGTGGAAAAGATCCATAGAATCGCCAACAGTTTTGACTGACCAGGAAAGGGTGAATTTGTTTGTGCCATATCAGATAGTTAATAGTTTAAGTCAGTAAGTTTCACGGCAATATTTGGTACTGAATTGAGCACCTACCGGAGAGGAAGCAACACCAATAATGGTGGACATGGTTGAAGCTTCAATCGCCATTTTATGGAGATATAAAGAGAAGGGAAAGGATAGGAATGGTGGGCAAATTGGAAGGTGAGGGTCTATAGAGAGAGTATACTTATCATATATCTAGATCGGGGCCTATAGAACGGGTGGAGTGGACTTCTAGTCTCAATACTCCCCCTCAGCACAATGGCTGGAAAATACCACAATTGTGTTTCGAGCCAAAGCTCTGATACCATGTAAGGATTTAATTATTGTATATCTTGCATTGACACAATGAATGGTTTTAATACAAATGGTATCTTGCTTTACTAAGGAAGTTTGTACATAAATGAATAGAGTGACTTGATTGAAAGGCTGATTAGAAAATAGATAATGAGCTGAGTCAATCCCCAGATCTTTTGATCTTGTTTGTGATTGCTGAATCAATTGCTGATCTTGTGTGATTGTGAGGATTGCTTTACGAATCTTAGGCTCTGATACCACATTAGAAGCAAGGACAAGGATGCACGGATACGGACACGCGCGTCGTGTCAGACACGGGCACAACACGCCGACTCGACAATTGTCTAAAAACTAGGATTCGGGGACACGTCATACTATTTTTTTAATGTCATATAAATAATAATTTAATAAAGTGTCTTCCTAGGGTGTCTTGAAGAAGATGACATTGTTGTAAGAAAACAATTAAAGTAGAGAAAAAATATAGTAGAGAAGTAGAGGAAAGAAGAAGCAAATGAGAGAAAAATAAGAAGCAAAGGTTAAGAAAAGCATAGACTGCCTCTATACTTTAGTGGCTTTTTGCCCTATGTCTTAAATCACAATTGGAATAGTCATTCACTTCAGATTTATCAACAACCATTATATTATGTGGTTATTTGCAAATATCTAAAAGTAAAAAATAAAACAAAGTTGGTTTTCGAATCTTGACTATGTCCTGAACAAGTTTCGAGTATATCGGAGGCGTATCCGACACATTGGCCATGTGTCTGACACCTGCCGACACGTTGACCAAGTGTCCGACACGTGTCGGAGGCGTGTCGAGCGAGTGTCGTGTGTCGGATACGTGTCGGACACGGATACGGCAAGTTTTCGAAGAGTCTGTGCTTCCTTGTTAGAAGTGGAGTGAGTTGAACGTGAATGGATGAATTGAAAAGAAGAAAGAAGAAGAAACAACAGTTGGTTTATAGTACCTTGTAATCTGCTTCTCCAATCTTTATGTAATCTCATGCTTAAGCAAAATTTGGCCCAAATGTTGAATACAAACTATGTTGTTAGGGGCTCCGCCAAGGCTCTAATTTTACTTGAGCGCCTTGCCCCAGTCTTGTAGGACCACGGTGCCACCAGGGCTCATAAGACAGAAAAATAAAGTAAAATCCTTAAAGCACAACCTTATTCATTTTGACATTTTAAAATAATCTAAAATAAGTCAAAATCAAAAAATCTACAATTTAAAAAGGATCTGCTGCGGGCCTGCGGCTGCGCCGTCCCTCACCAAGTCTCTAGTGGTGGACCTTGGTTCATCCCTGACAACATAGAATAAAAAAGTAAAGAAAAAGTTGTACCTTCTAAAAAACATGATGCACAAACCCATCAAGGAAACAATGAACTAAGCTGAATTCGTTTCATGGCTGTATACATATGAAACGACCCAATGTGTGCTCCACAAACTCAATTTGGAGTGAGATGCTGCCATTTTAATAATTTAACTACAAACTTGATTGGGTACTTTGCATTCATTTTCTAAACAGGAGTATCATACATGACCTAGCATAAAATTTGTATCATTAGGTCAGTATCCTGTACCCATCTTGTTATTTTGTATCAGTGGATCATGAATTATTTTTTGTTCTTGTATATTATTACTTTTATTGCTATCCATATCAAATTGTAAGTTCTCCTAATGATTTTCATTCCTGCTCTGAAGGTCCACGTATGCAACAACTGTGCGTGATTCAAGATATGCCCGTGAGAGAGAGTTTCTGAAGGCCGTATGTGAACCGTGACTCTCTTTAATTCCTGTACTGATATTTGCAATCACCTGAAATCCTGAAACTTTAAAGTTAATTCATGTCTATTTTATGTATTATTAATTTTGGTGTTTTTTTTCTGTTATTCCTCAAAGTGGTTTAATGATTTTAACACAATCAAATACTGTAGAACTGTAGAAGCAGCTTTCTGTTTGGCTTTTTACCTAGTTGTAGGCAGCCAATATTTGTTCTGGTATGGATTTATCTTAGCCACCAAAAACAAAAACAAAAACAAAAACAAAAATGGTGTTTGTGGGCACATGAAGTACCGTTCCCACAATATATTTTCTGTATGGTTCGGTTCGGTTTTGGAATTTCTTGAAATTGGTACCATCCCGAGCGAGTTCGTTCCTATTCGGTACCAATTTCCGTCCGTCCCGATTTAATTAAATAAAAAAATTTATAGTGGTCAACTAAAAATACTATTCTACCATGCCGCTATCAATGAAATTTCTAGTAATGTTTGTTGTCCATCTTGAATTTCCTTGTTGAGGTTTCACTAATTTGTAAAAGAAACAAAATTAAGCCAATTTGCTTCCAAATTGGATTTTAATTGCTAATCAATCAAACATTCAAACTACAGAAAACAGGAAACAAGCAATACAAACTAGGAAAGATTAGAAATCAAAATAACCATCTGTTGACGTTCCAAATTCATCAAAGTCTCAAGAAATTGTACCATCTCTGTTTCACCAATACTGAAATTTACACAAGAAAATAAAATGTCTTTACCACCTACCTCTGTTTCACAAAATCTGCAATTTCTCCTCTCAGCGATCTCATTCATCATTCACAACATCATTAAAAACACCCCAAATCACAAAAAATTCAATATACCATGAAACGTCATTCATTTCCATGTTTGGAATCTCTTCCCCAGCCTGAAAGACTAATCAACATCAACACAAGCATACTGAACTTGCTGTTCAGACAACTGCCTTTGATCCCAATCACTCCTTCAAACCCACTCAGGTGGAGATAGAGACGAAGATGATCTTCTCCCAAACACGGAAACACCTTTCTCGTCTCTCGCAAACAGTCACTCCTTCCTTTCACTGACCCTTCAGAAGCCCTGAAAATTGAATCTTTATCTCTGAGAGAAGATAAGTAAAGAACAGCAAAAATGTTCCTTTGACGATTTGCGTGGCCGTTGTTCGCCGAGATGAAGGAGGCGACGGGGAAGGAGAAGGACTGGAATCGAGCGGTGCCAAGATGAAGGAGGCGACGTTTGAAGGAGGCAACGTTTGAAGGAGGTTGAGAGCTTCACTGGGCACCGTTTGAAGGTCTGTCAGGAGGAGGACCGGATTCGAGCGTCAACCCAATTGATTTTATGTCGTAGGTCTGTCAAGGAGGAGGACTGGAGCAGTTAAATAATAAAAAATAGAATAGAGAGAGGAGAAATAAAATAAACAGAATTGTTACTATATGGGGCGGTTTGGTTTTATCAGGAATTTAAAATCTGGAACTAGTACCGTATCAAATAGTAATGGTTTGGTCCTGTTCCTGTAAAACATTTAAAAAGTTTTCGGTTCAGTTTGGGACTAGGACTGTATGGCACAGTTCCGGTTCGCTTTTTTCAGGAAAAACTGCTGACCCTAGTATTCAGGTCCTGACTAATTATCCAAAACAAACAAGAAAAAGTATTCAGGTGCTGAGAGCTGTCATTAGAGGTCCTCCTTGTCCAACTTTGTGAAGTCTTTCAACTGCTATGTTGCTATAGGTATGATGCCAGCTTGGATATAAACATCTTTGAGTAGTTCTTCATGCAGTGGCTATGGGCCAGTTTTGGGCGAGTATTGAACTGAGAGTGATTCTTTCGGTCATTTGTCTTTCTATGCTGAATGATATCGAAATTTTTATCTCCTTGTAATTTTCAGATTTGACTGATGTTCGTCATCCCTACAGAGATTTCTCATTTTGTTGGCGTCTTTGGGCATGTTACGAATCACTAAGAAAGCTTTCTATCCTTGGACATACTTGAAGAGTGTTAGCATAACAGGATAAAAATGATAATATCAATCAATATTTGATGTCTTTTACCCTGAAATCTCGCTCTTTTTGTCCTGAAGTTTCCCATTTATGTTCCTGAACTGTCATGTTTTACAATTTGGCGAAGAATGTGAATAGTGCCTCAACTCATGGACACACTTGGAATGTGACCTACAATAAGATTTTGATTTAGTTATTCATATGTTTATTTACCAGCTACTGATAGTATTATATTTTCTTTTGCTCCCACTCCAGATCTTGCTTGCAGTTTTTTTCATGTACTTAATATTTGGTTATTAGGTTCACAAATGTGTTTCTGATGGAGGCAAGGTGCTTGTTCCAACCTTTGCTCTGGGGAGGGCTCAGGTATTTGCCACTGTATCTCTTTCTCAATAGCTTGCTTAGAGTTTCATTTCCTCGTAGGTATTCTCATCTTAATCTAGCAATCACTTCGTTTGATGCTAAGAATTTCCATTTATTCATCCTTATGAAAAGAGGTTATCAATATTCTGTTGGCGTTGAACTAAGTGGCTTACAAAACTTCTTTAAATCCATTTCTAGGGTTATTGCTACTTTAAATCCTTATGGAAAGAAGCTATTAATACTAGGGATATTGCTTTTTGATGTTCACTTCTTTAAATCACTTGTAGTGGAAATGCATCCTTAGAAATCCCAATCTGTACCGCATTCATGAAATTGGCCCTCAATATTTGAATGTGATAAAAATATTTTATGATTATTGCATCAATGGTGTATTTCCAATGTAAGCAAAATAACCACTGTTGGATATGTAAAATGACAACCTAATGTATAGAGATTACTCTTATGATGATTCCCATCCTTGAAAACCCATAAGAGCACTATTCATCAGCCTTTTGCTGCCCACTAAGTGAATGGTCAACCCATATTTTGTGCCTGAAAAGGATAAGATCTTACTCCTAATATGAAGATGGAGGGCTCTACAAATTTCTCCCTCAGAATATTTAAAACACTTCCTTTTCCATTCAAGATTGCTCACTCTTTAACCTCTTTTCTTTCCCCAAATTGAATCTCCAGTCACATTATAAAACACAGATTCTTATGGAAAAAACAGAATGTGCACAATTTTTTTTTTGTCTCCGAATAGATCATATATCAACTCTTTCTCTCTCTTGGAAAATATAGAAGACAGGGTCTGCGCATCGATATCTGCTATAAAACGGCTAAGCCATAACACGTCAGTTACCATCACCCTATATGTTATCGATGTGGGTTGCATAATGTTGTATTGTTGCTTGAAGCTTTATTGTCTTTGTTTCTGGAGAATGATTTCACGTTTAATTTTATGATCTTGTCATTTGTGAGATAGGAACTTTGCATTTTGTTGGATGACTATTGGGAGCGCATGAATCTAAAGGTTCCTATTTACTTTTCTGCTGGTATGCTTTCTGACAGGAGGTGTTTTTTTTTTTTTTATGGTTCTCTGATGTTATTGTAAATTTTTATTTTTATGCTTATTATTACTTTGTTTCTCTTATGGTGCTTGGAATTTTTTTTTCGCCCAACTTTTCTTCTTTAATATGTAGAGTTGTTTTTTTCTTCAGTGGTTCTGTTCTATGGAACTTTAGACTTGTTCAGCAGTATTCCATTAATCTGTTACCCTTTTTGTTCTTTTTGGGGAGCTGATTGTTTATTCTATTGGTCAGTTGTGTTATTGGTGGGTATTTTTGAAGATTGACTGATTATCTTCATCGTTCATCCCTCTGTAGGAAATCTATGGTAATAGCCTTTGATTATACACCCTTGGTCATAATAGATTAACTCAATTAAGAGAAGTCTTCAGTATGACTGAAACAAAGGTTGTATCAACCAAATAGAACAAGCTAAACACACAAGGATTGCGCAAGGCTCTGGATTAGACTAGCTTGGTCGACCGTATTGAGGTCGGTTGACTAGGCTTGTCCAGTAAATTTGAACCTTTCGATTGACTTGTTTCTAAGCCCAGTGGAAAAACCCTTTATGAGTATTTAAAAAAAAATGATGATCTTATTGAACCAAGTCACTAAAACAATAAAAAACAATGGTATGAGTAATACGCTTTAAATCACAACACCATTAGTTAGAGGTGTGGAGTTTCAGTTCTATTATAATCTGGTATGAGGAATGAAAATAATAAAATTCAATACTAGAAGGTGAATGAGAAACATAAGACACGAAGATATAACATGGTTCACAACCTTAGTCACATAAACTAAAGATCAGTGGTGATGCTCACGCTCTAGAACCTCGCTTTGGCGCTTTGGGCGGATTGTTCTCAAATCTCAGCTTTGTAGTTTATCAAACCCCGCTCTCAAAATCTTAGATACCCGCTCTGACGTCGATTGTTCTCGAATCACCGCTTTATGGTTTACGAAACTTCATTTTCAAAATTTTAATCATTGTTCAAATGTTTTTATTTCATCACTCATTTGGTTTTTTAATGATTATTATATTTTGATGTATAATACTTTAAATGTTTCATGTACATAATAATTTTTAATTTTTATCCCTCTCTATATATTACTATTTAATGTAACTATTTATCTTGTGCATGTTGTTAATCTTAAATAGTTAGTTTTGTTGATTTGATATTAATAAAATATAATTGGTGAAACTCAAGTTAAAAGTTTAAAATATACAAGAATAAAAATGTAAAAGTGCATTTCATATATAAGCGTTCTCAGATGATTTGAAGATTAACAAAATTCACGCTCCCGCTTTCGCTCCCATGCTTTGGTCACTAAATTCACAACAGTAGCATTGTCCAGTGATTGGCTCTGATGTGGCTACATCCACGGTGGGAAAACATCCTAATATTGTGTACTTCTATTAGCTGTAATCCTCGTGTAGTTATACTAATACAAAAATGCAATGAAAAACATTTCTCTTGACTTGATCCTTCCATGACCTCGCAAGGTCAAATTGCCTCCAAGAGGACTTTGGTTTTTCATAATTTCTCACTTCTTTTGTTCTTTCACAATAGTGTATCTTGATAAATGGATAGTTGAGAAAGACGTTTCAACTCTAACCAACTCCTTATAATGAATGGAGTGGCTTACAAACCACTCATCCTAAGAATAGATATGTTTGGGGGGTGGGGACAGAATGCGGCTTTTCTCAATTGCACCAAGGCAACAACTAGAGCTTTGAAAATTTTCTTAAATTCTCTAAGCCTCTTCTAGTCTTCCAATGCTTTTTGGTGTCACATTGAATGAATGCTCTTGTTTGGAAAAGTCTGTTTTTTAGAGTGGTGGTCGACCAACTTGTACTATATGCGACTTTTTATTAGAACATTCTAATTTTCAAACTTGCTCGTAGTCGACCAAGGGAGCTTTTGTCCTTAAGCTAGAATTTTCAAACCTTTTCCCCCTACTTCCATTCCCATTTGGATTTAGTCAACTCTTCTCGACTTTGGGTCTTGTTAGTCTTCTTTTGAAAGTACATAATCTTCTTGATCTTCCTTGACATTAACCTTCTTTGACTTTGACTTTAACTTTGTTGATTTATTCTTCATTAACTTTGACTTGAACCACATACTTGCATCATTATGGCTTGGTTTGAGTTTCCTTGAGTCTTGATTAAGATATTCTTTTAGAATTAAATGGTCAATCCCTAAAGAGAGAAGCACTGATTATCTATGTTGTCGGGGACTTTGCCAAGGCTTTAAAGATTTTTTTCTTCAAAGTGTCTCGCCCCAACCTTGAGTGTTGCAAGACTACAATTTAGTCGAGGTGAAGGTGACCAAGACACCGGATAGTATTTTTTTGGAAGGTGACATGAACAAAGAGAAAAGTAAAAAATTCACATACAAACAACTTAAATTGTTACCTAGTTTGTTTCACACTTCAACATGATCAAAATCTGAAATAAGTAAAACTCTAAAATTTCTACCCTGCTAAAAGAAAGGTACCTTGTTTCGTCCCACCCATGACAACATTACTAAATAATTTTTAAGGCTCTGTCTTCAGAGGCTTAGTCATGCTCATGCCAACATATTCTTGTTTATTAGAGATCCTTTTTTAGTAGCACTTCTTTAGTTTTTGTTTATCATGTGACTGTCATGTCGTTATGCACTGATTGTTTATTCTGTGATGTCTTCCAGGTTTAACAATTCAAGCTAATATGTATTATAAGATGCTTATTGGGTGGACTAGTGAAAAGGTCAGACAGACATATGTGACACGCAACGCGTTTAACTTCAAGCATGGTAATGTTATTGTGTTTTTGTTAAGTTTATTTATCGTACCATACAATCAGTGTCTGTGATTACTATCCATCATTTGCATGTATGGTGGTAAAGTCAAATTTTTAACCTATGGACTAAATAATTGGTGGTTGTATTTTGTGATCCGACTCCATGAATAAGATAGTTTGAATATATATATATATATATATAGGAAGCATGAACCTCATCCATAGAAGAACCATTTTTTTCTTGGTCCCAATTCAATAATAAACAAGTTCAAACTAATTGGATATTTGTGTGATAAACCGCTCGAATGGGTTTCCATTTTTATAGAGGATATAATTGACAACTCGAAGTTGCACATTATCCCTTTTCTGCAATGGATCTTGGGGAAAAAGCATTGCCAAATTTATCCCATCGTCGAATCAAAACAAAGTACTTTTTCTTGGTAGGGGTTATCCGTTGGATATAGATCCAAATTTTCAATTTTTTTGATTCTTTAGAAGTTTTTTTCCCGTTTCGGGTGGTATCAAGATGCCGCTGTGCCAGGATATGTTATCCGTCTCTCCAGCAAAAAATTTAGTTTAAATTTTTTTTTCCACTCAAGCCAACCTGCTACTCGGCTTCTTGTCTTGAAAGTGATTCATTTATCTACTCCAATAATACTATTAGTAAGGACCATTACAGAAGAAGATCCGGGTAAAATATGCATTTCCTCGGGAATGAAAAAAATCAAATTTTTTTTTTTTGAACTTATTCGATACTCAATCAAATCCTCTTTTTTGACGATTGAATGTGCCTCTCTAGTCTCATATTTAGTAATTCTAGAGGATAGTCATAATAAAGTTTACAAATCGTTTTCATATGTAATTGAAGGCAAAAAGGGAAGATTTCACGAGACTCTGCTTAGTAAACGGGTTGATTATTTGGGCGTTCTGTCATTTTTGCAAGGTGTCACCTTCTTCAAAGCTTCACTTACCCTCCTCTCATTTAGTTCTCCTCTTTCTATCTCTCCCTCTCGTTTCTTCTGCTTCTCCTCTCGTCTCTCTCTTGTGTGATCTGTGGACCATTTCCCAGATCTGAGATCTCTCTCTTAGCTCTAGAGATTGAAGAGTTTTATTAATAACCCTGCCTCTTGGAGAAAATTGTATCTGCTAAGTTTCCCTTCTTTTTTGCCTGTTGGGAATTCTGATTCTCTATCGAATTTTGTGATGAAGTCCTAGATTGTGGTTGCATCGATTGTAGCCATTCTTCTGAAAACAAAATGAAAGCTGACCAACATTGGAGATGGAAAGGGGGGTCAAACGAGGGACTGGGTGAGAGTGCGTGGCTCGAGTCTTTAGTTCAATTTATACATGCTTGATCTTGACTTCGGTTAAAATTGAAGAGAGAAGTGATGCGATTTTATTGTTTTGAGCTGCCAAAGATGATTTTTTGTGTCCTCATGGTGCAAGCTTTGAGATTTGTATTTTGGTAGAGTATTACTTCAATGTTAAAAGAGATAGATTTGACTAGAATGTGTATATGGAAATAGAGTTAGGAACACGCATGAAATCCCTTCACTTCACTAATAAACACAAATGAGAAACAATGTGAACCACTAAATTAGGCACTTATCCAAGAACTTGAAGCTCCATTAGGTTTGGCCATTGTGCATCCCAAGAGAAAATGGTATTTTCTGAAGAGTGACTGATTAGTTTTTTTGTGACTAGTATCAAGTTTACCAACAACCCATGGGACACAATTTTGTACATTCATTTACGATTTAGGTTACACTACGTCTAATCTTATATCTAGTTTTTAAACCATCTCAAATATTGCTAGGAATGGATCATAAAAATGGTTAGTTCATAGAAAATGTGATAAGCCCACCATTAGGTTCACATATGTTAGAAGGAAGAAGGATCAGAGAACTACTAGTATTCACTAGAAGGGAATAGAAGGATGAGTTTGTTAGGTTGTTATTTTTGAGTGGTCAGTATTGTAGGAGTAGTAGCTATAAAAGGGGAAGGTAGGAGAGTAGGGAGAATCATCCAAATAGAGTATATTGAAAGGGAGAGACCAGGCTCTCGAATTCTTGGAATTGTATCCTTTACTATCAATACAATCGATTTTCTCCCATTTCACTTCTTTGTACAATTTACTAAACTTGCTCAAGGGTCCTATCTATTCTGATTCCTATTGCAGGTTTGTATCAATTGGTATCAGAGCAAGATCTAGGGGACAGTAATCATGGCTCAAAAAAAAATAGAAGCCCTAGAAGAAAGACTAGATATGGTACAAGGAGAATTGCAACAAGAATTTGCTAAGGCACAAGTTGGGTTCTAGAAATTACCTGGTATGGAGAGTCGCCTCGAGGTGATTGAGAAATCACTGGGATATTTGACAAGCAGAATCGAGCAATTGCTGAAGCAGGGTGGTGCTGGGCCTTCCTCATGCAGCGCGGGACCTTCATCGGCAGTAATGGAGAAAAATAAGCAGGTGGAGGGCGAGAGGAACCCTTCCTCGTGCTTCGAATCTCCTCTAAGCAGACAGGAGACCCCAATGGAGATGGAAAACTCATAACCGAGGGGGCTACGGAGACTGGAATTCCCCATCTTCACGGGGGATGACCCGGATGGCTGGATCTTTCGGGCTGAGCGGTATTTCACGATGAATCAGATGACAGAGAAGGAGAAGCTCGAAGCGACAGCGGTGAGCATGGATGGTCGGGCCTTAGCCTGGTTTACATGGATGGAAGGTCGTCGAATCGTGGAAAACTGGAATGAGTTCAAGCGGCTCCTTCTTACCCGATTTTGACCGCTTCGTGAAGGAACTCTGACGGAGAAATTCTTGGCCATCCGACAAACGGGATCTGTGGATGAATTCGTTGAGCAATTTGAAACCCTAGCTTCCCCTCTTCGCAATCTCTCTGATGAAGTGCTTGAAAACACATTCATCAATGGGTTGAAGGACGAAATTCGGGCCGAGGTGCGACTGTTGAGGCCCAAGTCGCTAATGGACTTGATGGAAGCAACCCAAATGGTTGAGGACCGAAACCGCATCTTGGGAAGGAATGGGCCGAGTACTCCATGGGCTAAAGCGGCCCAAGCCCGATTTCCTTCACAATCGATGAACCCTAACCCCCAAATCGCCCACAGTACCGCCCCTCTTCGCACCTCCATTCCATGGGAGAACAAAGGGAATCAGCGAAGAACACCATTCGTGGAGCGGGTGGATTTGGCCAACAACCGTCGTGAGGGGGGGTTCAAACGCCTCACAGAGGCTGAAATCCAGAGCAAGAGGGCTCGTGGCCTCTGTTACAAGTGCGACGAAAAGTTCGCACCAGGTCACCTCTGTCGCAAACGACAACTACAAATCCTCTTGGTGGATGATCCTGAAGCAACCGAAGAGAGCTCCGCCGAGGAATTTGACACTGAGGAGCCAAGTCCCAATACACCACCGCAAGACTCAGAGGAGCAAATCGAAGGGAGTATAGAGCTTTCCATGAACTCGGTGGTTGGATTCACTTCTTCTCGAACAATGAAGCTTCAAGGGGCAATCTCTTCTCAGCCCATCACCGTGTTGGTCGACTCAGGAGCCACGCACAACTTCATCGACCGCAATTTGGTTCAGAAATTGGGGCTTCCTCTCACAATGACTGCCGATTATGGGGTGTTGATGGGCACTGGGGATTCGGTAAGAACAGAAGGGATTTGCAAACAAGTGGTACTTTCACTTCCAGAAATTGAGGTAATTGAAGATTTTTTACCTTTAGATTTGGGTGGTACTGATGCAATTTTAGGTATGCAATGGTTGGAGAAATTGGGGGTGATGCACATCAATTGGAAGACGTTGATCATGAAATTTACCGTGGGCAGGACTTCGGTCACATTACGGGGTGATCCGAGCTTATGCAAAACTCAGATCTCTTTCAAAGCATTAGTACGGGCAGTACAACATCAGGGTCAGGGAGTGTTACTAGAGTTGGGAGCATTGGCCCTGAAGGAGGTAGAGGATCATACTTCTTTGGAGGCAGTGTCAGGCAGCATCAGGGACGTGTTGGGTCAGTACTCCGACGTCCTCAATTCACCTCAGGGGTTACCTCCTCCACGGAGTTGCGATCACGCCATCACACTCAAAGACGGGGTCGAACCTGTAAGTGTTCGGCCCTATCGTTACCCGCAAATTCAGAAGGATGAAATAAAAAAGTTAGTGGGGGAGATGCTGGCTGCCGGAATTATCCAACCAAGTCACAACCCTTTCTCAAGCCCAGTATTATTGGTCAAGAAAAAAGACGGTAGTTGGCGTTTCTGTGTGGATTACAGGGCACTCAACCGGGTGACAGTGGCCGACAAATTTTCTATTCCGGTTATTGACGAATTACTGGATGAGCTACATGGGGCAAAATTTTTTTCTAAATTGGATTTGAAATCAGGGTATCATCAGATCCGTGTAAGGCCCCAAGATGTGCCGAAAACAGCTTTTCGAACCCATGAAGGGCACTACGAGTTCTTAGTCATGCCCTTCGGACTCACCAACGCCCCAGCCACTTTTCAGGCACTGATGAACTCCGTCTTCAAGAAGTTCTTACGGAAGTTTGTGTTGGTCTTCTTTGACGATATTTTGGTGTATAGCAAGAATGAGGAGGAACATGTACGGCACCTTCACATCATCTTTTCGACGCTACGGCATCACTCCTTGTTTGTAAATCAGCGGAAGTGCACATTCGGCCAGAGGGAGCTGGAGTATTTGGGGCACATTGTATCGGCATAGGGAGTTGCTGCAGATCCGTCCAAACTCGTCGCAATGGCATCTTGGCCTACCCCAAAAAATTTAAAGGAGTTACGCGGTTTTTTGGGGCTGACTGGCTACTACAGAAAATTTGTTCAAGAGTATGGACAGATTGCTTCCCCACGTACGGATTTTCTCAAAAAAGATAATTGGGGTTGGTCTAAGGAGGCCGAGTGGGCGTTTTTGCAATTAAAGGAGGCCATGATGACCGTACCAGTTCTTGCGCTTTCAGATTTTTCGACCCCATTTGTGATTGAGATCGACGCCTCGGGTACAGGTATTGGGGCTGTGTTAATGCAGAAACAACGACCAGTGGCCTATTTCAGTCAGGTTCTGGGTACCCGTGCTCGCCTGAAATCAGTTTATGAACGAGAATTGATGGCAATCGTCTTGGCCATTCAAAAATGGCGCCCTTACCTGTTGGGAAGGCGGTTTTTGGTGCGCACCGACCAAAAAAGTCTCAAATTTCTCTTAGATAAGCGGGTAGTGGCAGATGAACACCAAAAATGGATATCCAAGCTTCTAGGTTACCAATTTGACATTGAGTACCGGCCGGGAGTGGAGAATCGAGGCATGTGAGTTGGCCGCCCTGTCCTCGTGGAGTACTAGCTTGGATGGTCTAAATGATGAGGTCCGCCAAGATCAAGTCTTCGGCCCTGTATACGCTGATCTTTTAGCAGGGAAGGCGGGTCCAGCAGGATACCACATTGAGCATGACCGGTTGTTTTATCATGGTCGCGTCATGCTCCCATCATCTTCACCGTGGGTTCCTAAACTCTTGGAGGCTTACCATAACAGCCACGTAGGCGGTCATTCGGGCGTCTTAAAAACTTATTTGCGTCTCTCCCAGGACGTCTATTGGATGGGTATGAAAAAACAAGTCCAAGCCTATGTTGCCAAGTGCGATGTTTGCCAACGCAACAAGGCCATGACGCTGTCTCTTGCTGGGTTGCTCCAACCACTACCGATTCCTGAGCAGGTTTGGGAGGACATCTCCATGGATTTTGTGGAAGGTCTTCCAAAATTCGAGGGCTACTCTTGTATCCTCGTAGTCGTTGATCGCCTGAGCAAATACGGTCATTTCCTGCCGCTCAAGCACCCTTTCACGGCTCCTGGTGTTGCTGCCTTATTCATTCGGGAAGTGGTTCGCCTACATGGGTTTCCAAGGTCCATCGTGTCAGATCGGGATAAAGTGTTTCTGAGCAATTTCTGGTCTGAATTATTCAAGCTGCAAGGAACCGGACTGAAACATAGTTCCTCCTATCATCCTCAATCGGATGGCCAAACCGAGGTCGTCAATAGATGCCTCGAGACTTATTTAAGGTGCTTTGTTGGTGATAAGCCCAAACAGTGGGTAAAGTGGCTGCATTGGGCTGAATTCTGGTACAACACTTCTTTCCACTCTTCCACCAACACCACCCCTTTCAAAGTGGTTTACAATAGGCCTCCTCCCCCCGTGTTAAGGTTTGAAGAAGGCTCCACGGCTAACTCAACTCTGGAGTCTCAGTTAAAAGACAGGGATGCTGTGCTTGAGGAGCTCAAGGCCCACCTACGGCGTGCTCAGAGACGCATGCAAACCTCTGCTGATAAGCGGCGCAGGGAGGTCAGTTTTGAGGTGGGAGCTTTGGTTTATGTCAAGCTCCAACCTTACCGGCAACGCTCCTTGGCAAAACGACTGAATGAGAAGCTTGCCCCACGTTATTTTGGCCCTTATATGGTGCTGGATCGCATTGGCAAGGTAGCCTACAGGCTGGATTTACCTCCTACAGTCAAGATACACCCAGTATTTCATGTATTTATGTTGCGCCCAGCCCTGGGACAGGCAGACAGTTTTCAGCCATTCCCTCTTCAACTCTCGGATGAATTAGAGTGGCTGGTAGAACCAGCTGAAGTGATGGATTTGCGTTATAATGCGCAGGGCTGCCTGGAAGTCCTAATTAAATGGAAAGACATGCCTGACTTTGAGTCCTCGTGGGAAGAATTTGACCTCATCAACACTCAATTCCCTTCATTTCACCTTGAGGACAAGGTGCGAGTTCGAGCGGGGGGTATTGATAAGCCCACCATTAGGTTCACATATGCTAGAAGGAAGAAGGATCAGGGAACTACTAGTATTCACTAGAAGGGAATAGAAGGCTGAGTTTGTTAGGTTGTTATTTTTGAGTGGTCAGTATTGTAGGAGTAGTAGCTATAAAAGGGGAAGGTAGGAGAGTAGGGAGAATCATCCAAATAGAGTATATTGAAAGGGAGAGACCAGGCTCTCGAATTCCTGGAATTGTATCCTTTACTATCAATACAATCGATTTTCTCCCATTTCACTTCTTTGTACAATTTACTAAACTTGCTCAAGGGTCCTATCTATTCTGATTCCTATTGCAGGTTTGTATCAAAATGTTGCTATTGTATGCCATGTCTATTTCTAAAAAATGATGTCAAAATATGAATAAATTATTAATCTGTAGTGTGTCGTTGCCAACGGGTACTAGCTCTTGTAGATTTGTGTCCAGGGCTTGAACCCCGTTGGAGGCGTTTAATGGTTCTGGGGTCCTGCTCGCTCTTAAAAAAATGGAATATATATATGTACAGCGTGTTGTTTCTCATTGGCAAAGCAAAATTAACGTGTAAAGACATAAGGAGTCTTTTGCACTACCTTAGTATATTCAATAGAAGTGTTCATGCAGTATCTTGTGTAGGTATGGCTGTTGTATCAAGTTGGACCTGATATCATAGGCATAATGAAATATCCTGATACCATGGGTACCATAAGCTAAAATTATGGGTGCAAGTTGGACGGGCCAACCCAAAAGTTGTGGCCCATGGTTATATAGTTTGAATTGGGCTGCCCATGGATTGAGAAATCAAAGCCAATCAAATTTGGCTCGGGCTTGGATTGTGGTCTTAGCCACTCGAGAAAACCCTGAACATGCTCACAGTGTTTGGCTCAGTTATTTTTTCTTATTTTTCAGTCAATAAAATTTGAATTACTAGTACTTGCTTTTTGAGGTATGTGTACAACTTCCACAGCTCTGTCTTAGCTCAACACGGACTATTTTGGTCCTCAGGTTGATATAATATGAATTTGGGCAGCCCATTTGGCTTGATTGGCCTCAATTTCAACTTGGGTGGGTTGACAATTCAATTGTTCATGTTGGACCTGGACTAACTGGACAAACACCTCAACCCACCCAAGTTGCACCTCTAGTAAAATCAGTGAAAATGTGTGTTTCGTCAGTCATTGCATGTCCCTTGTATTCATTTTCTTATAGAGCAATTTCATTGTAGTTCGCAGTTTTGACCGGTCTCTGATAAATGCCCCTGGACCATGTGTTCTCTTTGCCACTCCTGGGATGTTAAGTGGTGGTTTCTCTCTAGAGGTTTTCAAGCAGTGGGCTCCTTCAGAAGTGAATCTCATAACACTTCCTGGGTGAGTACATTATTTGTTTCCATATGTTTATCGGTTTTATGCAATATGTGTATTTGGTTTTAACATGGATCTAGTGTTATACATATTAAGTCATGGTTCAGATAGTGGCATAGCTGCAGTATATGGACAATGCATTATGTTTTAGATTGTTTTTGGTGCCAGTGCCACTGAGCAAAATTTATTCGATTGGTTAACTTGATTTTTACTTGATTCCATGTATTAATTAGGCTGTTGTTGATGATCTGTTCAAGATCTTTCTAGCGTACAAAGCTTCAATAATTAGATATGATCTTGAAAATTACAGTTAATTTTCTTGAAAGATCAAATTAAACAGTTGGAATCAACAGATATGATCTGTAACCGTTCAAATCAACATGATAATATTTATCATTGACTAGAGGTCTACGATTAGATCTGATGAGATCTAATTTGTTGATCAGATCTCATTAAACTTGTTTGCAAAAGTGTGGGATTCTTGTATCAACATCATTCATTTTTTAAAATAATGGGAAAAAAAGGCTTGAGATTCACATTGTGCAACACTCCCTTCCTATCCCCAATCATCCCCATTCTACATGGAGATTATAGGGATATCCACATCCAACACTGTGTAAAAGCTTTTATGTACTTGAGCCTGGAGATGTATATAAGGATCACGACATTGTTTCAACACTTCATCTTTTGAAGACTCTTCTTGAAGGTATACATTGAACTTTTTAATTGATGATAGTTTGTTTGGATTAGCAATTACATTGAACTTGAGATAGGCAAGTGCTACTTCTTGGACCAATAAATCATTCACCATTTCTTGTCGAGAAAATGGGTTAGTTTTGTTATTTGGTGATCAGATGGGAGTTTGTAACTTCACGGTAGGATTTCTATTAGGGGTGGGCATGGGACGGGAAGGGACGAGATGGACCCATCCCTATCCCATCTCGTTCATTCGGGATCGAGACGGGATGAGATAGACCTCATCCCGACCTCGTTCCATCTCAAACGGGATTGGGATGAGACGGGATGAGCACATACTAAGTAGTCCCCCAATAAAAAAATAACAAAAAAAGTTTTATCTCACATTACTCACACACCAATAATGTCAAATTTATATACATATAACTTACATCATAAATAATAATAGATATTAAATAAATAAATATTAATTTTTTTTTCGACGACAAATAAATATTAAATTTAATTTAGAATTAATGATTCAATTCATTTAGATTTCATATAGAATTTCATCTTACATTGATTTAATTTCAACACATCCTAAACTATAATTTAGAAGAGTATTTTGATTAAAATTAATAATAATAAATATTAAATAAATAAATTCGGGACAGGACGGGATAGGCGGGATTGAAAATTTTCAGCCCGATCCCATCCCACCCTAGATCGGGACGGGACGGGATCAGGATGAGTTTGATCAATCCCAAAAAGACCCCAAAAAATTGGGACGAGACGAGTTCGGGATCGCGGGATGGGATCCCCACCCCTAATTTCTATACGTAGGAGAAATTTATGATTATGACAGGATTAGTTGCCATCTAGGAAGCACAGACTCTGACACGGACACTGCAATAATAAAATAAAATAATATATAGTGTAAAAATGATTGTAAAAATGCATGTAAGACCTTAAGTAGAATGAATAATGGTCCAAAACCATATTAAAATAACACTCATCATCATCATCATCAAAGCCCATTCTCGAGATTTTCGGGGTCGGCTACATGGATTTTGGTTCTCCAAGCAATGCGACCTTCCCACATGCGATCTTCCCCCATGCGATCTTCACACTATAAAGGTTAAATCCAAAACATTCAAATAAGAGTCATTTACACTATGAACCCTAAAGTCAGTGGATAATTACAATTTCTCTCGTGAAATGTATATATATATATATAAAATTATAAAAAACCATTTACTACCTTGCATTTTAAACAAAGTTACATTTTCTGCCCTCGCTTTCTATAGTGCCAACTTTGCATATGTTAAATAACCAAATCACATATACATTTTCTCCCCTCAACCAACTAGATAAATTTCTACTTATAGCTTAATCCCCGATATTACTTATAATTAAAGATTGTCCTGAATTGAGATTTTTTTTTCGGTTCTTTTATCTTGTTTTCCATTCTTTCTTTCTATAAAAAAAGAATTCTTGCATAGCCTTATTCGAGTGATTTTATTGAAGAAGATATTACTTGAAACTACCAAATTAATTTGACTTAAAAAAATATATTTATGTAATTTGTCGTTGAATAATCCTATTTTGGATGTTACAATTTTGCATGTGATGGTGTTGTGAATTTTGAATCTCCATGATATAATAAAAAAATTATGTTTGTAAATAAATTCTTTTTAGAATTACACTTTCGTTGTTGAGAATAATATGTGATCTTATTGTTTTTTAGAAAGAAATAAAATAAAATAAAGAGAAAAATAAAATCTCTAATTGTGGTAATCTCTAATTATAAATAATAGGTAGGGATTAAGTTACTAGTTGGAATTATCTAGTTTGTTTAGGGGAGAAAGGTAGTTTGATTATTTAATGTGGGTAAAGTTGGTATTATAGAAAGCCAGGGCATAAAATACGCAGTTTAAAAATCATGGTAGTAAATGTAATTTTTTCTACTTTAGGGGAGAAATTGCAATTATCTACCGACTTTAGGGTTTGTGGTGTAAATGACTCTTCAAATAATTCACACAATTCAAATTTATTACTCACACGAAATCTTTCTATATTGGCATTAACGTTCATTTCATTCTTTTAATTACATAATCTACTACTCTTTCTTTTACAATTTTGGGGTACAACTTGCTTATTTTCACCCCTTTTCCAAATCTAAAACAAAAGCTTGAAATAAGAGTGTCCAATTAGTATCCAGGGAGTGTCCGACCTGGTCAAACTCCAGACACTTTTTGTGCCCGACACGTGGCCAAGGAGTGTCAATGTCCGACCCAAACACTTCAGATTTTTGCAGTGTCCGTGCTTTAGAGGTCGCCATAAAGAACAATAGTTATTATCCTCCACGTCCTAAGTGCAATGATGATGCTAATAACATTCGTCTCATTATAAAATTAAACATCATTAATATCCCAGGTCAACAAGTCAAATGTCAAATAAACAACAATATACTTTTCCTTTCACCTTTGATAAGATTCATAAATTCATTCTTCCACACGTACTGGAAGTAGGTTTTCTTTAATTATCTATAAAATGTTAGCCATTGTTCGAGCTTCTTGAAATGGATAATTGTGCTACGTATTTTTGTTGCTTTATTTACGTCTTAATTTTAATACGTACCCAAATTGTACTAACTGCGGCCTTTTACAGTCTGATCATTGGTTTGCTTTCTCTTCTTTAGGTACTGTATGGCTGGAACTATAGGGCACAAGTTGATGTCAGGCAAAGCCACTAAAGTAAATGTTGATAAAGATACTCAAATTGATGTTAGATGCCAGGTATTATGTTTTTCTTATGATTTAACATTTTTTTGGATCATGTTGTGTGTGTGTTCAAGGAAATGATGGTTGTCCCCAGTAAAATGTAGTATGGTATATGTTAGGATCCCATCCAGAGTGAAAATGCATAAGTTGGAAGTGCACTGTACTTCGCGTTGATACTTTTTGATGTATTCATGGTGGTGGTTGATCAACCAGTATTAGTTGTAGAGTGTGTAGTTAGATTATGGTACGAGACCTTTTGAGGTAAACCCCACACTATAGGGGTGGTTGACTAGGGACAACATTGGTGATAATGGATCATTTAAAAATGTTGTCAGAGCTAAGGATGGATTGTTCTTAAAGGTGAGCAACTATAACCACGGGCTAGGAAATAGGGATAACAAGGGAAGAGGTTTAAATAGGATCTCGTTGGAGTGAAGATGCACTAGGTGAGTTCACACTCTATTTAGCACTCATACAGGACTATCGTCCTTTAGGAGCTTAGAAGTCTTTGAAAATTGTATGATCCAAGGATGGATGTGATCACTCAGTAGGGCAGCACCTCAAAAGGTCTTATGTTATTTCTTGAACTTTCTTAATTAGGCTTTCCTTCTGGAAATAGGAATAGTTTCCTATTTGGACTGGATTTACTTAGTTGTTTGGGATAAGATAAATCCTTAATATAGCCTACTTTAGTATTGTTATTTCATAGCTTATTAAGCATTCTTCTTTGATAGATTGCAATTTCTGTTCTAATTAATATAGTAGCAAGGATCGAGAAAACTCTTATTTATATCTTCTTCTTTATTAGTTCCCTTATAATCTCTCTTTGTTGCATATTAGCACCAAGTTCTTTTTCTTTGAGTGGGTCGTTATAACCAAGGATGCAGGATGCTCAGACACTGATACGACACCCCGACTTCTCAATTTTTTTGAAAAACTATGACTCAACGACACGTTATACCTTTTTTCAATCAAATCATATGAAGATAAACAATTTAGCAAAGAAAGAGTTTAAATGGAAAAAGAACACAAACTATGAAGATGGAAATGAAAATAATCCACAAACAATGCATTCATCTCTTTATTACAAGTAGGAAAAAAAGTGGAAAAGAACATGAATAAAGAATTGTAAAGAAAAAGAATAAGAGATATAAAAGTGGAGAAGAAGATGACACTCTATCGCAAGAAAATAAATAAAGTAGAGTAAAGAAGTGGATGAGAGAAAAGCAAAGGAGAGAGGAATAAGTAAATATTAAGAAAGAACTATGTTTCAGAGGATTTTCATCGCCCTTTCTATCTTCTTAAATCACAATTGAAAGTTTTTCAATTCAAATGGACTACCAACCTTCAAATTAGGTGGTTATTTGATCCCACCTAAAAAAAAAAAAAGTGGTTAACGAGTGTTGACTGTGTCCTGAGTTTTGGTTGTGTTAGAGGCGTGTCCGACATGTTGACAACATTGACCATGTGTCTAACACGTGTCGAAGGCGAGTCGAGCGAGTGTCGGTGTTGGATACGTGTCGGACATGGGTACAACAAGTTTTCCGAAGAGTCTTTGCATCTTTGGTTATAACTATAGGGTATTTCACTGGGTTGCACATATTTGTTAGGGACTCACATGAGTTGTGTGTATGTAGACACTAATCGAGACACGGACACGGCTCAGTGTAAATTTTCTTAGTTCATTTATATATATATATATATATATATATATTGGAAAACAAGTTTTCTTTATGTCTTTTGCTAGATCTGGAATATGATGGAAGAAGTGGAGGAAAACATGTGAGAAAAAGCAAAGAAGATGCAAACCTTTAGATAGCTTCCAATGAGGTTTTGTAACGGAGGAGAAGTGAGAAAAGAAGTGGAGAAGATGAAGAGCATTCTTTTTGAGGTTTTGTAACTAAGGAAATGAGTTCTTCTTGGACTGCATCCACAACATCTCTCATCAGTTCCTTGAGCCCCATTTTTTAGAGTGTTCGCGAGGTTCAAAGTCTAAAGCCCATAAGCTAGGAAAAACCTTTTTCAAGAATTGGAGAGAGTAGCTCAAGAACAGGTGTTTCTTCAACAACACCCAGACCGCCTTCCCTTTTGGACTATCGTGTTGGATATGGCAATGTTGACAATTATGTCCATGTTGCCTACACCCAAAACACTTGAGAGAAGAGCCAAATAGAGGGCGAGGAACATAGTTACTGGTCTGAAGAACAAGTTTAGGTGTCTCATTATCTATGTTAGCCTACAACTTGATTTTTGACTCTGTTCATTTCACCATATTTTCAGCTGCAAGTAGTGTATCAAATTCCTCCATAGCTAAATTTGTCGTTGTCTTTAGTGGCTTGGATCTCATGTTGAGTACTCAAAATTCAGCTGAATATTCCTGCATTATGCTACCTTTTTATGTATCTGAAGTTCTAGGTGAGATGTTCTGCCCCTTCTATGCCCTCTAACACGTGGCGCCGCATAAGCATCTCTCTGGCTGTCTCAACCAAGGTGTTGGATTGGGGTTTTGTTCCTCCAACCGCTGATTAACTTATTAATTCTTTCTAATGTTCTCAAACAAGTATTATGTGGACATGGATGGGGGAGCTTTCTCATCAAATAATGCAGGTAATCCTTCAATTGTGAGCATGGTGTGGATGATGGTTGATAGTCTGCTGAGGGCGTTGGTTGTATTGTGGTTGGAAATTTGGAAAAACTACCAAATACTGATAAAAAATGGGTTGATTGGTGGTGGGTTGGTTGTAAGGTGTTAATAAGTCAAAGTTGGTTAAAAGGTATGGGGATGCATGTCGAGTGAGATTTTCTTGCCTCATATGGTAAAGGTGAGGTGGTGGGAAGTTAGGGTTTTCGACAAGTGGAGGAGGTCGAGGAGGGTGAATGACGGGGCAGAAGGTGAGTGGGTTTCTATCATCGTCCAAAAGGGTGATAGGGGGGCTTGCCTTTTGCCACCACGGCCTTGGCGACACTGGTGGGTGCCACTGGTACTATGGCTGCTCGTGGGTGTGGCTGCTTTTTCCATACAGAGATTTGGTGGTGGTTTTAAGTTTGACTCCATATTTGCATCTAGTGTATAGTAATCTTTTTTCATATTCTCTCTCACGTCTCTTCAACTGCCTATTTCTTCTTCTCCCACTCTTCTACATAGAGTCTCCATTTTTTTTTCTTTTTTTTCTAGCCAACCTATCTCTCTCCCATGCTTTTTTTCTGCAACAAGTTTGTTCATCTTTGTTTCAAGTATTTGCTTATCTGATTCAACCATTTCTTCAATTTTTACTTTTAAAACCTTTTCTGATATTGTTTCAACAATCATATAATCGATCCACCCATATTCGCTCCGGATAATGAATTCTAAAGAATTAAACAACTAATCTAACAAAAGGGAAATTGTTGGAAATAAAATAAAACACTAAATAAAAGTAAAACATGAATCTCTCACACTAAATAAAACTAAAACATGAATCTCTCAAAAGATTTTAATTTCTATCAATAGCAAACTACATTGAATGGCCTTTAGGCCTTATTTAAGTCAATCCTAGCTTCCAATTAAAGAAAAACCTAATTTCTTATTAAGCTATAATTCCCAAGTTACTACTATGGCCATGTATGCCTGATCGAACAATTAAACAAATAAATAAGTAAAATAATTAATTTCAGTGGTTATTTAATTCCTAATTTCCATCAAACACAGTTATTTGTTACGATCCCACGATGATCACACTTCGCGTTCCTAATTTCCATCAAACAGTTATTTGTTACGATCCCGCGATGATCACACATCACGTCATTCTTATCATTAAGCATAGGTTGCCTAGTGGGGTCCCATTGTGGATCATTTGTCGGTTTCACACGTTCGTGGAAGAAGACATACCTCAAGCTCAATGTTAGAAATTTCATGTGCAAAATGAAAAAGGAAAAGGGTGGGTGGGAGTTTAGAGTTATTGATGAAGAAATGAAGGACAAGCAATGGAGAAAATTTTGATGGAGAAGAACAAAAAGCTTGAGAAATTTACCTAAACCGAACTAAAATCCCAAATTGAAGGGCAAAATCGAAAAGTAAAACCCAAATCAAAGCTTTAATAAGCTTCATTCAAAGAAGAAGACTACCTTCCATGGCTAGTTAACTTGAATTGACTTCAATACCAGGTCGATAGGGCTGGCTGGCTACAAAAACCATGTCGATGTGGGTTCTATTGTGATTTGGAAGGTTTGAGAGTTGTCTCTAGGTCTTTTATGCCCTTTGTTTAGTTTGTTTAGTGTGTGTTTAATTAGTCATAATGTATCAGGCAACGGACTTTGACTATTAAGTAATTTAAAAAAACATGTGACTTTTTTCGCATGCTAAAACTGTGGTTGAAGGTAGTCTCACATGTCTTATCTGAGCACCTGCCTTTGATTGCAACATTTGGGTTGTTGCATTAGCAAGGCTAGGCGATGGAAAGAATCTTGAGGCGCCTAGTGTGCCAAGGCGATGCCTGCTACATGGATAGTGGGTTACAGTAATCTAGAACATGGAATCCTTCAAGGGGCATGCACAATGTTCCTAGCAAGGCACACTTCGAGATTTTTGCTTCATGCAATGAGGATAGCTTTTGGCTACAACATTTGGGCTGTTGCCTTGGAAAGGCTAGGGAATCTGAAGGCGACTGGTGCACCTAGGTCACACCCTACTTTACATAGATAGTGGGTTACAATAATCTGGAATATGGGACCCTTCAAGCGGTGTGCACAATGTTCCAAGAAATGCGCACTTGAAGATTTTTGCTTCATGCAATGATGGTAGACTCAACTATCTATGTATCTGGGCAAGTTTAGTAAATCATTGTGACCGATCTTCTTGAGGTTTGTTCAATATTCAGAGTTAACAAATCAAGTAGTAATGAATCAAAGACAAGGTACCACAAGTCTAGGATTCGAACCTTGTCAAAGGCATTTAGTGGTTTTTGGGTCCAATAAAACCATGTTTGCCCTTCAAAAGAAAATTAAAAAATAGACAATCACATTGTAGCATGCATACACAATCAATCTCCACGGTTGATGCAGATCCAATCTTCAAAGAGAACTCCCCAGAATTCTTATGAAGGCAAAACCTAATTTATAATTGACCAAACTAAAATTGTTACAATAATGCCTGATTATTATACACCTAAAATGCAATGGAAAGAGATCGAGCCTCGAATCCTTTCATTCCATTTAGGGCTCGAGTGCAAATGGAATGAGCTCCTTTCATATGTCGAGTTAAGAAAATAAAAAAAATACCAAAGGGACAATTCTTACATTTCAAATTGTAAAACGTACGTCTTAAAACGTGAAACGTAGGTTCCAAAATGTAAAACGTAAGCTTTTATGTCACCCTAAGTTTTGACATGCTTTTCTTTGATGCAAGACGAACCTCGACTTGTAAGTTTCACGAGTTTTTTGAAACCATGCTAAAAAATGCCTCAATTTTATTATTTTTTGGGATTGGCGCACTTGTTTCTTGATGGATGAATTATGTTTATTGCTGAAAAGTACAATGTTCAATGTTCTTTGCTGCAGATTCATCAGCTGTCGTTTAGTCCTCATACCGATGCCAAAGGGATAATGGATCTAGTCAAATTTCTGTCTCCAAAGCATGTAATACTTGTCCATGGTGAGAAACCAAAGATGGCCTCTCTTAAAGAGAAAATACAATCTGAATTGGGGATTCAGTGTTATTATCCAGCGAACAACGAAACTGTTCACATACCCTCTACTCAATCTCTGAAAATGGATGCTACAGACACATTTATTCAGAAAGGCATGCACCCAAATTTAGGGTGCTTGAGAAGCGACTTCAAGGATCACAATAATTTGGGTCCTAGTTGTAATGATACTTTAACAACGATGCACATAGAAGAGAAAAGGGCTTCTGAAGGGATCTTGGTCATGGACAAAACAAAAAGAGCGAAGGCTGTGCATCAGGAAGAACTTTTACCAATGTTGGGAGTCGAACAACACATGGTTCAGTTTTCTTATTGCTGTCCTGTACATCTAGTTTGTCTGGAACATATGAAACCACATCAATCAAGTGCCAAAGTATCAGATTCCTCTTCTTCAGCAACAGGTGCTTTAAGCGGCCCTTTGCCCTCTGCAGACAATGGGTCGTCCATTTCTAATAATTGTTCTTGGCTTCAGCAGCTATTAGTGAAACTCTCAAATGAACTTGATGGAGAAAACATTGAAGAGCTCTCGGACCATCTACAGTTAGGATCCGTTAATTTATCAATATGCTTGAACTCAAACTGCCCTTACAAAATCGAGGAATCTGTCAGGGGCAAATCTGTGGTCTTTTTTTGCTGTCGTTGGTCATTGATCGACAAAAAATTGGCATGGAGAGTAATCTCAATTTTGAAAGAATGGAATATACAGGTATAATTTGAGACCTCGAGTTTGTGTAATTACATGGTAGACAAGGTCAAGTTTGAATATACAGATCTTCATTGATCAGTATATGACAAGGTCAAGTTTGAGCTTTAACTTAATGTTCGTTGATCTTCATTTTTTGGATATGAAACTTGATTTTGCTCATCTTCATTTTTGGATATGAAACTTGGTTGCTGATACAAGTGTTTGAAGTAGTAGCGTTTGCAAGTATCATGTCCGTAGGTATTTCTGATATTGTTGCTCGACTACCTGATGGACAAAAGTTTTTACAGAGTTGAATTTGGCAAACAGGAATTTACTTGTTTACCCTTTGTGTATGCGTTTTATCTATTATCTATTATCAAATGCATGTACCAGGATTTAAGGAGGTTTCATAGGTGCTGGAGTGTCCCTGAACTGACCTCTGCAAGTTGCGAGTGCTATGGACTAGTGTTGCTAATTAGCAAATTATGAAGTTATTGAATGCTTGTTTATTCGATTTGAAAGAGCATCTCCTGGGATTCAGACTTGTATACCAAGGCATGTGGGATGTCTTTGGACCTCAAGAGAGTCTCTCAGAATAATGTTTCAATAGTATAACTACGATTTATATGGGGATCATAAAACTGCCACTGAACATGAGAGGCACTCGTGATGAACTGATTTGACATCATAGAGCAGGTAGGCCTTACAGAAGAAATTCCATTTTCTTCATTTTTTTCCGTATTTATTTTTATAGTTATTTTATTTTGGATAGGCAGAATTGAGATGTAATTCACATCGGCTACAAAAGTTTTGCATAATTACATATTAAGTGTGAAATTAGGTCTTGACTGTTTGTTTAATAAGCATATTAAGTTTTGCTCAGCATTTATTAAAAAAAATAGTACTTGACGATACACCAAAATGGTATGTCTTCTACATCGTACACGTGTCACGATAATCTCGAGAAATATTAGAAACAAGCGTAATCTCAACACTGATCCGGCCTAAGTGACTCCAAGCCTGCACAATGCAATCCACCAGAAGGACTCGGAATCATTATAGCTTGTTAAGCCCAAACGTTTCATAGCTATTCTAAATACTCATAAGCCCTGCAAAGGCAAGTATCTCGAGGATCAGCTTCGTACGGGCAAGACAACAACACTTTGCTTTCAAGTGGGAAACAAATATCAGAGTATATTTCACACATGGAGAATTTCATCCATGGATTACTCTTGGAACGAGAACTATCTCCTGTGTATCTAGGAGCACAATGCTGACAGGGAAACTCCCTTTCACAGCACAACTCCTAATTAGATAAGGATATTCACGAAGATCTTTTTCCTTAAACCACGACATCGATGGCCTGATCGAACTAAGACTCTAGCACTATAAATAAGACATGAGGTTGGGAAGCTAAGGTACGCTATAAATTTATTGTTTACAATATTATGTCTTTCTCATATCCCTGTCTAACTTTAGTATCGGAGTGTCATCGGCCACCACAACAGTGGTTTGTGACTCACGTGCATTTCTTGTGCAGGTCAGTAGGTTTGCAGGTCAAGGTCAAAGCAAGGAACGAAAATCGACTACATCAGGCGATGTCTGTGGGGATCGACAAAGTTCATAACCTTTCACTAGCATCATCTTTCTTCAGAATACAAAGAAATGGTGACCACTAGATCACACAACAATTGAGAACAAGGGGACACGTCAAACGCTCAGATTGCGCTATACCATCACTCTCAGCGGTGCGGTGATACACGGGCCGTAGACTCACATCCCCGCGCTTGCAACAGTAACGATGGACCCCAGGATAGATTTGTTGTCGTCTCAAATACAGCAAATTGCTAAAGCAGTGAAAGCTCTCATATGGCAGAACCCCCTCACCCGCTAATGGAGATCAGGAGCAACACAGGCCTTCATCTTCGGCAACAAAGAACAAGCATAGGAGAGTCAAGCCCCTCATAGTTCTCATTGGACTATAGGAGGCGGCGCAACTAACATGGAACTAACTTTTAGGGAAGACAGACTCGCCTCGCAGAACCCCTTTCGCAGAGGGGCACACGACCCAGACGTGCTATATCGTCTCTCTGTTCCATAGTTCGTGGATCGTATCATGAATGAGGCTCTTCCAAATAAGTTTACGCCTCCAAAGCTCGACTTCTATAACGGGACCATCGACCCATTCGATCACCTACGCCATTACCAACATGTAATGGCACTCAAAGAAAGATCCGAGTCGGTGATGTGCAGAACTTTCCCTACCAGCCTAAAGAAGTCAATACTAACATGGTTCCACAGCCTCCCGCCAAAGTCGATTGACTCATTCAAGATGCTGGCGAAGGAGTTGCTGATGCGCTTTGTCGGAAGTCAGCGTCTCCGAAAAGGCCCATACTACATATTCTTTCTGAAGCAGAGATCCAATGAGACACTCAGAGAGTATGTCACACGCTTCAACGACGAGCCGACGCTCATTGACGGCTGTAGCGACGACACAGTAGTGATAGCTTTTACTGCGGGCCTAAAAGAGGGAAAACTTTATGACTTCCTCACATTGGAACCCCTTTTGGATATGACAGAACTCCTTAAGGGCGCTCAGAGGTACATCACCCTAGAAGAGATGAGAACTGTGAAGAGGGAAACAAAAGTTGAGAATAAGCCCTCTACTCCTAAGGACGGGAAAGAGGGAAGAAGGCGAGAGGATGAAGAAAAAAACAAGCGAAAGCGCAACGACAACAAGTCATACCCTGGCCGGGCCATGCCAGAGAAAGCTTCCAACTATGTTAGATCTAGATCCATGACCCCCTCAATTCTAGCCTATCGAACGTCCTTAATTCCATGAAAAACTGGAAAGATCTAAAGTGATCCCCAAAACAGCGCGGAGACCCTTCCAAACTTGACAGTTGACAACAACAAATATTGTTCATACCACAAGGAGGGTAGCCATGATACCAACGAATGCAAGAGTCTAAGGTACGAGATCGAGTATTGGATTCGCAAGGGTAAGCTAAACGAATTCCCGAGTTCTGAGAAGCAACCAGAACGGACCAGAGACAGGGGAAAGGCAGTCAAGGAGATTGAGAAGGAGACTCCGAGCATAATCTATGTCCTTTATGGAGTCGGATCGGATGAAGACTAGTCAAACAGATCCCACAAGCGAATTCTAATGGAGATGTGGACATAGCCCGCAGATGAGGACAAACGTGTGTACTACTCGAAGGTATAAAACCCCATCCCCACCTTAACTTTTACGGACAAGGACCTCGAAAATGTTCGTGCGTTGTACAATGTCGCTCTCGTCATATCGATCTCCATTGCAAGGTGGGAAGTGAAGAGGGCCCTTGTGGATACAGGAAGCTCCCTCAACGTCCCGTTCTACAACGCGTTATGCAATATGAACCTCAAGGAGAAGAACCTGACATCCTCAGACTACCCGCTGATTAGATTCAGTGGTGAAAAATGCTTATCGATCGGGAAAATAAGGTTAGCAGTAGTGGCAGGAGAGCCACAACTGAGAAAGGTGATGTTTTTGGACTTCATAGTAGTGGACGCACCATCTACCTACAACCTTATCCTGGGAAGACCATGACTCCACCAGATGAAAATAGTAGTCTCCACCCTTCACCAGTACGTTAAGTACACCGCTAACCACTCGGAAGGAACAATACATGGGAACAACCCAACGGCACGAGGCTACCATTATGTTGCACTGAAGCAGATAGAATGTTCCCAGATTCAACTAGAGCCCACAACACAATCTGAATTGAAGCCCACAGCGCAATCTGAACTGAAGCCAGACCCAGTGACTGTGGGCGAATCACTCCACTTACATGGAAATGAGATCCCAACAGCGGGGGCTCAACTCAGAAACGAGGGACAATCAAGCAGTACATGAGCAACTCGTTCTTCAACCCAGCAAAGTGGAGAGGTCAATGCAGATGGGAGTACGACCTCTCGACAAACAGTTGGCGCGAAAATAAACTCCCACGCAAGGTTTACTCTTCAGTAACCTCAGTGACATCAGTGAAGTGCGACAGTTCGATGAAGATATCAACGATCCAACAAGGGCCATGCGAATTCACTTCAGGGCCGGATCGACCTCTATTCTCCAACAGTTAGTCTATTTCAGTTGTTTATTTTCCTTTCCATATTCAATGAAGAGTTTTAGTTTTCAGAAGCTTATGTGATTTGCAATCATTTAAGAAATAAAAAGAATTACGCAAACACACTCTATTGATTACTAGAAAGATGTAACAACGAGCACCCGGAGGCTGATACAAAAGACTACATACTACAAGCGTCTGAATCCGATGAGACATAATGTAAATACTCGCTTAAACAGTCCGACTCCAGAAGCGACAACTAAGGTACTCAAAGTAGGCTCCGCAAACTCTCTGATGAACGTTATCCGTGAGCGACAGCAGGACGAAGGATTGGCATGAGCAATAGTAGTTTAAAATAGTGTGTCCATATCAATTCCTTTATGGACACAACCCTCAAATATGGTATGAGGTGGTACAAAATCATCAATCGGGACCCCGCGAATCACCGACCAAAGCTACGGCCAACCCACACGCTCGATCCGCTCAACCAGACAAACTTGGGACAAGTATCAGGTTGAAACAGATCGAGTGCACTCTCCCGCTGAAGGGACGAGAGGGGCATCCAGAAGTCAATGGCTCGCTCCAACAGACCATGTCCAACTCCACCCCAACTCGAGATCCCGAATTCCAGCGCAACGTGGGGCGACGGGGTTAATCGAGAAGTGATGGAGGTACCAGCACATAAACGACATACTCATCCTTTGGGAGGGAGTCCGTACTTCTTCGGAATATGAGAAAAAATTACAAAATCTCAGCAAACCAACTGGGTGCTCACCCAGAATAGGTGACCACACATAACAACAAGTCTTATCACGACTCATAGGCGCAAATGTCAGAACATTCGAAGACTCCAAGGTAGGAGATCTCCCTTCAGCCTTTGGAAAACACAAAACATGTTCTTCAAGTACGAGCATTACAGGGGGTACGCTCTGCAGAAGATAATGCCTACAACAATGAAAAAACACTATAATATAGACATAGTGGTTCACCAAACGGGCGTTTTAGCATTAATTGTTAGCATTGAATACCGCATGGGAAACGAGGAGACGACGGTTCTCAAGGAAACTGCACAGGACCACGTTCGTCCAATCAACAAGGCTGCACACAACCCCATTAATTGCGAGGGGAGTAACCGATACTCAACCGTCTCGCGATTTACGCTGTACGCGTGTTACCATGCAATCTACGTTGTGCACGTAGCGTATTGATCATACGATAAACCCTAGCTCTCACTCTACGGACCCATGGGCTCGACCCACTATTCAAGAAATATTCTACCACGTGCCTGACACGAGCATTAGAAACCCTAGTCATTTTTGACACACGGATCACACCTGCATATCACCAGCTGATTTAAGGTGCTCTTATCTCTTCAAAACTTGTCTGCACGATCCACTCCGCCCCCGGATGCAGGCTCGCACGCCAACAACAGGCGGAGCCGCCACCTTGCTGGGCAAGCTTAGTCAGCTTTGGTTGACGACGACTTTCAGTTCATCCCGACACCTAGTCCGCCCAGTGCGGATGTCGATGGTTTAGGAAGTAGGAGTCCAATCTGCGCTTGGTGATGACGACTCGCCAGGGACTGTTGCCCCCTTCGTAGACAACGGTCGCCGAACCTGATTAGGTAAGCCTAGCTAGTGACAACAAGCAACGACAACTTCTGATCAAAGCCCAGACCTGTAGCCCCCACTGCGCGGGTGTAGATGGTTTGGAAGGTGGGAGCCTAGTTAGTTCCGACTGATGTCGACGGTTTGCCACAGGATCACTGCTATTCTACAGATTATAGTCGCCATATTACCAACCCCATATTTGTAGCCCGTACTGCGCGGATGTAGATGGTTTGGAAGGTGGGAGCCTCATCAGCTCCGATTGATGTCGATGGTTCGCTACGGGACCATTGCTATTCTACAGACTATGGTCATTGAATTACCAACCCCAGACTTGTAGCCCCTATTGCGCAAGTGTAGATGTTTGGAAGGTGGGAACGTAGTTAGTCCCGAATTGATTCCGACTGCTTGCCACCGGACTACTGTTATTCTTCAAAACATGGTCGCCGAAAACCCCCAAATTTGTAGGTTGATGCGCACGGGTGTAGATGATTTGGAAGGTGAGAGCCTAGTCAGTCTCGAGCTGATTTTATGGCTTGCCACGGGCCACTACTCTTCTACAGACCATGGTCGCCGAATCCCTTCGCCCCAAACTTGTAGCCTGCTCCACACGGGTGTAGATGGTTTGGAAGGTGGGAGCCTAGTCAGTCTTGAACTGATGTCGACGGCTTGCCACGGGATCATCATTATTCAACAGACCATGATCGTTGAATTCTCACATTCTAAACATGTAATCAACTCGCACTTATGTTGATGGTTCAGAAGGTAGGAGCCTAATCAGCCCCGATTGATGTCAACGACTCGCCACACGACCACCGCTCCCTTGCAAAATAGCGATCAACGGAAGAAATCACAGCTCAGGTAGCATTTATACGCTCACATAGGCTGACATTCCATTATCAACAAAGGCCACCCGCTGACATGCAGACGAATGCTACATGGAGTGTCAACTCGAGCTCACAGAACTTGACTCGGGACAAACGCTATAGCTCTGAAACAACGCATGTGCTTGACTACAACTGTTCACTCATGCCAGCAACCACAACCGACAGTCGGATACGCTAATTAAGTCCCCAGTGACTTACCTTAAGGATGAGCTATAGCCTGGGAAGTATAGCCCATTGCTAAACTATCCGATTGAACACCAACTATTGGATGTAACTGAACGATAACGACTCTAAGACCTCACGAAAGAACAGGTCAAAGTCGTCTGCAACATAAGTGGTCAAACTCTCAGCAGCAGACAGACAAACCATTTGGCTTCCTTCTGGCCCAACCAGATCGATCTCCAATGAAAACGACAAGACAATAAAAAGTGCGAGACAGGGAGACTGAACAAAATACGGGCATAAAGTGTACTCAAAATAAACCTGTTTTCATTAAGACTTGGAATAAAAGGAGTACAAATACACAAAGTCTTTTCCTTTCTAGGTGAGGGTACAAAAATTGGATAACTGAGCTCAACGATGGAGGAGGAGTAGCTACATTCGTGCGCGCCTCAATCTGAGCGTCATGATCCGGACCGCCCTCTTCTTTTGACAATACGGAGATCACTGCTAGGGCTGCTTATGATATCTTCTTATAATACTCGAGGTCCCATTCCAGATGCTCCTCTTTCATTAGCGCCAGCAACTCTAATCTCCCATGCAAGATTCAGCGGAATTCACATTGGCCTTGCGCATTGAGAAGCTCTTCCTCACGTGCCCTCGCTTCAACAAGGTCACGCTCCAATAGCTCCAGCTTTTTTGTCAGTGCATCAACCTGAGATTGCTCCGTAGCCAAACTAATCTTAACAACACTGAGCTCATGTTTCTCCAGTTGAAGCTGCTCTCAAGCCTTCCTCGCTACTCGAGCATTGAATTCCTCGTCGGTTTCTAATTGTTGCCTTTGGGCGGCCTAGTCAATCACCTTCATGGCTTTTTCCTTAGCGAAAGACCGCAACTCAGAATGCGCCTTAGCCGCAGCTCCCTCCGCAGTCGCTAGATCAGAGTGGATCATATCCAACTCTCGCTTGAATTTGTCCCTTGCGGACATCGCCGCTGCCAAATCAGACTCAAGGGCCTCCAGACAAACCCTTTGAGTCTCAGCAACAACAACTGATTGTTTTATCCTCCCTTCCTCAATCTGCTTCCTCAGCAGCTCAATCTCAAAAAGCGCACCTGAATACGACTTCTGCATAGTTGAGGAGACACGCTCCATGGTGTATACCCTCTCATGAGCTGCCTCAACCTCCGTCCCAGCAACGACCACTTGGCTCAAATGAGTCCCCAACATAATGTGCTTTAAACCTTTATCCATATGCCCTTCTAGCGTATCCACCTCAGATTTTGGAGCGTGGTCCATCAGCCAAATATGATGCATGCTTATGTGCTTATTTGAAGCATAGTCCACGTCAACCTCCTGGTTCCAAGCATGGTTGTTCATCTTCTTTACATCCGGAGCAAACAAATTTATCCGTGCATTCGGATGAAGCTTTTCCGGACGTGGAATTACACTGGCACCACCCTTTGTAGTCGTCGCTACACCCAGGTCTTCATCTGCAGCTTTCCCTTTGTCATAGTGGCTGACCCTTTATTGCAAAACGGCCCAGCGAAATTCGAAGGAAGAGAGGGAAGCGAGTTGTCCAACTGATCCTCTATCACCCTGATATGCAGCCTGGAACGAAATGGGGAATAATGCAGACTACATGAATGATGGCCCACTTCACCGCGGTCACTATCAGTTGATCTTTCAGTGGAACGATTAGACTCTGGAACCTCGGGTGAATCTTCGTCAGAAACCTCCAACAGACCGGCCCTGGAGTGGTCAGCACCAGTAGAAGCCGCCACAGTGGCCAACATCAGCTTCTCACTCAAAACTTCAACTTGCTCGGTACTCAGATTCGACACACCTTCAACCCTTGCTAATCGAAGATGGTCCCTCTCTCAGCCAAATATTTCAGCATCCGCTCTGGCAGGTTGACTAGGTTCACGCTCCACCCTCCCTAGAGCAAACCGTTTGGAAGTTGATTAAGTCCTAGCGCAGGACTTCTTCGAGCTCACAAAAGAGGCGAGCATCTCAGAAAGTCCTTTCATGTCAGACGAAACAGTAGCCTTAACTTCGACGACCTTCCTCTTTCTGGAAGGGGCTCCACCTTTAGACTTAGCCTTCAACGGCCGCATGCCAGTTGACCCACAAACCACTGCGGCTGAAGTTAGTAGGACATATGACTTCCTCCACACTCATCTTCGGCAGGTCACAAAATGTTTTCATAGTGTTTTGCTCCTCTGGGGAAAGAGGATTAGTAGGTAACCTCCCTACAAAGAAACAAGTGCAATAATCAGCGTACAATCATCGCAACGAATTCAAAAGATGAAGCTATACTTACGAAGTGGCCTGAACTCCCGCTCAAGCGGACGACCCTTGAACTTAAAGTACTTCGAATCCGAAGGAGCCAAAAAGCAGAATTTCTGCCAAGACTTGAAGTCATCTGGCAACTTCCCGAAGTAGGCCAACAACGTCATCTTGCAAACGGTGTGATCATTCAGTCAATGAGAAGTCAACAGCTAAATCACCCGTAGAGTCACGTGGACACCAACATCATTCGCTCTGATCAAAATAAGAAGGATAATCCTGTACCCATTGGGTACAACCTTAACAGGAGGGATTTCGAAGAAATCCAAGAAGCCCCAAATCTCATCAAGAACAGGAAAACAAACTCCAGCCTGAACTATTCCGTGATGCAAACAAATAAACCCTTCTGGAGGGAGCATTGGCTTCTGGTCATCTTGCCGAGCATATAATGGCTTTTTTTTTATAATCCGTTAACCCCTCCCACCCCAGATGCCGCCGACTTGATTTGACCCTGTGACCTAGTGATACCATCCGCCACTGCTCAACCACTGAGCCATCACACCTTTGGCGAGCATATAATGGTTGGTCTTAAAAAATCCCAAACGTCATTCAAATTTCACCAAGGCCCGACTCAGAAAGCGACTTATCTTCAAAAAAACTCGAGGCCCTAGCCAAAGTTTCATCGTCAAGATGGTCTTGGTGAGCCATGACAAAGATGAACACGCTTTCAATCAAAAGATGAATAGAGTGGAATCTCTAAAAGCAAGAAATTGGAAGAGTCAATCTCCGCAGAAAGGAAGATCTAAATAGGGATTGGTTTCTCACTTCTTCTCCACTGAACCGTCGCACACTTAATTAATGAAGCGCGCGATACAAGCAAACGATTCAGACTCGATCATCATGAGCGGCGTATCTTTTGAAGAAGTGACTTAGTGGACTGACGCGATGGCCCACTAACTCGGGGGGGGGGGGGGGGAGTAGTTGATCATCATGAACGGTGGTCCCTCTTCTAGACCGTACATGTGTCACGATGATTTCGAGAAATATTAGGCTTAAGTGTCAGCCCGACACTGATCCGACCCATGCGGTTCCAAGCCCGCACGATGCAGTCCACCAAACAGACCCGAAATCATTATAGCCTGCTAGACCCATGCGTCTCACACTTATCCTCAATACTCATAAGCCTTGCTAATGCAAGTATATCGAGGATCAGCTTCGAACGGGCAAGACAACAACACTTTGCTTCCAACTAGAAAGAAAATATTAGAGTATATGTCATACATGAAGATTTCTATCTGTGGATTACTATCGAAACATGAACTATCTCTCGCGTATCTAGGAGCACAAGGCTAACATGGAAACTCCCCTTCACAGCACAACTCCTAATTAGAAAAGGATCTCTACGGATATCTTCTTTCCTAAATTACGCCATCGATGGACTGATCGAACCAAGACTCCAACACTATAAATAAGACATGAGGTTGGTAAGCTAAGGTACGCTACAAATTTCCTGTTTACAACATTACACCTTTCTCAGATCCCTGCCTGACTTTAGCATCGGAGTGCCATCGGCCACCACAGTGGTGGTCTGTGGCTCACGAGCATCCCTTGTGCAGATCAGCAGGTTTGCAGGTCAAAGTCAAAGTAGGGAGATAAAATCGATTGCATCAATACCCATAATGAAAAACCAAGGTATATTTAGGTCATTTATAAAAGGCGAGACTTGTATAAACGTCTTTGAACAACAATTAAGACCAATTTCATATCCAATATGTAATTATGTAAAAACATTTATGTGTTGATTACGCCTAGATTATGTGTACCCAAAATGTAAATAACTTTTTTTTTTATTTTGTTATATCCACTTTGGTAAGAAATCTTAATTGCATCACATTTAACTCGATCCATTAGTCCTAATAATCCCCAGTTGGAAGAAAGTCCTCAAGTTTAGCCAATTTCTTATGATGAGCAGGGGGACAGTAAAGGCACATTCTCAAATCTCTTATTGACAATATGAGATATAGGTGACGTTTGTTTTTTTAAGTGCTTATTGGGAACTATTTAACAATTTTGCCCCACTGAGGAGACACATAAAGGAATGGAGAGATGGTGGGTTGGAAACCTGACATTATACGATGGTGATCAATTTTTCAAACCTTTTAAAACTACATGCTACATAATGAAAACTTGAAAATATATATGAGAGGGAGAGTGGGAGTGATGAAGAGAAGTTTGGAAAATATAGAGAAATAAAACAAAGATGAAGGAAAGAAACGATATAAGTTTCTTACCGTTGAAGAGTCTTTTTGAAAATAGGTAGAATGACAATGCTTGGTAAAGAGAATGAAGGTGTGCCGTCAAAATTTAGCTCTACTTATTTTTAAGAAGATGGGGGTAACAATAGTCATTACAAAATTATATTAAGGTTACTATTGGAATAATGTTTGAGTTAGCACTCGGTGCTAAGTGATCAGCACCTCCCTGTTGCATACTCTAATCAGAAGTTCAGAACTAAAAAAACACTCTAAACAAGGTGTCCCACTTCTTTTTAAGACTTCCAACTCTATTCAGAAGATAAAACAAACACCCTCTGTTCTCACTTTTTAGCGGCCTTGCTTTGGGTAGTCCCCTATCTTTTATGCTTCAATTCAATTTACCAATAATAACACAGCAATGGCCACTCAAGGTACAAACAACCATATTGTGAAAGATATAGAAATGACTCACAAAACCCATACTTTTTTCATTCACAAGTGATAAAAAATGAGACTAGTCTATCCATATACTCCCCAAATCCATCCAGAAAAGTAAGTCTAAGCCTAGATTAAGCATCAGCAGTAGTACTATAACAGATCATGAAGAGGAATATGAGTTTGCAACAGTCGAAGCTGCTGCATGGGCTTGCTATCAACGTGGCTCTAGATCCCAAGGTAAACCATTGCCCGTGAGAGAATTTATAGACATCACGACGTTGCAGCATCGGAGACAATCCCCTAGGATTTCTTGATTCAAGTTAGAAGCTATGAAATGGAACTAGTCCAATGTAGCATGTTTCTTTCTTCTTTAATCCAACCACAAGAGTCACTGCTAGATCCATATGAAATTGAGAGAATTTCACAGCAGCTAGATTGGTTATTACTAGAATCTGACAATGCCCAGACATCTTTATCAACATTATCATCATCACCAACATTAGAGAGTGTTGGCAAGAAGAGGACGAAGAAAAAAAATAAAGGTGGAAGTTTTGCGTTGCATTATGTCGGTTAACGAAAGACGTGGTCGAAGTCGAACCAATTAGGATGAGGAGGAGGAAGAGGGCAACTCTTCCTCCTCCTGCCTCTGCCAACCACAGGTAGCCCGTGCCAACAAAAGCAAAGAATTGAATTACCCAATTACACTCTAATTGAATTGTAGTTTGGTTGTACTAATATTTATGATGATTTACCAAATCTGTAATATTGCTCTATTTTGTAGTCACTCAAATTTAGGATTTCTTACAAATCCTAATTGGATTTTTATAGTCTCCAACTCTAATATAAATGGGAAGTCTCACTAGTTTTTGGCGCCTTAGAAAATTAATATCACAAACAGTTGAATTATATTATTATTACATGGTTAATGGAAACTCTAATTGAAGCACCTCACACTAAATTACATACATCGTTGTTAGACATTATATAATTCAAACAATTAAGACTCCAAACTAAATGTTACTTTAGAATTATGTAAATAAATAAATAATGTTTAGTTAGTTTTCAATAAAAAAAAATGTTCCATAGGGGAAGTGAGAATATTGAGTTCCTACTTCAGTGAAAAAAAGGCTTAAATGGAACAAAATTCCCACGCAATCTTTGAGGTATAGGGTTGCAATCTGGGTGGGTTCAGCACATCCAAAATTGACTCATAGGCTCGGGACTTTTGGCGGAATGGAACCGCTGACAGCAAAGCCAAACACCTTTGCACATGGGATCGAAACGATCTCCGTTGTCACTTGGGCGGGCTGAACATTTCCCTCTGCCAGGAATAAGAATCTTTCCTTAATGGCGAAAAACATCTGGCAAGCCATTTCTCGGCCAACAAATCCTTGTACCTTGCAGCTCAAAGTTATGTACTTCAGGAATATAAGCATTTTTCAATTATCCAAATCCCCCAGCAGTACTGCTCCTTTCGCCTGAAGAGGGAACCTCGTTGCCCTTTGCAAGATCAAACAACAACTGCCCTGGCAAATTAGGTCACGGAATGAGGTCCACATGTGGCATGATTATTGGGTCAGGTCTTTTATTGGCAGATTTGTCAAACACAACAAATTCCTTCTACCTCCATTTGTCGAGTTCCTGAGCTCTGGGTTTAATCTACTGGGGATCAATTACAATGGAATTCTACTCTTGTCCAATCTTTGTTCCCTCAACCTGTTCACAAAGATATCCTAGATATTGTCATTAGACCCTCAAGTTCTTCTGACACTCTCATTTGGAAATTTGACAAAAAATGTCTTTTCTCGGTCAAAAGCGCAACAAAAGGGTTTGTCATGGGAGCATTTGAACCTTCCACCTCGTATAGGAATCCGACAATCCCATCACTCCATACCAAAATTGCCCGGGAGCTTTGGCGTAATTAAAGCACCCACCAACGCTATCTTTTTCCTCTGGAAAGTTTCCCAAAATCTTCTTCCCACCATGACCAACTTGTCTAGGATCCATGTTCTTATTGATGATTGTTGTGTCTTTTGTCGACAACATAAGGAAGATGTCACACATCTTTTCTTTCTCTATCTAGTCATTGGATGTCTCTGGGCCATGTCCCCTATTCTAATCAATTGGACTAGAACCAATGTCACAAAACTCTTGCCTCCCAGATTTTTTTCAATTCATATGGGATATGGCTTCTTCCCACCTAATTCACAATGGTCATCCATTCTATTTGGCACTAGCGAAATATAATCATATTCCAGAATCAAGTTCTCTATGCAATCCTTCCCTTACACTACCCAACTCACTTAGTCAGATTGGCAAAAACAATGGTTCCAACACCCTCACTCTGTCAGCGAGATCTCGGAGCCAATGTCCTTACATCGTATCCTTGACAATGCGGTAGTTGATATTCGAGCTCATCACAACCCCTACCTAGATGTCCAAGAGTCACCGGTTGTACCTCAAATTGAAAGTCAATCTTCTAGACTTCACCTCATTCAGACTCAACTCCAGGCCATCAAACATCAGAGACTCAATTCACTCTCCATATGCCTTGAACCCACTCCATCCATGTTAGTCACTGACATGTTTATAGTTACCTATGATGCCAGCTTCTATGCCTCTTCTCAACAGGGTGCTTTCAGCATTTTTGAGGTAAATGCTCAAGGTAAGGTTCAAGTGCGGATTGTTAGTGCTATCCCTGGACGTGTTTATGATAGCACTATGGTGGAGTGTCTGGTAGCGGAAGTTGCCCTTTCTTGTTATCCAAGCCCGTCACTGAATGATTGGATTTCTGCTAGGGGACTCTGGAGCACTACATACTATCTTGCAGACAGATTCAGGGGATAAACAGACGAACTTTTGTTGGATGTGGCGTCCGATAATCTGTAATATTAAGAATTTTTTTTCTTTGCATTCAGAATGGTTTTATAAGTTTGTTCCTCGGAACCTCAACCAAGAGGCTCATGAGTTGGCAACTATGGCTGGACAATGTTATTGTAATCATGTTTAATTAATATCAGTTGCATTATGCTTTAAAAAAAAACAAAAAAACAAACACACACACACACACATCCAACCTACATTTAACCTCAGATTGGGATGGATGGGCCCAGGTTAGGTTAGATCGGTTAAACTTAAGAGTAGGAATAGATGTAACCCAAAAGAAGTTTGGGTTGGTCACAAGTAAATGAATTGCAAAACTAACTTGGTAACATGATAAACCTGATTGGCCATTCCAACAAATTTATGTATTTAGACAAATTTGAAGACTAGAACCTTAGGGACAACTTGTCAAATAGGGTTGGGCAAGACATAGCAAACTACCAAAAAATTAAGTTGATCATAGGCAAACCCTTTCAACCTACGCATGCGTCTCACTTCCATCCCTATGGGTTTTTTTTATTTTTTATTTTTTATTTAGTTATATTATTATTGACAGCCTCATAAGTTAATTGTTAAAAGTTGTTTAATAGTCCAACAATTTTAAAGCTTTATTTTAGCACCATTTAGGCATTTATTTGATTTTTTATTAAATGAATATATATAAAACTAGAAAAATGAGAAAGGGGTGAAATACCCAAGGAGTAAAAAGTATTGAATGTTTGGAAAGAGATAAGATTGGTCATTGATTCCCTTCTGTTTTTGTCGCGTGATTTTCATTACAGAAAATTATGGAAACGAGGGGGAAATGAGCAAAGATGGAAAACAAGATTAATTGAGGAACACATAACGGTAATGGCAAATGGCAGTATTAGAGACAAGCAGTGGATGTGCCAATTAGTAATAGAGAATAAGGTGTATATTATTGTATTAAGATCTAGAAATTTATCGCTGTACTTGGTTGATGAAATCTCATGAGTGTAGGGGAGTGAAGGAAGAATGGATAGGAGGAGATAGGAAAAGAAGAGAGAAAATGATGTTGTAAATGACATTCCAATTTATACGTACATAGGAACTTATTGCTTTGAGAGGGCTCGGGATGTGATTCCAACATCCAAGTGAATAGAACTATATCTACAACCTAATTTTCTTTTTTTTTTCGTTCCTATCCACTCCTCTTTCATATTGAATGAGATTACATCAATCAAACACACCTTAATTGTTGGCACATATTATGTGCTCCCACATATTCCATTGCAAACCGACACGACTTGCTAAACTTTTTATTGCTAAAGAATTACCTTGTGTTTCAATCACACGACTTTTCAGGCAAAAAAAGCCTAGTGATTCACTCAATTTCCACACAAAAATAATGTCATTTGTTGATGCAAATCATCATTTCTTCACAGTTGTTGTTTTCCATAGGATGAACTAGTGAGAATTAAGTAAGTCTTTCTCCCAATATTCATTGGATGCAAATCCACCATTATTAAAATTTAAGTGCAAAAGCGTGGGTTCATTTTATTTCATTACATTGGGAGAGATTATGAGTTTAAATAGTGTTGGAAAACAATGTTCCTCCACATTCTTCCCAAATATTACCTCACTCTCCATTCTTCCCATATTTGCAAAAAGAAATTTTACTATGATGACCTAACACAAGATTTTTGGCAAGTTGTAGGCTCTTAAATCGCTAGAAGTTCTATTTTTAGAACTTTTTTTTGGTTAACGCTTAGAAGTTTGTGGTAGTACAAGGTTGAAATGGACAATTATTGTAGTGGCATTTAGATGTGATGGTCTGCAATAAAAATGTGTGGGTGCACATAGTAATGGCCTAATTGTTTTGGGGTCAATAGGGGTGTTTTATGCTATTAACTTCCAAGCCTTGCTTGGTAAAAGTAAAATTAGTGCACAGTTAGTGGAACATACACCAAAATAAACAACGTGACTAAACACAGGAACATATGCATTGCGAAATTAATGCCTTGATACTCACTTGAAACAAAAATATTCATGAGCGTGAAGTGAGAACAAGAGGCGCTATCACATTGTGCGACCAACTTATGGTTGTTATATGTAACTCTTGTACTCAATACATTTGTTTCATAGAGTAAATGTCCCCTTTTTAATTATTATTTTTATTTAGTAACCATTGTCGTTCAAGTTAGCAATCAATGGTGAACCATATTAATCTTTATGCATCATTTACTTTATTACGTGTGATTGCCGAAAATCTATCCAATTGCTAATTAGAAATTTCACGAACATTGGTACTGGTCATAGTTTTTGCCTGACTGTTGCCTACGGAGTAGCTTGGGTATCACTTAATTCTAAATCCTTCCATGAACGTTTGTAACTTTTTCTTGAAGAATTGAGGCCTATTGTTCGAGGTAAAGTTGAGGTAGTCCGAACTTGGATTTATGTGAGTCCATAAGGTGCCTATCAAAGCCTCCTCTTTTACATCGACAGGGAAACTACCTCAACTCACTTGGTGAAATAATTTGTGTCCATACTTTCCAAGGGCCACAAACTTGTTGTCACATGTAGCTTTTTCTTGTTATAGTGTTTACCGATGTTATTCACATTCTTTAAAACTTCGGGCATACACTTTAGCGTCCATCAACATATCCGACCAATACCCCTAACTCTATGCCTTTTGTGTCAAGGGTCAACTTCATGATTAGTTTGTCGCTTTCCTTACTATGAATTTCTTTCAGGATCTGCCCTTTCCATTTCATCCTCATATTTCAACAATGGCATTCCTTTAATTAAAAATTTTCCTTAGCGTAAAATAAAATATGCGGCATTCTCCACCACTTTCCTTATTTACCTTTAATCTTCTACTAGTGTTATGCTCTTCAGGCATCTAGACAACAGTAACATCCACCGGAGCCTTGGTTTATGTTGTAGTGCCAACTTATATAAAAAAGAGTTTTAGAGATTGGTCCCACAAGAATATGGTACTTTCGTCCCAAGATATTTCATTATTTATGTCATGGTCCTTTGTTAAGTAAAAAAAATAGATATTCTTTCCCCAACCATTATCTAGTACCTCGTAAAGTCGAAAGAAAAAGACATGCTTGCCCCGACCGCAACATATTGGCATATCCTGAATAATGAACTTTTTATATGATGCATGACACTCGTAACACAGATGGGTGTCCTAACTAACATGGCGATGTTTCAAAAACTTGAAAAAGCTATCTTACAGGTTTTAATTAAGAATTTGGAGGAGTTGAAATAAAATCCCCAAAATAAATAAATAAATAAATAATTTCTGGAAACGAGGGAGAAATGAGAAAATGAAAATAAAGTAATCATGGACGGTGTTGGCATGTAGGAGATGAATTGGTGATGAAAAAAATTTGTTTTGAGAAGAATACTTTGAAGGTCGCGCAGTAGGATTAGATGTATTATTGAAAGGAAGTTGCTTTGCTCACTGGAACAGATTCCTTCCCACACCTTAGCCTAGAGGCACTCGAGTAACAGTTGGTTGTTTCCTACTTCGGCTCAAGGACTTTATTTTTCACCCACTCCAACACCTAAGCATGAAAGAATTTACTTGTGTGAACAAGCAATTTATTTCCTTATTGAAAGCGCAGTAGTTTTTAGGTGTATCATGGTGGTATCTGGATCAAGTTTAGGAATTGTAACAATTGTTTTTAAGAACCCTCTACAAATGTCCTCAGTCCAACCTTATCTATTCTCGAGTTAACAAGAGTTCTCTGAGTTTCAACTTCCAGAAAACTCAAACGCATCTTCGTATTCCTTGTTACCACTTTTGATTACCTTACTTACCTAATTCCCCCCCAACTTTGCTATCCGATCCATCTCTTCTTCTCTTTTCGGATACAAGCAATTGATATCTGATATCCATTAGCTTGCTTACTGTGTTTTTTCCTTTGTGTCTTGTGCAAGTCTAGGGAAAAGTGTGTTCCCATTCTCTTCATCTCCATCATTGCACCACCTTAATTAGCCGCCGACCACCCTTACTCAGCCATCTTTTTTCATAAACAGCTGTCGGACTCCCATCAAATAGTCATCTCTTTATAATGGGCTATCAATCCACCCTAACACCCCCTTCCCACACCACTAATAATCAAATTTCAACGTACATACGCCCTCATTCAATTACTAACATCATACAACACAATCCTACAAACTCCCCACCACAAACTGTTACCACTACTTTCATTTTTGAAGCTCACCATTGTTACAGAGCCCTTATCATGAACTCTTCTGGCAGTAACCAAACTTCTCGCCAAACCTCTACTCATAACAACATACAACCCAATCAACCCACCCATACACCAATCACCTTCAATCCACTACAACTGTTTGACAACACCCCAATCAATGAACCATCATCCTCTACCCACCCATGCGCTTTGTCCCCTGATCAAGATCCTCACCCATCAAGTGATATGATGATACACAATTTGGAACAACAGTTAGCAAACAACCTCACACTCCCAGCACCCAAGTTTGAAGTTTGAAAGGAAGCAGACGGTGATAGTCGTGAACTTCGAGCAGTAGCGAAGTACTTTCACTTTCAAGGTCTGCGTATTGAGGTATTTGCCCACCGCATGGGGAGCTAATGGGACCCGTCTCACCCGTTTCAAGTGGAACAATTGAACCGCAAGCAATATAAAGCCAATTCCTATTATTTGATACAATTCACACGCTCAGCGGATTTGGAAAGAGCTGTTAACTCCGGGTCATGGTCTCTATTCGGCTGGCTAGTATCAGTCAAACATTGGGAAAAACAATACCAAAATATCAATTATTCTGTTGTGCCCTGTTGGATACACTTCCGTTAGATTCCAACTCTAAATTCCCCCCCCCCCCCCCCCCCCAAAGACATGCAACTATTGGCAGCCTGCATTGCTGAGCTCATGGAAATTGATCATGAGTCTCTGGAGAACATTGCCCTACCATATATAAGATTCAAAGTATGGTTGGACACTTCCAAACCACTCGTGCATAATGACAACAACATTCAGAATGGACAAGGGACACGATTTTGTTCTCCAATTCAGTTATGAGGACGCCCTTGTTTTTTTGTTTCTGTTGTGGTCTGGTTGGGCACATGTTTGGCATGGCTTGCCCACTCTTCACAAATGCTTCAAAATCTTTTCAAGCTATCACCAGAGAGCATGGAAGTAGTGGTCTCTCCTTCCCATTTAGCAAGGATTCACGGATCCAAGTTTGCTATGAAATTCGACTGGGGATCCAACCAAGGTTCAGTAGACAGGGTTCTACTAGGTACGCTCTGGAACCATCAGCACCTACACTCCCTCACTAGAGATTGCACACAAATAAGCTAGCTACTCCTTCATTTGTGCCGAATGGCGCTTTCGCTGGGCAAAAAAAACCAACTCAAATGTTGTAGTCATTGAAGCTATGGTGTATTTGGAGCAAATCAGCACATTGACTTGGTACTGGCACGCTCGCCAGCGATCTGCATTGACTCCTTCCCCATACACCCAGTCTACTCATCCACATTTCTCAACTCACCTCAACTTTCCCTCCGCCTCACTCACAACAACTCATTTCTCTATCTCAACTCACCCTTTTTCCCACCCTCACACCATTAATGGTCCCTCAGTCAAAGCCCATAAATGTCTCACTCACCTCTACTGCCCCAACCACAACTTATTCATCATGTATCATTGAAACACCACTCCCACCACAACAACTCAAATATCTCTCTCCATCATTTTCTACCCAACGTATGCCTTCACTGCCACCCCTTCCCAAATTAATGCAAAACAGTCCCAAAGTCCTAACCCACTCTACAATCCAACTTCCCCATATTCCTTCTCTGGCCCACGTGGTAGAGAGGACGTCACCACACTCAAAGATGAATTCCTTTCTGTCTCTCATTCTGTTACAACAACGGCTTCTACTGTTAGTCCCCTGCTCGGTTATAACATTGTCTAGGAAATTAACCAAGATAGTTATGGCAACCTAGGAAACTCTATGTACCACCACACCCATCTTCCCCATCTTTCACCACCCCTGCTCCCTGTAAACTCAACATGGCTCACATCCCGAAACATTCCTTAGCTCGAAAAAACTCAACTCACTCCTATTCTCTCCATGATCATACATAACCCACACCGAATCTCCACATACTCCCCCTTCCCAACATCACCACAATCGAGCTTTGAAAGCATTCCATCGAGCTATTTCACTCTTTTGGAAGCCATGAATATGAGCATGGACCGCTTCCTCCAGCCGGGTCATCCCTCCTATTTGCAATTTAATTTTCCTCAACCCTCCCCACACGTCTTTATAATTCTTACCCATTTCCCCAATCAACAGTTCCACACAACTATTTAAAACTCCATGGAAAGGAGACGAGCTTGCAATCTTCTTCAACTCTTCATAGTACTAGTTTCACCACCTTAGTTCCTCTCCCATATGAGCAAAGTGTGAATGAAGTTCAACCTTCAACATGGAAGGTTTTCAATCAGGACGTGATGATGTACCATGTGCAGCTCCCCAAAGAGAATGAGCCAGAATGCATGCCACATGAAGAACTGATAAAGTTGGCTAGGACCAAAATTATTCTAGCTATGAAACAAATGAGCCCTCCCATTTTGTTTCTATCCCCACAGAAACAGTTCCATTTTGTTACTCAAATTACAGAAAGATGTATGCATACAAAAAAAAATCAATCCAAATGGGGAAAAGGAAACTGGAATTGGTCCAAGATGATATGCTAACATTTGCCGAGAATAGGAGAAATTCAACTCTGTCAATCCAGTCCGCACAGGCTCAGCACACCGCATTGACCATCCAAATGACGACTAGGGGTTTACCAATTATGATCAATATGGGGATCTGCCATAAAACCATTATTGTTGCCCACCAGAATGCTTCAGATAGTCGCTCATCCACAGAACCCTCTTCATTCTCTAAGGTACATATGACTGCCGATTAAGGGTCGTCAAAGTTTGCTTGATACTCTCATGGAACGCAAGGGGCATTGGATCTCCCTATGCGTTCCAGAACCTAAGGATCTGGTCCCAAAAGTCCAACCCAGATATTATCTCTCTTTCCGAGACCAAAGCAACCTCAGCCTAAATGGACTGTACATGCCAGAGACTTGGATTTAGACATGGAGTATCAATTCCAACAAGTGGAAAATCAGGTGGCCTAGCTTTATTATTGAAAGAAGGTATTCATCTTGCCATCATTTCATCTAGTAAATATTATTTCAACTGCATTATTGAAAATTACTTTGTTATATATACTTGGTCAGTCATTTTTGTTTACGAGGAACCGAACCCATCCCTTCGGGTCCCCTTTTGGACCTCTCTGTCCTAGATGAACTTCAAACGTTGTCGGGTCTCATCATTGGAGACCTTAATTCCATCTTATTGCCGAAAAACAAACTGGGGGGGGAGGAAACCCGCCTCTTGCAACTTTAGGCATCTTAGATCATTTACTTAGATTTCACACTCAATGGCTCACAGTTTACACTTGGAATAACAAGCGAAAAGATAGAAACGGGGTTAAAGCAAAACTCGATCGTGTCTTAGTCTCAACTGAATGAATGGAATACTTCCCTTCAGCCATAGCCCGTACAATTCACACTTCAGCCTCTAATCATAGAGTTGTCATGCTTCAACTTGTCTCCAACATGACTAAAGACTCCAAACCCTTTTGGTTTTCCACATGAGGACTACAAATCCCTAATGTCCCCAACTGGTTAATAACTCTTGGGCACACATACGCCATCATACCTTGGCACACAATTTCCATCTTAAAACAAAAAAATCTTAGTCACGGTCTCACTAGATGGAATAAAAGGGATTTTCGCAATATTCAACAAAACATCTTGGAAACCCAAAAGGCCTTTAGACAAACTTCATATTAATTCTCACTCTTCAAAAAATGCAGAGGCCATAACTATTCTGGAAGACCACATCTCGAAAGTATATTTTTTAGAGGAATTATTCTAGCGTAATAAATTGGGATAACTCCTGGCTCAAGGAGAGCGATAAGAATACAAAATTCTTTCATCTGTCCTCTCTGATGTGTAGGAAAAAAAATATCATTATGCGTCTTAAATATGCCTCAAACATTCGGCACTCCACTCAAGACTCTGTTGGTCAGGTCCTCAATATATACTTTTTGGTGATATTTTTAAATCCTCAAATCCTACTATTTGCCCAGATATCATCTCTTTTCACCCCTTCTATCACCACGGTGGATAATGAAGCCCTCCTCAAAATGCCCAATGAATAAGTAACTCGTTTAACATTTTTTAGTATGGGTAGCCACAAGGCCCTTGGCCTGAATGGGTTTCATGCCTTTTTTCTTCCAACAATACTGGGATATTGTCAAACTCGATGTAATTGAGGTTGTGGTCAACTTCTTCACCTCTTGAAAGTTAGATCAAAACCTCAATGAAACTTTTGTCGCCTTGATCTCAAAAGTCTCAAACCCTATCACCCATACAAATTTTGCCTCATCGGCCTTTGTAATGTCATTTAGAAGATCATTTCAAAGATTCTTGCAAACCGATTAAAACCATTGCTGGATAATATCATTTTCCCAATCAAGGTGTTTTTCTTAAAGGTTGATCTATTGTGGACAATGTAAGCTTAGCCCATGAATTTTTCTTTCAAATGAAACATTATCGCAAAAAAAAAAAAGGCTGGATGATTATCAAAATCGACATGGCCAAAGTCTGTGACATGGTCGAATGACCTTTTCTCCTCCAAATCCTTGAACAACTAGGCTTTGCTGCTGAATAGACCAAAATGATAGAGCAATGTCTTTCTACTTCCTCTCTTCGGGCTCTACTTAATGGTTCACCTCCCCCTAGCATTAAACCCATTAGGGGCATTAGACAAGGGGATCCCCATTTCACTTATATGTTCATCATAATCGTAGAAGCTCTCTCTAAACTTCTTACCTGGGCTGAAAATTAGGAGCTCATTAAAGGTATAAAAATCTGTCGTCATTCCCCTTCCATCAGTTACTTGTTGTATGCTGATGACCTCATGCTTTTTTGTCGGGCCTCTATAGTTGAAGCTCACTCTGTTAAGGATGTCCTTTCCCACTATTGTTTGGCTTCGGGTCAAGCAACAAATTACGAGAAGTCGTCGGTCTTCTACACCTCAAATGTTTACCCAAAACATGTCAAAATGATCAACAAAATTCTGGGATCCAAGCCTTATAACTCCAAAGATAAATATCTGGGGTCATCTGTTCTGTTTTCAAATAAGAAAGCTTTAGTAGCAGTAGGCAGCAAGGTTGAATTTTGTTCTGCTTTCAAATAAGAAAGCTTTTGATTTTCAATTCCTTCTGGACAAAGTCAATACTAAGTTGTCCAGCTGGAAATCAAAAGTTATGTCTCAAGCTGGGAGAACGGTCATGATCAAAGCAATTCCAGTTTACATAGTACAAACTTTCCTTCTTCCTTGCTCTATCTCCACCAAATTGGATAACCTCACTTAGATTTTCTGGTGGAATGAAGCAATAGACATCAGGGCAAAACACTTGTGCACCTGGGACCACATTATTAAGCCCCGTCATCTAGGAGGGCTTAACATTCCCCCGGCTAGAAAAAAGAATCTTGTATTAATGGCTAAAAGCATTTGAAAAACGATCTCCTCTCCACTCAACCCTCACACTTTTCAACTCAAGGCTATCTATTTTAGAGATAAGAGCCTCTTTCAACTTTCCGAAGCTCATACTGTTGCCTCTTTCGCCTGGAGAGGAAATCTTATCACTTTCTCCAAGATGAAACAATATATCATCTAGCAAGTGTTATCGGGTACAAATATCGACCTCTTGAGGGAATGCTGGGTCAAACCAGGTCTTGTCCTGGCTGATTGCATTTCATTACCTAACTCCTTGCCAAACCCTTGCACCATCTCAAACCTCTAGCTTCCCTCATCGGATCAGGAGTGTAAATGAAACGCCAACCTCATCTAGTCCATCTTTCCTGGCCCTGAGTGGCATTAGATATTCTTGATATCACTATCAGACCATTCCACCACAATGACAAAATCATTTGGTTGTTTGATAAAAGGGCCCATTCACAGTAAAAAGTGCCACCAAAGCCTTTATACATGAGACTCTTGAAACTTCCACCTCAATCCGCCCCTCAGACCTAAACAGTACCGAGAACTCTGGAGGGTTAGAGCCCCATCCTGTGCTCTGCTCCTCTTCTGAAAAATAAGTCAAAATATTCTTCCAACTATGATAGGCCTAACTAGGCTCCATACGCTCATTGAAGACTGTTGCGTCTTTTGTTAGGGTCACATGAAAGATGTTACTCACCCCTTCTTCATGTGCCCTATCTCCACTCGTTTTGGCTCATTTCCCCTCTCCCAATCAACTAGTTTCTTGCCATATTGAATTTCCTCACCATAGCTGATTTTTTTTTTAACTTCATGTGGGACACAACCAAGACCCATCCTGGAGATAAGGACGAAATGTCGTCTCAATTCACGTATGTTCTGCAAACCATTTGGCAGATACGCAACGAAATCAATTTAAAAAAAAACCAAGTTTAATACCCAAATGTTCTTATCCCCATTTCAACGAAATTGGTCTTCCTGGCATAAACAATGGTTCACCAGTAACCCAAATGTGCTACATCTCTCCGACACCCATGTAGACAAGGACACTGCAAAACTTGTTTCCATCCAACATATCCTTGAAACAACCTCGACCAACTGTCCTAGTGACTCTTTCTCATAACCAAATCAACCCCACTGTTACTTTTGGTCCTTTCCCGGAAGTAGAAACTAATAGAATTAAGTTGATCTAATCCCAATTACAGGAAGCTAGACACCATAGGCTCAACTTACGATCTGTTAATTTGTCTTCCTTCTATTTTCAGTGGTCTGGGGAGCCCATATAAACCCCCACGCTTGTTTTTCAAAAAAAAAAAAAAAAAAAAACTTACGATCTGTTCAAAGCTGACCCTTTCCTCCTACTTTGAACTCGGACATGGTTGTTGTCATTTATGATGCTAGTTTCTTTACTTCTTCTAAACAGGGGGTATCGACATTTTGACAGTGAATGATACCGGAGAGGTTCTTGCTCGAGTAGCCTGTGCCATCTCTGGGAAGGTTTTTGACAACACTATGGTGGAGTGCTATGCTGTCGAGGCAACACTTTTGCTTATCTGAGCTTGACAGTGGAAAATAGGTTTTCTCCCTGGCGACTATGGAGCGTTGCAAGCCATTTTGCAAGAGGAAATGCAAGCGCACGAAACAGACATACACTAAATGTGGCATCCTCTAATTAGCAACATTAGGCATCTCCTTTCTTATCACAGTTCATGGTACTATAACTATATTCCTGGTGACTTTCAATTTCGAGTCACAGAAACTGGCTACTACTATTGGACATTGTTATTGTAACTCCTAATATTTATGCAATATGCTCTTGAACAAAAAAAAAAATTTGTTTTTAAGACAAGAAGAGTGCCGGATGTTTTTACATGACTTGCATTCACCTGGGTGGATGGAAGATGTCAAAAGAAGAGACGTGGTTGGGTGGGTAAACAAAGAAGCACATGCCCCGCCAAATTAATGCCTATATCTATTTCTATTCCCCACCTGGAAGCAAAAACAAGTCACGATCGAGTTCTGTTAGGACAGAATGATTTCGTCGCAGACGATTTTTCATTCCTTTTTCCCCTCTTTTCTATGTACATATGTGTATGTTGTATATACAAGTGGAATAAAACAAACAGTGCGTGCGACACAGGGAAAGCGTGATTGAAACGTGCAATAAGTCTTCTCAGAAAGAAGAAGAAGAAGAAGAAGAAGCAGCAGCCTTGGACTCACTATTCCAAACAAATAAAAAACCGACCAACATAGCCTCTCTCTTCTCATCCACCTTTCAACGCTCTCAAGAGGAGAGGAGAGGAGAGAGAAAAAATAACATGTAAATGAGAGACTTAGTAGTTAATTGATGATGATGTTCTTGGATTCCCTTGGAAACCCTAAGATCCAATCCAATCGGTAACAACATAACGCACCATGTTCTTCTTCTCCACCTACTGATTCTTCTTCTTCTAGAGTCATGGCGGATCCATCGGAATCTCACTCAATCACCGTACCAGACACCACCGCGCCGCTGCTACGGCCGAGGCAGGATTCGCCGACGAGACGGGCCAACGCTCTCGCACTCCTCATGAACCGTGCCACTGGTCGTCAGCGCGGACCGTCTACCCTTGTTCGCGAGACGGCAGCGATGCAGCTGGAGGAGCGGAGGGCAGATTGGGGGTATTCTAAGCCAGTAGTGGCCTTGGACATAGCTTGGAACCTCGCTTTCACCATCGTTTCAGTCGTCATGTTATCTTCTACTATTAAAGAACGACCTAACACTCCAATTAGGGTTTGGATATGTGGATATGCGTTACAGTGTGTGGTTCATGTGCTTTTAGTTTGGCTCGAGTTTCGGAGGAGGAATGCCAGGAGGAGGTCCCACAATTTCCTCGACGATGGAGGAGGAGGAGTAGATAGAGCTTCTGATTCTGATGGTAATAATGATAGTGAGGATGATGAGACTGGTGGAAGGGCTTATAGGCGGACCAATCGATCCAGGTAATTCAATTTCCCAATTGTTTCTGCATTTATTATGTATTCTCTGTTTCAATTTCCTCCTCATTTTGAATGCCATAACACTCTCAACTGCTTGAAAATTTAATTAATAGAAATGGAATGTCTATAACACTTGTGTTTAGCTTATTCTATCCTGGGCAAAACAATACTATAATGAACTGTGTTTCTTCAACTTATGAACTAATTTGAAATTCTACTTTCCATGAGTTCAGTCGAAACTTTAGTCCAAATTAAGTCAATTGATTCTATTAGACCATATGCAAGGTGCTGACAAGATGACCTGATGTTTAAGGTTTGACAATTGAAAACACTCTTAAGAACCAACATTCCTTTTCACTCAATATCAACAATATCGTTATCCGTGATACCTTCACTATGTTCTTTTAATCAATTTCTCCCTTGTCCAAAGGCACAAAGAGAATCTAAGGCGATCTAGGGCAGCACCCTAGCTTCAAATGAAACAAATTACTTTTTTACTCTCATTCAAAGCACAATTGCCTCCGGTTCATATGATATCTCTATGTATCATCCCTGCCCTTTTTGCTACTAAAATTGAAAAATGTATGAGGAACTTCCTTTGGGCCACCTCCTCTTTTTTCTAAAAATATCACCTTCTTAACTGGAAGAAAATCTTTCAACCTAAATCAATCCGGGGTTGAGAATCAAAAGGATCAGAGAATTTAACAAAACTCTCCATTTAAAGTGGATTTGGAGATTTGAGAATGAAACAAACACTCTTTGGAGAAAATTGATAGCTGAAGAGTGGGGGCTCTCATTTTAACTGTTCACTAAACATCCAACTAGTACTTATGGTTGTTCTCTATGGAGTCATGAAGCTAAAAGTCCGTGTTCAAAACATCATATCTTTTGAGGCTCACAATGGGGTTGGGGAAAGAATTAGTTTCTGGGATCATCCCCAGTGGATTGGTGAAGCTGCTCTTAAAACATTGTTTCCAGCTATTGATAATGTTGCAAGCAACAAACAAGTCAAGATTAAGGAATTTGGGTTTAGTAGCTTTCGTGGTTTCAAGCTTAGAAGAAATCTAAATGACTGGGAGATCTCGCAGATATCTCAATTCTTTGCTATAATTGAGCATGTTTCCTTGGACGAGAATTGAACAAGTGGTTTTGGAATGGTAAAGATTTTGATTTCACCGTGAAAGGACTGGTACAAATCCTTGCCCCAAGTCTACCTCCTATTCTTGATAAGAGAATTAGCAAGCTTTACCCCTTCATTTGGATGAAGGATATCTCCAAAGCTACTTTTCTCATTTGGACTGAGCTCCATGGCAGAAGTTCTCACTATTAACAACATTAACAAGAGGAGTTTGCTTCTTTCTGATCATTGTGTGAGCTGAAGAGTCAATTGATCATTTGTTGCTTTCTTTCCCTCTTGTCCTCTGCTAGCTGTGGGTATCAACTCTCTGTGAGTTCCATGTCCAAATTATTTTTGCTATGTCCGAACTATTTTTGCTACTTCTTTTTGGACTGGGTTGAACATTGGTGCTTACTTCTACCCCTCCAACCCCCAATCTAACCTATCCCCTTTTGGAACTTTGTATGGGAAAGGATAATTCATGCTATTGTTTGGCGAGAAAGGAATAGCAGGGATTTTAAATTATAGATAGATACCATGGTCACCCTCTGGCTTAGGCTTGTAACTAGGAGAGATCCAAATCTCCGTATGCATGTTTAATTAGGATTTATAGTTCTCAATACGTGATGTATACCTTTTGAGGGGGCTAGTGGTCTTTTTCACTGCTGCCTCCTTTTTCTTTTCATATATATGCACAATACAATAGTTTGTTTTGCTGAGGAGTTTCCCATCTCTTACACCTCTACGAAACGCCGAATCCAATGAATTATCTCGTTGTGTCCACGGAATTGAGACATCACATCTCCCTTGTGTAGGGAAATATAATATAGGTTGTTAAACTGTCCCCATAACAAAGTAGTTATCAGCCAACAATTGTTCCTTTGCTCTTGAACAAAGATGTGATTGTTGAAATGATGCTTTTGGCTTTTGGTTATTACTGCTTTCCACAACCGACAACCATACAGTATACTAATTGACGATACCAATCAAGTTTAGCGAGCCCATACTTTTCTTGTATTAAGGATCACCACAGTGACTTTTACTTTATTCTAGTTTAGTTGGGACAACGTTTTATATTTGTAATTTAGTTTGCTTCCTTGTATTTGAGTTTCTCACTTACGTTTTCTATCTAATAAAATTGGAGTCCTTCTAAATCTACTCTAACACTCAAAATCAACCTATATTCATTTTGACATTGGGGACGTGTTGGGCTCTCATTGGTTCACACTTAAAATTGACTTTTCAAATCTTCGCCTAATGAAAACATGCCACGTAAAATGAATTTATATTTTTTGAATGTTAGAGTAGAGTTTTCCATAAAATTGCGTGTGTTTGATTTAAAAAAATTTCACCACGATGACTCCTATTGTGTCGCAAAGTGCCATAACTACTTGGAAAGCGAGCCTTGATTGAAAATTCGGAATCTAATAACCAAATGTCCAAACCACATTTAAGTATGGTTAGAAACCAAATTCCATTTGAATAAGTGTAATAACCCACTCTGGGGAGGGAGGGATGAGGGCATAGGTGATAGAATAAACAATTGAACTTTTATTGTGTTGTGAGAGGCACTATGCCCTCATAGAAGTTCAATTGTTTATTCTATGCCCTCATCCCTCCCTAGATTTGAGCCTACCATTTCCATGACTTGACTGTCTTGCATATGCAACATCGGGAACTACATGATAGGAGTCAGAGGAACTTCTTTAAGTGTCCATCCCATTAGCCCTTCTCTCACAAGACCTTTCTCTTCTTCAACATGTTTTGTAACTTCTGTTCATTAAGAGGTTTATGTTTAATATTCCTAGTTAGAAGTCGTAAGGAACAAGGTTGAGTGTATTTCAGAGATGGTGCTGTCAGAGGAACTTCACTAGACAAATAATGGTCTCATTTCCATATAGTACTTTCTCCATTGGTCAAAGAAGGCATTTAAAGTTGAGATCTTTAGAATTGGCAATGAACTGGGAACCTCGTCTCATAATTTGGTCATTATCCACATTTCTATTTTGAAAGTGGTCTTCACTCGTCACATATTTCCTTGTGCTGCTTGCTGACCCTTGCTATACGTATGTTTTGTTATCCTCAAATTTATCAATGTCAGGGAAATTACTTTCAAGAAACTCATGTGCTTGCTGAGTTTAGAAACTTGAGGGGAAGCTGTACTCTTTCTTCTATAGATTGTGATATTTCAATCTTAATTAGAGTTTGAATTCTTCGTCTGGGTGTACAGACGAGAATTGCCGATGGTGTCATAAATTATACAATAATCAATTGTTTCTGGAACTGGAAGAAAGAAATGTATTGTTCTTATCTATTCACATCTAGAAGCCATCAACTTGAACATGATGGTCTGGTCTAAGATTGATGGTAGCAGCTATGCCTTTAACTGCATGTCTACACGCTGTACTGTTGGTTGAGCTCCTAAAGGAAGGCTCTTAGGGCTTGAGGCGCATGCTTGGGAGCGTAGCCTTGATTGGATTGTCACGTTCACTGGCTATGTACTTGTCAATTATCAATTTTATTGGTAGGATATAATTGGCTTCTTCCCAATAGAAATGTTTACCCTCCGAAGATGAAGACATTTGTTTATTGTGTGTTTGTCTCAAAAAGGGGAATTTTTTTTCGAAGGTGGTATCTATCACTATTTGTTGGGTGTTTTGGAAGCAACGTAAAGACATAATCTTCAATAATAAGGCTACATATCTTAGGTAGTTTGAATTGAATGATCTGGTGACAATGTGGCTTTGTGTTTTTTCTCATTTACCGGCGTTCAAATGGTGCATTTTTTGTTGTATTTTATGTAAACTGGGATACTATAGTTTTTGCTTCTTAATCCTTTTGAGATCAATGTTGAAAATTCTTTTGGGAGTTATATTTTTCACCATCTTTAGCAAATCAATTTAGTTCATTTCTATTTTATCTCCCTTTTGGGCTTTTTAATATCATATGTATGCCCTATTACCTTCCAAAATTGCTCAAAAACCGAAATGTTTCCGGTTTTTAGTGGTTTTTAACATCCATTTTGTACATTGCAAACTTTTGGGTGATTTGTAATGGCAAGATTGTTTTTCAAAGGTCAAATACATTTCATTTTCACTTATAAGGTGCACTAAAGGGAGTTTAGTGCGAGAATAAAACTGCATCCCAACAATCCATGCAAAGATTTTCAGCCTCTTTTGCAACCTCTTCAAATGGGTGCACTCTTTCCAATAGTCCAACAAATGGACCCGATACTACTAATGTTAACACAAGCCATCCATGCCCACCACACCTCTATAATGGAACCTTCAAGCAATTGTTCAATGAAGGAAAATATGAGGAAAAGATTCCTAAAATATGCCACACCCTCCACAAGCACCATCATAGCCATTCCTCTCTTCAAAGCACATTTCTAGTGGATACCTTCTCAAAAACATTTCTATGTAAAGATACAAACTCTAGGCGGTATGAGCTTGTTCCACACTAAGGATAAGAGAAGTTAAGGGGGGCATCCTCTGAGGTCCTTCCCTCCATCAACTAGGCAAATAAAGATCTCATGGTGAACATTCGTTTTGTCCTCCAACTTCCACGACCACCAATAAAAGGATATTTTGTCAAAAATGCCAAGCGATTGAAGAACTTCCTCCCCTTCCCAATCAAGCAAGTTTCTCCTAGGGTGGATGTTGCAAACCCACGCCCTTTCTGCATTAACCCCAAATTCTGACACCTAGCCGACTTTCCTTTGAGGAACCAAAAATAATCTAGGGAACACCAACCTAAGGGGTCTCATACCTAACCGTGCATCATGCCAACATCGAGACCCTTCCAATTTTGATTCCTACCCATTTTATGAATTTGTTTGCAACTGAGGCAATGCTACCTCCCCCGCATACTTAATTCGGATGGATTTCTAGGCTTTTTGGGTACCAATCATCTTGACCAATCTTATTTTACCTCAAGCTGGAGCATAAATGTTGACCAATCTTTATTTTACCTCAAGCTGGAGCATAAATGTTGACCAATCTTTATTTTACCTCAAGCTGGAGCATAAATGTTAATCATGCCCAGCTTGTTACAAAGATAGTTAACCCGAACCCCATTTAAAGCTTTCGTGAAGATGTCCCCTAGTTGTTCTCCAGTTTTCACATATCCAGTAGAAATCAAGCCTTGTTGAATTTTCTCACGAATGAAATGACAATCAATTTCAATGTGCTTAGTCCGTTCATGAAACACAGGATTAGAAGCAATATGAAGAGCAGCTTGGTTATCACACCACAATTTCGCTGGTACTGTAGCTTTAAGTCCTATTTCAGTCAAGAGCTGATATATCCACATTATCTCACACGCAGACTGTGCCATAGCCCTATATTCAGACTCTGCACTGGATCGTGACACAACTGTTTGCTTCTTACTCTTCCATGAAACCAAATTCCCACCAACAAAGATACAATAACCTGAAGTGGATCTTCTATCCATTTTGGAACCTGCCCAATCAGCATCTGAGAAACATTCAATACGAGTGTGCCCGTGATTTTCATACACGATACCTCGTCCTGGTGCTTCTTTCAAGTAACCCAAAATCTGCTTTAACGCTGCCCAATGATGAATTGTCGGAGATGACAGAAACTGACTGACAACACTGACTGAGTATGCAATATCTGGACGAGTCACGGTAAGGTAATTCAACTTCCCAACCAACCTTCGATATCTTTCAGGATCTGCAAATGGTTCCCCAACATCGGTAAGTTGCACATTTGGAGGCATAGGAGCACTACAGGGCTTTGCTCCCAATTTACCGGTCTCAGTTAATAGGTCAAGAACATATTTTCTCTGAGATAGAAAGATACCTCGTTTACTCCGAGTGACCTCAACTCCTAAGAAATACTTTAACTCTCCCAAATCCTTCGTGTGAAACTGAGTATGAAGGAAAGATTTAAGAGATGAGATTCCTCTAGTATCATTCCCAGTAATTACAATGTCATCCACATACACCACTAACAGAATGATACCAGTTGCTGATCGTTTGTAGAATACAGAATGGTCAGACTTGCTTTTCATCATACCAAATTTCTCAACAGCCTGACTAAACTTTCCAAACCAAGCACGAGGACTCTGTTTCAAACCATATAAAGATTTTCGAAGACGACAAACTCGCCCTGACTCCCCCTGAGCAACAAAACCAGGAGGTTGCGCCATATACACCTCCTCCTGAAGATCACCATGAAGAAAAGCATTCTTGATATCAAGCTGATGTAAAGGCCAATGATGGGAAGCAGCCATGGAAATGAATAACCGAACAGAGGTCAACTTTGCAACAGGAGAAAAAGTGTCAGAGTAATCCACCCCATAGGTTTGAGCATAACCCTTAGCAACAAGACGTGCTTTCAATCGAGCGACTGACCCATCCGGATTGACCTTAACTGCGAAGACCCATTTGCACCCTATAGCCCTTTTTCCTGAAGGTAAATCGACCAAGTTCCAAGTACCATTGTCATCTAAAGCATTCATCTCCTCTATCATTGCATTCTTCCAACCAGGATGAGATATGGCTTCACGGACAGTTTTAGGAATAGAGGTAGAATCAAGGGAAGCAATAAAAGAACAAGAGGAAGATGACAATTTAGTATAAGAAACAAATGAAGAAATAGGATAAGCACACTGTCGTTTACCTTTCCGTAAGGCAATGGGAAGATCATTGTGCGGGACTGGATCTGATGACGAAGGATCAGGTGCAGGACATGAATCAAGAGGTGGACGCCTGGAGTAAACCTGAATAATAGGAGGCTTGACTGGAGCGGGGTCCGAGACAGGGGCTGGTGCTGAGACAGGTGTGGAGGACGTGATAGAATAGACCAACAAATCATCCTCCTCCCCCATGTGAGTGGGAATGGGCAAAGATGGAAAATAAGGTGTGTCTTCCAAGAAGGTAACATCAATGGAGACCAGATACTTGTGAAGAGTGGGACAATAACACCGATAACCTTTCTGAAGACGAGAATAACCAAGGAAGACACATTTCAAAGACTTGGGATCTAATTTAGTGATATGCGGACGAACATCCCGAACAAAACAAGTGCTACCAAATATCTTCGGGTCAATAGGAAACAATGACTTATCGGGAAAAAGGATTTTGTAAGGTATCTCACCATGAAGAACAGAGGATGGCATGCGATTAATGAGAAAACATGCTGTAGACACTGCATCAGCCCAAAAAGGTTTAGGAACATGCATTTGAAATAAGAGAGCTCGTGCTGTTTCAAGGAGATGTCTGTTTTTACGTTCTGCCACACCATTTTGGGATGGGGTATCAACACATGATGTTTCATGAAGTATGCCATTCTGAGTCATATAAGACTGAAATAAAGCTTGTGTATACTCTTTAGCGTTATCACTTCGCAAGGTGCGAATGGAAACATTAAATTGAGTTTTAATTTCAGCACAAAACGCACAAAACAGGGAATACAACTCAGAACGTTTTTTCATCAAGTACAACCAAGTAACACGAGAATAATCATCCACAAATGTAACAAAATACCTAAACCCAGGTTTAGACAAAATAGGACAAGGACCCCAAACATCAGAATGAACCAATTCAAAAAGAACACTAGCACGGTTATTGATTCTAGGACTTGAACTAAGACGATGATGTTTTGCAAACTGACATGACTCACAATGTAATGAAGGCACCTTATTATATTGAGGACAAAGCTTTTTGAGTAGAGGGAGAGACGGATGACCTAACCGACAATGAGCCTCGAAAGGAGACATGACACTGGAGCAAGCAACAGAACTCGGCATCGGTGTATCAAGAATGTAGAGGCCTTCAGACTCATGTCCTTTACCAATAATCTTCTTCGTCATAAGATCCTGAAATAAACAATGATCAGGGTAAAATGAGACACAACAGTTAAGACGACGAGTAAGCTGGCTTACAGAGAGCAAATTAAAGGATAAATTAGGTAAATGTAAGACAGAGGACAGAGATAGCGAGGGGGTAGGATTGATGGTGCCAGACCCGCGAACACAAGATGGTGATCCATCGGCTAAAGTGACGGTAGAGGTAGAAGCATTTGATTGAAAAGAAGAAAATATACTAGAATTACCTGTCATATGATCTGTGGCACCAGAATCAATGACCCACTTGGAGGATGATGAGAGAAGACAAACATCGGGTTTACCTGAATCGGCAATAGCTGTGACAGAATGAGAGGAAGACTTGAGTGAATCCTGATACTTTGAGAACTTGGCAAATTCATCAGCAGAGATAAGGACTGATTTGTCAGAGGCATCAGACGTGATCGCAACATGAGCGGAGTGTTTATGCCGATTTTTAAACTGTAGCTTTCTACAGTCAAACTTGGTATGGCCAGGCTTCTTACAATAGGTGCAAATAAGACTGTCAGAATCCTGTGCGCGAGTTTCAAACCCTTGTGAGATGCCGCCTTTGTGTCCACTGTGATTAGGCTGTCTCCCAGGCGCATAGATGTTATGTCGACTTATCAAAGCACCACTAAGCGGAACAGTGGGAGAACATTCGGTGCGGAGAACACGACTAAAGACATCTTGTAAAGAGGAGATATCAGACCCAGAGAGAATTTGTGCCTTAGCAGAATCAAATTCCGGAGAAAGTCCTGCTAGAAAACTCATGATAGCCATTTGCTCCCGTTGGCGTTGTTGAACCTTCACATCAGGGCTAAATGGCAGCAACATATTAAGCTCCTCATACGTTTTCTTAAATGCCATAAAGTAGTTGATAAGTGACTGATCTTGTTTGTCCACACGATAGAAAGCTTGGCAAACATCATACATGCGAGAGAGATTCCCTTTCCCAGAGTACAAGAATTCCAAATAATCCATTAGTTCTTTAACAAATTCACAATGATTGATCAAGCCAATTACCTCACTATCAATAGAGTTCCGAATCTGAAGGAACAAGCGAGCATCTTCCCGGAGCCAGGTCTGCCGTGAATCCTCAGGAGGATCAGTAGTCAAATGGGCATCTTTGTCAATACTTCGCAAATAAAGACGAACAGTCTTACTCCAGTCGTGATAATTCGAACCAGTTAACTTATGGTCCGTAATTTTAGACATCATAGGAATCAGATCAGATACTGACTTTGTCTCTGCCATGGTTAAAATAGGTTAGAAAAACCTCAAAAATCCCCAACTAGCCAAATAGCCAAAATCAGGGGCTTCAAATCTCGAAAATCTCCCAAACCAAATCACGCTCGCCACGAAATAGCAAGGCTCAAAACTCGAAAGAACGAAACTTGGAAGCAGACAAATGGTCGACTGGAAGCAGACTTGGAAGCAGACTGGAGGTCGATTGGAAGCAGAGAGGCGATTGAAAGTGTCGACTGGAGCAGTCGACTGGCTGGAGAGGTCGATGGGAGGGTTCCACTTGCTGCTTCGACGTCGACTGGAGACGTCGACTGGAGAGGTCGATGGAGAGGTCGATGGAGACGTCGACGTCGACTGGAGACGTCGATGGAGAGGTCGACTGGAGACGTCGACTGGTTGGTGGCTGGACTGGATCTGTTGGTGGTCGATCGGCTGGATCGACTTGGCTGGACGATCGATCGATCGACTTGGACGATCGACTTGCTGGGTGGATCTGGGTGGATCGATCGACTTGGAAGAGTCGACTTGCTGATCGACTTGGACGATCGGACTGACTGGAGGACCAAATTGCAAACTGCAAATTTCGATTGGATCGGACGGCTGGATTGACTAGAAGACTGGATCGACTGGAGAACCAAACTGCAAATGTTGAATGGTACCAAACTTCGAATGCTCTGATTTTTAAACTTCGAATGCTCTGATTTTTAAACTTCGAATGCTCTGAATGCTCTGATTTTTAAACTTCGAATGCTCTGAATGCTCTGATTTTCGAATGCTCTGAATGCTCTGAATGTCGAATGCTCTGATTTTCGAATGCTCTGATTTTCGAATGATCGGACTTCGAATGCTCACCGATCCTTCGAATACTATGGCTCTGATACCATGTTAATTAATATAAGAGATTACTTCATTTCCTTACTCTAAATCAAATGATACATGGGCTTTAAATAGGACTCACATATACACACACTGACAGCTAGATACACACTACATACTAACAGCTAGATACACACTACACACACAGCTAGATATACACTACACACACAGCTAGGTACACACTACACACTGACAGCTAGATACACACTATAACAACCACCAAGCTTTTTCTCCACTGGGTATCCTTTTTTTTTCCTCAAAAAGCCACAATCAAAGCCCAAACCACTTTTTTTTCCCTTTTCTTTTGGAGTGCACCGAGTCTAGTTTATAGCATGGAATCCATGGGACTCTTCCGACCCTTGCCAAAGGAAATTTCTCACAGTTGTCTCCATCCCATTTTTTTTTCCTTGTGATTTTGAATTTTACTATAATGGAACCAAGGTTTAAAAAAAATCTTAATCTAGAAAATAAAATAATATTTTATTTTTATTATTTTTTTACTTTTGATGAGGCGTGAGGTGTAAGCCTCACTGAACTGAGGCGTACATCTAAGCTGTTTATTAGAGTTCAATTGATAAAATGCTAAAAAAAAGTGAAAATCAGAAAAATAAAATGTGAGAAGAATATTATGGTGCGTTTGGTTGCATCCTTGTTCCATGGGAACCAATTATTTTTAAGGCTAACGTGATGTGCATTCACAATGAACGTCTAGATTGGTGATCAAGGGTGGGAATAAAACTCCAATAGGCATGGGAGTCATACCCCCTCCTTTAAAGAATGTGTGATTCTCATGTCAACGGTGGTTTCATCCCATCATTGATCACGAATCTAGATGTTCATGCAACCTCGCCTATTCCATGAAATCAACATGATACAACCATAAAACTCTAAATTAGGGAAGGGTATTTTGGATTTTTTTTCCAAATACGTGATAAACATCATCGTCTTTTGCCTCTACTGAGGTACACCTCATCATGTCTCAGTTCTTACGTCTCAAGGTGTAATCCTCATATGATATTGAGACGATAGCCCAGTCACACCTATTGAAGCTTTAACCTCACTTCTGGTATGTCTGTCTGCGTCATCCTAACGTGAGCCTCAGGACTTTTTTTAAACCACAAATGGAACTTAGTTGTTTTTGTCCACTCTTCGTTGGTCATGAGTGTCTAGATATTCACTGAAGAACCAAATATTTATACTTTATTCTCATTCTCTCTACCAACTTTTTAGATTTTAACATATATTCTTACAATCCCATTTCTGAAGCATTACATATGTTTTGTAATGGACTTAGGATACATGGCACATATCCTAAATCTTACAATTAGATATCTCCTGTCTTTTCGATAAGTTGGATAACTTATTTAGTCTAAGCATTTTTTAAACATTTTTCTTTTTTCCATGATAATAAAATTTGCTTATAGAAAGGGTGGTGGGTTCTATAATCTTGGCACTTTAGATAATTTTCCCAATTTACTTTAATTTTCCACTTTACTTTTAATCCTAAGTTTAAATTAAATTTCAAAACCCTTTTGCAATTGATAATAAGTGTGTCAGTTTATTTCAATCAATTTTGCAACATTAATATGGAGTATTTGTGGGTTGACTTTGCGCTTGCAATTTCTATCCTTGAATATGGTTTATGCATTTGAGAGTTCATCTTTAGTGTTATTCTGTGTTGGTGTGCATTATAATGGTGAAGGTGTTCTTTCATGTTGAATTTTATGAAGAAAATTGAGGTTGGGGCGAAGTGAATTTCTCAAGATAAGGTTTTGTCGGAGAGTCATTACAAGATCTAGTCCGTGCTATTTGGTTCAAGTGGGTTGGGCTTAAGTCCCTAAGCAATGCCCTCATAGAAGGATTGGTGTTAAGTAAAGGTATCAGGCTTAGATTTCTTTTCCAGATGTGGTTAAGGAGGGAGATGGAAAAGATATTCCATACACCGATTCCAAGATGAAAGAGACCCATCTAAACAACACTGGTACCTGGGTCTGCCTCGAGACAGGTACATGGTGTCAGACACCTTGACTAATAACCCATCAAAATGTGGACATCCCTTTACACTATCACTTCTTTTATTCCCCATTATAAACTTCATCTAAAAGCTAATATAAATAAATAAACATATATAGCTTGATGCCTATTATTATCTTGCTATAATATACTCAAACATGTATAAAGAACTGAAAACTTAAAAGAAAATGTGTAAAAGTTGCTGACTCAAGGATGTTGTGTGTCCATTGGAGTGTATGAATGCCAAAATGTCTAATATATACAAACATGGGATATTTATTTATTGGGTTAATTGTTCTTTGCCCCCCCCAATAATAAATAGCTAATTTTGAAGTACCCTGATAATCATTCCATATTGCAGTCTGTCCCTAAAACTAGTGGTCAATGTGCCTTGACCATTTGTTTTCAAAATAGATGAATAAAATACCCTTGACAAATCAAAGGTTGAGATTGAATGTTTTGTATCCCGAACATTTCATCTCGAAAAATATCGAAGGGTCCAATTGAAATGATAAATGTATCTTGAGTAAAATCCAACGATTGTTTAAAAAACATCACCTTCTTCCCCATGTCCCCTTCTCCTTCTCGTCCTCTCCTTTTTTGTAAATTCCACCCCATTCTTCCTCCTTCCTCTCTGGTTCGCAGCCTCCACCCCCTTCTTCCTCCCTCCTCATCTCTGGTGTGCAGCCCCCCACCCCGTCTTCTTCCCTCCTCTCTGGTTTGTAGCCCCCAATGGTTGTTTAAAAAAACATCACCTTCTTCCCTGTGCCCCCTTCTCCTCCTTGTCCTTCCCCTTTTCTGTAAATTCCACCCCCTCTTTGGTTCGCAGCCCCTCACCCCTTTCTTCCTCCCTCCTCCTCCTCTGTGGTTCGCAGCCTCCACCCCCTTCATCTCTGGTTCGCAGTCCCCCTCATCTCTGGTTCGCAGTCCCCCTCATCTCTGGTTAGGAGCCCCCCCTCTTCTTCCTCCCTCTTCCTCTCTAGTTCGCAGCCCCCACCCCTTCTTTCTCCCTCATCCTCTCTAGTTTGCATTTACCATTCTTAGGGAGTTACTATTGTTCCATGATCAAACCATTGGTTATTCTCGATTGGAACAACCATTTGGACTCGCTGCAGATCTACGCCAGATGCATTTTGTGAAACTACAATGAAAGAAAACATGAGGGATGAATTCTAAATCTGATTTACACATAGCAGATCTATTTGTAATGAGAAGGTTTCTCCTTGCCAAGTTGTTAACTGGAAGAACAGTTTTTTGCAGATCTATTTGTAATAAGAAGGAACCCTCACTTGAAGTTTGACTGCACTTGGAGATCAAATGTGGAGTTGTATTTGTTGAAAAATTCTGTAATCAACAGAGCCATCTGTCTATCTCTAATTCCTCTTCTTATATAACTAGAGAGGACGAAGGGGGCACGGGGGGGGGGGGGGGGGGGGGAGGGTGGGGAGGTGGTGTAATGTCCAGAGAGGACGAGGAGTAAGGAAAAGGGGGTGGGATGCTGCGAACTAGAGAGGAGGGAGGAAGAAAGGGGTGGCGATTTAGTGAAAAAAGGGGAAAAGGAAGAGGAGGAGAAGGGGGCATGGGGAAGAAGGTGATGTTTTTTAATAATTGTTGGATTTTCCTCTTCGATATTATCGATGAGATGTTCAAGATACAAAACATTCAATCTCAGCCTTTGATTTGTTAAGGATATTTTGAAAACAGACGATCAAGGTATGTTGACAGCTAGCCTTGGGGGCAGACTGCAATACAAAATTATTATGCTTGTCGAGATCATTAGAGTGAAAGGAAACGGTGCACTGCAGAGTATGTAGACTCTTTTCTTAGCTATTGATTTAAATGGAGTGAGATCCTAATTGGTAGATAGAGATTTTTGTTATAGCCAAGGTGGAAGTTGAAATTCAAGTATATGATCTGCAAACCTCAGATGGAAAATGCTTTAGTCCTTTCTCATACATTTTAGATCCATCAAATATTTACTCTTCAAATCTGTAGATAACCTGTTGTTGTCCAGTAGTTTAAAATCTGTTGTTGGTTTCTTTATAATAATTTTCCCTTTTCCAGTTTGATACAACTTTATAGTTGTGTGTTACTTGAATTTTCTGTAAAGCTTCTTATGTTTCCACACAACATTTCTTCATACCTTGGATGCATTTGAACGCAGTTTCATTCTTAATCTTGGAACAATGCTATGGGATACTTTTTGCTATAATTTATTGCATTATGTTTTGCCTCTCTTATCAGTGTTTTGTTTATGATTGATTTAGTGTTGCTAAGCGATGCGAGTCTATCAATACGGTGGTATCTTTCTTCTGGTGGATAGTTGGATTCTACTGGGTAGTATTGGGTGGTGAAATCCTCTTGGAGAATGCTCCACGTCTGTACTGGTATGCCTCACAATGATATTTTCCCTTGAAACTTCTTTTTATCATACGTCTGAATGGTAATTAACTTGTTTTAATGAAATTTTCATTTGGAACTCTTGATAATGTGTCCTCATCCCTGTGGTGAAGTTTTCACAATACGTTCGTGCGAATTTATCGACTGCTTAGAACTCTTGATAATGTGACCTCATCCCTTGCACTAAATAATTTACACTCGCGCATGGGGTGGAGGTTGCTAGGTAACTGCTAAAAATTAAATGCTACCATCTTGAATATGATTGGATAAATGCTTTAGGAGGCATTGATGACGCTGTTCCTCAGCTGCAAAACTACCCAAATTCAACTGGTTTGCAATAACATCAAGCAGAAGACATATTTTCCTTATTTGACATGTTGGTTAACAGTGTCTGGTTTATGCTTTAAACTTCTGTTCCATATCTATCTTACTCGCAATAACCCAACAAGTCATTCTGGGGCATTTTTATGATACTTATATTCATGAGTTTTTGCAGGTTAGCTGTTGTATTTCTGGCGTTCGATGTATTTTTTGCTATCTTTTGTGTTGCTTTGGCATGTATGATCGGGATTGCTCTTTGCTGCTGCTTGCCATGTATTATTGCAATTCTTTATGCTGTGGCAGGCCAGGTATGCACTAAAGATTTAGCATTTATTGTTGTAAAAGAGTCCTTGGTAGTAGCGAATATTTTCAACTATTTCTGGCATAATAAACAGGAAGGTGCAACAGAATCCGATCTCAACATCCTTCCAAAGTACAGATACCATTGTGGCAATGAAGAAAAGTCTAGTGTAGAGACAGGAAGAATGGTTCCAATAGGTGGAGAATTGGCTGATGAACGGGTTCTCTTACCTGAAGATGCGGTAATTATTCTTTTCATCTTTGAATTCGAATTTGTGTTGGTGAGGGGATGCATTATTTCACTGATTTTCATTAATTTCCTAAAAAAAGTATTGCTTAATAGTAAGGGCATTTGGATCAATTGATACTGATTTATCAATTGTTGAAAAACATGAGTTGTAAGCCTTATTTCGTTAACCAGGAGCCTCGCACTGAGGCGAGCCTCGAATCGTAGCCTCGCAACGTTTTTTTAAACCATGTTTATAAGTAAATAATAACTTTCGACTCTTCCCAGTTATTGTGCGCTCTTCAAAGAAGCTATAATTATATTTATTACTTATAACACATTGCATTGCTGTGGGGTGGTTGATAAATTTCAATTAAACATCTAAACTTAAAAAGTTCAGAAAGTCGGGGTTGAAAGTTAAGATCAGTTTGGAAGGCTTTGCACAAAGCTTTACAAAAATATGGATTTATTTGTTGTGCAAATCTGGTTTTACCAACCGAAGCTATTAATAATCCAATATTCCATAATAAATTCCTTTTTCTCATCAATAAAATGCAAGGAACTACAACATTCACACCTTCACATCCTAAAAGCTTCAAGACTTTTAAATCAGCTGTGATGGCTTTCGCGTGATTTACCGCTTTGCATTCAGAGGCACTGTCTGTGCAACAAGTAATAGTGTGCTGTTCTCCCGTTCCTGCATAAAGAAATAAGAACTATAATGATGTTATCATCCCACGATATCATTATGTATAACATCACGCCCTACTTCGCTAAATTGAAGAACATGTGATCATAATCATCACCTGTATATGTTATTGTATTTTTTTTATTTTTTATTTTTCTTTGCATGTGAAAACCCTTTGTTACATACTTGGAACATTTATTTTTACTTCAATAGAGTGTCAAAATAAATATTTGATATGTTTTTGGGCATGATAAGATAGTCATCTTCAACATTAATCATACCTTTCAAATCAAAGGAATCTTGTGCTTTTTCAGGCCAAATGCTGTAAAAACTGAGGTTTTTGTGACAATCTGTGCTATACAGTGCCTGAAAAGTTTTCTTTTCTGATTTCTCATTCAATTGATGTGTTATGTATTAGGAATGTTGCGTCTGTTTGAGCTCCTACGAGGATAAGGCAGAGCTCCATTCTCTTCCATGCAGTCATCATTTTCATGCACCATGTATTGTGAAATGGCTTAAAATCAATGCCTCTTGCCCTCTCTGCAAGTACAATATCCTCAAGGGAAACAATGAAACGATCTGATCAAAAGCTATTTGCCTTTCAACTTGCTTCGAGTGTATATAGAAAGACATGAAGGAAGTAGTAGTTCCAGTCAGCAAAATATTTGCATTCTTCTATCAGTTCATTCTGTTGTTGGAAGAGCGATGTAGTTAGTTATCTGTTGGCTTTCCTTGTAAACTGTTGTTTATATATCCGGTTTTTGTTTTTTCCCTTTATTGTGGAAAGATGGCATTTCTTGTATCTGATTTTGTCTCACTTTTAAAACTAAAAGATAAAAATTGTAACCATTTTCTTTATAAGAGGACTAGGGCTGGTAATGGGCGGGTCAGGCAGGTTGGCAGGTGAAGTAAATTAGACACAAACTCGTCCTGTTTAGTTATTGTGTTTACTACTGAAACTCGAACCTGATCTGCATATAAATGAGTTGCCTGACTCGGCCTGTTATGTGACCTATTATTTGAGGTGTTAGACAAAAATTGATTTATTAACTACTTAATTAAGAGAAAAAGACTAAATTATAACTAGTAATGATGTTTGCATATTTATAGATGCTTAGGTGTCCAAAACAGATTGAAAAATAAAAAACTCCACTTTGATTTAACTTTTTTTACTGAAAAAATGGTACTTAATGACATGGGCAGCATGTACAAAAGAGCAGAATTAGTCATTTGAAAATTGTCCATTTATTACTTGTCCATTTAAAACCATACAAGGAAGGCTGAATTTAAACATTTTTTCCTAATTTGCAGGGAAATATATTTTAATGTATGAATTGCCTCTTGATTTATAGGGAGAGCATAGACAAAAATGAGGGAGACGATTTATGTATTTATAGAGAAATTTTATTTTAAAAAAAAGGAAATTTTTTTTGTAAGCAACTATGTTGGGAACTAAGGTGCATGGTGGTTAACTGTGGGGAGTTAGATTTCAAAATCCATTATCTTTCTCAAATCAAGCCAGTAACGCTGGCCCCTAATCGGATTGCCCAACATTTTTTTAAGAGGAAAAAACTTGAAACTTGTAAGGCCTTAACCTAAACCCGTTTATATTGGGTGGGTTTCCAGTTGGTTTGGTAGACTCCTGGTCAAATTGCCAGCTCTTGAGGGGACAAAAAAACTGGGAAACATGTGAGCATATATTAAAGATAGCGATTACTTCACACCATCATTGATTTTTTTTTTTACTTGCTCACACCACCAATAAATATGCATAATTTAACAGAGAAACCCAAACTTAAAATGAAAAAAAAAAATGCAACATAGGATAACTTTCGACCAATTTAAACCCTCAATTGAGACTGATTCTCAAACTCATCAAAACACTAAGGTTGTAGTACTATGAGTTATCTAATAAACACAGCTTAAATCACTTGAAAATGTTATGAAATGAGCAAGTTATGATCATTTTACTAAAGTCGCGCAAATTTGTCTTGCAATGAAAACATGATAGTGTCTCTGACTTTCGTCCAACTTATATGCTCGATCAAGATCGATTCTCAAACTCATCCAAGCATAACAATTGTAGTACTCTGAGTTATATAATAAACACAACTTGAATCACTTGAAAATGTTTTGAAATTAGCAAGTTATGGTTATTTTACTAAAGTCGCGCAAATTTGTCTCGCAATAAAAATGGGATAGTGTTCCTGACTTTCAGCCAACTTATCTGCTCGATCGAGACTGATTATCAAGTTGATCAAAACACAAATATTGTATTATTCTGAATTATATAATAAACAAAACTTGAATCACTTGAAAATGTTTTGAAATGAGCAAGTTATGGTCATTTTACTAAAGTCGCGCAAATCTGTCCCAAAAAATTTGCTGAAATTTCTTTTTTGCCCGGAATTTTGCGAGTTTTTGCGAAATTTCCTGTTCCGCAGAACTCTGCGAGGTTTTTGCAAAAACTCGCAAAGTTCCGGGCAAACAGGAAATTTCAGCAATTTTTTTACTGTTTGTCCAGATCAATGCGAGGTTTTGTTACTGTTTGCAAAAACCTCGCATTGTCTCAGGCGAACAAATTTTTTTGTGATTTCTGAAAATTTTTCTGAAGTTTATTTTGTTTTTGTGATTGAAAATATTTCTAAAGTTTCCTTGAGTACTTTTTTTTTTTTTTCTAAAAATTTTTGGGGAGGTTACGATTTGGGGTTCAATTTTTAAGGGTTTCGATTTTGAGGGAGAGGGAAGAGATTTTCAAGAGATTGATTTCAATTTTGCAAGAGATTTGCAAGAGAATTGAATGTGGGAAAGGGAAGAGATTCGAATGGGGGAGGGAGGAATGGAATTTCGATTTGAATGGAGAGAGAAAAATTTTGGTTTTTTGTTTATATAGGTGGTGTGAGATAGTAGAATGGTGTGAGAAAGATGAAATGGTGGTGTGAAATAGTCGTTGCCTATACTAAAATACTAAAGATGAGATATGTGACAGATCGCCTGCTCCGTGGAGCACAAACAACCGACTATCTCCTCACAATTTTCATTTACTGGAGCTTATATCTAATTTTAGGGTCTTATAAGAAATTTTCTGAAAAATAAATAATTCTTCTTAAACGAGAGACATACTTTCCATAGCAATTTATTTATTTATTATTATTTTTTATCAACATCTTCCCCAGTTTCACTTGTACATCTGCAAACATGGAATAAGCTAATCTCGCCGAAACCAAGTTTACCTCAACTTTTGAACATCAAATCCCTAAAACACACCATCTTAGTAAGAATCAAGACACTCAATCTCATCATTAGTTTTCATAGTTGTTATCTAAGTCCATCTTCTTAAGTGAAAAGGATAAAATAAATATATAAATAAAAGTTAAAACAGTTGTCAGTTCACAAGGAATTGTTTAGATGAAAGCTTTATGAACTATTAAGAAAGAGAACAAATGGGAAATGCAAAATACAAAAAAAATAAACGCACAATTTCTATCACCAAATCATAGTCACCACGGCCACTAGAGAGGAAACTGAAATTTATATGAATAAGATGCCAAAAAGTTACTTGTTCCATTGCTTAATTGAGAGAACACAATTTGTCGTTGATCCAATCCTCAGGGTGTACAATTGAAGTGGTGAAATAACTCAAAATTTTGTTTTTAAATCACCAGTGTAGTTAGATTCAAACGTTAATGTGTTGAGGTAAAATATTACAGATATTAAGTTTCCTTGAAAAGTCTCTTTTAAATAAAAAAAAAAAAATGCTTATAAGGACTCGTTTATCCCCAGTTAGGGCCCACTGTTACCTGCAGCTGAAACTGTGACGTGCCTGAATTAATTTGTGAGGAGCATATTTAGTTTACTTGTTCCTGCTCTGTGGAGAAGACACTCTTTACTCCTGACTAGTTTTTGGGAAGCTCCAATGCTACCTCAACATGTTTCCTACAGTTCAAGTGTGACTAGTTTTGAATGCTACCTTACCAGCTACCTCTTTACTAGTGCAATCAGTCAATATACATTGATGTCTTTATGGGTTTCACGGAAATTAACGACACAACCAATATTAAGTACATGACCACTAGTAGCCTCGAATTACCTGAAAGAGTGCTCCTCCAATCTACATGCACGCTATATCCCTCTAGAATAATGGAATATGTACTCTAATTTCAAAATTGATAGTCCATTTTACATGTCTATTCAATCTACCAATAGTGTACTAATGTTCACTGAGAGTTTCACAATAAATCTAGAAAGTAATATGCAATAAGTGGTGGAGTGCAATTAGGGGCGTACCTTTGCACTAGGTACCAATAATATTTGTGTCAAAATTGATTGACTTGTTTAGTTTGGGGTGCTCCTAGTACAGGTATCGATTTTGGAGGTATGGTCTAATCTAGGGGTGGGCACGGGATGTGATGAACCTCATGCCTATCCCATCCTGTTCGTTTGGGATCAGGATAAGATAGACCTCATCTCATCCGGGATGGGATGAGCATCTACTAAATAACCTCCAATGAAGAATAACAAAAGAATTTCATCTCACATTGTTCAAATACCAATAATGTCAAATTTATGTACATACCACTTTCATTATAATAATATATTAAAGTCATGTAAAATTTGTGGTCCAATGAACTTACGGTTTTTATGTCAAGTATCCTCTGTGTGCAAAACTAATATAAGTTTGTAAATGAAAAATATTGTTCATTGAGCAAATCTCCAACTACATAACTCATAGTGCAAAACTAATCTAAACTATCATTTGCTTTTATTTTCTACAAGAATAATTGTCCTATAACCAATCTAAAATATGAAAAAAACTTAAATTTTCATTGATTCTATTTAACCTAAAATATCCAAACTAGAGTTTTTATCTAAACAAAGAGTACCAAATCAAGCTTTAAAATCTTCAAATAGTGGATATTTTGATTTAATTTCAACACATCCTAAACTTTCATTTAGAAGAATAGTTTGATTAAAACTTAATACTAATAAATATAAAATAAATAAGTTCGGGACGAGATGAGTGGGAATGAAAATCTCAAAAGGACCAAATAATCGAGAAGGGACATAATCATGATGAATTTAATCAATCCCAAAAAGACCAAAAAATTTGGGACGGGACTGAGACGAGATCGCGATCGCGGGATGGGATGCCCACCCCTACGAGTCTAATCCAAGATATGTCTGCCTTTATTAGCAGCCAAAACCAACTAATGGTTGTTTCCCTGAAAACCTTTTCATTCTTCCAACTAAAATTTTGAAGTAGTCGTTAACCTCCTGAAATTCCCGCTTTGCTTTGAAACCAACAACCATGGCAAGGCAAGCTCTCTAAGGGTGTGTTTGGTTGCATGGAATCTTAAGATGGGATTTGAAATCCCATTCCATGGCATGGGATGCCATGGACTTGACCAACTTTGATGTTTGGTTGTCCATGGGAAGGATTCCAATTCCTATTGTGAGTAGGTTGCCCAAAACTAATCATGATAAATTTTTATTTATTTATTTTTTTAATTTTTAATTTTTAATTTTTAATTTTTAATTTTTAATTTTTAATTTTTAATTTTTAATTTTTAATTTTTAATTTTTAATTTTTAATTTTATTTTGAAAATCCCACAATTCTACTTTTATATATAAACTAGAATATGATTTGATTTTGCTTCCCGCAAAACATCCTTACAGTATAATTTAAAACCCGACGTCTGCTTAAATCTTTCAATGAGAAAGCAAAGTTCAATACTGATCTTCATAATTCTAGTAAAAAAAAAAATTAGCAATATAAATTTTGAATAAAATTTTCAAAATGAAAGCATGTTTACTGCATAAACATAAAAAGTCAAACTTTTGTTGTCAATTAAACAATAAAAAGAGTTAAAGATAAAGACCAATTACTAAACCACATACTCCCAAACACCAATTAAACAAAAAACAAGTGTTTGAGGGAGTTTGAAGAGTACGAAAACAATTCAACTAAACACAATTGTCATGCATTGTGCTGATTAAAAGAGAAAAGGGAAAAAAGTATCCTACCAAAATAATGAGACACCAAATGTTATCATGACACAATATAATAAAGAAATGTTTTCAATATAACAACAAAAGGAACACATCTGAAAAATATCATATGATCCATATTTTGTACAATGTATGAAAGCTTAAAACTGTACAAACATAGTAGAAACAAAACCCCATCATGTGCTTAATACTACTAAAAACCTTCCCACATAGCTTCAGGTCAAATAAGTATCCACACCTTGACTCCAAAAAATCAGGTTGGACCTGTGTAAGCATACTGCATCAAAAAATAATAGCTCAATGTGGATTAATACTACTAAAATTGGAACACAACCATGTCCATGTGAAAAAAAATATTTGCCAAAACTTCACTTACAAGAGAGAAGGGCCAATAAATCCTACCTAAAAGAATTTACAAACATAACTTCCGGTGAGCTTTTAAAGAGTAGGGCGACCACACACACACACTGCAGTAATAGCCACCATCGACATCATTGCTGGTCTGTAGGCCAAAAATCTTCTGCTAGTGCCATAAGTCCATAGGATGATCACATATTTTGCAAGAACGTTGTATCTGGACAGGTCTTGTTTCAGTCTTACTAATCTGGAAACTGCTGCCAACCTTGGCTGACTTCTGCTTGTCATTCTGCTGGTTGCTACTATAAACCGTGAGACCATTGGGGATGTCAAGAACTACATGCTCAGTTTCTGATTTCTTCTTCATTTTCTTATGGACTACATGTATGTAAGAATAATGGCCTCTAAGACGTGTGTAATCCTAAGGTGTCGAACCAGTGCTGTCGCGAATGGTTTTCCAGGCTTCAACACCAACCTGAAGAACGACTATTACAGTTAAAAAGAGAAACACATGCAGAGTTAAAATAACCATGTTATATTATAGGAGACACTTACCAATCCAGGACATTATTTAATACATCTACCAAATCTTCTGAACCATCTCTACTTGCTGCAATGTGAAGTAGCGTCAAACCTGCCGGACCAATAGCATCGGGTCTGAAAAAGAAGTTACCAGAGCTTCCAATGACCTGTTCCTTTGGTTCAGAGCCCGCTGTTAATGATGCCTTACTTGGGACATATCTCAATAGGAGTTCCACCATCTGTCTACAGCTTCTCCGTACAGCTCTGTGGAGGAGGCACAGTTCCAACAAAGCAAGAAAATAAAAGAGTAACTAAGACAAGGCTCAAAATTGACGGAACGACTGAGAGTTCTGAAGATTGAAACTGCTTGGAAGACAATCCTAAAAAGATATTTAGCATAGTTTGAAAATCCTAGACTATGCGAGCTAGGGAAAAAAATGCGAGAGAGCTTTTACGTTGGATTGATAATTGAAAGTACAACTTACAAAACTGAATTGGGATTCAGGAAAATACACTTACTTGTGTCAAAGCAGAACCCTTGAGGTTCTTTAATCTGCCATAAAACAGTAGGTGTTTCCTCCCCGTCCATGTTTCCCAAAGCAGGCTGCATCATCGAAAAATATAAACGGATGATTCAGAGAGAATCATATTAGATTCCATAGTCAAGATGAAAGAACATTTGTCACTTACTCATGCTGTGGACAGACTCCCATGCTTGTGTATATTTTGTCCATATCGGTTCTTATGTTCGTGCCATGTACGTATGCTGTCCCGGAGGTTGGTGGTAAAAACCCAATCATCTGTGAGCAAAAATAACAGTCCCTTAAGTTCGAGTAAAGAACTAGATTATATTATTGTAATAACAGCATCGGCTTCTTAATAAACACATTTTCTCAAATGATCAGTTGAATGACTATGAAAGCTCTAAACTTTGAAAGAATAAAATCAGTACTTTTTTTTAACTTACCATACTGATAAAAGACGTTTTGCCAGCACCATTTGGACCGAGCATACCGAAGCATTCCCCAGGAGGCAAAGCAAGAGATAACCCTTTAACTGCAAATTTTGGTGGGTTTCCATCTTTCCCTGGATAAATCTTTTTCATGTCATCACAGATGATGGGATAATTTGCATTGGGTTCAAGTTGCAATTCTGTAACCTTCTCCCTCTGAAACGCAACGAAAATAAAGTTATCTATAGTTTCAGAACAGATATAATCCAATTCTAATGATTTAAAAAGGAGCTGCTGAGAGTGATTCCGGTTGTTGACGAGCATGGGGGCAAATCAAGTGTCAATACATAACAATCATAGTTGAACTTTGGCATGAATTTAATTCTACATTGCTTTTTTTTTTTTACATAAATAAATCCACCGATTGTCATGAGCATTTCATCTAAAAGCCCGTTCATTCTTAGAGAAAAATATTTCTTCTACCAAAACTGGAATTTAAACCGAGAACAAGCCTGGTTTATCAAAGAGAACAAATACCTCTTGAGAAACATCAGGTTGGTCCATTCCAACAAGACCTTTTGAATCTTGAGAACTTTGGCTCTGAGCATTTTTTTCGGCGACAGTGGCTTTGACATGAGTGTCATCTATTGCACCTACAGCATCCATAAAATGAAAAGCATATACACTTGAAAAAGATTGGACTAAGACGTAGAACATGGAAATGCTACTTTGCACAAAACATCAAATCAGTATTTGAGCAATTTTAGCAAGATAAACACACAAAACTTGCAATCTGTGACTAAGATGTAAACATACAATTACCACTTTGAATAATACATCATCCATAGTTTTTTCAAAACATACAAAAAATACCAATTGCTGCAACAAGTTCAAAGCAATGTTCAAAACATGTTGGCATCTACATTATTTTCTTCTTCTTCAATAACTCGTAAAAGAACAAAAGATCAAACCAAATCCGAACAAATAACCAAACAAATACTACATCTACAACATACCCTTTACTTCAAATGATCTGATTCACTAACCCATTCAATTCAAACACCACTAATCCTAACTGATCTTCAAAATCCCCAAATTGAACCCAAAATTGAAACTTTTAGCAAACCATGTGCAGGGCATGTTTCCACCCTACTTAATGACCTTAACTACCTGTCAACTGATTAAGTTGATCATTTTTATATTGGCAGGGCAGGTTTCCACCCTACCTAATGTACCAATGTGTAACACATTAACAAACCATGCTTAAGATAACTTAGCAAACCAAGTCACCAAATCTTTAAGTATCAAAAATTTATGAGTGTTCTAAAGTACCACAACTCACTCAAGCACAATGATAGTAGTGAGGATTAAGAAATGGGTTTCTGTCATTTCAATTGAACATTCCATTCCCACCATTGTGATCACATAAAGAGCAATTTTGTGAACAATCTTTCAAAACCATTTGGTCTTAGATGATTTGAGTATGGTACAACGATGACCAATCGATAAATTAACATATTTGAAGAATGAGGTACCAATTTCTCCTGTACAGTGGCATTTCCCATACATATCCATAGAGTGCACTAATTTGTACCTCATTCTTCAAATATGTTAATTAACATATTTTCGCACAGGGTGGGCAATGTCGGTTCGGTTCGGTTTTGAGCCCCAAACCGATTTCAAAACGATTTCATTCGGTTTGCCCAAAACCCAAACCGAAACCGAATTTTATATTCGTAAACCGATGAATTCGGTTGAACCGAATTTCGGATCGGTTCGGTTCGGTTGGGCCTAAATTTCGGGCTCAAGCACTTGAAAGACATTCATTAAAACATGCCCACTTTTTTTACATGCCCAATTTTTTTACAGACCCAATTTTTAGCCCAAAATTGAAAACTTTATGAGAAGGGGGGCGATTCAGTACAACAAGGTGTACTGCAGTGCATTTGTTGCACTAGTCAAGTATTGACATCTACATGTTATTTAGTTAATTATATATATCTAATTAATCGGTCAGTTCGGTTATAAATCGATCGGTTCAAAATCGTAAACCGATTTCAAACTGTTTATAATCGGTTCGGCTCGGTTTAAATTATTTTCTTTCTACTCGTATTTCGGTTCGGTTACCGAACCGAATTTAAAAATCGGTTCGGTCGGTTAACCGAATTTAAATCGGTTTTTGCCCACCCCTTAGTATTTAATGAGATGGGTCGGATGGACTTGGGCTCGTGCAATGTTCTGGTTACTAGGATCACGCGCAACCGCCTTGCTGTTGATGCATTGGATAAATTTAGGAAATTTGAGGATCAAGGGATAGAACTGAACGTCGTGTCCTGGACATCGATAATAGCTTGTTGCACACAAAATGGAAAGGACGTTGAAGCTTTGGAGCTCTTTATAGAGATGCAGTCCGCATGAATTGAGCCCAATTCCGTGACAATCCTTGTTTACTTCCAGCCTGTGCGAAAATTGCAGCCTTAATGCATGGAAAGGCTGCCCACTGCTACTCTCTTAGAGGGGGAATTTCTAAAGATGTTTATGTTGGTAGTGCATTAATTGATATGTATCCCAAGTGTGGAAAAATTGCAGCATTTTTTTTTATCAAATGCCCATGCAAAATCTGGTTTGCTGGAATGCAACTATAGCTAGATAAGCAATGCATTGAAAGGCCAAGGAAGCTAACAAGTAAGCAGAAAACTGACTTTATCAGCTTCACTTGTGTCTTGTCTGCTTGTAGTCAAAATGTCTCTCGCGAACATGTGCAAGCTAGAATAGAGCATTATGCTTGCATGGTTAACCTCCTCAGTCGTGGCTTATGCCATGATCAAGGAGATGACAGATGAACCGGATGCTTGTGTTTGGGGAGATTTACTCAGTTCTTGCCAAGTTCATGGTAACGTGACTTTAGGGGAAATTGCCGCAGAGCGACTCTTCAGTTTAGAGCCAAATGATTGCGGAAATTATACTCTTCTCACCAATCTATATGCTGCCAAAGGCATGTGGAGCCAAGCAGATAGAGTGAGAGATTTGATGAAGAGCATGGGTTTAAGTGAGAATCCAGGCTGCAGTTGGATTGAGATAAAGAACACGGTACATAGGCTCTTAGCTGGGGATGCATCACATCCTCAGATGACAGAAATTATCGCAAGGTTGGACAAATTGAGCATGGACATGAAGCAGTCAGGGTACCTTCTAGACACCAGTTTTGTGCTACAAGATGTGGAAGAACTGGAAGAGCACATCTGCCAATGGCATGACAGCTCAACGGTTAGAGCTTGGCGGATGGTACCACTAGGTCATGGGTTCAAACCCAGCTTACGGCATTTTTATGGGTTCTGGAATCCTATAAAAACCCTGCTTGCCTTTCAAAAAAAAAAAAAAAAAAGACATCAAAATACCGAACCATCCAATGAAAAGATGGTTTTTGGTGTTGGTTATCCTATAACAAAAACTGAGAGTATTGTCCAACAAATTGTTCATTAATGACTAAAGAATATGAACTTTGTAATTGTGATCCTCATGAATTGAATGATAATCAAATTGCATTGGGTCGATTACCTATGTCAATAATTGGAGATTACACAATCAAAATAATTATGAATTCAGCTCCAAAAATTTCATTTTGTTTGTTCAATAACTTAGCTAACAAAAGAAGATTCTTGCCTCAAAAGTGAATATGTATTTATTCCATTAATACAATTATTTCGGACTATTACAAAAAAAGATTTAGTTAAGATGTGTATTCCTCTTGGATAAAGAAAAACTGATCTATTTTCATTGTAGGCTGACATTGTTTTAAAATTAAGAACACAAATTTCTTTGATTTTCAAATAATAATATTAAAATGGATAATGATCTGTTAAAATAGGTATTGAATATATATATATATATATATATATATATATATATATATATATATATATATATATATATATTAATTGAATTTTAATTCGCTTGTTGCCAAGATTAAAGAAACACTCGTTGGAATGCATATCAATGGATCTCTTTAGTCATTCATTGAGTGATAAATCACCACAAGTGAGGGAGACATACAATTTAAGTAACGGAAGGTCCAATCTAGAACGACTTGGACAAATGAAAACAACACCGGGTATATACTTCCGAGAAAATTTAGAATCCTTGTAGACAAAACCAATCATTAGCTCCCAACCTTGGGGCAAGTAGAATCCAATACCAATCATCAATTCCCAACCCTAGGGCGAGTAAAATCCAATACAAAATCAGTTAACCAAAAAGTGTATCTGTAATATTAGAAATCTCTACTATTGTAAATGTAGAGCCTCGGAATAATGAAAGGTATCTTCAACACCAATTTTAAAATTTCCCAAAATGTCCTTGCAAAAAATGAGATTTAACTGTTATACCCTACTAAATTGCATGTAAGAACAAACAAATTTGAGGGCATGTTTGTCCATACGATCTAAACAACTATTTAAGTACATTTAAGATCATTAAGTAATGGGTTTTTTGAGTTTGGCACTCATTTGTTTATATCTAATAGAATTTGACTTTCATTTTAAAAACTTAATGAGTCTAACCCTCAAACTCACGTTGACTGTAATAATCAACATAGTCGACTACCCTTGACTTGTTTAAGCATCTTAAAACCAAAATATATACCTTTAACTTTAAAACAATACATGCATGGCACATGCTTAGTTAAAACATATACAAATTCGACAAAGGGACATGATTAGTTGATGATCATCAAATGATCTTTAAAGTAGAACAAAATAATCAAGTTAAACATAAATCTTAGGAGATATGAGGTTTGCCGAACTCCTCACTGAATCATCTAACAATTTATGCTCCCCTGTCACAATCATTTTCTCCACCAACAATCAACCACGCCACTACCAACGCCATCCTACTCGATCAATCTGTCACAAGGCCTCCACCTCTACCCTCGCAATTGCAGTGAGAAGAGTAGGTACTCTATCCACTTCACACACCAAAAATGCAAAACACTAGCAATGAATTGAAGAAGGAAGACGAATTAGCAACTTGTTAAGCTAAACTTGTGGCGTTTTCTCTAGAACCATGGCAGAGTTTGGAAGGGAAGATGGTAATGGTGACAACACTTTCGAGGATCAGTTTTGATCTATGTGTGGATCTTATAAGGCTAATTGTAAGGTCCTTCCAGTTGCCGATGAAATGAGGCGTATTTGTGATGAAAATATGAAATCAATTGGTCGATCTTTGTTGTTATTTCTCCCATGTCAACGAAAATGACAATAGTTGATGTGGGGTTTTCTATGCAATTATCCTATCTCTGCTAGCCTCAACACCACTTTCAACGACTTCCACCACATCCCTTTTACCTACGTGATCTCAATAGATATTGTTCGAATTGATCAATTATTTCATGGCAACCTCGTCTTGGTTGCACTTCAATGGAGAGTGATAAAATTATTTGTTTGCTGTGTTGATGTCAAAAGGGGGTATAAGTGATTGTCATTGATAAGTAGGGAGCATTGGCCAAGGAGACGAAGAAGTGAAGGAGTCAGATCTCGACGTGATCCATGTAGACCATTGCATTTGTTCTACTTTTTAGACCATTGGATCATTGATTAATCAAATGGATCATGACCCTTCGATGAATTTTGGATATGTTTTAACCAAGCATGTGCCTTGCACATGTTGTCTAAAGTGAAAAAGGGTATATCTGGGTTTTAAGGTAGTATAACAAGTTAAGGTAGTCAACTATTTGACCGTTGCAGTAAACGTGAGGTTGAGGATTAGACTCAATTAGTTTTTAAAATGAGACCCAAACTCAATTAGACTTAAACTAATGAGGGCTGAATTCAAAAAAACCCTTAAATAATCAACAACTTTATTGTTTTCCAAATATATCCTAAAAAAGGTTGGATATTTGATTATATGCCAATTAAACTTTAAGTAAAAGCAAAAATGTTGAGAAGGTATGTATATAGCATGTAGAGTTTAACACACATTTGAAAATATGTTATTTTAGATATGCCCTTAACTTTTCAAAATGACAAACATTGACTATTGTTTGTCATTTTTATCGACATCCTTTATACAAAAATATAAGATGATATAATCCACTATAATAACTACATAACGGGTGAAGTGGTTTTTACAGAGTTGGCGTGGCAATGCGAATTTACAAAATTGCCATTCTACAACTTAAAATTAACAAATTACCCTTACTAATGTATAAATGAAATTAAATAAGTAAAAAAAATTAGTAAAAGGAAATCATCTTTCGACAATAAACTTTCACATGATTAACATATACATGCTTGTGTAATGGCATAATTACACTAAAATTTGCAAATTTAATTTATTTTGGATCTACACTTCGTAGTTATAAAACTATTGATTTAATTAAATTTTTTTTTGCTAAGGTCTTAACATTTAACAGTCATGTTGACACATGCAAATATACAAATATAAAATATATGGTGTCCTCAGAAAAACTTATGGTTACAAGAAGAGCAATTTCGTATAAAAAAAATATAATTGTGCACACGTAGCCAGAACTAAACTAGTCACTAAAAAGTATTATGATTGCATCATATTTCTATCAAATAACTTATAATGTCATTAGTTTAAATACCAAATTCATATTAATGTTAGTCGACCTTCATGGATTAACCATGTGTAACGAATACGCAAATTATTCAAACCATATTAATAAAAAGAAGGATAATTATGCACACGCATGGTGCGTGTCCGACACTAATGTATAATTAAAAGCAGAAGTGTAATACCCGCTTAATTAAATAGATATAAATATTGTTATTTATTAATGTGTGTATATATATTATAATCTTATATCTATTGGGTAAAAGATTTGTTTTGTTTGCCATTGCTAAATAGAATAAGGTGTGTGTGTTTAGCTAAAAATTTGGAAACCCTAAAATAAGACCTTTGCCTTAAGTAAACTAGTTAGCCATACACTTATACTTTAGTTAAACCCTAATCTTGATGGGTTTTACTCAATTTTCTTGGGCTTGGGTTTAGGCTTTCATGAAAGTAATGGTTAGGGTATTGGTTAGGGGAAAATAAAGGTTAAAAGAATAAGAGAAGGGGGAGTTGGTTTCTCTCTTCATTGTACAACACAGTTTGAAGAAAGGGAAGAAAAACAATCAAAATGGGAGAAAGGGAGGAACACGATTCTTTTCTTCTCACCTCCTCCATAGTCATGAACACACACCGAAAGGAAAATGGAGGTCTTCCCCATTGACAATATGAAGTTGGTGGTGTTTGTTCCCGTGATGTGAGTTTTCTCCATTCCTTTCTTGTATGTGAGTTTCTTCATCTCCTTCACTTTTACTGGAGTTTGTGTCACTTTGCTTCATAATCAACAATATCCTATCTTCTGCCTGCTTGATAGAATCCTTACTCTTAACACAAAAAAATAAAAATAAAAACTCTCTGTCAGCTTCATAATCAAGAATAGCCATCTTCTACCCACTTGTTTTCAATGATGAGTACCAGTTAGACCAAAGATCATCTCCTTTCCAATTTCAGTGTGGCTATGATATTTTACTTCTAGGCGAAAGTAATGTAATGACGGGGATAGTTCTCTATGAAGCAAGATTGATAGCGTGACAAGAACAAAATGGAACAAGAGGGTTTGTAGACCTATGTTAATGCACTTACAATTTGTAATCCTATTGGCTTACAGGTTGAAGATGATTGAATATAAAATATGAGTCTTTTATGGGATGGGAAGGGAAAGTTGGCTAAAAGTGGGTAGTATTTATGTGTTGTGAAATGACTACTTCTCCTTCACTTTATCTTGGTTTTCCTCAGAGCTATGATTATAGAATGGGCTTCTGGAATCTGGTTATTGGAGGAATCTAGATTTGCCCCATGGAAAAATAAATTATTAGCTAAAAGTAGAATGGTTACTTTGGTAAAAGGAGTACCCTACTGTGCACTGGTGCTGGTTAATGAAATGGAATTGTCATGAGGTGATCCCTTTGAGGAGCTCCTAAGAAAATAAATTATTTCATTCCCTCAAGGTAGAAATTGTTTGTAGTCCAAAAGATATTTGGTCGTTTAGGTATTAGGATCCAAAGAAGGTGAGTGAAGCATGGATAGACTTTGAGTTAATTTATTCAACCCAAGTGGATCGGAAATAGCAATTCTAATAGAAAATGGTATAGCTAAATGTATAGTGGGTACGACACAATGTAAAAAAAAAAAAATGTAAAATGCACAACATATAAAATGGTGGAATTAGGATAGTTATTTCTATTAGGAATAGTAGTGTTTAGGGAGTATTAGAAATTAGATTATTCTTGTAATAAGGATTCCGATTAGAATTCTCACATTGATTCCTATTAGGTTTATAGTTTGATTTGGAGAGTAGGTTAGGCATAAATAAGGCATAGGCTACCCATTGTTAGTTGGTTTATTGAATAAAAGTTATTTGATGTTTGTTATTAATGTATAGCCCATTATAAATTTTAGGGCTTTATTAAAACTTTCTAAGGCTATGACTTTTGTTCGGTGGAGGCAACTCTCTATGTGCCTCCACTATAGTGTGAAAACTGACTCTATAGGGATTGGTGTAGTAAGTGGGACATGGTAGGTGGGCTTAGAATAGGTTGATGGAAATTTATTTTTGACATACAAAATAGTTTTGTACTGGTGGTGGTGAACATTTTGAACTCCCTTGCTATATGTTGTAATGTATGATAATGAGAAATTGAGTATGGTTTCATATATACATATGTTGGACTTTATATAGATAACAATGTTATTAAGTAATGGTGTTATTTAATCGATTGAATTGGGCTCAATAAGGAGCTATGATTGAAAGTGTGATATTCTTCATGCTCATAGGAATATGATTCTTATATTGAATGAGTTTGATCCCTGTTGTGTTATAGAAAATTTATTTATGAAAATATTACTTGTTCCCCAAAAGAATGGTGGATACTGTGGTTGATATATTTATGGTTGACAAAGTGTCACCATAAAAGAGTTTTGAGTTTTAGTTGATTTTTTTATGCTCTTTTCCACAACTCCGAAAAAAAAAGATGAAAAATGTGATTTGTATACAGATTTGCTTGTATACGTGTGATATAATTTTGGGTATGCAGACTTGCTTGCATATCGGTGTACCGTTCCATGTGAGTTTGGTTGTACGTGTAGATTTAGGAAATGCTTGCCATGGATCGAACTTCGGGTGAGATGACATGTTCCTCGATGTGGCACCCCACTTGGAACATGTACGCTCCGAGTGGTTCGAAGGCAAGGGAGGCACACTTGGGTGAGGTGTGTTCGGCACAAGGAGGATAGTGCGATTGTGAAAAAGAAGCGAGATTTATTTTTTGTGTATGTGCATGATTACCTTAAAGGAAGAAACTAAATGCTCATTCGACCATTGAATGAGAATTATATGTCTTCCTAAAGGTTAAAAATGCGTTTTGTTGATGTTTTAATAATAGTCTAATATGACTATGAATTGTATCGTTGTTTGAAAATAAATTAAAATTATGAGGATTGATAACTTAGAAATTTTATCTGGTTGTTTCTAACCTTTTCATGCAGGATGGCAAGTCCACTCATATTTCTGCAGGCCAGACTTGCCATAGTCAACTTCTATAGCGTAAGTACTAGTAAATCCATATTTATTTATTAGGATGATGACACCTTTGCCTCATTGAGGAACTACCTGATGGTGTGGTTGTTTATTGTTTTTGTTTAGTTTGATGTTGTCATGTGCGGATTTATTGATTTTGGGATAAAGATTTTTCACACCAGCTTTATTGCTGACCCAAGTGAGCTTTTGCTTATTGGGTACATTCCCTTGGGAATGTAGCCGATTAGCCTTTCAGGTTTAGAGATTTTTGAGCAGCGTTACTGGAGTTCTGTTAGTGGGGCTAGCAACGTTAGAGTCTTTCCGGGTTAGAGTTTTATTTGTTTCAGTAATTTAATTATGTTTTAGTTGTTGCTGCTAATTGTTTATGTTGTTATTGAATTTTCATGTCCCGAGTTTAGGGGGAAACGGATAATCCTACATAGATTTTAGGATTTTCGTTTTCTTCGAAAATCAGGTCGTGACAAGAAGGTTCATCAGATCATTTGAATGACACCTGAAAGTCAATAAATCTGCCACTGGTGATGCTATTGCGAAGTTTGGATGTTTCTGTCTGAGACACTGCTCTTCATATTCCATTTCTTCAATAGACGCTACTCTTCAAAGACATTGCTCTTCAGATTCCATTTCTTCATGGACACTGCTCTTCAGATTCCATTTCTTCAAGTTAATGCATATTCACTATGCAAAATTTCAAAAGTTGATTGAGGCCCTCAAAGATGATGTATACCATTTTACCTGCTTTTGCAACCACCATTACCCATATAATTTTTCATGAGCTTCCCGAATAGGTACTTACAAGATTCTAAAAATCGTTAGGCAGTAGGTGGGCAACAAAAAAGGGACTAGCACCACGAGGCCTAGTCGGAGTCTAAGCAATTTTTTTGGTATTATAATTTATAAAAGTTAAGCATAATAGCACATAAATTACTTCCAATTCAATGCCAAGATAAATATGCAAAATGAAAAAAATAAATTAATCTTAATTTTTTATTTTTTTCAAACTAGAAATAAAAAAATTCAATAACCCGCCAAGCCTGCCTGGGCGTTTCCTAGCCACCTAGCTCTTAGGACGATTTTTAGAACACATGGTACTGATTTGATTTGCTTACAGGGTCTAGGTAGAAATGAGTACAGTGAAAGTTTGCTGAAAATATCACATGGGCAGAACAAGTGCAAATTCCTGGTGCAGGTTACAAAGTTTACATTCTGGTTTTACTACAATAGATAATTCAAAATTTTGTGGACAATATACTATAGACTATAGAGCTTTCAAACAAAGTAAGGGTGTGTTTGGTTGCATGAAATCATAAGATGGGAATTGGAATATCATTCCATGGCATCCTATGCCATGTACTTGGCCAACTTTGTTATAAGGTTGTCCATGGGAATTGGATTCCTAGTGTGAATGTTTGGTTGCCTAAAACTAATCATGAGATATATATATATATATATATATATATATATATATATTTTTTTTTTTTTTTTTTAAAATTATTATGGAGATCCCACAGTTCCCCTAACGGCCCATTGTACTTTGTAGAATCTAAAAAACAACTTCGAAAGCTCCTATCTTATAAGCAATCTCGTTTGAATTCAAGGAAAACTCCCAACTCAATCGCTCAAGTATTCCCTTTCCATTGTGTCTCAAAGTTTCTGCACATGTTCCTTCATGTTTAGATAATTTGCTTTGTAGTTTCACTTTATTTTAGATGAATTAGTATTTTATATGGATATATAATCATGGTGAAAGCGCACTGAATGGTTTTTCACAAGTCAATTGAAGCAGTCTCTTGTTACCAGAACTTCTAAAGTCAATATCTCTAAGTTGAGATTATCTATAGGAGAGAATAAAAGTTAAAAGTTGAAAATAAAAATTAAAAAAATACAAAAAATTGAAATGGTAATTGAAGTTTTATTCTTTCTTTGATTAAAAAAAAAGTAGGGTTGAACAAAAAACCAATCAAGCCGATTAAACCGACCAAACCGATCAGTTTGGTTTAAGTTCGATTTAAAAAAAATCAAAACCGAAGTGGTCGGTTCGATTTTCGATTTCTATGTGATTTTAACTGACAAAACCGAACCGATCGAATATATATAATAAATAATATATATTTTATATAAAAATAATATAATATATTTAAAATAGTCGATCAGTTCGATTTTAGTTGATTCGATTCGGTTACGATTTGCATAAATTAGAATCAGTTCGATTTTGTTAATGGTCGGTTTAGCTTCAATTTAAAAATTTTGAAACCGACCAAAGTCAGTTCATTTTTCAACCCTAAAGAAAAGTAGCACTCATTGCTGGACTTTGTTATGTAATTTTTAGTCTATCATATCCTAGTTTGGATTGGAGATATTCTTACACTTACAACATTTTTTAGATGATCCGACATACCTATCATAAATTTTGTTTGTTACTCAGTCAACAATGGATTTTATTCAATTAACTCATCGGTGTGAGTTTCAGAGCATTTTAGTCTGGCGCCCATCATATCCTAGTTTGGGTTTGAGATATTCTGGGCATGTTCGATTAACAATGGATTTGATCCAACTTCGCTTCTGGGAAAGTGGGATCAAAGTTATGATGGTATCTTGACAATGTGTAAGTTCCTTTCTAATTTTAGCTCAATCAAATCAGTGGAAGACAATAAACGAAAATAAATTTAAACAATACATATGCAAGTCGGGTGCAAGGCCATAAATATTACAATTACAAACTGATCAAACATATAAAAAAAATGTGTAATATTAACAATTGAGTTTGATACGTTAACATTTATTTTATCATATAGGAAAGCTAAACAACGAAATTTGCCGACATCTATTTTTTTTATACACTATTTGCATTTATAGGACTTCATCCATGCATCTCAATATCTTGTGGCAAAAGTGCATCTTGATAGGATGCACCAGGCTATCAAACGATACTTCCATGGACTCCTTACTTAGCAACACATGCTTACTTCCCATGTTTCGAACACAAATACTTCGATAACCTACAAAATACATCCATCACTAGCTACTAGTGATTTCAAATTTCTCTAGAGACGATGACACTACACCAAATTGACATATTTGTAACAACCCCAAAAAAAATATCATTGTTGTGTTGTAACAGTTTCACAAATGAAAAGATACAATAATTAGATCACCATGAATAGTATTGTGCTGAAAGTGATACTATTCATGGTGCTCCATTGTATCACTTTATTTGTAAATTTGTTTTTAAAAATTTTGCTTGAATTTAGTTTTGACTTGAAATTGTTTGGTGGGCTGTTACATTACAAAAGTTATACTCTTTGAGGGCTGTTACAAAACTGCCCATTTGATGTAATGTGAATTTACAATTTCTGGGACTAAATTGAGCAACTGATCCATCACTCGAGGAAACTCAAGCTTTGCTCTGTTCGTTCTTCCTCCAAAGACCAATGTTGTCCCGTTTTGCAACGCCTAGATCTTTATAGAAAGAAAATTATACTACAAATAATAAACTAGATAATAGTAGCATAGTCTACTGAATCCATAGGGAGTGCTTCACATGTGAATGAGATAAATAGCTGATGCAAGTTGTGATCATCAGAAATCTAAATCTAGGTCTATTGCCGTCCTGGCCTAATTGGTGCTATACATCTCAATGCACAACTAATAGCAACAAAAAATGAATTGGATATCCTCCAAGATAATTCAGATTCTGGAGCCATCCAAGTTTTTTGTACACAACAGCGAAGGTCACAAAATGGACTGGGTATTTTCCAAGAAATTTTTTAGCTACCTAGATATTTAGAAAAGCATTTCAGATATTTTGGTGAGACTGCTACTGGTACTCTTCCCCAAACATTCACTATGATATTTTATACTGGTAGTTCTGAAGCACAGGTGCCCTGTTTGCGAACATGGTTTATTTGTTATGAATTTACAGGATATTCAGTGGGGGGTTTTCCACCTTTGCACATAATCTAGTTGAAGATAACATTATCCTAAGCTTCATTCAGGTTGATAAATAGATGCAATCCTTTCAAACTTTAACATAAACTTTAGCACCTCCCTTTTTTCTGGCAAACCAATTGACCGTATCAAAATCAAGCAGGGAGAAACTTCTTAAAAGGAACAGAGTAAAGTTATTAATAAAAGGGATGCAGACAGTAAAGAATTTGCATGGATATAACTATTGTAGTAGACTAGGACCAATATTCAGAATGAACATTTTTTCCATTGGAATTGATCATCCATTGCTTGTTAAGAGGGAAATAACCATATCACACCTTCACTGGGTATAAATCATGGACCTAAGGGTGTGTTTGGTTGCATGGAATCTTATGCCATGGGAATCCATAAGGGGACCCCTACATTTTAGGCTAAATTAATGTATCACTCCACATCCACCATTTGGTTTTGTGATCAATGGTGGGAATGGAAGTCCCATGAACATGGGAATCACATGCCTTGGGGGATCAAGGAGTGGGATTCCCATGTTCATGGGACTTCCATTCCCACCATTGATCACAAAATCAAATGGTAGATGTGGAGTGATATATCAATTTAGCCTAAAATGTAGGGATCCCCTCATGGATTCCCATGACATAGGATTCCATGCAACCAAACACACCCTAAAATTAAATGGCAAAACCTGGCACAAAAGCAAGAAACTCTAATCTGCCTAAACCAATACCATAATCACATAGATGAAAATAAGAAATGTTTTTGGTGACGTCTATAAAAGAGGAAATGTTTAAAATAATAACTCATGACGTCAATAGCGTCTTAATCCAAACCCAATTTGGAACTTGAAACAGTGGGTTTTTTTTTTCCCTGTAACAACATTGGGTATTTTTTCAGCATAGGGATAAGTATAATAACTTGTAAATGAATTCATTGTTATATTAGCATGTATGGTAGTGTGACCAACAAATTCATTAACAAACAAATAAGAAAACCTAATACAAAACAGAGTATCAGATTTCTAAGTTCTAACCAATATTCAATAGCGAATGCCAAATAAGAAAACATATGTCAAACAACGAAGAAATTAGTAAACATCACCCCAAAAAGGAGAATTAGCAAGTTGATAGTACCTGATGCCTGATGGTCACTTGCAAGATGGAAGAGAATACTATTGAGTGAGAAAACAAGGAAAACCCACTAGAAATCTGAAATAAACGTAGCAATTATATCAGATTTCATATTGATAATGCTAATGGCATGCAAGAATGTGTTGAAATTCTTCCAAATTGATAAAGGATCATGTCCCTAATGGCAGACCAATTTTAGTGGTGTTAGATTCACCAAACTGATTGTGTTCAACATAGAGCAAGTTTAGACTCAAAGTCAATTGATAAATGCAAGTTTTCGTTTGACAGGAAAATACAACCTGAGCTTTGAAAATGCAACAAAGATTCAAATGTTTCTGGACTTCATTGACCACAAAAAAACAAAAAAACAATAGAAAAATATAATTGAACAAACTGATACTATTAATTATGATCAAGAAGTAGGACCATATTGCAATTAAGAACGGATGTTATCCTATGTGCAATAGTAATGACTGTAGAGTCGGAGAAGTGTTGTTTGAGTGTTATTAGTTGCAGTATCTACTGATGCAGTGGCCTCATCAAACACCAACACTTTGCTCCTCTTAAGTAATACTTTTTTTTCCCGTTCACCCCTCCCACCCCAAATGCCACCGGCAGGGTTCGAACCCTGAACCTGTGATTCCATCCGCCATAGGCATACCACTGAGCTGGTACTCCATTGGCCTCTTAAGTAATACTCTTCCTAGACACACCAATTGTCACTGACCCATACTCCAATTGTCTCCATTTTCAGCAACTACAACACCAAAATATCCAGTATGATAATCTCAGTTTTTTTTTATTTTTTATCCCTCAACCCCTCCCACCCCAGATGCTATCGGCTGGGATCGACCCTGTGACGTAGTGATACCATCCGCCACTGCTCAACCACTGAGCCATCACACCTTTGCATCTCAGTTCATCCTTAGGTATCAAAGAGTACGGTATAAAATATATGATACTGTTGTACATGTTAACGGGTTTCTTATAGGCGAAAATGAACAATGCCTATTGCAAGTGATACAAATTTTAGTGCCTATTGCAAGTGAAGATGTTTTTATAATTTAACTTACGTGCTATAAGCCACTTCAAATTCTATCATGCCTATTTATAGATACGTCATACATGTACCAAATTAGACTAGAAAATGGTGGTAACAAAACAATACACTTACAAGTATGAAAATTGTTTCCCAAGTTTGAAGTTTGTCAAATCAGACAAGAATGTCTAGCAAGAATGTCCATAATGAGATTAAGATGTTGTCAAATCAGCTGCACAGGGTCAACCCTTGATCTCATAAGCTCCCTAACCTTTCTTACTGTATTTGAAGTGTCTGAGGATAAAGCCAATTTGAGCAAATCCGGTAACTCCTCGTCTGAAACAATACTAATTTGCATAAGGGAAATAAAAATATGCATTATATACCATATTGAATAGATTGCATACACTAAAAATGGTATTTGTCATGCATGGAACACTCACGAGTTCATGAGCCAATGTTATTGTTATTATTTTCCAATGTTATACCTAGGGATGGCAGTGGGGCGATTTTTCGCGGATATCCGCTCCGTCCCGCATCATTTGGGCTGGATTGGTTTTTCCTTAACATATTTTTTTTGGGGGGCCAAAATTTTATCCGTCACTGTTTTGGGGCGGATACGAATTTGGCAATATCTGCCCCACAGATATCCGTTTATTTATATATCATTACTAAAATGCCCTCATTCCCTTGTACAAAATGGCTTTGAAAAAAACCCTAGCCCTAATTTTCCAAATCTCAATCACCTCTCCCTCGCCTCCATCGCCGCCAGACACCATCCACCACTGTCATTTTCTTCATCGCTCTTCTTCTTCTTCACTGATTATTCTTCCCCTTTTTCGTTGTATCTTCTTTGTTGAATCTTTTTCTTCTACGCTGGATCTTCTTCACTGATTATTTTTCTTCGTTTTCGTTGTATCTTCTTTGCTAAATCTTATTCTTCACTGATTCTTCTTTTTTTTCGCTGTATCTTTTTTTTTTCTTTTCCATTTTCACCCCTCTCTCCCATTCGCTCTCTTTATTTTCAGAGAAAACTTAAGGATTTCGATCTTGGAAGCCATCGACCTTCTTTTTGTTGCCTACTCTAGCGAGGAAGCGGTTGATGAGGGATTTCAATAGGCTGCAGGACAACAATATCATATTTTGGAACGCTGTGATTTTTGGGTAGTTTTTCAATTTTGATGTTTTTGGGTTTTTATGAAATTAGGGAATTAGGGTTTTTATCTGTTTTGTTTGGTTTTTGATTTGCAGGCCTGATGATACCCCTTGAAATGGATTTGCAGGCATGATGATATTGTTTCTCTGTCATGACTGCCAAGAAGAAATTAGGAGAATCAGCAAGTCAGAAATGGCGGGAAGTTTAAGCGCCGGAATCAAAAGTTAAACAAATAGATATTTTAGTAATTCAATAATATTAGTTAGTTAGAGCTATCCTAACCACACGTGGAGCTCATTTGTTGAGCAGTTCAAAAGTTTGTTAGAGTTTCTGTTGATAAATAGTAGAGATGGAAATGGGAAAAGCAAGCCATTATTGAAGAAACTTTTAGGTCTCTTGCTCACCGAGCTTGAGGATTAATTGTAATCCTTCTTTTATGTAGAAATAATTGTAGTTTTCCATTAATTCTGAATCTGAGAGTCATGTATGTGACAATTGGTATCAGAGCCTCGTCTCTTCCACACACTCTGTGACAGATTTAAATAACCATCTCACCATGGAAACTCGGTCTAAGGAAATCGAGCAGTTCACGAGAGATACGAAAAGGAACCAATTCGAGACGACGGTACAGATTGAATCACTCAAAGGAGGCTTGAAAAAGCTCACTCAAGCAAATGAGATTCAGGAGAAGAAGATGGAGGCATGATTCAAACAGTTGATTAAGCTCATACAAAACACATAGAGACCATCTGATGTAGCTAGCACCAGCCACACTCCTCCTTTTCAGTTATCTGGAGCTATAGACCATTCCAATAGGTCTCCTTCCCAAATTCCTTGTGAGGGCCAAGGTATGAACAATCAAATCCCTAAATTAGAGTTTCCCCAATTTGATGGGGTAAACCCTAGATGTTGGGTTAAGAAAAGCGAAAGATATTTTGCTTTTTATCAAGTGGCTGAGGAGAACAAAGTGGGTATTGCTTCCATTCATCTCACGAGTAAGGCAGATATGTGGTTTCTTGACTACCAGGTGAGCAAACAAATGATTCAATGAGGAACGTTTGTGAATGATTTATGCTAGAGGTTTGAGGAGGTTGTGCTTGATAATTACGTATACTCCTTCAATAAGCTTAGCCAAGAGAGTTCAGTAAGTGATTATTATGACAAATTCGAGGAGTTAAAGTCCCTGATCCTGTCACACAATCCCCACTTTGATGAAAAGTATTTTGTGCTTAGCTTTCTTAGTGGACTCAAACCAGAGATCAAAGCCTTGGTTTAGTTGTTTAAGCCTTCTACAATAAGTCAAGCCTTCTCATTAGCACGAATGCAAAAAGCCTCCACTCATAAACCATCCCACCCTAAGGGCTATACGACTTACTCTACTCAAAGTCGTTTTGGCAACTACCTAAATAGCCAACAACCACCCAACTTCAGATCAGTACCCACAAGAATATCAGCTACCAGTACACAACAAATGTCCCACAATACTAGGCCTACCAGCAATAATCCTTCTACTAGCAGGTTTCCCTCTACAATTCCACCCATTAGGAGGCTAACCCTGCACAAATGAAGGCAAGAAGAGAGAAGGACTTGTGCTACAATTGTGATGAGCAATATAAACAAGGACATTATTGTAAGCAGCAACATATATATCTACAGATTCAGGAAGGTGAAGACAGGGAGGAGGAAGAAAACTCATTAGAAACTGAGGATTATGTACAAGAAATCCAAACAGAAATGGAAGTCTTATTGCATGCTATCCATGGGAGCTTATCTACCAACACTTTACTCATTAAAGGTTTACTAAAGAGGAAGGTCATATCCATCCTCATTGACACCGGGAGCACTCACTCGTTTTTTGATCCTATAGTCATTAAAAAAACCAAGTGGCCTACAACCATGACCCCCCAAATGTTGGTAAGGGTGGCCAATGGCCAACAATTGGTTAGCAATGCCTTATGTCCAAGGCTGAAATGGACTATGCAAGGAAGAGAGTTTGAAGGCAGTGTACGGTTATTGCCATTGAGAGGCTACGATATGGTCTTAGGGGGGGACTGGCTGAAGAATCTTGGTGATATAACTCTGAATTTACAGAAGTTACAGATGTTTTTTCTTATGGATGGCAAGGAAATCACGCTGCAGGGCAGCAATGAAACAGGAAACCTCTGTATGCTGGAACCCAAGGGCATATCTAAATTCATAAAAAAAACACACTCCATCATTCATTGTTCACTTATTTTCCAGTGAAACCTTGCCTACTCCTCAATTTTATAATCCTCAGTTGAATCAACTACTGCACCGGTTCACTGAGATCTTTAAACCACCCTCTGAGTTACCACCAACAAGGCCTCTAAACCACCAAATTCCTCTAAAACCAGGTACTTCCCCTCCAAACCAACACCCTTATAAGGTTTCCTACATACAAAAGGCAGTCATTTAGAAACTTGTTACAAAAATGATGGATGTCGGCCTTATACAACACTCCCATAGCCCCTTCTCAGCTCCTATACTCTTGGTTAAGAAGAAAGATGGTTCGTGGAGATTTTGTGTGGACTATAGGAAATTAAATGAGCTGACTATTAAGGATAAGTTCCCAATACCCTTGTTTGACGAGTTACTTGATGAACTCCATGGGGCCACAGTATTCTCTAAACTTGATCTTAGGTCCGGATATCACCAAATCCTAGTACATCCTCCTGGCATCCATAAAACAACATTCAAACCCACCATGGTCACTTTGAGTTTAGGGTCATGTCTTTTGGCCTCACCAATGCACCTTAAACCTTTCAAGCACTGATGAATCAAGTCTTCCAATCTTACCTAAGAAAATTTGTCTTAGTTTTCTTTTATGACATATTGGTGTATAGCTCCACTATGACCCTTCATCTAGAACACTTCCATATGGTCCTTTTCACCTTGAGGCATCACAAGCTATAGGCTAAGCTATCTAAATGTTCCTTTATGCAACACAAGTTGGAACACCTTCAACACCTCATTAGTTCAAAAGGGGTGTCGACCCTTCAAAAATTGATGCAATGGCATCTTGACCTTTGCCTTCCACCATTAAACAATTAAGGGGCTTCCTAGGTTTGACGGGGTACTATAGAAAATTTATTAGGCACTATGGAATCATTGCTCAACCATTGACTGAATTGCTTAAAAAAGATTATTTCCTTTGGTCTACATCAGCGACTCAAGCATTCCACAGTTTAAAACAAGCTATGTGCCATGCCCCTATCCTCACCCTCCCAAATTTCACTCAACCATTTACTGATGCATGTTCCAAAGGGGTTGGGGCTATTTTATCATGAAGAGGGAGACCTAAAGCTTACTATAGTAAAGCTCTAGGGCCTAAGAACCTAACCCTTTCCACATATGAAAAATAAATCCTAGCCATAGTCATGGCAGTCCACAAATGGAAATCCTACCTCTTAGGATCAAAGTTCCATATATACACTGACCATCAAAGTATTAGGTACTTTTTGTCCCAAAAAGTTACCACCATGATTCAACAACGTTGGCTGTCTAAACTGTTGGGTTATGACTACGACGTTTTTTACAAGAAAGGAATGGAAAACCAGGCCGCAGATGCTCTCTCTAGATCTACCATTGCTGATCTTCCTGCTCAGTCAGATAAGAAACCTGTTACTCAGTCTGTTGAAGCTCTTAATACAATGGACCAAATTTATGTGCAACTAACTCCTATTGTCCAACTCCCCGCAGAGAAATTACTACTCAACAAACCTACTGATATACAAGTTGAGTCAATCCACAGGTCTCTCTTAGCATTGCCTACTTGTGCTCAGACTACTGATGTTGCATTAATTTCTAAGACTACTACTGATCCAGTGCTCCAAAAAGACCATGTTATGGACTGTCAAAAGTTCTCACAACACTTAGCACTTACTACCATTATATCTCAATGGATACAAGATGTTTCGAGCAGCTACTCTCAGGACCAACAAGCCTACTCTCATCACATAACTGAGCATCAACACTGACTCCAACTCTCCCTATTCACTGGTACAAGGATTGCTCAAGCACAATGGCAGACTGTACGTTGGCACCCATGGCAACTTAAGAAGACAATTATTAGCTACCTTCCACAACTCAGCATTGGGGGGGGGGGGGGGGGGGGCATTCAGGAATACAGGGGACTTACCAAAGACTGAAACAATATTTCTTTTGGCCTGGAATGAAGACAGAGGTGGTTACTTACATCACCAACTGTGATGTGTGCCAAAGGAACAAGCATGAGCAGACAAGTTATGGTGGTCTTCTCCAACCACTTCCAGTCCCTGAGCATGTGTGGCAACACCTCTCAATGGACTTCATTGAAGGTCTTCCACCTTCAGCCAACAACACAGTCATCCTGGTCATTGTAGACGGGCTCACTAAATACAACCACTTCATGGCTTTGGCAATCCCTACACCTCCTCTATGGTAGCCGACCTCTTCCTCCATAACATCTACAAACTCCATGGATTACCAATGTCCATTGTATCAAACAGGGACAAGGTATTTATTAGCGCCTTCTGGCAAGACCTCTTCTCATCATTGGGGACCAAACTTACATTAAGTTCAGCATACAATCCCCAAACAGATGGCCAAACGGAACACACCAATGTTTGTTTAGAAACGTATTTGCGATGTATGATAGGCGATGCCCCTTCCAAATGGTCTCATTGGCTCTACTTGGCCGAATATTGGTTTAATACCTCTTATCACTCAAGCCTTCAAAACACCCCCTTTAAGGCTCTATATGGATACACCCCTCCCTTACTTGCATTGTCCCCTATCACTACTCTCACTATACAAGGAATCCAACAATATATGCAAGACAGGGACAATATGTTACAAATACTAAAGGAGAAGCTGAGCAAAGCCCAGGAGAGAATGAAGTATTATGCTGGTAGACACAGAACAGATAGAGAATTCTCAGTGGGGGATTGGGTATACCTACGGTTGCAGCCTTACAGGCAAACATCAGTTAATCTTTGCCGTAATCTCAATCTTTCTGCAAAATTCTATGGACCTTTTCAAATCACAGACAGGGTGGGCAAGGTTGCTTATCGACTACAACTTCCACCAAGATAAAAAAAAATTCACCCTGTTTTCCACGTTTCATAGCTCAAGAGAAAATTGGGATCATCCATTATTCCAGCCCCACTGCTGCCACTTGTAGATGACCAGGGAAACTTTCGAGCTGAACCTCTTGCTATCTTAAGCAGGCGCATGGTACCTCGACACAATCGGGCGGTTTCGCAAGTATTGTTATAGTGGACAAACTCAACTGTCAGAGAAACTACCTGGGAAGATTGGGATCACATACATGCTATGTTTCCCTATTTCAATCCTTGAGGACAAGGATTTGGAAGAGAAGAGGGTATTGTCATGACTGCCAAGAAGAAATTAGGAGAATCAGCAAGTCAGAAATGGTGGAAAGTTTAAGCACCAGAATCAAAAGTTAAACAAAGGGATATTTTAGTAATTCAATAATATTAGTTAGTTAGAGCTATCCTAACCATACACATGGAGCTCATTTGTTGAGCAGTTCAAAAGTTTGTTATTGTAGTTTTCCATTAATTCTGATCCGAGAGTCACGTACGCGACATTCTCCAATGGCGCCTCCATCAAAAGTTGCTGCAATGAAGGTCGATCCAAAGGCCCACGCCTTGAAGGCTGCCAAGGCAATCAAGTCAGGTGCAGCTACCTTGAAGAAGAAAGACAAGATCAGGAACCGCATCAGCGCTACTCCCACCAATACAGAATAAGTGCCTAAGGTTTCTTGGTCGTCAAACACATGATCTATTCATGGAAATTGTTGGAACATCAAGAATGTTTAAAGATCCAGTAGTTAAGATAATCAATATATATTTGATAAATAGTTTGTTGATATCATTCGCCAGGACATCTTATCATCAATTACATGGTACTGTATATAATAATGTTCTGATTTGAACTCTTAAAATTTGAATTGATGACTTTTTATAGGATAAATAAAAAAAAAATGAATATTCGGGGCAGGGCGGATATCCGCCAATCCGGATGGAGCGGGGATGGTTTTTAAAAAATTATATAAACAGATATCCGGGGCGGATTCGAGGATCCGTGATCCCTGGCGGGCTGGGGACAAATTTGCCCAAATCCGCCACGTTGCCATCCCTAGACAAGGCATGCGACTCGATCCAAACCTTTCCTTAAAAAATCAGCAACCACCTCGCCAGCAAAGAGTAAACTTCTAGAGGGAACCTAGCATTGTACCTCAAAAATTCATTCAAAATAAGCCCATACTCGAGCAGCCATGTCTCCCTCGATAAACAAATTTTTGACAGTTCATCACTTGGCAGCCAACAACAAGAACATCTCGACGCCAGACTAAACCCAATACGTCGCAGCTCCCCATCAATTGGTAATGCCCATTTCAAAACTTTCCAAACCATGACAGATATCTTTGAGGTCATAAGAGGTTGGCACAAGAGCTTATATACACGATCAGGAACATCCCTGTTTCGAAACAACTCTACAGCAGACGTGACAATAAAATTCCCATCATTTGTATGCGTCCAAATGTGCACGTCCTGCATGTCCACTTCAATGAACATATTATCCAAAATCAACAAGCTAAAATGTGAACTATAACGAATATAATTGCAGGTTTACCATGACATACATAGAGAGCAAATATGGCCATCAATATATAAGAAAATATAGCATAGCACAATGGCATACATTTCATTCACATCAAGCTCATGTTATGTATTTATACCCATTTGACAGTTTCGCAAAACCCCATACTCAAATCAAGCAATTAAGCACCCAACTTGCCAATCAAATAAAATTTTTAAACAAACACACCAACTACTCTACACTACAAATGATTTAATTAGATAGAATCTAAACAAACCCACTTTCCTAATCAAGCCAAGATCAAAGTCGAAAGAAATCCATATCTATAAATGACTTCAACAACAAAACTCATAATGAAAATTGTTAAAAAATCGGGCGATGGAATGTAGTTACTGAACGGTGCCAATCGAGACCAAGTAAAATGAGAACTCAATGTGCAGAGAGATGGGAAGAATGGAAGAGAAGGAGAGAGAGGGAAGAAGAGGGGTTGACAAACAGGGAGAGGGGAAATCGCAGATGAGACCTTCAACTGAGTGTGGGAGTGAAGATTGCAGAGAGGAGAGGAGATCGAAGAGAGATGAAATCTCAGAGATGTGAGGCGGACAGGTGGAGAAAAGCGAAAGAGGAGAGACGTCTCTCGAATTGTTTTCCCAGTATATGTGAAGCATCCGATTCGGAATCTGTGGCACGTGCAGGCATCCAATGCCCATGAATAAAATCCCAAACAAACATCAAAAATCTTATTCCAATAGAATGAGTGCACCCAAATCATGAGGAAGTTCAATGGGAACATAGAGCTTGGTACTTTCTTTTTAGGATTGACCGAAGAAACAAGGGAGGGTTGGGTTCTTGAGGAATTAGAGGAGAATTAGTTTCGAGCAAAAGTAATTGGCTTCTTTGTCTTTAACCCTTTTTTATGTGTTTTGGTTAGTAATCAAGGAGTTAGAAAGTTTGGGTTTTGTTTAATTGGTGTTTGGGAGTATGTGGTTTAGTAATTGGTCTTTGTCTTTAACATTTTTATTGTTTAATTGACAACAAAAGTTTGACTTGTTATGTTTATGCATTAAACATGTTTTCATTTTGAAAATTTTAGTCAAAATATATATTGCTAAATTTTTTCTACTAGAACTCTGAATACCAGTATTGAACGATGTTTTCTCATTGAAAGATTTAAGCAGACGTCGAGTTTAAAATTATACTGTAAGGATGTTTTGCAGGAAGCAAAATCAAAACCATATTCTAGTTTATATATAAAAGTAGAATTGTGGGATCTTCATAATTAAAAAAAGGATTCCCATGATTAGTTTTGGGCAACCAAACACTCACAATGGAATTGGAATCCAATTTCCATGGACAACTAAACATCAAAATTGGTCAAGTCCATGGCATGGGATTCCAATTCCTATCTTAGAATTCCATGCAACCAAACACACCCTTAGTGAATAGTTTCTACATAAGGAAGCTTAATAGGGGAGGAAGGAACCTTCACCTTAGAAGGACCACCTCGGAAGATGAAGCTGGGAACTATTGCTTTGGTGGTGCTAGGATCAAATGAGGAATGTTCGAAGTAGAGATGGTCTCAGCCTCTCACGGTGGCTTTTTCTCAGTCTCATCCTTTTGTAATCACATGGTCAATGAAAGAACAGGACTAGAGATTAAAATTTTTAATTAAAAGTTCCCAAACTTACATGACGGGGAGGACAGCCAGGGTGGTAAATGTGGTCAATGGGACCCAGATCCATCACTCCACAAATGCAAGGATTTCCCTAGTACAGATAACATGACCTAAAGTCTAGAGCCCCCTAGGAAAAATTGAGAATTCAACTCGAGTTATCTTGAATACAAGTTTTCTTCGTATAGCATCAAAGTATGCTATTGGGTTTTTTTTGTTTTTGTTTTCTTATCTATGATGGCATCCTGCAATAGTTCGTCATAACATCTGATATTTCTCTAGGTAAGAAGTTTCGACTTTAGAGTGATATGCACTACTTATAAATGAATATAGAAAATAATCAAAGTCACGGAGCAACGAAGTGTGTAAAGATGTATGTATCTCGTAAGAAACCATATGTGCAACAGGAAGGCCTTGATTACCATTATGTGCAAGGAGGGAAGGGTCACCAACAAAATCTATAACTTTGTGGCAGCTGACTTCATCTAGGAAATTTTTAATGCAAAAAATTGTTTAGAAATCTCATAAACTTGAAAATTTAGACTTTTTTTTACCGATTAAAAGATAATGGTTTAAGATTTTTCAACACTCTTTATCAAGAGTTTTCTGACAACCTAAAGTGTGTTTTCAGGTCAAAGGGTCTTATCTGCCTCGAGTGTATTTCTAAGTGTCTTTATTATCTGCACTCTGCAGTGAGGTATTCCAGATGTTTAGAGACCTCAGACCCCACATAGTAGGGGTGGGCATTCCATCTCGCGATCCCGTTTTCGTCTCGATCCCGTCCCGATCCCGTCCCGTCCTGTCCCGATTTTTCCGGGTCTTAATGGGATTGAATAATTTCATCCCGATCCCGTCCCGTCCCGATCTAGAATGGGATGGGATGGGATGAAGATTTTCAATCCCGCCAATCCCGTCCCGTCCCGAACTAATTTTTTAATATTAATTATTAATATTTTTATTTACTTATTTATTTATTTTATTAACATTTGCATAAAATGTTCAGGCTTCCAGGCTTTCAGCAGCAGGCTTCCAGCTGCAGGCTTCCAGCTGCAGCAACCTTCCAGTAGGCTTCCAGAAGGCCCAGCAGGCTTCCAGCAGGCCCAGCAGGCCTTCCAGGCTTCCAGCAGGCCCAGCAGGCTTCCAGCAGGCCTTTCAGGCTTCCAGCAGTCCAGGCTTCTATTTGATATGTCCAGATTAGCACGCTGATCCCGTCCCGTCCCGTCCCGAACCCGTTTGGGATGGGACGAGGTCGGGATGAGGTTTTTCCCATCCCGTCCCGTCCCGATCCCGTATGAACGGGATGGGCATATCTCGTCCCATCCCGTCCCGTGCCCACCCCTACCACATAGCCTATTGTCTGTCTACAGAAGCTTGGTCAAACTATGAATGCCCTATCCCATCCCTCCTGATTCATAGCTTTCAATGTCTTTAATCTAGCGGTAATCTATTGTCAACAGCGATGAGAAATTTTTGTTACCACGATGGGATTGTAAGAACAATTGTGAATACAACCTTTTTAAGGGATCAAATTTGTCAGCTTAGATCATGATACATGACTCATTTATCCCTGTGCAGTTAAATTGTTAATGGGTTCCTAATCGGTGCATGACCGATATAAGATTAATCGGCTTTAATTGGTTTATTTTATATGTAGTACAAATTTGTGTACCCTCTCTAAGCAATACTATACAAAAATGAAGGGATAAGGTAACATAAGCTAACTCACATCTTGACAATAAAGATTAATAAGTATTACAGATCAAAAGAAGTAACATAAGAAAATCATGTCATCATGCTCAACATCACATCAAAAACATTTAAATCAAAACATAAAGTAATAAGCTCTATGTCCATGTACACAACTCTATCAATAGGCTTCAAAATCAACATTTTCAACATCCTCCCTATTTTGGTGTCCCATTTCTCCAATTTGGTCTTCTTCATCACAAAGGGAATATGAAGTATTCGTATTTGATTATCGCGCCCTACTCCTCGTGTTTGGCCTAATTAGTAGCTCCCATTGTATTTTTAGCTTGTGACCTTGTAAGATCATCACTTTCCCTCACAAAATCATGTACTTTTTCTCCATAATGGGTCATTCATCATTTTCATCAACCTCCCTCAAGACAATCAGATCATGAGCTTTCGCTTTTATGTTAGTCTTCCTTTCCTTCAATCTTAACTCCAACTTTTTGTTATATTGGATAATGAAGACAATTCCAATTTTTGGAATGCAATTGAAATTATATAAAAATAAATAATAAAATATATTTCTCATAAATAATTAAAATCATTGTGAAATAAAACATGTCAAATACACTCCAATTGCGCTCACATGGTGAAGCGCTACATGTTAAAGATAAAACCTTCCCTGCAAACTCTTGGAGGATAGGAACTTCAGACCAATGATTAAACCACTATTCGATTACTCAATAAAGTCATAAAAGATTACAAGTAAAAATTAATAGAGTACGAAGTAATTGTGTAGTTTGTAAGTCTAATTTTACTTACCAGGTGGGAGTTTATCTCTTGTTCGTATAACTGATGGAGACCCTAATTGCCCCATTAAGTCTCTATACACCCTCAAGTCAATGCAAATTTGATCATTCTCCTCCTCATCGAGTGCAAGCTTATCAGTACTTGCAAGAAGTCTCGTTTTAATCTCTTTGTTCCCCTCAATTTGAGTTAGAGGTTGCTCGTAAATAAGGAGAGGTTTAGGTAGAATCCAGCTGAACACTACATACTAGGATCTTAGTTCAATGTTTAACTTTAATTAATAAATAAAAACATTATATTTTAAGTTTAGGCTTTAATACATGCATGCAAGGATGATCTAATTGATCAATCCACCTCTCATCAATAATCCTTTATTAGAAATTTCTCACTGCATGATGCAAAGCATAAAACTCCTAGTCATATGTTAGGTACTGCTCAACTGGATCTGTAAACAACTCAGAATGGTATGTAACCAGTCTCCTATTTTGAATCAAAACAACACCCAATGCGTAGTCTGACGCATCTGTTTCCATCTCAAACGGTTTCTGCAGATTTGGTGAACCCAATATTCGTGCCTCTAAAATATTCTTTTCAATAACTAAAAAGCCTCATCATGGTTCTTTTCCCAATCAAACTTCTTCCCTGCCTTAGTCAACTAATGCAATGGAGAAGAATATGTGAAAAATGTCTAATAAACTTGCACAAATACTGGCAAGCACCCATGAAGCTCCTAACCTCAATCAATGAATACCTGTAAACAACTCATAATGGTATGCAACTGGTCTCCTATCTTGAATCAAAACAACCCCCAATGCATAGTCTGACGCATATGTTTTCACCTAAAATGGTTTCCACAGATTTGGCAAAACCAATATTGGTGCTTCTAAAATATTTCTTTTTAACAACTAAAAAGCCTCATCATGGATCTTTTCCCAACCAAACTTCTTCCCTGCCTTAGTCAACCCATGCAGTGGAGAAGAATATGTGAAAAATGTCTAATAAACTTGCTCAAATACTAGCAAGCACCCATGAAGCTCCTAGCCTCAATCAATGAATTAAGCATAGGCCACGTAGTAGTGACCTCCACCTTCGATGGATCCACGCACAATGTTCCACCATCAATAACGAACCTGGGATACACAAGCTATTATTTTCCCCAAACTTGATATTCACATAATTATTACACAATATATCCCTTAATTTATACATGTTAGTGTTTCGATTATTATATTTTATAGTAATTATTTCGTTTTCATGTCTTTGTAGGAATTTGAGCGTGAACGATGAAATCGTATTAACGCGACAATTTAAGGAATGACAATTGATCGATTCTAGCGGTGGTACAAAGCAGATGATAACAAACCTAAACCCAAAACCTACCCATAACCCCAAACCCAATCCTACCCCTAAAGAATATTCTCTCATTTATACCTTGATTAATCTTCCCTTTATCCCATCCTTATTCACTTTGATCTTTCTCTATAAATAGAAGAGAATAGGGTGAGAAAAGGGGAGAAAGAGAAGGGAAAAGAAGAATTAGACAAAAATCAAAACCTCTTTCTCACAAGGTGATTCTCATCACCATCACCACCTATCCATCTCTCACTCATTCTCTGTCCAGCTCACTCAACAATCACCTCCATCATCCATCAACCACCATTACCCGAGCACCACCACCACCTCCGGACAGCACAACCGCCACCACCACGAAACAGGGGTGTGACAACCCTGTTTCGCGTCAGCGCCACCTCCATCACCGTCCCTGTCCCTCTTCCTGTCCATCATCCATCAACCTCCATCCGCCATCAACCTGTTTCGCGACAGAACACATTCGCGAGCCACCACAACCACCACGAAACAGAGCCGCCATCACCGCGACTCTGTTCCGCCTGTCCACAGACCCTGCTCCTCCCCTCTCTCGGCCTCTCTTCGTCTCGACCTCCTTCCTGTCCTCCTCTCTCGCGACCACCGTCACGACTAGACCGAGCACCACCGCCACCACCTCGCGAGACAGAGCTCGCAAGCAGAAACAGGGAGCCCCTGTTCCTCATCTTCCTTCTCTGTTTTTTGTTGTTGTTATCTCACTGTCTCCTCAACCTCTCTCTCTCTCTCTTTTTCAGGTTTCGGAGACGGTTTGAAGACTGAGGAAGCTCGCGAGGAACAGAAATCACCACCGCGAGCGTGCTGCTCGCTGGAGAAGAAGGCGGAGCGAGGAGCGTTACTGTAGCGCACTGTAGCGAGGGCGGGAGACCGAGTCAAACCGTTTTTGGCTATTCACACCCTCGGTTATGCTCTGTACCACCACAGAGCGTTTTGGGAACATTTTTCTCGGAATTCGTGTTCTGACCACCTGCTGATCTGCTGAGTACCACCACATCGAGTTTGCGTCAAACCAAAAGGAGTTGCATAATTCATTTTGATTTATTTTACTGAATTGTGTGCTTAATTGTTAATTACAATTTATTTCTGAATTTTTGATAAATTGCTTTCACCTTTCATGTTCGAGAAGTTAAACTTGATATGTTTGGTAGTTAGAATTACCCTTTATCAATATTCAAAGCATGTGCTAAAAATATTAAGCTTAAATTTTGATTAAGTGTGCCCTAAAAAGACACTTAATTCTTGGTAAGAGCGTATTTGCTTGAAATAATTTGTTAATGTTTGATAGAAACATGATATAAGTTGAATTGGATTGTAACGATCACATATTCGGTGTAAGCAAGGGATTCTCATCCCTAAAGCTTCTCGTTTAAATTTTCAGTAATTTAGATTTAAATGTTTTTGCTAACTCATTGGTGAGTCCAAGCTCACAAAAATCCATTTTTATCCATCTTTTTCTTTTATTTTATTTTTCTTATTTTTAATTTATTTTTAGTTTAGTTTAAAAAAAATGATGTAACCCCATTGCCTCCAAATTAGTTTAATTAAATTATTAAATTCAATTGCATCCACCTTCCTCGTGGGATCGACCCGTACTTGCCGTTGTCTACCAGTTAGACACCGTGCACTTGCGGTTATTACAAGTGGGTTAAATTAACCTATTTATTTAGGTTAGTTAAACTCGCATTTTTTCCATTCAAGTGTAGCTTACTCTTGCATAACACTTCTAAGACCCTGCGAATGTGAACAAGATGTTCCTCCCATGTTTTATTGATGAGATGTGGAGTGATCAATTACATCATCCTTGAATGCAGGTATTACAACCTAAACTTAAAATATAATGATTTTATTTATTTGTTAAAGTTAAACATTTAACTAAGACCCTAGTATGTGGTGTTCAACTGGCTTCTTCCTAAACCTCTCCTTATTTTACAAGCAGCCTCTAACTCAAATTGAGGGGAACAAAGAGATAAAAACAATATTTCTTGCAAGTATTGATAAGTTTGTACCCGGTAAGGAGGAGAATGGTCAAATTTGCATTAACTTGAGGGTGTATAGAGAAGTAATGGAGCAATTAGGGTCTACATTAGTAATACGAACAAGAGATAAACTCCCACCTCTTGAGTAAAATTAGACTTACAAACTGCACAATTACTTCATTACTCTATTAATTTTTACTTATAATTTTTATTTTTTTACTAAAACGGAAAATGGACCTTTCGCTGTCTAGGACCGATTTACGATTAATTGGGACTAACCTAGATTAATCGAATTTAGTCGGCCTATTTTTCAAAGCTTATATATTTTAGATAAATCGACGAGTTGGATGGGTTGATTTACCGATGACTCGCCAATTTATCGGCGACTCACCGATCTCGCCTATTTCTTGGTGATTTATCAGTGACTAACTGATTTTTTGCCGATTTGTCAGTGACCGCTAATCAAATCACTAAATACCCAATTCGTATCGGTCATCCCCTACTAAATGATTTCTCGCCGATTTAGCGGCACATTAATAACATATGTATGAAGTTCCTATCCTCCAAACGTTTGTAGTAAAGGTTTTATCTTTAACATGTGTTTTACCATGTGGGTGTAGTTGGAGTATATTTGACCATGCAAGTAACCATTATTATTATAATCACCACAACTTTTATTGCACAATGATATTAATTGTTTATAAGTAATATATTTTCAAAAAGTTGGAACAAAGATTGAAGGAAAGGAAGGCCAACATAAAAGCAAAAGCTCATGATCCCATTGTCTTGAGGGAGGTTGATGAAAATGATTAATGGCTCATTCCTATGTATAAAGAGCTACAAGATTTTGTGAGGGGGTGACGATCTTACAAGGTTGCAAGTTAGAAATAAAATGGGAGCTACTGATTTTAGGCCAAACAAGAGAAGTAGGGTGCGACAATCAAATATGAGTACTTCGTATTCACTGTGATGAAGAAGACCAATTTGGGGAGATGGAATACCAAGATAAGGAGAATGTTGATATTGAAGTTGATTGATAGAGTCGTGAACATGGACACAGAATGAAATGTTTATTACTTATTATGTTTTGATTTAAATGTTTTGCTTATGTTACTTATTTTGCTCTACTTATTAATCTTTTTTTATCAAGATGTGTTTATTTATTATAATTTACATTAGTTACCTTATATTACCTTATCCCTTTATTTTGTATAGTACTGTGTAGAGAGGATACAAAAATGTTTACTTCGAAAAGACCTATTAATCGTATATCAGTCCTGGACCGATTAGGGATTGATTAACGATTTAACTGTACAATATATAACCCAAGCAAAGGCATGTGGAAACATATCCCACACCCATTTCCCCAATTAAAAGTTCAGCCCAATCAAGAATGAAACTGGGAAAAAGGGCATTGAATCTGGATTCAACAAAAGGGCAATGAAATTGGATTCAACAAGACAATCTGTCATGCCTCGACCCGCCACGGGAATCGCAGCGTGCCGATGCGTGAACTAACCCGCAATACAGGCGGATCGTAACCGGCCAGAACATCGTAATATAACACATTCTTGATACGAGAATGAAACGGAAATAAAAACTACGATAAAAATTTGAACAAAATAAGTATATTTGATTTGCCCCGCCATAGTCATAGCGACAAAACCAATAAACAAGCATATAGTATAACAACATAGTACACCTGATAACACAGAGGAAGCAAAACATACCCGTAGAGGGTGGACACAACCAAACAGCACAAAACGCACCTACAACGAAAATCGGGGCCTAAGCGCCACAATCAGCAGGAACGCCAACACTGCCTGCACTCCAATAGAAGCACACCCCTTGCGGGTTTAGCAAAGCACAAAGCTAGCTGGTGCGAGCGAAATAAATACAACTAACAGAATAATATACAAGGAAAATTCATGCCAGACAATAAAGGATCAGTAACAAGTTCTAAAGTCTAAATCACACCGTGTCTCTAAGGATAATATTTCTAAGTTCAAGCAACAACACAAGCATTTCAGATTCAACAATAACTACAAGTTTACGATATATGCCGATCATTACACGTGATTCAAACATGGTAAATATCAAGCGATGAAAATAAAGACAATCTCATAGTTCTTCCTAGTCTCCTAGGTATAGCAATCAAGTCGAAACCAAAATCCTGTAAATTATGTATAAGTGTCTCATATCGTAGGTATCCGCATACCATACGAATGTGTCTCACACAGACACATCCCACAACGTGCACCAGTACCACTTCGGGCTCGTTTATATCCCAATGGGGTGCCATCTGCCAGGATACAAACTCAAACATCCCGAATGACTGGCCGAACACGGCCAACCTAACACAATCAAACTCAAGCGCGCTGGGAGGGAAAGTGAGTAATCTCCAAAGCACATCCTCCGGGACCCATCCTACTGCACTCTATAGTGGCAAGTGCGTGCGGGAGCTCACCGCACCTCAGCAAGCTTGCCACATGCAATAACGTCCTCAATGTCAGGTGCGAGTCATCTCAAGCACCATCCAACTCACGATGCGAGCAAGCTCCTAAGCATCGGCACAACATGCATTATAGCGGGGTAAAGACACTTACGCTAACATCCACATGCACAAATGACGAGTCTGTACATAATCAAAGGTAACAGACGTGCAATCATAATCAATTCGACAATTTTTATAAAACCACGACTATGCCAGGGTCCCAACATGACCCAATTCACCACGATAAATTCATTCAAGTCGATTATCATACATGCTCAAGACTCGGAAATCCACGGTAAAACATGACATACTATGCAAACTCGAAAACGAAGCATACAAGTCCAATGTCATTACACCAAAGCCTAATCGCCCCAAAATTCATTCACTATTCAATTTCATTAAAGTATATCATGCTTTCAGAAAACTCAATACGTAATTCATTTACAAATAACCAACACAATCATCAAAATATCTGAAAACCCCGAATTTCAGATTTGGATTCAATTATACACAATCGACGGTATAATGTAAAACTTAAATTCAAGATTTCAAATAATTATTTCTCAAAATAAATATTATAGTTTCACTCACCTGGGCGGAATGGGTTTTCAGAACCCAATTCCTACCGGTCGAAGCTCCTAACACGCAAAACCACGAATGCGGGGCCACGAAAATTTTTAAAACTGCAAGGCGGACTCGAAGGTGAGCAAACTAGCCGAAACTAAAAAAAATAAATAAATTACAAGCGGCGCGTGATTGAAAGAAAAACTTACAGGCAATAAAAATTCGGCAAACACCCCGTCGAAACCCAAAGTTTGGCGAAAACTCGCCGAAACCCTCCCTACTCCGGTCTGATCGCCTCCAAACCGCACAACAGGCCAGAAATAGGTCTAAGAGCACTCAGAGTCACGAATGTGAGGTTCACCCACGCACCCAAAGTCTGGATTTACGCCGAAGAACCCTCAAAACGAACATGCACCCTAATTTTTTTGAAAAAACCGGCCAACCCCGAAACCACCCTTTCATGTGGGGTCTAAGGGCTCCAAATGACGCCACCAAGGCCCCTCAATGGCTGATCGGAGCTACGAAAACCGATCAAACAAGCCAACACCACAAAACCCACACAACATCTGAAATTTTGATTTTCTTAAAGGAAAAATCGAAACAAGAAGGAGAGGGGAGAAAGAGGAAGAAAAATGAGGAGGAGGAAGTGAGATTTGGGGGACGAAAATGGCAACCACAACACCGATTCGCTGGAGAAGAAGGGACGACGAAGAAACTCGCTCCCTGGAAAGAAAAAAAAAAGAAAGAAAAGGGGGGGGGGTTGTCTTTAAAGGGTGGGTGGCTATGTGCCCCCACCGCATTTACTGAGTACACCCCAGACCAAATTTTTTTTTTTTTTTTTAAACACAGATATTACACAATCCCTCCAGATGCTAGCAGTGAAGGCGCAATAGACAAAAAGATGATCATTTGTTTCTTAAGCTTGGCCACAAAGCACACAATGATTAGGGAGCATCAATCCCCTCTTGTTAATATTGTCAATAGTTATGATCCTTCAATTAAGAATGGTCCAAAGGAGGAAGCAGGCTCTAGGAAGGACATCTTTCCACCTTCTATGAGATCTAAGATATCGAGGAGAGTTGTACCTGACGGCATATTATTTCATAGCAATCTTCGATAGAGAAATGTAATTCTATATCCAAAATAATAATTGCATATGATAGTAAAAAATACACACCCAAAAAAATTAAAATTTCAATTTTTAGACTTTTAATAATCCTCGATAGTCATCCATTTCATTGGATTTACGGTGCAAGTGCATATGTAAGGCCCTTTCATAGGTCGATCATAAAAGAAAAAGCACCAAAATACCCAAATATCATAATTATAAAAAAGGACAGTTTTCATACGTTTTTCTTTAGTTTCAATTTCACCTTCATGTTTGAACATATTTTCACACATTTTCCCTCCAAACTTGCCTTGATGCTTACATTCGTTGTTTTTTTTAAAGCATTAACGAAAAATTAATGGGCATCCTTGGCCCTTGTTGTCACTAGAACATTCATCACAGTTCCTCAAATCAGTGACCTTTTATTGAAGATCTTATCATTTGGTACACCACACAAATAACAATTGGACTACTTTCCAAATTTTTCCTTTGGGGAACAAAAATGATAGGCCCTTCCAAAAGATCTCTATTGACACATGCATCATCCATTACAATTAAAAAAGCACTCCAAAATGCCTCCAAATCATACTCGCCCAAGAGCAAAGGTATGATAACTGACACGTGTTCCACATAAAGATACTCTTAGGGAGTCCCCTTTTCCAGATTTCCTTCACAGGAAGATTGGAAACTTACAAATGGGTAGAATGTCGCTGGCCAAAATAGAAATAAGAAGAAACTTTAAAACTTTCTCCATATCATCCTTCCTTTCCTAGATATCTGATGCGCTATTTTAGTAGCACACAACTTAATACCCTGCTTTGTGATTTGTAGTATAGAATAAGTAGGGATCGTTCTAGACCGGGGATTAGAGGGCGTGTTAATTACACTAATAATAATTAAAAAGACAACTAACAGCCTAATTAATTAAATAAAAGGGGATTGGATTTTCTAAATTAAATTATGAAAATAACTACGAAAATTAATGTAAAGATAATAAACTAAAGAGATATCAAAGATGAGAAATTAGCTAAGGGTTTTATCTCCACACACCAAACATATGCTTATAAATTAATCTTCAATAATCACTTGCTAACTCGTGAGAGACAATGCTCAAGACTAACCGTGATCGCACTGCATTAATCTTATTATTTTCCCAAGTTCGTTGAATTAAACTAAGCGTCGCTTTCAAACTATTCTTATCATGCTATCTAAACAGGAATCGCAAGTTAAATAGCAATCTAAGATCATTAAGTTTTGTGAAAAATATGAACACTGACTAGGCAATCACAAGTATGATCAGCATCTTGTTCTTGCCTAGGTTTTGACTTAACCTTACCAACGTTCCTTGGTATTTACTACTTGTGAGTACAGAATCATAACAATTAGGTGAAATTCTCCTATACTCTAGCCCCAAATCCTAGCATGCTTACTAAGTTGGCCACCTTAACAAACATAAAAGGAAAAGTTCTCTATAAAGCAGTTAAGCAAAACACAATCATTAATAGCAAGGAAGATTAAATTCAATTAATTTATAAAGCACATGTTCGGGGCTTCGAATCCACCCCTAACTAAGAGGAGTTTAGCTAGACATATTAATTATGTTCAAACAGTAATCCATAATCAATAATCAAACTAAAATAAGTAAAAGAGTTGAGATGTTTAGAGATGAAAACAAAACACTGATCCGTGGTGGTACTGAGTAGAACTGGGGTGCAAATAGCGCGATATATCTTCCTTCCTTCCTCACGCGAATTTCTTGTTCGGTCTGTTCCTCAGCTCCCTTCGATCTCTGCTTCACTTCTTCCTTTCGTTCTGCTTCAGCTCCTTTCTCCAGAAGAAGATGCGAGTGAGGGGATGACGGTGTCGGGTTCTGATGGTGACGGCGATGAGGCGATGGGTGGATTGCGAGATGAACAAATAGATGAGGAGATGGACAGTTGAAGAAGAAGAAATTGACGGCGATAGAGAGAGGGATTTTGAGTTGGTTTTCTGTGATGGGTTTTGGGTCTATGTCGGTTAGCTGGTGTGAGGAAGATGGCCGGCAAAAGAAGGGTAGGACGGAGGTGTCTGTGTGAGATGGAAGATTGTGTTGGTGAAGGAGGTTTCTGGATGATGATGGCTTGCTGCGACGCTGGATGTGGATGGTGGGTGACGGCGGCTAGGGTTTGTGCGAGGGTGATCAGGGAGGAAAAGGGAGACGATGGAGGTGGTGGATCAATGCTATTGCTCGATGGTTGGTTCTCTCAAAGCCAGGTATGTCCCCTTTTTATTCTTGTTTTCTTCTTTCTGTGGTTTCCTTGTTGGTGTGGTTTCCTTGCTTGTGTGAAGTCCTTGTGCAATTAGTATTCCTAAATTGCCAATTTGCTTCTATTTTAAAGTATTGTAATTGGAAACCTACACAAACATGAAAATAGCAATTAGTACCATAATTAACAAATAATAGCTAATAATACATATAGAAATATGTACTAAAAATAGCATAATTATGCCCCTATCAAATTCCCCCACACTTATCTTTTGCTAGTCCTCGAGCAAATCCAAGAAACAAAAATAAAAGACTCAAATGACTCAATCTATACTTTCCAACATTTGTCTCAGAGATTTTCAACGGATCATGACATGTTAAGATTTTTTGTAAACACGAGATTAAATCCACATCATTCGAAAATTAATACACGTTCATAGCAATGATATAAAAATTTACAATTAAATCAATCCAAGTGACTGTGAAACTCAAGCGCGTGCCAAGAAGAATTAACCCAAAAATCTCACTAGATGCACTCTTTTCTTTTTCACTGATTATTTGGTAAAATCACTCTTCCTATTCTAGCTATATGTGAGAGGATTGATGTGAAAGGGAAACAAGTAGCTCACATATGATATAACAAGAAAGAATGGCATTTTCTGACTTTTTTTTTTTTTTTTTTTTTTTTTTTTTTTTTTATTTTTTTTTTTAGATATATGATCTCATGGAAGGAATGTTACTACTTGAATGCAAGAACCAGTGACACCATATGCTCATACCTCATTCGAATCTCCACATCGTGACATTGCAAGACACACTCAATCAAAAGGTCTTAATTCAGGTTGTAATGGGGCCAGGGGTCAAGGGAAGAGAAAGAACGGATATGAAGTTTTCAAAGGGCTTGAAGAAATTGTGAAAGCATGCAATAAGATTAGAGACATTAGCAAAGAATCATATGGTTCAAGACATAAGTGGAAAAATGACTAGGTGGCCCATTGATAATGAAGAGCTTCAGCAATTATTTTGTATATACTTAAAAAGAATTGAACTATCTGTATGGTACTGTAATACTGAATGGATAAAGATAAGGACTTGTATCCCTTTCGTAACTTCTTCTTTTTTTTCTTTTTTCAATTTTTTTTTTTTTTTTTTTTTTTTTTTTTGCAACTCTTTCTTTTTGAACTGTCTACCACAAGGGTCTTCCCCCCACACTTGCTTTTCAACATACCTTGAACCACAATAAAGTATCTGCAAATCAAATTATGCTCCACTCGTTTTATTAGGATAGAGAATGAGGGTAATGAAATAAAAGGCTTAATAATAGGTTCAATGGGGTTAACCTAAAGGAAAAATATTATGGATCAGGCTTATTTGGCAATGGTGGAAACTAGGTGCCTTTATCATGTCAAACATGTCATGCAATTCAATATGATGCTTTGAACGAAATTAATACAAGTTCTAGTGTTTCATTCTTAATTTTGAAAGCAATTCAAGTAGCAACCAAAGCAAACAAAATTGAGATCATGCAACGAATTATTATTGACAAAATAAATAAAAGATGACCTAACTAAAAACTCTCAAAATCAAAGGAACAATAGGCTCAAAACTCACATATGGGTTATAATGAGTTAAATTCAACTAAGCATGCTATGAGTACAAATTACTAAGTTGATTACATGTGAATCTGCATATGATAACCATAAATAAGCATTAACCAAAGAATAATATTAGATCTTGAATCATGTTTATAAATCATCTTAAAGTCATGCAATTAAAAACCAAATCTCATCATTGTGTTGGAAAGTATCCTAAGACTCAAAACAAATATAAATTTTTATTTTTTATTTTATTTTTTATTTTTTTTTATTATTTTTATTTTATGACACTAATACCAACAAAAAAAATAAAAACCAACAATTTTTTTTTTTTTTTTTTTTTTCAAAATAATTTTGCAAAATAATTCAAAATAAGACAATGTTTTGTTCCCCCACACTTAAACCTAACATTGTCCTCAATGTTAATAGATTATAGCACATGCAATGAAAGATTTAAACGCGAAAAAAAAACAAACTACTAACAAACAAAAACAAATATTACGAAAATAAAATAAAATGATAAAGAAAGCAAATCTGATTGGGTTGCCTCCCAAGAAGCGCTTGTCTTAACGTCGTGCAGCCTGACGGTATTTCCAATTAATCCTCAGAATAAGTGGGAACATGGAGTGATACGTTCTCCACGTCATGCTCCACAAATGACTCATAATAGGGCTTAAGTCGATGCCCATTCACCTTAAACTCATTTCCAGTTGTGACACTTTTCACCTGTATAGCACCATGGGGAAAAACATTAGTAACAATAAAAGGACCAACCCATTCAGAACGTAACTTACCAGTTCTAAGACATGATTGGAAAAGCAAGACTTTCATTCCAATGACAAAAATATTTCCATGGATCATCTGATCATGAAAAACTATAGTGTTCTCCTTATAATTGCTTTTACTATCATAAGCCTCATCCTGAATCTTTTCAAGCTCATTCAACTGAAATTTCTTCCGCTTCTTTGTATCATAGGGAACTCCATTGCTCTCATATCCAACGGCAGTAGTGATGTGGGTCTCAAGTTCATCCTCGTTTTTGAGGTTTGACAATTTCTGGGACAAATTGTCATTCACATTAATAGAAAAACAAGAATGATTTTTATCAGGATATCTCGTGGCTTCAAAGATGTTGAAGCCAATCACATCACCATCAAATTCCATGGTCAGTTTCCCCGCATGTACATCAATATTTGTCTTCGCAGTTTTCATGAAGGGGCGCCCTAAAAGAAGAGGCAAAGGTGCTGATAATTCCGAATCTTCTATCTCAAGAACATAGAAATCTGCTGGGAATATCAAATGGTTAACCTGCACTAACACATCTTCCAACAAACCTCGAGGATATGCATTAGAACGGTCAGCCAATTGAATAATAACACCATCATTTTTTAACTTCCCAAGATTCATAGATCGATAAATAGAATACGGCATAACATTAATTGAAGCACCTAAGTCTAACATTGCATTTTCAATTTTAGTATTACCGATAACACAAGGGATAGTGAAACTACCTGGATCCTTACACTTCGGTGGCAATTTCCTTTGAAGAACTGCGGAGACATTCTCACTTACTTTAACTACCTCTCCGTCTCGAAGACGTCTCTTTGTTGTGCAAAGCTCCTTCAAAAATTTTGCATACTTAGGCACTTGCTTAATAGCATCAAGAAGAGGAATATTGACTTGGACTTTTCGGAAGGTTTCCAAAATTTCCTTATCCTGTTCATCTTTCCTAGATTTGGCAAACCTACCTGGAAAAGGCACAAAAGGTGGAACAAGATTAGTAGAAACTGAATTTGGAATGCTCACCTTCTTACATTGGAGTTCTGGTGTTTCAATGATGGATGGATCATCCTTCTGTAACTCAGCTTTCTTATTTCGACTCTGTTTAGGGACTATTGTCTCATTCTCAATCTGCCTACCACTCCTCAATGTAATTGCTTTTGCAGTTTCAAACCTGCCCTTCGGATTTGGAATGGTAGAACTAGGAAGTTTTCCTTGCTCGCGAATTTGTCCAATAAACTCAGCTATTTGTCCCATCTGTAGCTTCAAATCTGCTATATCTTTTGCTTGATTCTGCTGAGAAATAGTTAATGATTTCAGAATCTCATCATAATTAAGCGGCATACCTGAATTGTGCTGATGTGGTTCAGGTGGTCCTTGAAAGAAACCAGGGGGTGGCCGATTCGAAGTCTGTTGTTGAGGTTGTTCTGAATTTCTCCATCCAAAACTTGGGTGATTTCTCCAACCTTCATTGTAGGTGTTCGAATAAGGATTATTTCTATAGTGATTTTGCCCCTGAAAACCTATTGCATTGACATTCTCCCAACCGCCATTCTCAATTAGTTGAGGACATTGATCAGATGGATGTCCTGGCTTTGTACACACGCCACAAACCTGTGCAACTCCTAGCATATTCGGCTTCCCTAGGGCCTGAGTCACAAGTGAGGTAAGATTAGCCATTTGAGCTTCCAAACTAGAATTAGTACTTACCTCATTGACTTGGCGTGAAGGCTCTCCAATTCCTTCATACTGCTGGGCATTTAAGGCTCGGTTTGCAATCAAAGTTTTTGCTGCTGCTGAAGTTTTATCAACCAAAGCTCCTCCTGCCGCTGCATCTAACATCTGTCGCTCAAGAGGAAGCAATCCCTCATAAAAGTATTGAATCAGGAGCTCCTCCTTCATCTGATGCTGCGGGCATGATGCTATGAGAGTTTTGAAGCGCTCATAGTAAGCCGGATATGATTCTCCTGGACCTTGCTGTATGCCACTGATTTTCTTCCTCAATAAGATAATTTTGGAAGTTGGGAAAAATTTCTCTAGAAACACCTTCTTCATGCTTTCCCAAGAATATACTGTTCCGGAAGGTAGTTCATAGAGCCAATCCTTAGCCCTATCAGTCAGAGAAAAAGGGAATGCTCTCAACTTTAGAATGTTTTCATCCACATTTATTGGCGTCATACTGGAGCATACAACTTCAAATTCCTTTAAATGTTTATTTGGATCCTCCATAGAAAGACCATGATACTTCGGAATATGATGAAGTAGGCTGGATTTCAGCTCGAATGACTCAGTCTTGCCCTGCGCGGCTAATGGGTACTGAATGCACAAGGGTGCGGCATTGTCCAAGGTGGATGCCGAAAGTTCTTTAATAGATCTATTATCTCCCATGTCAAACTCTTCAGATTCAGATTCAAAGCTAGATGTTTGTAGTTCTTTTGTTTCTCTTCTTCGTCTTCTAAATGTTTTCTCAGGCTCTGAATCGTATTCTACTAAGTTTTCGCTGGATCTCCTATTGTGCATGAACTGGTACCTGAGATAAAGAAAGAAAGAAAAAAATCAATAAAAATAAATAAATAAATAAAAACTAATTAAGTAATCAACAACTTTTCTAATCCCCGGCAACGGCGCCAAAAATTGATGCGCTATTTTAGTAGCACACAACTTAATACCCTGCTTTGTGATTTGTAGTATAGAATAAGTAGGGATCGTTCTAGACCGGGGATTAGAGGGCGTGTTAATTACACTAATAATAATTAAAAAGACAACTAACAACCTAATTAATTAAATAAAAGGGGATTGGATTTTCTAAATTAAATTATGAAAATAACTACGAAAATTAATGTAAAGATAATAAACTAAAGAGATATCAAAGATGAGAAATTAGCTAAGGGTTTTATCTCCACACACCAAACATATGCTTATAAATTAATCTTCAATAATCACTTGCTAACTCGTGAGAGACAATGCTCAAGACTAACCGTGATCGCACTGCATTAATCTTATTATTTTCCCAAGTTCGTTGAATTAAACTAAGCGTCGCTTTCAAACTATTCTTATCATGCTATCTAAACAGGAATCGCAAGTTAAATAGCAATCTAAGATCATTAAGTTTTGTGAAAAATATGAACACTGACTAGGCAATCACAAGTATGATCAGCATCTTGTTCTTGCCTAGGTTTTGACTTAACCTTACCAACGTTCCTTGGTATTTACTACTTGTGAGTACAGAATCATAACAATTAGGTGAAATTCTCCTATACTCTAGCCCCAAATCCTAGCATGCTTACTAAGTTGGCCACCTTAACAAACATAAAAGGAAAAGTTCTCTATAAAGCAGTTAAGCAAAACACAATCATTAATAGCAAGGAAGATTAAATTCAATTAATTTATAAAGCACATGTTCGGGGCTTCGAATCCACCCCTAACTAAGAGGAGTTTAGCTAGACATATTAATTATGTTCAAACAGTAATCCATAATCAATAATCAAACTAAAATAAGTAAAAAAGTTGAGATGTTTAGAGATGAAAACAAAACACTGATCCGTGGTGGTACTGAGTAGAACTGGGGTGCAAATAGCGCGATATATCTTCCTTCCTTCCTCACGCGAATTGCTTGTTCGGTCTGTTCCTCAGCTCCCTTCGATCTCTGCTTCACTTCTTCCTTTCGTTCTGCTTCAGCTCCTTTCTCCAGAAGAAGATGCGAGTGAGGGGATGACGGTGTCGGGTTCTGATGGTGACGGCGATGAGGCGATGGGTGGATTGCGAGATGAACAAATAGATGAGGAGATGGACAGTTGAAGAAGAAGAAATTGAGGGCGATAGAGAGAGGGATTTTGAGTTGGTTTTCTGTGATGGGTTTTGGGTCTGTGTCGGTTAGCTGGTGTGAGGAAGATGGCCGGCAAAAGAAGGGTAGGACGGAGGTGTCTGTGTGAGATGGAAGATTGTGTTGGTGAAGGAGGTTTCTGGATGATGATGGCTTGCTGCGACGCTGGATGTGGATGGTGGGTGACGGCGGCTAGGGTTTGTGCGAGGGTGATCAGGGAGGAAAAGGGAGACGATGGAGGTGGTGGATCAATGCTATTGCTCGATGGTTGGTTCTCTCAAAGCCAGGTATGTCCCCTTTTTATTCTTGTTTTCTTCTTTCTGTGGTTTCCTTGTTGGTGTGGTTTCCTTGCTTGTGTGAAGTCCTTGTGCAATTAGTATTCCTAAATTGCCAATTTGCTTCTATTTTAAAGTATTGTAATTGGAAACCTACACAAACATGAAAATAGCAATTAGTACCATAATTAACAAATAATAGCTAATAATACATATAGAAATATGTACTAAAAATAGCATAATTATGCCCCTATCAATATCTTCCTATTCTCGCAAATGAACATGCTCCACCAAAGCTCAGAAGGTTGTACTCCCCAACAGAAAAGGATGCTCTATGAAAATGAAGATTCAAAGCAAAACTTCAATTTTCAACAAACAAAAGTCAGCAAACTAACCCTTTTTTAAAGGGCGAACATGGTTTTTTTTTTTGGATCCTAGAACCATTAAATGCGTCCGGCAGGATTCGAACCTGGACTAGTTTACCATCTGCCATAGCCAGCTAAGCTAGCACAGTTAGCCCAACAATGTTTCTTAGAAGATAATGAAGATGATTTCAAGTGTATGGACACCGAGTTTTCCAAGTGGAATAAAAAAGACATATATTAGATGGGCATGTTCGAAAGGGAACTCCTAACAAGAACTGGTTTCCTCCTTTGGAAATCAATTTTTCCTTCCAAGTAGCCAATCTCCTTTCCATCACCTCCACCACTGAATCCCATATATGCTTGCATTTATTCAATGCACCCAATAGAGGACCTAAGTAGAGAAAGAGTGCTAGAACTAGTGGTCATCTTAAGCTTAATAGTATCAAAAATAGTTTGACAGTCAGTAGTTCAAGAAAATGGTACATCTTTCATAAGATCAGTCGGTGGTGTCATAATGAGCTAAAACCCTTGACAAAGCATTAATAAAAACTAACCAACCCATGAAAACTGCGTACCTGGGAAGAACATGTGAGTACAAACCAATATTGAATAGCAGCTAAATTAGATTGATCAAGGAACATCTCTCAACACCACATACCCCAAAAAGTCACCGAAGAGACCATCAAAACACATTTTTTCAGATTCAAATAAAATTTATAGTCTCTTAAAACTTCTAAAATAGTCTGAACATGTTGTTAAATGTTCTTTTTCTATGCGACTAAAGATAAGGATGTCATCGAAGTAAACGACAACAAATTTGTTAATAAAAGGTTGTAGAATGTGCGTCATTATCCACATAAATGTTGAAGGGGTGTTGGACAACCAGAAGGGCATGACTAACCACTCATACAAGCCTTTTCATCTTAAAGGTTGTCTTCCATTCATCTCCAGGCCGCATACGAATCTGATGGTTAGCCACTTTTAAGATCCAGCTTGGTAAATTTCATGGCACCATGAAAATTATCAAGCATGTATTCCAGATTAGAAATTGAAAAACGGTACTTGACTGTGATCTTATTAATGGTTTGCGAATGCACACACATACTAAAAGAGGCATCATTCTTAGGTACTGACAAAGCAGAAACTGCACCTGGCGACGTATTCTCCTGAATGTAGCATTTGACTAAAAATTCATTCGCCTATTGTTGTAATTCCTCATGTTCCTTAGGGGCCATGCGATAATGTGGTCTATTAGGGATAGACACTCTCAGTTCTAGTTCAATAGCATGTTGAATATTTTGCAATGGAGGCAATGACCCGCTGCAAAATATTTCTAAATGTGGCAAGAAGTTTCTGCATACGAAATGGATGAGAATACCTGGTAATAGAAATGGTGAAGTGACTGTACTTGGTGCATATATATCTTCAAGGATTTCCTATATTATAACTCTAGAGGCATGCACCTGCTGTGTTCCCATATCAACCCCATAGGCTAACACTTTTGCAAGTGTAGGATGAAGCGGCTGTAGTATAAATTTGTGTCCTTCAACATCACATAATTTATAAGTGTTCATATATCCATCATGAATTGATCGTCGTTGAAACTGCCTCGGTTTGCCTAACAGCAAATGACAGATATTCATCGGGAGGACAGTATGCCAAACATGATCCTTATACTACCCAATAGAAAAAAGTAACTAAGCATTTCGTAGTCGCTCTCGCCTTTTTACTCGTCCCATTGCAAAAATCATAGAAAGGGGCTTCTCTTTTCAACCCTATGGTATACACCATTAATTTGGACACCAAGTTTTCACTGGATCCTCCACCAATAATTATGCTACAAAATCTTCCACGTACAACTGCATCGAGTGCGGAAAAATATTGTGTTCCCTCCAGGCACCATCATCATCTGGAGCTTCGCGAAAAAGAGAGGAAGAAGCTGAAACATACTGATGCAATCATTTTTTACTCCCTGCTTTGACCTAGTCCTGCTAAACTGCTGACCTGTACAAGTAAAGCACGTGAGCCACGGATCACCATTGTGGTGGCCGATGGTGCTCCGATGCTAAAGTCAGACAAGGATTTGAGAAAGGTTTAATGTTGTAAACAATAAATTTGTAGCGTACCTTAGCTTACCAACCTCGTCTCTTATTTATAGAGGAGGAATCCTGATTCGATCAGGCCATCGATGGCGTAGTTTAGGAAGAAGATCTTCGTGGAGATCCTTCTCTAATTAGGAGTCATGTTGTAGGAGAGAAGTTTCATGTTAGCTCTGTGCTCCTAGTTATGCGGGAGATAGCTCCCTATCTTAGGGTATTTCGTAAGAGGAAGTTTCCCTGTGTGATTTGTACTCTGGTATTTGCTTCCTAGTTGGAAGTAGAAAGCTGTTGTAGTTGCATGTCCGAAGCTGATCCTGAGATACTTGCCTTAGTATGGTTTATGGGTATTGAGGATAGCTGTGAGACATATGGGCTAGGTTGTAAGAGTTCGGGTCCGTCTAGCAGACTGCATTGGGCGGGCTTGCAACCGCTTGGGCCGGATCAGTGCTGGGCTGACGCTGGAGCCCGTAATTCCTCGAGATCATTATGACACATGTATGGTTTAGGGTTGTGATCGTTTCGGTGTATCATCAGCTACTCTCCCCGAGTTAGTGGGTTGTCACATCGGTTCGCAAAGTCATCTCTTGAAATGATACGTTGCTCATGATGATTGAGTCTGAATCATTGCTTGAAGTGCGCGCTGCATTTATTGAATGTGCGTCGGTTCAGCGAAAAAGAGGCAGGAACCCAATCCCTATTTAGGTCATCCGTTGTGTGGAGTCTGACTTTTCTATTTTCTTTGCTTTTGAAGATTCTGCTCTGTTCATCTTTTGACTAGAAAAATTGTTCGTCTTCTTCATGGCTCAAAAAAACCTTCTTGACGACGCAACCTTGGCCAGGAGCCTGGAATTTTTTGAAAACATGTTGCTTCCTGAGTCTGACCTTGCTGAAATCCGTACGAAGTTTGGGGTCCCCAAGGACCTGCCGTTGTCTGTCCTGAAGGGTGACCAGACGCCAATGTCGCCACCAGCAGGGTTCATCTGGTTGCATCGTGGGATGCTTCAAACTGGAGTGTGTTTTCCCGTTCTGGACGTGATTTGGAAATTCTTGGACCTCTTTGGGATTCCCCGGCCCAGTTGGGGCCTAATGGATATAGGATTATCCTTCTCATTCTGATTAGGGAGAAGGAGGCTGGCGTCCACGTGACTCCGCTAGTAATCCAGTTGTTGACTTCTCTTCGGCTGAAGAATAACGTCGTCTGCAAGATGACATTGCTGGGTTGCTTTGCGAATCTGCCAGATGACTTCAAGTTCTAGTAGAAGTATTGCTTCTTAGCCCTTGAGAATTCAAGGTACTTTCGGTTCAAGGGTCGTTATCTCGAGTGGGAGTTCAAACCACTTCATAAGTGCAAATTTTTCTCTGGTTTCGCTGTGCTTGATTGAGTGTTAATCATTGTTTTTTTTTGTAGGAAGGTTTCCCACTACTCCTCTTACCCTAAATGAGCAAAACACTATGGAGACGTTCCGCAACTTGTCAATGAGAAACGTGGTGGATGTCATATGCATCCCCAACTTCATCTGTAGTGGGATGTGGGACAACTGGCACATAGCCCCCACACTCTATCAAACATTGCGGGTCAAGCCTGAATATGGGGCCCATTCTAGGAAGAGGAAGGTTGCTGGGGCCAAAGCTCTTATTTTGTTCGACACGGAGGAGCCATATGAGAGTCTTGCCTTTTTTGTGAGTTCAAAGAGATCTCGTATCGAAACTGGGTTGTCTTCTGCACGACCCGCTCCAATGAGTGAAGGGTGCGAGTCTGCGGTTTGTTGGGGTTTAAGACAGGTCGAACCTTAGTGATGCGCAGGCCAAAGATTTGAGTGAGCGGCTGATGCGGGTTGCAATGGCGGCTTCTGTCCGTGCTGATTTGCATGGGACTATTCCAACAGAAGGTTCTTGTGAAGATCCGCCTGAGGTAGTGGAATTTGATCGTCCCATTGGTGCGCTGTCTGATAGTGGCCGTGGTAGCACAAACCAAGTTTATTGAAGTTCGCATTGTTCACCGTCTCGTTCCAGACTACAGCTCGAGGTGTTGGAGGGGCCTTTAAAAAATTCGCTTCCTGCCCTTCCTCCGGATCCTATTGAGCCGTTTCGCAGTAAAGGGTCAACGCTCGTAACAAGGGAAAAGTTGCGGAGGATAGCTTGGGAATAGTGGCGACTGCGAAGGGTGGTGCCGGTGTGATTCCTGATCTGGAAAAGCTTCATCTGGATGCGTGGATAAGCTTGTTTGCACCAGACTTGGTAAGGATGAACACAAATCTGGCACTAGGAGGTTGATGTGGAGTATGCTTCGATGAAGCATATTAGCAGGCGTCATAGCTGGCTGATGATTATACTCCAAAACCCGAAGAGGATGCGCTAGAGGGGCATATGGATAAGGGCTTAAAGTACCTTATGTTGGGTATGTCTCACTTGAGCCAGGTGGCCATTGCTGGGACAGAAGTCGAGGCAGCTCGTGAGAGGGTATACACCATGGAGTGTGTCTTCTCGCACATGCAGGCGTTGTATTCTGAAGCGCTTTATGAAATTGAGTTTGTACAGAAGCTGATTGAGGAAAAGAGGGTAGAGCAATAAGCCGTGGCTGCTGCGACTCAGAGGGCTCGTCTGAAGGCCCTTGAGCATAATCTGGCGGAAGCGGTGTCTGAAAGAGACAGACTCAAGTAGAAGTTGAGCTAGACTCGCCAAGATTTGGAGGTCCCGCAGAAAGTTGCGGCTGAGGCAAGCACTGTACTGCGGTTTTTTGTTGAAGAGAGTGCTTTGAAAGAGGCGGATTAGGTCACTCAGAAGAAGCAACTAGAGGTCGATGTGGAATTCAACGCTCGAGAGGCGAGGAAGGCCGAAGGCCGACTCAAACTGGAAAAACATGAGATCAGTGTTGTGAAGAGTAGTCGGGCTACAGAGAAGTCTCAGGTTGACGCGCAGATTGGCAAACTGGAGCTGCTGGAGCGTGAACTGGCTGACGCGAGCGCGTGGGAGGAAGAGCTTCTGTAGGAACAAGGCAAGTGCGAGTTCCGCTGGGTTGTACATGGCAGGCTAGAGCTGCTAGCGTTTATGAAGGAGAAACATCCGAAATGGGATCTTGGCCGATATAAGATGTCGTACGTAGACTTGTATGTTGCTTTTGCGTCCTTGGACTAGGAAGGCGATTCGAACCCTGATGCTCAGGTTGTGGCGTGTGTGGATGTGACCCCTGTTCCTTCCTCCGTAAAGCTTAGCTCTTTTGTTTCTGTACCTTTTCCTGATAAGGAGTAAACTTTGAATACTTGTACCCTTTTTATTCCGACCGTTAATGAAAACAAGTTTATCCGTTTTGTGTTCGTTGTCTATATTTTATTTCGCTTTGTTGTCTTGCTTTGGCATAGGCTGGTTGAATCAATAATGGTCTGTTTGCAGTAGAGAGCTTATGCCAAAGCTTACCAACCTCATGTCTTATTTATAGTGCAGGAGTTCTGGTTCGACCAGGCCATCGATGACGTAGTTTAGGAAGGAGATCTTCGTGGAGATCTTTCTCTAATTAGGAGTCGTGTTGTAGGAGAGAAGTTCCATGTTAGCCTTGTGCTCCTAGATACGCCGGAAATGGCTCCCTATCTGAGGGTATTCCGTAAGAGGAAGTTTCCATGTGTGATATGTACTCTAGTATTTGCTTCCTAGTTGGAAGCAGATAGCTGCTGTTGTTGCCTGTCCAAAGCTAATCTTCGAGATATTTCCTTAGTAGGGCTTACGGGTATTAAGGATAGTTGTTTGATATATGAGCCTAGCAGGCTGTAAGAGTTCGGGTCCATCTGGCGGACTGCATTGGGCGGGCTTGGAATCGCTTGGGCCGGATCAGTGCTGGGCTGATGCTGGGCCTGTAATTCCTCGAGATCATCATGACACGTATATGGCTCAGGGATGTGACCATTTTGGTGTATCATCAGATACAAAAACTCAAAATCAATATTTGCGAAACAACATCGCGACGGAGGCAACGAAACAGCGACCCATTCAACTTAGTTATGGATTTACTAGACAATGAAATCGCGTTCACTTCCTCTCCCCATTCTGTTATCTTCATGTTCATGTGTGGTTTGAAACACTCATCGAAACCTCCTAGAAGCGTTCTTGTTCTGTTACCAATTGATAGATCAGGCGCAACAGATAACATCATATAAACTGGTTAATCAAGATCTGGACAAAAAAAATGAAACTCTAGTTTATTCATGCAAAAAACCCTAGTTTTCTTGAAGTTACAATCTGAACTGAATAACAATGAACAATCTTTTGCCTTGTTTATAATATTCCTAACTTATTTGGCAAGCTAATTAACCTAAATCTAATTGAAAACCAATGCCTAACTATTTTGGGTTATTACTAAATAGGCCTAATAACAATATTATTAATATTAATATTGCTAAACTAACTCACCTACTATAATAATGTACATGCTAAATGCTATTAGTTTCGCAGATAAGAAGCATGAAGCCCATAAGTGTCAAATCCTGGATTATTTATGCGGCGATTTAGTGTAAATCGGGGGTAGATCGATCCGAACTAGGTATTTAGTGGTTGGGTTTAGCGGTCACTGATTAATCGGCGAGTCACCAAAAATTGGTGAGAAATCAGTGATAAATCGGATTTATGTTGGGTGGTGGTGGTGGTTGTTGTTCTATAATGTGTGATGTTTTGGACATGATTACATAAATTGCTCTATAATATGACTTTTGTCACTCTATAATATTTGTCATATTAATCTTTATTGTCAAGATATGTTATTTATTATAATTTACATCAGTGAAGGTATAAAAATGTATACCTTAAAAAAGTAGAGTAATTAAATCCGATTAATTCGCTTAATCTTAAATCGGTCCTGGATTACAAAGAGTCCATTTTCTGCATTTACTATACAGGTCAGCTCAGCTCTAGGAAAGGACCAATGCATTCTCTGGGAAAGGACCAATGCATTCTTGTGCAGAATGACTCCTAAAGCAAGGACACCGAAAGTGACTGGATGCTTTCAGCATATAGTTTTTAAGGATGAGGGAGAGTTTGATGATGGCTAATATGTAAAAGTGGAAGCGGAATATAAAGATACTTTCAAAATTTATCAGGTTTATTTCTAATCGTAAGAACTAATGACAAGCTTTAGACATTTATAAGTAGCAAGCAGCAGACAAGATAAAAGAAGACTTCGAACTTTTGCAGCCCAAGATCTCATGTAGGTTTTTTTTTGGCACCCATGGATATTTGTTTTCATTTTCATTCTGACCAGCATACAAATCTTAATACCAAGTCAGAACGATAATGAGAAACACTTCACTTGAGAAAAGGAACAACAGTTTCCATTACTAAAAGATTCATATTTTCTTATTATACACTAATAACCGATAATGAGAAACACTTCACTTGAAGTTGATTGAAAATGCATATCAACATGATGCATCCGAAAGGAGGCAATCTAAATCTGTCATACCACAAGAAAACTCAGATAAGACTTGCAGCAGTACGATTTTATACTATGACATAGGAATAAGTATCAAAAAAGTAAATGATAGCAATAGTGTAAAAAATAGAATTTTGCACTAACTAAATAAAAAGCAACTCCAGCATGCGACTCCTACCCACCAAAAAAAAAGTAAGGTATCAATGTAAAACAGGTGAATTGCCAATGTTATTGACGAATGAAGCCTAGAAACAAACCTCTTCATATATGCAGAAAGTTTGTGAAGAAGCAACCCCTTAACATAGAAAGAGTCATCCATAGACTGATGAAAACCATTGGCAGCCAATAGCTGGTTTATGCAAAATGAAGTATCTGGGATTTAATCAAAAGTTTAATCTACTTTCTTATGGCCCTTAGCTTTAAATAAATGAAATACGAAACAAGAAAAGTTTCCAGAAACTTGTACTCCCACAGACACTTAAGTGGAAATGGTACTAAAACTTTAATTTCTCAGAATTCACCAAAATGGATACGAGCATCGTGTAAACAGATAAAATTAAACAACATCAATGAAATTGATGGACAACAACCATAGCGTGGATTCTAAGTTCTTACTTGCAAAATAGGACGCAAGCTACCAAGCTTTTTAGTTACTCAGAAAAATTCCTTTCTCATATATTAATCCGGCTTCAGTTTGTGCTCAGATTTCTAAGTAAATTAGGAAAAATACTAGGGAGCTCTCGCCAATAAAATAGAAAGCAATATTCGTGTATGAGCAAGATCCGTAGACCAAATGCTTGGGTGATTGAGCTCTGATTTTGATCATTCAAGCACTCAACTGGTTGCTACTCTAACACGATCAATAAGGCTTGTGGAACCTGTTTATTCTTAAAATACAAACTTGTTCGACTGATCAACTAAGGAGTTTGATTAGTTGAACATAGAAGTTCTGAGAATCTTTCTACACGGAACCTTGTCCAATTATCTGACGAGGAGCTCATTTCAAGGTGATATTTAGAGACAATTGGTCGTCAGCAGAAAGACTCAAGTGATCCATTTTCTCTGTAAGAGCCTCCACACTTGATATTTAAAGTTGCATGTACCTCTGCAAGCTTCTTGAAAACACTCTCGGGTTTCTTTAACATAGTTGGAGCTCCTCTTGCCTTTTTTGTTTTTTCTTTTTTTTGGAAAAGAGATTAAGTTGGCAAGGATAGTCTTCAGAACACATGTTGCGGAAAGGAGATACAATGGAATGGAGCTAAGGACATGCCTGATAAGTTACGATTAAAAGGGAGACAAAACAACCTACGAGGAATGCAAAGCCCATAATCCATTTGGGGTCCACACATAACATTTCCAAGAACTTTGCAAAGGAAAACCCCTTGAAAGAATGATAAATCAACTAGAAAGCCTATAAAAGACCTAGAACCTCCAAGATGACTTGACTCACATTGCTCAATTCGTTCTTGAAAATTCTTTCGTTTCTCTCCAACATAATTGCTCGAGAAATAGCATATGGAATAAGAGACCAAATCAACTTTGTGAACCCCTTTGAAAATCCTTGCATCTTCATGCCCTTAGCATATCAAAGCACCGCACAAAGCCCAACACGACTCAAAAAGTGAATCCATATGTCATAGGTAACAGGGAGTGAAGGAAAAGCTAATTCCGCTATTCCATGCCACCATTGCATGAAAATTTCTTGATCCACATCCATGCATCGCCTAGTAAGGATGTCTCTAGTGGCAAGCCTAATTCATTCAATACCCACATTAATAAAGATTTTTTTGGTGAAATCTCTCTTCTCCAAACCAAACCAACTGGAAGGCGAGGATAGGCTCCATTGGAAGCTTCCGCAAAGTGTTCACTGAAAATTGATACCATGTATGTCCATTCCTTGTTCCATTTCAAACACCACTCATCATAACTCTCTTGAAGTGAGATAAGCTCCAAAGCACCCAAAAGTTCTTCCATTTCACCCATTTCCTTGTCATTGAGCCCACACCTAAGATCAAATCCCATGCCATGCTACCATAAACTAGGGAGCCAAATTGGTCATACCATCCTTATTTTGATAAACCAAAATACCCATCAAATCTACCTTTCAATGTCTACTCATCAATCCATGTGTCATGCCAAAATCAGATTCGACTACCATTCCCAAAAGAGAAGGTGAACCCTTCCAAATGATGCTCCTAAAAAAGATTCCTTTGTAAAGGGAACTAGGGTGCCTTGGGAGCCAATTATTACCCCCACGATCTTTGCTTTTATAACTTGTCTCCGACAACTACCAGGTTCCCTCTCGTATCTCCAAAGCCACTTTCCTATGAGAGAGAATTTCATGGCTTATGTATGATTTTAAGCCCAAAAAATTCACCCAGTTATAGTGGACACAATATCTTGTTGATGGCCATGGAACTTTTTGGAGTCACGGAACCCTTCCATAAGAAGTTTCTTGCCATAATCTCTATCTATTAAGCAATGGATGCCAGTAATGGGAATAGAAGCAAGTAATATATAGGCATTTGGAGAGCGTACTCCTACCACCGATTTCCATTATGATAACCTTTAGCCAAGAATTACCAAAATTGGACACCAAAACTCTTTAGATCTAGTTTGGGCTCCCAACGAAAGACCAAGCTACATAGCCAGAAGATAACCCACGCCACAACCCAAATTGTTGACCAAAACTAGCACATCAACATCTTTTCCTACACCATATATTGAGCTCTTAGCGAAACTTTATTTCAAAATAGAAGTTATTCCAAAACGCATCAGAATGACTTTGAAAGCTCAACTTGCTTTTCATGGTTCATAGAATTTGACCCTTAAGAGAGGAATTAGAGATTCTGAACTCCCAAGTTTGCTCAAAGTGATTGAGGCTCTCCAACTTATTCTACTAAATGAAGAAGTGGATGCGTGCAAATGGGATGACAAACCTAGTGCCCTTTTAGTTAATCCATGTTTGTACATATATATATAGATAAAACAAAATACATAAATAAATAACACTATAGTTTGCTCCTAACAACCAAAATGGCTTATCTCTGTCTAAAAAGCACTTGCAATAATCCATAAGTTATCCAGACATAACCACACTAGATACTACTAATCACACATTCTTTACAAATTACATACAATCTCATAATTCTTTTATTTTCTAGTCTAGAATTAGAACTGATGGAGAACTAAAACCTACATAAAAAAAATACTTCACAACAAAATCTAAAGTTTTTAAGATGTTTGCTACAAAAAACATAATCCATAAAGAAAAAGGTATTTGATATTTCATATATAGATACAAAGAATCAAAAAATGTAAATTTATATCAAGGAAACCCGTGGGAGGTTTATTCCATAAGTAATGAAAACTTTTGTGAAGGAAATGCAATGACAAAAGAATCATTTCTGGACACATGCACAGGCTCGTGAAGAAAAGGTGCCAACTTGTCCATGTTATTGCCTCTGCAATCCTTGGCAACACATAAACCGGCGTCCTCAATTGCCTCTACCCATTCTCTTGCCGACCCGTCTAGTAAAGGTACCTACAAAAGTAATTTTTTAGTTCTTAAGGGAATCTACACAATATTTTGAACAAAACTTTGGATAAACAATGACGAAATTCGAAAAAATATGTGAATACCTCGTCGGCCCCAGTGATCTCGATGCAACAATTATCAACAATAGAACCCTCCAAAGCTGAAAGCAAATGCTCAACTGTACGAACCCTAACCCCATCTCTGCTCAATGTAGTACAAAAAGGAAGTGTTTCGGTGACGAAATCTATGGAAGCAGGAATGATTGTTGAGTGTGAGAGGGAAACGAAGAATCTGCCTTCACCAACCTTTGTAGGAAAAAAGCTTGACGATGGCATTGGCGCAAGGCCCTGGATCTACGTGGGAACAAGTTGGGCCACCGTCGGATGCCAATGTCGGATCTACTGAAATTTGATTTTTTTTGGATTTATTTGCGATTTTCCCACCGTTGGATGTCAATGTCGCTGCCCGACCCGACCCCTTCCTCACTCCCTATGTTCTGTGCGACACTGACGACCCAACCCTTTTCCTCTTTTTTACCCCATCTCTCTATTTATTGCGAGACCAATACTGCTCCGCCTCCTCTTTTCTTCCTCTCCCACCCTTTTTGCATGATTTATTTCCCCTTTTCCTCCATCACCACCCGCTACTAGCAACCCCAACCTCTCTAATCTACTTTGAGAAATAAGGTTTTAAAAGTATTCTCGAGATGAATTCGTTTCTTGAAGTCTAGCTTTGTATTTTGTTCATAAGATTTTCCTGGAGATACATAAAAAAAATTGATCCATTAATTTTTCCTCAAGATACATGTTTGTATCTCGATATTCATCTGTGGGTTATTGTTTGAAGGGCATTTTGGTAATCAACGCGAGTCTTTTAACAATAAACACTTGTTAACTAGACCTAGGGGAGATTGCAATAGTGATTAGTGATGGGGTAACATCTAATTAGCTATTTTTATAGGGGGCAAATCACAAATAACGCAATTAATTGATCAATTTTCTTCCCTCATAGATTAGATAGAGTTTTGTTTAGCAATTGGTGTTTTGTATAGTTATTTATGTATTGTTCAAATATATAAAAAATTATATTAAAGTAATTAATTATTAAACTATGATTAATTAATTGTGATTCATCACTTTGCCCCCTTCAACAAAAATTCTGGCCACGTCATTGTTGGCGCCTGAGTGAAGCACTATTTATGCTTTCTCAATTCAATATGCTAGGGTTTGTTGAACCTTACTAGTCTATAATAATCATCAAATCAATTTGATTTCAAATCAAATAATAACAACTTTAACTATAAAAATGAAAGGAGATAGAAAGAAGAAATGGTACCAACCAATTTCCATGTGAGTAACAAACAGACCTCTTGAGAGCTCTAAAAATCGCGCAAAAGCCATGCTCAAGCGTCCTTTTACAACATTTTTAAATGGGTAAGGTTTTGATGACTAAAATACCCTTGAATGATTGAAGAGCCAATGTTGAAAATTTTGTCTTCATCACCTAACAATATATATCTCAAACAAAATACTTTGTTCCTACATCCGCATCTTCTTTAATTCAATTATCTCTTTATGCAAGCTCCCACCTTCAATACCTTCGTTATTTTTTTCAGAGAGTGATCCCAGATACACTTTTGCTGGTTTACCGTTTCAGGTCTCAGGCGAAGTGCGCTTCCTCCTATTTACCTTCATCATTTTTTCACCTTAATTACCCGTCGACCTCCCATCAATAGAACATCAAATCGTTCAACTCATTAAAATGAGTAATCACTATCATTCTCCACCCACTACACACAATATCATTAAGCAAATATCCTTATACTAACTCCTTTCCTCTTCCATTCGTACTCTTAATCACACCCTTACCATATCTCCTTCAACCTTGTGGCTATTTCTTATACCTATTTCAAGCACATCACTTTTACTGATTTCTCCTCATGGATACTTTCGGCCAAAACAACTCCCTCATATCAATTAGCCTTCCCACCCATACTATGCATACCACTTCCTCTACACGCCCACCACTTCAATTTAGTCCCCTTAAACTCGTCCACAACACTCTCACGTCCCCTCCAACTTTTGAACCAACATCCTCCATCCATCCAATTCACCATCTTCCCCAATAGGCCTCTACCACCCATACTGAAAATTTGATCCACACTCTTGAAATGCAACTGGAAAAATATTTGCCTCTCCTGATGCCTACATTTTAAGCTTAAATTGAGCTCAAAAGCTATATCAGGGGACTCGATGCGGTGGTCAAATACTTCCACCATCAGAAACTTCGAAAAGAAGTTTTCGCACACAAAATGGCAAACTAGTGGGAATCTTCTCATCCCTTCCATGTTGAATAGCTTGATAGAGGGAATGATGCAGCCAGTACCTACTATCTCATTGATTTTACTCACAAAGATGACATGGCAAAAACTCTAAACTTCAGGCCTTGGGTCCTCTTCGGTTGGCTTGTTTCGATCAAACCATGGGTGGAACAATATGTATCTGTCAATTTCTCTGTTGTGCTTGTTGGATCCGATTCCATGAATCTTCCACCCAAAAGATCACTTTGAAGGATGTCCAAACCTTGGCTACTTGCATTGGAAGACTCATGGAAGTGGATCTACAAGTTTTGGAAAATGCTTCCATCCCTTTCCAATGCCACCACATCACTTAAATGTTTGACCTCCGGTCATGGAGAGTACCGTTTCTCCCGCCTTTTCAACAGAAGCTCTTGGATCAAACACCAAATGGAATCCCTACTGAGTGCTCAGCCGAGATTTGGCCATCATGGGACACCCAGGAACACCAAATACTCGATCACTCCTCGTGCTGATCGGAGTGCTCTGCGATCGACTTCTGATTGATCCTCTCTGAATGAGTCATCTTATTTTCAATCGGTGATTGCTACACCTTCGATTTTAACGCCCTTTGAGAAAACATCGTTAACTCCAATAATAACCAACATTGTAACGACGATTTCAATGGCTGGATCAACGGATTGTTTAACGTCCGACTTAATGGCGGTTTTCATGACGGCTACTAATGTTGTCATAACGTCGATTATGACGGATCCCAACTTTCAATCCAGGTTTCTCAGTTATAACTCCGTCAACTCATTTCTCACTGGAGATACAAACACTCACAGTTTTGTTTTGTACACCCATGATCATCTTCTTTCATCCTAACTTCTCATTTTCTGCAAATCGACAGAACCCATACCCACCACACCCCTCTCATTTGGCACCATTCTCCACCAATACAGACTCCTCCCCAACTATAATCAACCCTATCCCCATATCCACATACCCTCCTCCACCATTACCTTCACACCCATTTCTAGATCAATCTCAAGGGCTCTAGGCATCGCTGCTCGACGCTATGCCCCTAATTTGGATCAGCCACTCAACTACCTACATCCCAACTTCCATCACCATCTCCCCATGACTTCCATTTCCAAAATTCTTCCTTTCCTCCTAATGCTTCCAATACAATCACCATGCCATCAGACATCATCTCAACCAACTCAATTGGTATCCCATGAGGAAAACTCAGATCAAATTGACATTCCAAATCTCCAGAACGAATACCCCTTGTACCAATTGCACTCAATAGATCAATTAATCTCACCAGAAGCTATGCCACCTTCATCAGTGAGCGAGTCAACTCACATTGAAATACAAAACACAATGGCGTTCGGAACTGAACACAAAGGCAGAAAAGGTGGTCTATTCAGATTAGTTATATAAGGGCTTCAATGCTTGCAGTAATTCTCCCTCGGCTATGCTCCAAATGATTCATCATACTCTAGTTCTATCCCCTGTTAAGAGACAACACAATGTGGTTATAGCCAGAAATAGAGATAGTAACAAGAGTGATGAAGCCATTCGATAGGGAAACACAAGCTGGAGCTTTTGCATCCAGCTTCGATGTCTGATCATACCAATAGAGGTCATTATCCAAAGTTGAGTTCTGGAAAGAATAAAAGACATACAACCTTGTTAATTCGGGGTAAACAAGCTCAAGGCCCATCTGGACTATCTCCCTTGCTTCCCGTGGTTTACAGAATACGATAGGTACGAAGGTTCACCACAGTGATTCTACAACTGTTGTTCATCTTATCTGTTCAGATGATTCCTCTAGGCACTCCACCATAGAACTCAATCCATCTTTTAAGGCCTCGACAATCACCGACAAAAGGTCATCAAAGTATCCAAGATCCAATCCTGGAATGCAAGTGGTATCGGGTCTCATTGTGCGTCCCAAAATCTAAAGGCCCTCTCTCGCAAATCCAATCCTGATATCGTCTTCTTTTCTTAAACCAAAGCCACCCCGGCTAAGACGGACCACATTCGCCAAAAACATGGCTTCAAGCATGGAGTCTCGGTACCAGCAAATGGACAATCGGGTGGTCGCGTTCTTTTATGGAAATAAAGTATTCACCTCACCATCTGTTTTCCTACAAATGTTATTTTAATTGCATTATTGATAACTACTTTGCTCATTCTACTTGGTCTACCATTTCTGTGTATGTGGAACCGAACCCCTCTCTTCGGGTTCATTTCTAGAATAACTTGTCTCACATATATGATCTCCAAACTATAACATGTCTCCTCATTTGACACCTAAACTCTATTTTACTACTAGAAGATAAGTTGGGGTGAAACAAGCCTACACTCTCTAACTTTAAGCATTTTTGAACCTTTATTAATAACCACAATCTCATGGACTTCCCTCTCAATGGATCCCAATTTATCTAGAATAACAAAAGAAAGGATAAGAATGGGGTTAAAGCTAAACTTGATCGCATTCTGGTGTCTACAGACTGGATGGATTGTTTCCCTTCAGCTATCGCCCGCACAATCCACACTTTGGCCTCAGACCATAGAGTTATTTCACTCCAACTTGTCTCAAACATCAATATGGGTGCAAAACCTTTTAGGTTTTTTCACATGTGGGCTAGGGACCCCGGTGTCGCAAACTAATAAATTCTTCCTGGGGTCCCCACCATCATCTCCCCTCACAATTTCCACCTTAAAAACAAAAAACTTAGTTATTGTCTTACTAGATGAAACAAAAGTGAATTCAGAAATATTCAACTCTGTATTTTGGACACCAAGTAGCCTCGGATAAACTTCAAAATGCCACACCCTCTAAGGATAATGTCACTGCCACCTCTATTTTGGAAGACCAACTCTCCGAACCCTATTTAAGAGAAGAGTTTTTTTGGTGCAATAAATCAAGTTTTTCTAGCTCATTGAAGGAGATAAAAACACTGAATTCTTTCATTTAGCTTCCATGCTCCGTAGGAAAATAAAAACCTTATTCTTCACCTCAAGGATATCTCTAATAAGTGGCACTTCAACCAAGATTTTTTAGGATAAGTTCTCAACAACTATTTTGATAATATCTTTCACTCTTCTAGTCCTACCCCTTGCCCTGGGATTTTTTCTCTTTTTGAACCCATCATCTTAATGGAGGGCAATGAGATTCTTCTCACCATCCCGAGCGTAGAGGAAATCAATGCCACTATCTTTGGTATGGGTAGCTACAAAGCCCCTGAGCTTAACGACTTCCATGCTTTCTTTTTCCAATACTACTTGGAAATTGTAAAGCATAATGTGATTGAAGTAGTTAATTTATTTTTAGTACCTGGCGTTTGGATTGAAAACTCAATGAGACTTTCATTGCTGTTATCTTGAAGGTCCCTAACCCTATCACACCTAAAAAATTTCGATCCATTGGGCTTTGCAATGTTATATATAAGGTCATCTAAATTTTTTTTTGGCAAATCGTATGAAGCCTCTGCTGGATAACATTATCTCCCTTAACCAATGAGCTTTTCTCGAGGGTCGCTCTATTGCGGACAATGTCAGTTAAGCACATGAAACATTCTTTCAAATGAAACATTGTCGCAAAAAGAAACAAGGTTGAATGACTATCAAATTGATATGGCCAAAGCTTACGATAGGGTAGAATGGTATTTTCTATTACAAATCCTCGAGCAATTAGGTTTTGCTAGAGAATGGAAACAAATGATTGAACAATATATCTCCACCTCTTTCCTGCAAGTTTTGCTTAATAGATCTCCTTTCCCAACCATAAAACCTAATAGGGGCATTAGAAAAGGGGACCCTCTCTCCCCCTACCTTTTTATTCTGATGGTAAAAGCCCTCTATGGCAGAACTTGATGGCCTTATCAAAGGAATCAAAATCAAGAGGCAATCCCCATCCATTAACCATTTGCTTTATAATGACGATCTCATGCTATTTTTTCGTGCCTATTTAGTTGAAGCCCATACAGTCAATAAAATTACTAAGGTCTCATGATGATCTCATGTTCTGGTTCTTAATTGATAAGGTCAATACTAAACTTTTGAGCTGAAAATCCAAAGTCCTCTCTCAGGTTATTAAAATAGTCATGATTAAAGCAGTTTTAAATTAATCCCAGTTTTCACTATGCAAACTTTCCTCATTCCCCGTGTTATTACCACCAAACTTGATCAACTCGCCCGCAACTTTGGGTGGAATGGTGCGGTGGGCAGCAAAGCCAAACACTTGTTTACTTGGGATCGTATATCTTTGCTTTATCAACTCGGAGGACTCAACATTTCTTCCACTAGGAATAAAAATCTTGCCTTAATGGTAAAAAACTTGTGGCAAGCCATTTCCTCCCCTATAACCCTCGTGTTCTTCAACTCAAAGCTTTTTATTTCAACATGAAGAACATTTTTCTACTTTCCAAAGCTCCCACCATCGTCTCTTTTGCTTGGATAGGAAATCTCACAGCTCTATCCAAAATGAAACGTTGCCTCATCTGACAAGTTCTTTCTAATGATCACATCGATCTCAGGAACGATTACTAGGTCAAGCCTAACTTTCTTCTGGCTGAATGCATGTCTATACCTTCACTAAAGAGCAACTTGAAAGCTCCACATCTAACCCACCTCCTCTCACCACTCGTGCTAAACAACTCAGAGATTTGTGGAGAATCAAAGCTCCCGTTCAGCCATTTTCTTGCTTTGGAAAATCAGTCAAAACATTCTCCCCACCATGATAAATCTAGTTAGGTTGCACAAGCCTATTGAGGACTGGTGTATTTTCTGCTAGAACCATACAAAGGATGCTACTCACTTTTTTTTCTCTACCCAGTCACTAACCATTTATGACAACTTTCCCTATTTCAATTGATTGGCTTAATGATGATTTTAGAAGTCCTTCAATCTCGCCCTTTTTCACCTTTATGTGGGACACAACTAATGCTCATCCAGTGGCAAAAAACAAATGACACGTTTTCTCAATTTATGACTGTAATTCAAACAATTTGGCAGATTTGCAACAAATGCATTTTTCACAAAACTAAAATTTGCACATAATTGTTCCTTTCCTCTTTCCACCACACCTGGACCTCCTGGCACCAACAATTGTTTATCAATGGTACACCCCCATCCGATCACTTAGACTTCCAATTCGGGATTACAGACAATAGGCTCATATCCATTCACCATATTCTGGAAACAACCAAAACAAATGTTCAGACTCTTTCATCCACTACGCGGGTTGAGCTCACTGCTACCTTTCGACCCCTTACTGAGAACAAAACTACCAGAATTGAAATGATTAAAGCCCAAATCCTATCAGCTAGACACCACAGGCTTAACTCTAGAATTTTCAGCATAGACCCCTTCCCCCTATTTTGGACCTTGACATGGTTATTGTCACTTATGATAGCAGTTTATTTGACTCATCTAAATAGGGAGCGGTAGGCGTTTGCGATGAATGTTCATGGTACTGGTTTGGGCCGTGTCACTTGTCCAGTCTCCGGAGAGTGCTTAACAACACTATGCCGAAGTGTCACGCAGCAAAAGCATATCTTTTGTTGATCTAGGCCCGACATTGGAAGACAATACTACTTTTGGGAGATTCCGGGACGCTCCAATCCTTTTTGCAAGAAGACCAACCTGGGACTGAGACAACCATGTGCTAGATGTGGCGCCTTCTCATTGGAAACATTAGGCATCTTCTTAATTTGCATATATCTTGGATTTGTAAATTTATTAGTAGAGACCTCAACTTCGAGGCTCATAATTTAGCAACTGCAGCAGGATAACGATATTGTAACCGCTATTATTAATCTATTAGCCATAGGATTTTACCACACACACACACACACACATATATATATCATCATCATCATTGGTTCTAATTGAAAATTATAATCAAATGCGTACCTCAAGACATATACAATGGTTAAAAAAAACTCATCACAACCTCATGTGTTCCTATCTCCCTCCTACTACACCCAAGAAACCCATCTCCAACACCATTCCTAAGCCACCAACTTCCTCACCACTACCACAATCAAGCTCGCCACTAATACCACCCCTAAACCAATGCCTCCCTTACTTTCTTTATTTCATTGTCGGTGGTTCACTACCGACCCTACAAATCATCAATCCCCACTAGCACCCTTGAACCACTTTCCCAACCTATCCCCAATCGACCTTGCTACCTCCACCACCTCCAATCCACCTCAACTAGCCCCACCTCTTTGAAACTAACATAAATCCCACCCACCTGCAAGCTACAACATAGCCACCACCAACCGACCCTGCAAATCATCAATCAACACCACCACCCCTTCAACTAGCCCAACCCTCTATGAAACTAACATAATCCCACACACCTACAAGCTACAACATAGCTACCACCAACAACCTACATCCACTACTACCCACACCACCGCCACCCCATACCTTTCTTCAGATCCTAACCGAACCACCAATACTTCTGTAAAGAGAGAACAAGAGTGGGGGAATACAAAAAGGAGAAGGAAGAAAGGGAGAGAAACATGCGTAGGAGGAGGTGATTGGTGGGGAAGGCTCTGTGAATTGATTAAGGAAGGGTGGTTGGGGAAGAAGGGTTTTTATTTATTTATTTTTATTTTTGTTTGCTTATTCATTCTCATGTTTAATCTTACCTTGAGATACGAGTTTCTATTTCAAGGTAGTTTGTGGTTCAATTGCCTTAAGGGTATTTTAGTCATTGAAAGTAGGCACATGAGGTAATTCACGGTCAAGGGACATTGACTACTAATCCAAAGGGAAAACTACAATACAATATAAACAGGGTGCCTTTAATTAGCTCTTTGTTATGGGGATATCGTAAATTAACCCTTTTATATTTTACTATAGAGGAAGCTGCTATGTGCGCTCACATATTCCACTAATCAACACTTCATCACGGAAATATTGTGTTGTTAAAAGCTCCCAAACCAGGAGCTGGTTGGTCCATAAAAAGTTCTTGCAGGAATAACAATCGCAATAATCAACCATAATTGACCAATATGTAAATCTACTTTATAACCTCAAGAAGTTTACCCCGATATTTTTTTGCCACCCATCGTAGAGCTACAGAAGAAATGGAATGACATTCAAATTAGACAAAATAATGTTAAAAACAAAATCAACCTAACACAAAAATGAGGTCTTGTTGAATGCTCTTAAACTCATTTTTTGCATGGAAAACCAATAAGGTAAATGCATACCATTGCGTTTTCTAGCCATGGATATAGCCTCATCAAAGCCAATCAAACTTCGATGTTGTGTATCCATCCTTGACCCAGCTGAATACCACTGATTTTATTCCTCAATTAGATAATTCTTGAAGTTGGGAAGAATTTATCCAAAAACATATTCTTTATGCTATCTCAGGGGTTTACCATTTCGGAAGGTAGTTCATAGAGCCAATCCTTAACCTTGTCAGTAGAGAAAATGAAAAGGCCAATTCCTTGAGATGTTCGTTCGAATCCTTCATAGAAAGATCACAGTACTTTGAAATATGATGAAGGAAACTGGATTTAAGCACCAACGACTCCGTCTTGCCCTGAGCTGTTGTCAGATATTGAATGCACATGGGTACGACATTATCCATAGTGGATGCAGAAAATTCCTTGATAGATCTGTTGTCTGCCATGTCGATCTCATGTGGTTCAAAATCAGAGCTAGACGTATGGGATTCTTCTGTTTCTCCCCCTAGTTTTCTAAATGTTCTCTCAGGCTCCAGATTGTACTCTAATAAATTATCTCCAGATCTCCTAGTGCACATGAACTAGTACCTGAGATTAAGACAAAATAAAGGGAAAAAATTAATGATAAAATAAGAAAACTAATGAAGCAATTAACAATTTTACTAGTGCCCAACAACGACGCTAAAAATTGATGCATTATTTTACTAGCACACAACTTAAGACCCTGTTTTGTAGTTGTAGTAAAAAAAAGATTGTTATAAACCAGAGATTAGAGGGCTTGCTAACTAGCTAACTATTACTAACATGCTAAAAAGAAGACAACTAACTAAATAAACAAGAAAATGGTGGGGGTTTGGATTTTTCTGATTCAATACTAAGAAAATTACTTCAAGAATAGTAAAAAGTAAAATAAAATCGATGATGAGAAATTAGCTAAAGGTTCTATCTCCACACACCAAACACATGTTCATGTATTGAATTCCAGTAATTACTTTACTAACTTGTGAATGACAATATTCAAGATTAACCGTGGCTGCACTAATTAACCTTATTATTTTTTCTAAATTCATTGAATTAAACTAGTGTCACTTTCAATCCATTCTCTTCATGTTATAAAATCATTTATCACAAGTTAGATAAGCAATCCAAAATTATTAAGTTTTATGAAAAATGTGAACATTAACTAAGCAATTACAAGTATGAACATCATCTTGTTCTTAACCTAGATTTTACTTAACAAACCAACGTCCATTGGTAGTTACTACTTATGAATATAAGATTATAACTATTTGGTGAAACTCTCTTAAATCCTAGCATGCTTACTAAGTTGGTCACCTTAACAAATATACATAGATAAGTTCTCTATAAAACGGTTAAGCAAAACACATTAACTAACTAACAAGGAAATTTTGAATTTAATTCATCCATAAAACACTTTGAACCCGTCCCTAGCTAGAAAGGGGTTTAGATGGACATATTAATTATGATTAAATACCAATGCATAATTAAATATCAAACTAAATAGAAAAGGGGATGAGAGATAAAATGTTATTGTTGCCTTGTTGCATAGTGGTGGAGATAGGTTGTATGGGTGGGGATAGCGAAAGAGAGATGGCTACAAACTTCTTTTTCTTTTTATTTTCTCTATGTGTGGGTGTTGCGTTTGAGAATGGTTGTTGCTTGGTTGTGGAGATGATTACCCTATTGCATTGCAGGCGAGAGAGATATGGGATGGAGGCAATGGGTTTTGGCTGTGAGTGGGACTGCGAGAGAGGACGATCAGTGAGAGAAAGATAGGGGGTGCTGGATCGATGTGGTTGTTTGTGTATGGCAATGAAGGAGGATTTTGATGGTGGCTAGGTATGGTTGTGTCTCAAAGAAGGGGGAGGCGAAAGAAATGGACTGATCGCAGTAAGGCTAGGGGTTGTTTTGTGTTTGGGGATGGATGTTGTTGGCTTGCGAAGGGGATGATGGCTAGTGTGTATGCGAGAGGTCTGATGGTGAGAGATGAAACAAATGGACGAGTGACAACTTTGGCAATGAACAAGAGAGGAGTGGAGGCAATGGGCTATGATAGGTGATGGAAGGGTCTGCGGCTGTGAAGGTGTGCCACTGAGGCTGAGAAGGGGATGATGGTTGTGTAATTGTGAGTGCTAAAAAAAAGGTTTGTCTCGCTTTCTTTATATATGTTATCTCCAGGTCACCTAATTCCTGCAAACTTCCTTGTGCCTCAAGTTTTTTCTAAATCCTGCCCAATTGCATCTTTTTGGCTTCTTATTACAATTATGCTAGTAGCAACCTACAAAGACACAAAAAATAGAAATTATGAAGAAAAAAAAAACAAAAAACAACCAAAAAAATATAGAGAAACAATTTAGTAAAGTCACATCAAGCCCCAAAACCTCAGGACCAACCTTTCGTGTATCAAATTATTTCTTGTGTCTTAGATTGTTTTTCTTGATTTCTCTCGACATTTGATTATTACTTGTTTAAAGTTGATTACTTGATTTTCATGATCTATGTAACACTTGAACCTGTGTTCTTTTTCTTAATTTTTTTCGACAAAGTGTACGTACTAATTCGTGTTCAAAGAACCCTATCTAAAGCTGTTTTGAAAAAAAATAAAATCCCAATCACCAATTGATTGCAAAAATTTTCAACAAATTGTTCGCACAACCCATAACAACTATGTTTCATGCATAAATCTTAAGGGATATAGTCGTTAAGAGAGGTCCACAATGAAGCTCGAAAAGAGTAAGGTCGTTGTACTTGTTTAATGATGATAGCTTACAATATAATTCATATTTTTAAGTTGAATTAACTTTTGATAAATTGAAAATTCTCTACAAACTCGAACTTGTAGAGAGGACGAATCTAGCTACATATTAGATGGAAGCGAGAACAGAGGCGTGGGTCTACAACATACATTGGTGGTACCAATAGTACAACCACTCCGTAAACTCTCACGGTATTACCGTGGACACATGGGTAATTTAGGCCCATGATTTGGAGTGGGCTCAATATTCCAACATCAACTCATTTATTTGGACCAAAATGACAAATGTTAGATTCATATTTAAATAGAAACAAGCGATCAAAAGTTGATGTGTAAATAATTTACTTCAGAACTGAATCGAGGATCGCGCCACTATTGCACAGAGCAACATTTAGTTTTCCTTTTTCTCAATGCATTCTTTTAGCAAATTTCCCGAGTTTGAACAATATAATTATGAGTAACCAATCCGACTTGGAGAACATTTTTTTTTTGGAAAGCGAGCTGGGTTTTTATAGGATCCCATAACCTATCAACAAGGTGCGACCTACAGGTCAACACCATAAGAAAGTAATCATGCCGCCGACGGGTCTCGAACCTAGAACGTGGGGGATAAACCCACACAGCCCTAACCACTCGACCGTAACCCCATTGGCACTTGGAGAACATTATGTTTCAATGTTTCGCCATTTTTGGCTAAACCAAAAGTAAACACACTCATACATCGATAAAACCCATGATTTCGATGCTTTGAGGAAATAATATAAAAAAACCACAACATTCAATTCTACAACATTTGGAGATTAAACGGATTCTGATACATAACGAAATCTAATTCTGTTAGCTATCAAATAAAGTAGTTATGCATGGATCCGATTATTAAACTTGTCATTTATTAGCTGGTTTAACATTCACCACTACTTTGGTACGTGGTTAATTTATTAGGTCGTTTTATTCTCTTGTTCATAAACAATACACATTCCATATATTTTCTTCTTTTCATAAATAAGACGCACTCCATATCATTACAGTACCAACATATGAATGTTTTTCCTCGTAAAATAAAGAAGAAAAAAAAAGCTTTAGGATGTAATTCATGTCTAAGCCCCGAGTTTAAGAATGGCCCCCGCCAATGCATTTACCATCGATAAAATTATTAGTCTGTGACGCAAGATGAGCTGAATTTTCCTGGTATGTAATGTTATGTTAAAAACCGACAACTACTCACTGTCTTCCTCACTGAACATCTCTCACTCTCTCTTTCTCTTTCGCTGTGTCTTTTGTCTTGAAATAAATTTGGGTTCTTGGCAGAATTTCACAGTGGCTCGCTCGCTGAAGCGAATTACTTCTACCCATCTCCAGGTGCTCTTCCCTTTCTCTTAGTTTATTACAGTTTTTCTTAATTTCCTTTTTTCCCTTTTTTTTATTATTTTTGTGTGTATATGTTTTACGTAAAATCTCTAAATTGTTTAATTTGTTTCCCACAAAGGTGGAATTTTTGGAACTAATGGAAACCCTATAAGAAAAAAACACCCTAAACCCTACCCACAATCTAGGGTTTTAGGATCACATGTTATCTTCTCTTAATTTGATTGTTAGGGATTCCTGTGGACACTTTTCACTGCAAAACCCTCTTTACAGACCTCTGATACACTTGCATTTCTGTTGAACATCTGATCTCTTCTCTGAAAGTTAAGGTTTGCATTTATTTATTTAAGTTAATTTTGCATATTTATGAATTGAGTTTGAGCGATTGATTATGTTTGTTTAGATTTTTTTTTTTTTTGATGATTTACCAAAGTAGGTTTTATACAAGATTAAGAATGGAGGGAGTGGAGGAAATGGATGGAAAGCTTTCGGAATCACCTTCTGCCATAACAGATGAGAAAACAGATGGAAAGGTTTTGGAACACCCTTTAGCCGTAACAGATGAGAAAACAAATGACGCTGTTGTTGAAACTGATAGTGTTGGCAAGGCTAATGAGGAAAATAAAGCTGTCACTTTTTCTAGGGAGAGGAAGAAGAGCAAGTACTTGTCCCCTCCGTACACAACACTAAGCAAAGGTTTGAAAAGTTCAATGTCGTTGTCGATAGAGTCTGAAACAGAGGGAGCTGCAGGCCTTGAGAATGGTAGTGGTGGTACGCTTACAAAGAAACGCTCGCCAGAGTCGCCTAGGATGAGAAAGCAGAAAAGGGTTGTTGAGGAGGTAGCAGATGTGGCTATGTATGAATTGCTCACTGAATTCTACTCTTCAGCTCTCGATGCCTTCTTTCTGAAAAAGTCGCAAACACATGGACTAATCAAGCGTTTCTTTTTAGAAGTTAGAATCCATCGCAGTCTCGTAAATCATGAGGTACTTGGTGAATACTTAGCTCGTCAGTTGGATGGGACACCTGACTCGCCGAGAGAGAAAATTCATGTGACTGACCACCGAATACCTGAAGTTGTTGTGGATGGGAAGAAAAGGAAGAGAGCAGTGTTTGCAAATCCTGAAAGCAATACTGCTGCAGCAACCGATGTGAGGGAAATCCATATTGAGGAAGTGAATGGAGAAAATCTTTCCAGGATTCTCTTGAAATCTCCACCAGAAGGGAAGCTCAACCACCCGTTATCAAAAGGTGTCATAGAGAAGAAGAAAAGGAAGAGGAGGAAGAAAGAACAAATATTTGGGAGTGGTGAAACTATCGATGCTGTTGCAGCCAATAGGATATCAATCACTAACGTGGAATCCAATAAAAAAACTTCCACTGTAAAGGTTCCCATGAATTTTTCCTCAGGACAAGAGATGCATGCGACCAACCACACAAAATCTGAAGGTGGTGTTGTAGTGGGGAAGAAAAGGAAATGGAAGAAAGATGCAAAACTTAAGGGTGCTAGCTCAACTAATGGGATGTTTGGCACGGGTGCTAGCGCAGCTAATGGGATGCTAGGTCAAAATGTGGAAGTATCTTTTGATGCAATTCCCTTAAATTATTATTCACCAGGACCGAAGATGCAGGTGATTGGCCTTGCAGTACGTGAAAGTTCTGCAGAGGGGAAAAACAGGAAGAGAAAGAAAGAGCTAACACTTTCTAATCCTGATATTAAAGCTCCTAATGCAGCTAATGGGCTGCTAAGCCATACTGTGGAAGCCAATGCAGAAGCTTCATCAGCAAAACATGTGTTCAAAACTGCAGCAGGAGAAAAGATGCATGGAACTAACTATCCAAAATCTGAAGAACTTACAACGGGGCAGTCAAACCATGTGGAAGCTGATGGAAAAGTGTGTTCTGCGACTCTTCTCTTGAATTTTGGACCCGGAGTTCCAGTGCCTACAAAGGATGCTCTGGTGACAGTCTTTCGGGAGTTTGGAACTTTGAATGAATTCGATACAAAGATAATAAAAGATTCTGGTTGTGCCCAGGTTGTGTATGTCAGGAGTGCCGATGCCGAAGAAGCCTTCAATAATTTGCAATCAAACAGCCCTTTTGGTCCTGCCACAGACTGTTACCTGATACAACGTGGTTTAGCCACCTGTAAGGACTCGTCACAATGTCCTCCACCTAAGAGAAGACGCAGACGACGATCAGCCAGTTCTAAGAATTCTACTAGAGGCAAAGAGGCAGCAACCAGTTCAGGGGATCCAAAACATGATATCAAACTGCCGGGTGTTCCTGTACCAACAATGGAAATGGGCAACCCGTCAGCACAACTATCTATTCCACCACCACTGCCTGGTGAGTCCCCTCCGATCCAACTTATAAGACAGAATCTTGAGAAGATGACCTCAATGCTGGAGACATCAGGGGACAATCTTTCACTTGAAGTGAGAGCCAAACTTGAAGCTGAAATCAAAAAACTTCTGAACAAGGTAACCACAATGGCTGAGTCTCCTCCTCCTAGTTAAGTCTGTAGTCTGGGGTTATGGTAGTTGTAGCTTCTGGCTTCTAGTCAACCTTGTATCTCTCTCCTTCTACCCCCTTTGTCTTTGCTTAGGCATCGGCTGCTCTCAGCTAAAAAGTTATGGATCCAATGGATTTGTTTGTATGGTTTATTGGCTTTCCATTTGGTAGTTTTAATTCAACAATAAACTTATGTTCAAAGTTTACTATAAAAACTGCATAATCTTGCTTTTCCATAATCTTTTTATTGGCTTCTTTTTAATTATCTAAAGTTGATGTTTGAAAAGCACGTAACATGTTGTTTTAGTAGTTCGCATGGCATGTGTAATATGATACAACCAGGTAAAAGGACTATGGGTACACGATGAGTAGATAGGTTAGATGCATGCCGTATTCAGATGCTTTAGTCAGATAGCTTCCTAGCACCCTTCTCCATTAGTTGTGGTATACTGCCTTTTTCTGTTCAGGCAGTCGGCTGGTCCTTGTTTCACTGATGTTGCAAATGCAATTTTATTCAGCCTGTTAGTCTCAGAAGGTCTGGATCATGCATTTACATTTGTTGTATGGAAGCAAATCTAAGGATTCAAATTTTTGGAGTTAAAAAAAATACAATTATGTTGATGCCGTAAATATAAATATGTACTAGCTGTCTAAAGAGACAAAGGGTGTTTTTTTGGTTTCAAGGCAAACAAATGGATGCCTAGGTTCTCGGATTGTGATATAGGTGCATAAATTAGGTAAATCCCTCTGTTCACAATCTACTCCTTTCACTTTCAGTTAGGGATTTTAGTTGTTGTATCCAAATTTCCAACCTGTGGGCGAGAAGAAAAATTATGGCATACTGTCTCTCTTTCGTTTACTCCTGATTTGGTGTCTTTTTGATTGATTTAATGTTCTCTAATCTTTGATATAGTTGCAGTTGTAGGTGCTGTATTGGGTTGACAGTCTCACTTGGAACATCTAGAGTTTCAATTTTCCAAAACCTAAAATCATTATTTATTTATTTATTGTTCTTCTGTTTCTGCTTTTCAAACTTGTTTCCTAATCTTTACCAAAAGTTTGTATTTCTTTGCAACAACCTCTGCAGCCTCTCTCTTGAAACCTATCCTTATGCATGTAGGGTATCCTAAAAATCCAAATTGCTTCTCTGGTAGCCGGAAATATTCACTCCCCTTAAAACAGAAGGCGGCTTTCAGTCACCTGACAGATTTTGTGTCTAATCTCTTGGACATCATTATGTACAATCAGTTATATTATTTTCAAAACCAAAGGGAAATTATCTTACTGATTTTCTATGATTTTGGTTGGAAAAAGGAACGAAAATGAAGAGGGAAGGAATAAGAATAGAAAGGAAAAAAAAAGATGAGATGATTTTTGGCGGAGAAACCCACCTGATTGTTCGGACGCAAGCGGAGGAAGATGATAAACAATACACAGGGGAGGAGGAAGATGATGAACAATATGTGCAGTTCTAAACTTGGGTGGCTATTCGCACCCACTGCATTTATGAGGGCACACTGTCTAGGAAAAAAAAAGAAATAAATTAAAATTTTTAATTCAATTAACATTAACAATAATTACATATAGAATTAAGGAAATCATGGTTTTAATTTTTCAAAGCACATACTTCCATTATGCATTTTTTTTAGGTGTAAGAATCTTATCTGTCACCTTATCTATTATTGTATTAGAATTCAGAAAGTTTTGAGTGCGGTTGCTATAAATAGAAAGGTTGTATGACAAGAGAGGCATATAGTACCTTGTGTCGGAATTGAAAAATTCTATAATATGAATTGTATTTTTAGGGCCGCTTCACTTGTGTAAAGCCACTGCTTTACGCTTTGCTTTTTAAAAAAAGCCAAGCCATCGGATTTTGCTTCGACTTCACTTCATGCTTTGACTACCTTGGTTACAACACAACAATATATTTTTTGGGGTTGTTACAAATATGTCAATTTGGTGTAGTGACGTGTTATGACTAATACAATTATTGAAGAAGTTTGCTTCATCTTAAGCACTACCCATATTTGATTTTAGATGACTGACAGTTCGAACCCCAATATGGAGAGATCTTGATCTTGTTTTGTTTATATCATAACTCTATCCAAGGACTGCAGTTGTGAACGACAAGAGAAGTCTATAGTTTACGGAGAATGACTATCAATCTAAACCCTAATCATTAAATAATCTTGACATTGTTTGAGGTATGAGATTCTTACAATAGAATTCTGGTGTTAAAAACTGTGATAGTTGTAACAAAAATAGGGGGTTTAGAAAGATGAGATCAAATTGAATACAAATGAATTTGCAGTACTTTCTTTATGATCCTGATTCTTTACAATAGATTTCTCAGATTAGAAAGGGTGAAAGATGTTAGGGGTGGGCACGGTTCGGGTCGATCCGGGTTGAGGCCTATCCCAGTCCCGGTTCAGTCAACTGGGAACAGTCCGGGTCGGGAAAACCAATTTTTTTGGGATGGCCTGGTTGGACCCGGACTGTTTGGAACAGGGACAGTCCGGGTCGGGACCATGCCTACCCAGTTTGTTTGTTTTTTTTTTTTTTTTTTTTTTTGAATCGAAATGAACAAAATATGGAACAACTTTGAAAAACTTGAGTTGTATCGGCCATGAGATCGTCTCACCATTCACTTATTTTATCATATGTGAGAAATGGGTGTAAATCTGCAACTCTTGGCCTTGATGAGGCTCTGGGCATAGAAAATTTGATGTGATTTCTTTGCATTTTCAGTATGGAGTTCAAAATATGACAAAGTCTTCCCTTTGAAAAGCAAGGCAATCGCCATTCGCCACCGAGAATCTACTTCGCTCGTCTCACCTTAGACACTACAAGAAATATTGTCATTCATAGCGTTTCAAAAATGCTATCGTAGGCTACCATAACGTTTTAGCAAACGTTGTGTCTGCCAGAGCTATAATAGATAAGTTAACTACAATAGCGTTTCAGAAACGCTATGGTAGGTCTATTATAGCATTTTAAAAATGCTATTGTAAGTTGACTACTATAGCGTTTTAGTAACATTAGTTATAGCGTTTTAGTAACATTAGCTATAGCGTTTTTAAAACGCTGTAATAGATCTACCATAGCATTTTTAAAACGCTAAGTATACATAGCAATTTTTTTTATTTTTTATTATTATTATTTTTTTTTACTATCAAACGACTTTTTATTACATCTCAAAAGTTTTATGTCTAGAAAATAAAAATTTAAATGTGCCAAACTTAAACATTTCCATGAATGGAGGAAAAGTAATGTAATTAATTAATAAGATAATATATTACATCGAGTCACAAAATCTATCAAATAATAAAGATAATGTAATTAATAAGATAATGTATTACAATTATGGTACTTGGGATAACAAACTGGAAATTAAGCGATGGTTTTGCCCAGTGGATCAATGAGAATCATGTCAATAACACCACCCGCTTCTCTAACAAAAATGGGTTTTTCACTTCTAAGGTCTGGGAGTTCAAAAGCACAGACAACGATCTTCCCCTTTATCAAGCTACGATCAAGAGTGTTGTTCTTGCATAAGCTGAAAAAACAGATCAAGACATATAATAATTAGCACTATATATATGAAGATGAGTGTTCATCAAGCATATCATCCCTAAAATGTGCAAATGCATGAGGATCAAAACCAAGAACGTGCATCACCTGAATGGTACCAAAATTTTACCTATGAGGCCACAGAAAGGACTGACTATACCTAGTACATCTTTCTTCTATCTCATTTATATGATGATCACTGACCTCATGTATAAGTGTAGCTGAAAGTAAGGTCTCCGCTTCAGCAGTCAAATGGCGAGGAGCAACATTGACATGCCCTGCATATACGATTGTTCATATTCAACTTTGTCATAGATAAACCACAATAACAAAATATCATACAAGAAAATGCATTACGAAAGGGAAGCTACCTGCAATAACACGGTTCCATTGATCACGCTCACATGCCACTGCCCATGCAAGAGTGTTGCCAGTTGTAGGCCTTGTTGTTACCAAAAGCACTAAGTCAGCATCAGTAACACCCTCTACAACGAAAGAACATGTGTTTGATTCGTTAGTGAAGCAGGTTTAAATAAAGAAAGAAAATGTTGCACATCATAAGGATCACAAAGGGATGTCTAAGGAAACAAATTAAAACCAGATAAAAATACTTTCCACATACTCCCTCGGAAGTTGTACACCACCATCCTATCCGCAAGCAGAATACCCACTCAAGCGCAAGTTCCCCTTGACAAGTTCAACAACTAATGCTCTTCTGAACCAGTCACTTGTCTTGCCTAAAGCCTGTGTTACTTTTTAACAGTTAGTCCATCATGTAAAAAATTCCAGGTTGCAAGGACCTTTCTATGAAGTAATTTTAATAAATTCCATAAATCTTCACCCAAAAACATTAAATAAAACTATTAGCATATTGCACCAAATACATTGCACGTTCTGAAATCCGATATATGAAGGTCATTTGAAAACGTTAAATTCCAAAATTACCCGTGATACTACAGCTGAAGCATGCCAAGTTGAGAACTCTTAAATTCAAAATGAAATTTTTTTTTAATAATAATAATAATAACAACAACAACAACTGCATGAAGAAATCAAACCTTCCGAAGTCGACGCCTCTTGTCTTCCCCAGATATATCATCCAAAGTGCAATTGTACCAGCAGTCACCGAAAATAGGAGGGCCACCACGAGGATTGCAAAATGGTGTTTTGGGTTGAGAAGTCTCAGGAGGTTCCCCAAGCTGGAAAATATAGTAAATAAAAGTGGATAAACAGATATGAGCCAAAAACATATACCAAAAACAATGTCACTGAATGACTAAATGTGCCCACCTTCACGACATCACCAACGCTCCGGCAATCCCTATCAGTTGAATGACCTACAACATTTCGACTGAGATTCTGCATAAACTTGCGGTGTAATGGAGTACTCCCAAAACATTATTGCATTCCCTCCTCACCCAAGTGAGGGTAGCCCAAACTGATAGTTGTTATGTAAAACTCCCAAAACAAAATACATCAGAATCATAGTGCAAAATGCAAAATGGATTTCCAAAATTGTCTGTTGATGCAAAATGCATCTTCTTCATCAGAGTGCTTCTTGTTTTCAGTCTGGAATGGCTTCCTTGATATAGAAGGAGGACTCGCCTGCAATAAATATATGCATGCCCAACCATTAATGAAGTCCTAGTTTTTCAATTTATAAGAACATAATAGTTTGATATCTTGATTTGAAAAGCATTGTGAAATAAGTTCATAAAAGACACTCACTACAATACTAACTATTCATTAGCCTAAATAACATCCACAAGCTTTTCAAAGGAAATTCCAGGACGCCAAGATTAAGAGAATCGAGCATGAAGGAAACAATCAACCAAATCAGACTTGCAAAGCACGCCAGCAGTTAGGCTATGTTGTCTTAATAATAACATTTCCAATCTAAAGAGTAAGCAAAAGCTTTCGGGGATTCCAACATGTATGCTATGTAATGCTACAACATATATTGAGAAACCATCTTTTTTTTCAAGTATTAAACAACAAAAAGACTTTCAAGTCAAAAAAAGGCTGCAAATAACTAGGCAGTATGTAACATGATAGCCTATCCGACCAAGAGAGTGATAGAATAGTTCAGTTACCTGGGACCTCTTTGCAATAGTGGGTGGTGGGGAAGCATTTGTTTTATTCACGTCACTAGAAGTAGTTTCAAACCCAGTAGATCGAGTTCCAGAGGAAGCACGCTTTTCGATAGCCAAAGAAAATGGTTGTGGAACAGTATAATTTGATCGACCATTTCCAACAACAGATTTTGATAAAGGTTTCACGGGGGTGCTCAAGTTCTTATTGTTGTTTTGTTTTGATACTTCAGGCTTCACTTTCTTCTCCTCAGGTATTGCAGCATCAACGTTTGTGCTTTTAACACAAAACATATCATATTTCTCCTTGTGACCATTCTCAACTTGATATGGCGCAGTCACTTCAATTGAATATTCGGTGGTGCATTCCTTCACTTCACACTCCTTTAACTCATTGTTTTAGATTTCTTACTGGCATGTTTGCAAACAAAACAACATGTTTTAGATTTATTATTGTCATGTTTTAGATTTCTTACTGGCAATAAACAAAACAGCATGTTTGCAATAAACAAAACAACATGTTTTAGCAATAAAAAAAACAACATGTTTTAGATTTGTTACTGGCAGCATGTTATCATAGATTTCTTGCAGGCAATAAACAAAACAGCATGTTTGCAATAAACAAAACAACATGTTTTAGATTTCTTACTGGCAGCATGTTATCATGTATTTAGCAATAAACAAAACAACATGTTCTTAATTCTAGATTTCCTGCTGGCAGCAAGACATGTTTGCAATGTGAAAAAAATAGCATGTATTTAACAATAAACAAAATAGCATGTATTTAACAATAAACAAAACAGCATAAGGATGTTATTATGTATTTAACAATGAAAAAAACAGCATGTATTAGATTTCCTGCTGGCACCAGGACATGTATGAACAAAACAGCATGTATTAGGAGTTACAGCATGTATTATGAACAAAGCAGCATGTTTGCAATATGAAGAAAACAACATGTTTGCAATATGAACAACACAACATGTATTATGAACAAAACAACATGCTTTACCATGTCAGATGCTATACCCTCCTCCAAATCATCACCTATATACCCATCCTCACCACACAGCATCCTTATCACGACCTGAAACTGTAAACTCTAATCTAAGTTTTCCTGCAACAGAATGCAAATGGTTCGGAAAATAAAGGCACGGATATGGATACCAGTGTACACAGTGATACTACAAATCTTAGAAAGCTACTACACAGGTAAAGCATGGATACTGTACGTGTTTGTTCCATTCAAAGGGGTAAATAGGACCATATTCGTTTTTGCTTGGATATCCAAGAATCCTTGGTGAAGATATGATATAGCCGGAAGATCATATTTTGTAGGAAAGGCCCTATCAAACTACTTAATGTGTATAGAACAACTTAGTTGGAGCTTAGAGGCGCTCGATTGACTGATGCTTTATATGATGATCTCGATATGCAATGTTAAAAGTTCTTTACCATAATACAAAGAGCGATACTTCCTTGTAATTCTCAGTGAAATTCATTTTTTTTCAGAAGGATTTGTCTTGGGGCCTAGGGGTAACACTTAATTGACTTGGCTAAGAGTCCCCAATATACCAAAACAAATTTAGCACAAGGTTCAATGATACATGACAATGCCATTATTTTCATTTTGATTCATAGAAACAGATGCAGATAAATGTCGATCAGTAACAGTCTTGATTTGGATATATACTACCATTACATAAATTTCATTTATAATTGTAGTACATCTAAGAAAATGCTCAGGCTGAATGTGTAAGAATGATCTTACCAATAATGTCTTCATGATTAAGAGTACGACCCTTCCTTATTTGAATTTTTGTGGCACCAAAGCAGCAACACCGCATATCTGAGCGTACCATGGTAACAACTCTCAAACTGCAACCTGTAATTGCCACATGAATCAGTTCTCCACTATACACTACATGTCTATCAAACTGCAACCTGTAATTGCCACATGATCATACAAAATAGTGATTGTTGCACCATATTCATAATAACTGTGCTATAAGGTAGGTATATATAGATAAATTCAATGAAAATGTTTCTTTAGGAAAAATAAATTTAAGTGAAGTCAAGCTCCATCATGCAGATGTACTTGTTCCCCCTTTTTAATTTTTTTTTCTTTGTTGATTAATCATTCCCAATACTTGCTGTATGATAAATGAGAATGTAAAATGAATACCAAAAATGATGAAGACTTTGTTGACCTTCACCCTTAAAAGCTGTCTTTGCGACTGCAGAGTAAAACCTATCCAGAAATTGTAATGATGGATCACTGTAAATAATCTGTTAATCTAGCCCAACACATGTAACAAACCTAGCAGTTTTTAGTGACTTACATTCCCAGAGTCATCACAGTCAAGATACCAGAAACATCAACACCATCTTGAGCCTAGCATCAAAAAATCAGATTTTTCTTTGTAAACAACAACAACAACCCCAGAGTCATCACAGTAGATACCAGAAACATCAACACCATCTTGAGCCTAGAGAGAAGCATTTCACCATGCTTAGGTTGCCTGAGACTTTTGGGAGTCATACCAACAGACAATCTCTGACCATTTCCCTGCGACAATGTCAGCACTACATAATCAATCCAAATACCATAGCAAAATTAGGATGCTACAAAAGATGAAAAGTCCACAAAGACTTCAGATTATATATTTACCTTGTCATCCTCCGGTACCCCAGAGATGTTGAGATCAACAGAATACATTTCTGCAAAAAAGCATTGTGGAATGTCCAAATAGATAGACAGGCTCCCAAGTCTAGTATCCGTTGTAAACCAAGCTGGAACACTAACCTAGAGAAGCCGAAATAAAATAAGACCAAAACATCACAAAAAACTATATTGAACATTCAATTTTAAGAAATTAAGTGTACATGCCATCTCAAATAATTCTTCCTTTTTCTCCTCAAAAGAAACCTGCATGATAATCATTTTATCCATTTCTTATTGTTACAGTTCGTTTTCAATGTCCCATCTCAATATATTACATGGAGTAAAGAAATATAGCACCTTGCCATAGTCCTCCACTACAATGCCTCTTGTGATTTCCCCCAGCTTTATTGAGCCCATGGTATCCTATCAAAATATAAGACTATATCAGAAAGACAATCACAACTGAATCAGGAATATTAATTGGTAAGAAGAAAATTACAGTGTACGACATGTGCACACAATGTTATCACCTTCGTTAACACCTGCCTTCTATTATTCAGAATTTCATTCTGCACAATTCCTGGAGTTCCATGAATAATTAATGAAGGCTCTTTGTAAACAGGCACCAGTATTGTGGGCAAAAGAGATGGACAAGAGAAATAGATCACCTTTTGTGTTCCTAGAGACTCCCCCTTTATTGGATTTTTCCTGATTTAATTTTCCTCACACTCATCTTCTTAGACTCCAATTTGATTCTAGAGACTCCCTCTTCTGTAATCTCCCTATCCTTTATTTCTCTCCTGACTACATTTTTTTCTGGCTCTGTAGCACACCCTCTGTCTGATTCCAGCATTCTCTCCAATGGCACATACATGCTACCTCTTGCTACATTCTCAGCTGAACCAGGTTGTCGTGCTTCAGAACTTTTCATTGGCTTACTTAGATCCTCTGCACTGGTCACTGAATGTGTACCTCTTCTTTCGAGTATGGTTTCATTAAGTGCATGAACTTTATGACTTGTTGTCTTGGCTCGTCTCTCTTGATCAAAATATAGGACTTGTACTATTGTTCTCAGTGGGAGGCGCTCGTTCCTTATTGCATGTGCACATACATCTTGCGACATTAAAAAAGGAAAATGAGTTTCTGACAGAGAAAGAAAACAAAGAAGACCATACAAGTGAAACATTGAACAATTCGATAATAGGAAATAGAATTTATTCTGAAATGAGTTTCATTTAGATGTTTTAAGTAGTACGTATGAAACAAACGAACAAGCCTTAAAGGAAATGTAGTAAGTAAATATGAAATTTACCTTATGACTAAGATATTTAGTGTTGTTGATTTGTATAACGAGGTCACTAGGAACATCGGAGGACACACTCCTACATCACAAAATAAAATAATATTCAGTTTAAAACTTATCTTGAAAAATCTATTGTGACTATGTTCAGCCATACCTGGTAGCGTCTTCTGTATAAAAGGATCAAGTGAAGGGCCTCACAGATCAAGTATCAAATGATAGAAGAGGTGCAAATAGAGCCAAAATCTGGACCTAAGAATCTTGTAGGTCACAACATTCAAAGTAACAGATCTATTATCTGTGGAATTGAACAACACAAAAGCAATAAAACTCAAACTGGTAATGCCTAAATAGTTCAAACTAGGAATATGACTGCAATCATTTTGGCATGTAAAAACTACCATAATTAACTTTACAGGTGGTTACCTTGTCATTAGGAATCCTCATCGTACATTGTTCAACTCCATGTGGCAGTGATATCCTTAGTTATTTGGATTCTTGCTCCTGATTGATGCTGGAGGTATTTCTCTCCAATGGCACAGACATGGTATCCATGCAAGCATACCCAATTGTAAGTACTTGAACAACAGGGACTAATCAGTGGCAAAATAACCAAATGCATTTAAAAGGTAAAAAATCTCAATAGGAAAAGTGGACCTGTGATTCGAACTGCTGATTTTTCAGTCTCCAATCTTCAGATGGTGTCCTGATTTCCTTTTGCAAAAATGAAAAAAGAAAAAATTCAAAATAGAGGAGGATTTTGGTTTATTTATAGCTCATTTGATGTTTTCATACAGTGGGCCTAACACATAAATAAATAAAATACATACATACTTATTTATAAACCTATGCAAATACTAGGACATTATAAACTCTTCATTTAGACTTTTATTGGGAGACACTGTCGCAAATACCACTTGTACCTTAAAGTAGACCTAGGTTCATTGGCACACATATAAATCCTAAATTTTCCCTACTTATTAGATGTAAATATAATATTTTATTTTTCTTTCGAATTTTAGAATCATCTATTATAAATCAACAAAATAAATAAAATAGTCGTGGTGATCAGTTCATCCCCATATCTAAATACCACTTAGCCATCCCAAGTTGACCTAGATGTTATGGTGACATTATACCCAAAGCAAGGACTGTTAATTTGGAGGTTTGATACTTTGATTCACGATCTGACTTACTTTGGTATAGAGTATATATGTTAACATGTTTCATCATACTATAATTTTAGTCATAATAATTGCAAAGTTTATCCACACAAACAGCCCCTTGCATTTGGGTAATTCACCTAATAACACAAATAGAATACTCCTAAGATGCCCTTTATTTCCCTCATGTTTTAAAAGATGAGAATGGAGTATACCCCAAACTATAGGCAATCTTATGGATGATACTCTTGGCTCCCTGATAGAAGTTGAATTAGATGCAAGTAAATAGGACAAGATACTGTGGAGTGCAAGCAGTAATGGATAGTTTCAGATGAGAGACACCTATAATGCAATCAGGAAAAGGAACAGGACAAGAGACTGGGCTAGTATTATATGGTTTAAAGGCAATATCCCAAGGCACATCTTCATTACCTGGGTTTTATGCCATGGAGCCTTGAAAACACTAAGTAAACTCAAGATGTGGGGTATGCGCAACAGGATGTGTGTCCCTTGTGCAACCAGGACGCTGAAACAGAGCAACATCTCTTCTTTGAATGTATGTATTCCCAGTACGTATGGAGTAAGATGTTACACTTCTTAAGTTCTTCTAGACATGTTGCTGGCTGGGACGAGGAAATTAAGTGGTGTATGCAATACTTCAAAGGCAGTTGTTGCAGTGCGAAACTTTAGAAAGTGACTTTGAATGCCACAGTATATTATCTATGGACATAAAGGAACAATAGGTTGTATCAGCAGCAGCAGTGCACATGTACTGAATTAGTCAAGCGTATCTTCAATGATGTGAGGCTAAAATTCAGCATTGGAGAGCTACAAGTAGTAGACACTGCTAGGAACAGACAGATCTTTGGGAGATGGAACCTAGACGTGCTATATAGTGTTCAGCAACTAGTATACTGTTCTTGGATAAAACCATCATCAGGGTGGTATAAACTTAATAGTAATGGCTCTATGCGATGAACAATAGGAGAATATGGCGCTGTCATTAGGAATGACCAGGGTGATGTAGTGGCTGCATGCGCTGGATCAACAATTGGGTACTCGGTCATTAAACATGAGTTACAGGGAGTTGAAGCAGGATTACGACTAGCTATTGCTAGGCACATTCAGAAGCTTGAACTCAGCACTGACTCAGCCACAGTGTGTGCATTTTTAACTCCAAATAGGCAGGCAACATGGGATGTGCGACACACAATTAGCAGGATTAGGAGAATGCTTGGTACTTTAGAAGATCATATTATTAAGCATGAATACAGAGAGACTAACAGAGTCGCACATAGGCTTGCGAGTTCAAGACTCACAGTTAGAATTTTTGGAGAATTTGGTGTTAAGTTAGTAATTTATTATATGGGGGTAATTTATTCAGACCATTAAATTTTTCTCGAGATTTGTGTCCAAATAACTCTGAACCGTCAGATTTTCTCAAGATTCATTGACATGCATGTTATTATCTAGATGTGATTTTGAGTGGATTTTTTACTAGTGTCAGAATTTGTGGGTGATAGAAGAAACTTGCAAAATAACATTTGGTTCATGATAAAATGACACCATGGACAAAATTGTCAGATTGAGATATGTTTAATCAGTCAACATTACATGTTATGTCCAAATTTTGAACTTTCGATAGAGGATATGTCTAAATGACTCAGTATATACTATATAGATAAAGCTAAAAGCTTGTATACATAAGATGCAACTACATCAATACAATAAACAGGGAAGTGTGATTTGTGAGGGCCTTAGACATACTGTCATAAAAATGAAAGTCCTGAATATGGTTCACTGTTTCTAGTTTTCTTTCCATATCATCTGCTTGGTTGAAAAGACCTTGAATGAGATTCAGTTTAATGCGATTGACAAATGTTGTTCAGTTCAGTGCAATTGAAACACGTTCAGTTTGAAAATACAGTTCTTAATTGGTTTGCTCAAGCATGATGTTAAATTTCCTTTCTCTAAGGATATATGAAAAGATCCAGCAGGTTACCTTAATTCAGACATGATATTTGTATATTTTTCACTAAATACACTAAATCTAGGCAGCCATCACAAATATTTTAATGTTAAAGTTCTCATTTAGTGAAGTGATGATGAAAATTGGAAGTTAAACTGAAGGCAGAGAGGATTCAAGAAAAAACAAAGTGCCGAACGAGAACCTAGTACCTTTGGATGAGGTATTGAAAAATAATTTTTCCAGTGGTCTAGTTGAAGAGCAAGAAGAGCTAAACAGAGCCTGAATCTGTGGGGAAAAGGCAGAGCAATAATGGAAGAGTTCCTAGCAAGTCTCTAGTGGACGGAACAAAGGAGGAGAGCTTGGGTTATTGCAGACAAATGTTAAAATTTAAGAGTTGCTAGCATAAGATAGTCAAGGGGAACTTAGGAAGCAATAAGAAAGATGGCTGAGTTGATGGGGAAGAAAACATTATGGAAGAAGCACCCTTTGACTCACAAGAACAACATCCACTACAAGAAAAGTGTTCATTGATAGCATATGTTTATAGCGTTTTTGTGAAAACCGCTATAATTGACTGAATTCACAACCAATTAAAATTGGAACCGCTATAGACCAAAAGCCGTGCGGGAAGTGAAAAAAGAAATGCGCGAATTGCTTCTCAAAAGCGCAAATTTTAATAGCGTTACATTGATAAAAAACTACGAAAGAGTAGGCGGGAAATAAAAAAAAGCGACCTCGCTCGATTCCACTTCAACATCTACGTCTTTCTCCCTCAGTCTCGCTCTCCTCCCCCGTCAATCGCAGCAGATCGAAGAGGCATTTTTCTTTTCCAAAGGTATGCCGCTCTACAAGCGAAAGTGAGGGAGAGAGAAATCTAGGGAGAGTGAGAGAAATCAAGAGTGAGAGTGAAAGAGTGAGGGAGAAATAAATTGAGCGAGAGAGAGATCCAGGGAGAGTGGGAGTGGGAGTGGGAGTGAGAGAGATCCAGGGAGTGGGATGCCGCTCTTCTTCAAACCAAAGGCACGCCGCTTTTCTTCAAACCAAAGGCACGCCGCTCAAGCGAGAGTGAGAGAGATCCAGGGAGAGGGAAAGAGTGAGGAAGAGAGAAATCGAGAGATCGAGAAATAGAGATCTAGGTGCAGAAGCTCGTCCTCAACATCTCCGTTGGCAAGAGCAGAGATCGTCTCACCAAGGCCTCCAAGGTATGTATACTAAGACTATCTCTCTCTTACCCCCTAAACCCCATTGCACATCTTTTCCTCCTAAACCCCCATCGTTTTTCACTGATTTTTAGTTGTAGGTGTTGGAGTTGTTGAGTGGACAAACCCCAGTTTTCTCCAAATGTATGTATCTAACAAACAAAAAGGGTTTCTCTCTTTTATGTTTTTTGTTCATTTTGATTTTACATTGATTTGGTTGATGGGGTTTTTGACCCTTTGATTTTTATTTTATTTTTTTGTGTTAACAAATTGTTTTTCAGAATTGGGTGTAATGAGAAGATTTCTTGCTATGTCACCGTCGAGGTGACAAGGGGATGCAACTTCTTGAGAGTGAATTGAAGGTGAAGGAGTATGACCTGTTGAGGAGGAACTTCAGTAAGACTGGATGCTTTGGTTTCGGTATCCAAGCGCACATCGATCTTGGCAAGTAATTTATTATGCCATTTATTTTAATTTTTTATTCATTCAATTATTCAATACTATCTTCTATAGTGATTGTTTTACAAAACCCCATTCAATTATTTAATATTGTCTTCTATGGGGATTGTTTTATAAAACCCCCCTGTTTAAATTCAGATCCAATCTAAATGAACAAATGTTGAAACATTTTTCCTCCCTAGTTGTTACAATCTGAAGAGAGTTGTGACAATCAAGACATTATTAGTGATGTCTTAAGAGAGTTGTGACAAATTGATGGTTTTAGGCGTTTACAATTTGAAGATAGTTGTGACAAATTGATGGTTTTAGGTGTTCAGTTTCTTGTTAGGGTTTCAGATTTGTAAGTTAGGAAACAATGTAGAAATTATGGATGATTCTTGATTCAGCATTGTTGACGTGATCTTCTGAATTCATAGTTCTTGGCGTTTTTACCTGATTATTGCATTCAACACAAATTGAATGTTCAGTGCGGCATTATTTCAGTTGATTTTTTTTGGTTGAAATTGGTTATCTTTTTGAATATTTCGTGGTAACTGATGGTTGTGTATAATATTTAGGTTTCTTTGGTGTCAATGGTATGCACATTTGGAAAGGGGCGGATGTCAGCCATGCTTAGGCTTTTGGGTAATGGAAATTACCCTGAACTAAGTACAGGTATTGTTAGCTATAACATTAGAATGCCGTAAAATTTAATGTTTTGATATGGATATGATGTGAATCTAATATGCTGTTGTCAGCTTAGATACTTTTAAATTTCAATCTTTCCTTTCCAATATTATTGGTCAGATTCATGACTAAGGGCCCTTTTTTTGTGTGTGTGCGTGTCTGAAAACTTTCGCAAAATGTAGATGATGTTGGTTTTTAGACACATCCAATATTATACTCACAGTTAGAGGAGTTGAAAGACTCCATTTGTTTACACCTGCTGGATCAAGTAAGCCTCTCTAACTAAATTAATATGTAGTGAATGCATGTTTGCATGTATCCCTACCTTAGTGATCCTGATTGGGTTTAGCTCATTTGTTGAAGCTAACAGGCAAAGGGAAATAATGTTTTCAAATCAAAACATGGTGCATGATCCTATGACTATTTCTCTATTTGCAAAAACTAATCTATATGTTCAACCACCTTATTGTGAAAGCTACATCAAAAGAAGATGTTCATGAACTAATCAATCAAGTTCCATGTAAACTTTTGAAATTGAGGTTCCGTTTTGACTTGTCCACTTGGCAGCTTTGTCTAGGATTTTTTTTTTCGGGGAATGCTTTATTTCCAACAGAAATTTTGTAGTGGTGGTCATAACGAAGGGCACTAATTCTCGTTATGGGACTATCTTTTATGTGATTCATGACATCATTATTATTTATGTTTTTTTTAAATAACGTTGTAGTTGTTCTATATCGCTAGGTTAAGTTGATGTTCGGGGATTGTTGAAATTAAAGAAATATGGTATGACATTTGAAGAGCTTCAGAAAGCACGCTCTAATGGTTTTCAGTCTGTGCATCGAATGACCAATGGAGAGAAGAAGGTCGGGCGAGCAAACAAGAACAGGTAAGTTTCTTCCTTGTAATTCTATTACTCTCCTCAAGTCCTCATCTTTCTACCAATACTTGATCATGCAAATCTATGGTGAAGGCCAATGGAGATCAGCAGCAAGAAGCCTGTTGGCAGGTATAGGGAAGTCATCCAAGCACCTAAAAAGGTAAGCATGTTTTGGTGTGCAAGCTTCTTGTTGAATATTCCAGGACTAACTTGGATTTGCGGTCTTCTAAAACAATGATTGATTGGATTCCTCGTGATTTGTGAAACATATAATTGCAAAAACATTTATTGAAAGATCATACACGAATGACTCCCTGTTGAGGTTTATAAATGGTCTCCTTGTTCATGACTTGCTATATTTATTAACTTAGCATCCTATTCTGGATGGGTTTGTTTATCATCTCCTTTTGTTTCTAAGCTCATGTATGCTACTATGCTAGCCCAAAAACCTGGACTTGATGCCAACTACTATAGTAAAAGAAATCCATTGAAACTACTTAAGTAAGAGTGAGATAACAATTTGATTCTGGGTTGCATTTGCAGATCAATCTTGTTTTTCAGCACATCTACATTCTGAAAATCCTTAACAAATTATTTATTTTGATGATATAGGTATATTTATTTTATATTTCTGTAACAAAAAAAACATGGGATCACTTAAATCAAATGCCTTCAATGAATCTATTAGATGAAACAGAATTCTTTATGAGAAGAGTGCCTGTAAATGGCTCTTCAGGTGGTATAAAGTCAATCCAGGAATCCCCATCACTCTCATTATATTCTTTGCTGTTGCTTCTGCCAGAATTGAAAATTGAAATCAATCCATAGATTATACATAGAGTAATGATAGGTATAATATAATAGCTCGACGAAATAACTAATCAAGTAACTTACTGTCTGCACCTCCAAGCTGAGCGACGACTTCGATAAATCTTTGATGAAGCACTGGAGTCCATTTTAGCCTGGGCTTTGCATTTGTAGACAGAACCAAATCCATATCTGGGTTTTTCATTCTCTGCAGAACCATTTCAATTTAGTGCATAAATAAAAATTACAAAGTGCTCATAAGACATGAAAAATGATTTCAATGTTTACTCTTACTTATATATATATCTGCTTCAATTGTGTGACAGCTTTAATTGTATATATAATTTGGGGTGGTTGTCTTGTCCACAAGCTACCACTCAAATTTGAAACCAAATTTGGGATGTGTTGAAGAATATATACAACAATGAGTTGTGGGTTTTTTTTTTTTTTTTTTTCAATCCATCTCTCTCTCACTCACTCCATGTCATTTTTTTTTTCTTCTTCTTTGACTTGAAAGAAAGAGGAGAATCTCTGAAACAGCTAAAACAAAGAATGTAACACAGTTTCATTTGGGGTCTCTCAAAAGGAGAGAAATGAGAGAAAGTGCATGGATTGTTTTTTCTCATGCTGCTCCCCCACTTCTTTCTACTCACTTTGTTTGATCCTTTGCTTCATTAGGGGGAGTCCCACCATGAGGAATAATGGGATCAACTTTTTCTTCCTCCATAGTGAGAAAGCTTTCATAGAAATAATGCTTTATTTGAATTTTATTTTTTTATTTTTCTTTTAGTGAATGAAATGAATTCCTTTTCTTCTTTTTTTTCTTTTGTTTTTTGAGGAGTGTGTGGAGTGGTTGGCAGATTCTTTTTGTTCTTTTTGGTGAAGAAGGAATCAAAGAATCTCAGTCTTTAGATCTTAAAACAACAAGCTCTTATCCTACTCCATATTACTTAATAGTGCCTTGATTAATAATGCATAAAGTCAGTCTATTTCATGAGCACTATGGACAAAATTCTATAGTATAGTTAGTCATTCCTATACTTTTTTTGGAAAAAGGGATCTATCTTATGACCTATTTCTATAAATTATCTATGGCCTCTGATCATCTTATACACTATCAATCATACGACGACTGTACAACAGAGAAGGAGCTAGTGTCAGGTGAACCCTATAGTAGTAAAATCCTGTGCCATAAACCTTATCAGAAGGTTTCACCCATCTGACCTAATGCTTGCCATAAACCTAATGCTTACAGTCCTAGATTACAATACTTGTATAGATCTAAGGCGGTATTTGTTTTTGAAATAGAGTCTGAATTTTGTGAATTTTACAAAAAAAATTTAAAGAAATTCAGACCTCTAACTAGATTAAGAGGCAAAAACAAACACCAGAAAACCAGTTTCATGTGAAATATTACCAAGGGAGAAGTCATTTACTTTGCACCATTGAACAATTAGCTTTGGGGAGAATCAGAGCACTTTCAGTTCTTTTGGTTTGATAGAATTTTCCCCATATCATCAATATACCTATATGTATTTCAGTTTTCTCATTTTAGTTACCCGTTTTCTTACATACAGGGATGGTGTGAGCGAATGCCAATTTAGTGAAATGTTACTGCATGAGGTTGATGCAATTAGAAATGTTACCTTAAACTAATACAACGATCTCATATTGTGCCTCAATTATACTTTGTTAAACAAAGATGTAGGTAGGGGTGCAACAACGTAAGGAAGCTATTCCTTTTAGTTTGCATGTACTTTTTACTCTATTTCTGTATGCCTTTTAGTTTTCTTGGTAGGTTTTTCTCCTCTTATGCTTGGTATATTGAAGATATTTAGATTTTACTAAAATTGTCTGGCTGCAGTAAGTTTTAATTTATTCATATGGAATCTCTTCTTTGCAAATGTCAGTCTCTGTCTCTCTCAATTGCCTGTGTACACATTTATCTTATCATGCTTATTTAGGTTTATTATTTGTAACTATTTTGTAGCCTCAAACTCTAGCTTTGTGATACATTTGTTAAAATATGATACTTATATGTTAAAGGATATATGTAGTTGTGCCTTTTTGTTTGTTGAAGTCATTCATAGCCTTTGGTTCTTTACATACATTAAGATGCAGAGCGAGACATGGTACCTGTCCATGCCCTTTGTTTCAGTGTTGACAATGTGAATTATTCTGCCCTTGTCTTTCCATTTGATTGAATTTTTGGTTGTTGTTTCCTAGTGCTTCTGTATTTTGGCTGATTGACATGTAAATGCTAATAAGTAGGCGTTGTTTCCTGAAATGCAGGAAATTATTAGAAAATACATTAAAATGTCTTCAAGTGGAAGTAAGCATGCAGCTCTTGCTAGTGCACTGGGGTCTTTGACTTGGGAAACACCCTCATCTACAGACTTCAAAGAATTGGCTAGGTAGTCTCAGTTTCCCTGCTTTGTGAATAAGTGTGTTTATTGGCTATAGGAGCAATACAAAACTCTGCTTTTTACACATTGACTTGCTTTTTCACACCGAGGGCTTACTTGTTGCCCAACTTTTCACTGATTGGGCGTGAAAATATTTCTGTACTTCTGTTCCATCTCAGGTAAATTGGATGCAATGTCATACACTTTGTTTCTAAGCTGCATATTCTCAAGATCACTGAGGCTCTCCACCTGTCTACAACTAGAATCACTCAACAAAGTTTTGAATTCTGGGAATCTTACTATTTGGTTTTTGGGTTCCCAGGGAAAGTGAATATGCTGCGTGGACTCTAGTTAATGGCTATGCATTGAACCATGTCACCATCTCTACCCATCGGCTAAAATCTCATTTGAAAAACATCAAAAGCCTCAATCAATTCATTGAAGAAAATGGATTCAAATTGAATTCAGAAGGAGGAGTTCTAAAAGGTTCACACAACTCTTATCCAATTATTGAATTGTTCTTCATGTTTACACTAATTTGTTTCTTTGTATGCAACCGACTCAATAGTTCATTTTACTTCTCAGAAAAGTGCATTTGCTCCCTTCATGGCACGTTTCACGAACCTATTGAGTCTTAATTCGTATAGATGTTGTTCCTTGTTCACTGCAGAGATTTTGTGCTGCTGCTGCAGAGCTTAATGGTTCGCTTTATGTTGTTGGGGGATATGATGGAAGATAGTTGAAGTAAGCCAGTTTTCAAATTGATTTTTTTTTGTGTGTCCAGGATGTGAAGTCATGAAGTGTACATTAGATTTTAAAATAAATCTCTACTCTTAGACAATTTTCAAAGCATCGTTCTTTTTAACTATAACTTATGGTTTGATTCAATGCATGAAAATCCTCTAAAGTAAGCCTCCCTAAATGTTTAATGATCCTCATCTTTATATGCTATCGCAGTTCCGCTGAGCGACTTGATCCTAGGGAAAGATCTTGGTCCATGATTGCAAGTATGAAAGCTCCTAGGGGAAATCACTCCACAACCATTTTAAATGAGAAATTGTAAGTTCATATTTATTGTTTTCCTCGTTCAGTTTACTCAATAAAAATGTTGATTGCCTTGTGGATGAATATGCCTATATGACAAGAGTTACTTCCTACAAGCATGGCTAGTCTCATGACCATACGGGTCTAACCTGACAAGCAAGAAAACACAAACTAATATAACTTTGAATGCATCTGGAAAGTTGCTGCCAGCATCAAGGTTATATACTTTCGAGTGAACATTTTAGAGTTATGCAGGTACACGCAGGTACAGAAAATGGTTCCTCAAGTATCCCATGTACATAAAATGGAGTTTTTACATAGCAGGGGAGAGTTAGGCAGGTACACGCTGAGCATTTTAGAACCAGTTCAAGTTGGAGAGTTAGGCAGGTACACGCTGAGCATTTTAGAACCAGTTCAAGTTTCATTATTTAGGTACTTTGCCTCCTCCCTCCGTGCGAATCCTTTAGTCCTGCACTCCTCTTTTGCTCTTCCAATTCATCCTACTCATTATTGTTTGATATGAATGCATAGCATTGAATGAGAATGAAATTAGGCCTAAGGGAGGAAAAACAAGGATGCAATTCTTCCTCATTGTTATGATATCAAGTTTTGCGTATTACCTCATCCCGGGTTATCTCTTCCCTTCTCTCAGTGTTGTATCAATACTAAGAAAAAGACTGGAAAAGTTGAGCTGAGAAGTTGTGGTTAACAGGTTCACGGCTGACAAACTTTGTGGGTATTCTTAGTCAAGGACTTAGAATAGCACCTCCGGAAGCTCCAGCGACTGGATATATGGTTCGTCTCTCCCTCTCTCTTTCTAACGAAATTTAGTGTGTGCTTCAACTGTATCTAACTAACAAATTTCAATTTCTTAAACCAGTTTGGTAAAGGAGTTTACTCTGCGGATATGGTGAGCAAGAGTGCTCAGTATTGCCTCACTGATAAAAAGAATCATGTTGGATTGATGCTTCTGAGTGAAGTTGCATTGGGGGAGATGTTTGAGTTGAAGAAGGCCTCAGTGAGTTTCTAAATGACAACTCTCTTTCTCAACTATCTTAATGAAACAGAAGTGTGCCAATATTCAACGCTTGCTCATTCAAAAGGATGCATTGTTTTTCTATGAGTACATAAAATGATTCTATGAGTGCATTGTTTTCTGATTTTTTCCATTTGCTGGGATTTGTGTAAAATTATATGTCATGCATATTCCACAAACCCATTTTTAGTCATGAAGGAACATAATATGTTTGCTTACGTTTGTATTTGGTATATTTTGTAGTATATAGATAAGCCTCCAGTAGGAAAACACTCAACCAAAGGACTTGGAAAGATGGTACCTCAGTAATCAGAGAATGTTAAATGGAGAAACGAAGTGATTGTGCCATGTGGGAAACCGGTCCAATCAAATATCAAGGCATCTGAGCTGATGTATAATGAGTATATTGTCTACAATACTGCACAGGTTGGCCTTTCTTTACATAAAGCTATTTTACTTAGCAACATCTTTGTTTTAACTGGCACGTGCTTGGCAGCACCTCAGTTGGTGTGTTCATGCCAACATTTAAGACAGGACACGTAGATGGTTACTTTTGTTACAAAATTTTCTATTAACTTTTCCCTTAACTATCTGACAGTCTTATACATTATTTTCAGGGACTTTGCTAATTTTGCGAGGCTGGCAAGAGGCGTTGTGATCAAGTTGCTGATTGGTCGAGCTCCTGCTGGAAAATGGAGCGCTCTGTTGAGGTGGACTGATGAAGATGACTGTGGTTCTGTTGAGGTGGTTAAGGTGTTAATACAGGGAGCTGTGGTACTTTATATTTAGTTTTTTATTTAGGTTTTGAAAAGCTAGAAATGTTTTGTGACTCGATGTAATACAGATAGCTGATCTTTATTATTAATTTGATAGATTTTGTGACTCGATGTAATACATTATCTCATTAATTATATCACTTTGCCTTCATTCATGGAAATGTTTAAGTTTGGCAAATTAAAATTTTTATTTTCTAGAAATAAAACTTATAAGATGTAATAAAAAGTCATTTGATAGCAAAAAAATAAAATAAAATCTATGTATACTTAACATAGCGTTTTTGAAACGCTGTCGTAGACTCTACCATAGCATTTTAAAAACGCTATGGTATACTCTACCATAGCGTTTCTGAAACGCTATGGTAGACTCTATCATAGCGTTTTTGAAACGCTATAAAAGGCCAACTTACCATAGCATTTTAAAAACGCTATAATAGACTATAACTCCGGCAGACACAGCGTTTTCTAAAACGCTATGGTATCCTACCATAGCGTTTTTGAAACGCTATTAATGATTATTTTTCTTGTAGTGATATACAAACGTTGTAGAACCAATGGTAAAGGACTATAGACATAGCAACTTTATGTATAATCTTGGGATCAAACAGTTTGCAAACTGATGCCAGGCGGAAAGATGTGGGTTTTCTGGAGTGATGAGCTAGAGGTCAAAGTAATGGATGATTCCGGTCAGATAATGGATGAGTTAGGTGATGCTTCTTTGTGTTCTAATCTTTATTTCACTGTGAATTTTGTAAAAGCTATTGAATTCTCCAAAACCTTCTTTGATCAATGTGCCCCAACTGAGCAGGAGTTTGGATTTTGTGGCCAAGTTTATAGTTTGTTATTATGAAGAAGCCCAGATGAATGTTTTTATCACTGATAACCTTCATGAATCATGTCTTGATTCCTCTAATCTTCTTGAAAATGATAAGGTAGTGCTGAAATTGCCAAGTACTTGGTATGTAGAGGAAGAACTCAAGTGCTTGACCAGGTTATCAGCCTTTGATTTCTTTCGAGGTTCCGAAATTTTTTGGAAGTAAGGCGTATTAATTTGAGTTATGTTGAACTAACAAGTGATTCCCTGCTGTGGTTGATCTCAAAATGCAAGTTTCTTGAGGTTCTTTTGTTGAGGACATGTAAAGGTCTTGAAGAAGTAAACATTTCAGGATATAATTAATGGTCTCAAGCTAAGGAGTTTTAACTATTGAAAATTGTTCTATTCTCATGGAAATAATTACTGTCACCTCGGAAAACCTAAGAAAACCTAAAACACAAAAAATGATGTTCATCTAAACAAAAAAAACATAGAAGGGACGAAAACAATCACAGATCAGAACAAAGCAAACTAGATGGGAACCAAACAACCACCAATCTCACAAATTCAACAAACACAAATGACATACTAAAAACCATTAGAACAGAAGATTAAATGGGAACACAGCAACCAAACAACCACCAATTAAATGGGAACAAAAGATTAAATGGGAACACAAATGACATACTAAAAACCATTACAACAAAGAAAACTAAATGGGAACCAAACAACCACCAATCTCATACTAAAAACCATTAGAACAGAAGATTAAATCAACATTCGTACCTCAAAATTGCCTCTAGATGACTCGAAAACCGCTAGAGAGAATCTTGGTATTTCTTCCCCGATGGAGAGACGCTGAAATCTATTTGCTCTCTCTCTCTCAATATACAAACACTTTCTCAGTATTTAAAGAGACCCAAAAATCAACATCTCAATAAATTATTGAACAAACTAAAAAATGAAATGCAATCACAGAATCCAACTTACAGAGAGCTTCAATCTGGGATGGAAGTCTACAAAGATTCTTTAATCAGAAACCCTAATTTGTGCAAAATGAAGAAGACGAACTAGTGAAGGAGTAGTGAGTAGCAGAGGCAGAGTGAAGTGGAGGCAAAGCGACGAAGTGACAGAGAGCGAGAGAGCTCAGGCGATGCAGCAGAGAGCGAGAGAGATCAAGTGACGGTAAGACGAGAGGTGATGGCGAGAGAAGAGCGAGAGAGATCAGGCGAGGCGAGGTGACGGCGAGAGGAGAGTCGAGGTGGGAGAGCTGCGTTTGTGAGGGAGAGGTGCGTTGCGTCTGTGAGGGAGTTCTTGTGAGGGAGAGTCGCGAGGGAGGAGATGAAAGCCTTGGTAAAAAATGCGCGTACCAAAATTTCGCTCTCCCGCTCTGTTTTATTGTGTTTTAATCAAAACGCTATCTTATGAAATTACATTGGTGTTTTTTGGACTTGTGCTATCATTAATCACTTGTGTTGTAGTGAGAGTACCAAGAACTCATCGACCGCTACCGACTCTGCCTCTCGCATCTCGACGACACCGCGACAAAAGCAGAGGTTCTTCGTCAAGAAAATGCTAACCTTCGCTTGGCCAACTCAGATCTCACCGATTGTCTTTGTATTCAGGTGGCAATTGCTTGGCCGACACAAAGGTAGCAAGTCTCTCTTCTTCTTTGAATCTTTGAATCTGTTGGAAAAGCAAGAACCAAGAAGATAAGCATGGTTCTTTGAATCTGGCTAGAATTTCTGGTTGGAAAATGAAGTGTTCTAGAGGGTACCACTACTGGTGGTTTTTGATTTTATAAATGTTGGGCTATAATGGGCTTGGATTTATTATAAATGTTGGGCTTGACAATTTGATATTATAATTGGGCTTGGATTTATTATAAATGTTGGGTTTGACATTATAATTGAGCTTGGATTTATAACTGGCTACAGTAACTGGATGGACCGGAATAGTTCGGGACTGAATTTTGTGGAACCGGTACCGTCCTGATTCCAACTTGTCTAGGACCGGGACCGGGATAAAAATTGCATAAACCGGTTGGTCCCGATTCCAACCGGTTCGGAACCATATCGGTCCAGGTCGAACGGGTCGGGACCGAGATTCTTGCGCACCCCTAAAAGATGTAGAAGGTTTAAAGATACATGTAGATTGTAGAGTTGTATGATTTATTGGCTCTCCATTTTCAAGGTTCAAATTTATAATCCATAAAGATTTCATTGTCTTGCTTTACCATACTCATTGTTTGGCTTGGTGACCTGCTCATCTACTATATGGGCACATCATAATTAGCTTCTTAGCAGCATCCTTGCACATTATCAGATTTTGTGGTACCTTTTATGTTTTGTTAGTAGCAAGCAGTTCAAAAGTCTTGTTTCCGCACAACTTGTGCATTGAAAATCTATCTACATCATTCGGCAGTGCCAAAACTCACACGGAATAATCTGGCGTCAGTACTCCGTTCTTGCTTCTTTCACCTTTTGAGGATGTAGCATTTTTTTTGGTTATATTATATATAGCTGATGAAATATTAGACACAAAAGAATTGATTTGTGTGTATTGTGTTGTCCCTTTCTCATTTCATTCTCCTGTTTATATACAAATTAATCAAGAGAATATTGTGAGAATATTCACAATATAATCTGCTAATTTCCTTAAAACTATTATACAATCTCGACTCAATAAGCAACCTTCCTAATACAAATATTCCCAATCAATCAGGATATTCTCAATATATTCTCAATACCCCCCCTCAAGTTGGTGCATGGAGATCCCGTATGCCCAACTTGCGAAGTAGATACTCATATTGTCGTTTGCCCAATGCTTTTGTGAAAATGTCAGCGAGTTGCTCATTGGATGGGACAAATGTGGGATTGATATGTCCAGCAACAATGTCATCACGGACAAAGTGACAATCGACCTCAATATGTTTTGTCCGTTCATGAAAAACGGGATTTTGAGATATATGGAGAGCCGCCTGACTATCACAATGAAGAGACATAGGACGTGTGTGAGGCATCCCGAGGCTAGCTAAAATAGCTTTAAGCCATTTCAACTCACATGTAGTCATAGCCATAGACCGATATTCTGCCTCTGCGGAGGAACGGGATACTGTATGTTGCTTCTTTGTCTTCCAAGATACCGGCGAGTTCCCAAGGAACACCAACCAACCAGTGAGGGACCGCCGAGTCAAAGGGCATCCGGCCCAGTCAGCGTCACACCACCCATGTAACTGCATGTCACACTTACTACTCAAATGTATACCTTGACTTGGATTACCTTTTAAGTACCGAACCACCCACAAAGCAGCTTCCCATTGGTCCGCCCGAGGATGTTGCATAAATTGAGATAAAACATGAACACTATAAGATAATTCGGGTCGAGTGAAACACAAAAAAATAAGCCGTCCCACCAAGCGACGGTAAGGCTCCGGGTCAGCGAGCTCTGGACTCTTGGACAAGGCGAGTCAATGATTCTGTTCCAATGGCACCGCCGCGGGGCTTGCCCCTAGCAATCCGGCCTCAGAGATGATATCTAGCGCGTATTTGCGTTGACAAAGCACAAACCCATCTGGTCCGCGTGCCACTTCAACCCCCAAGAAATACTTTAAAGGACCCAGATCTTTCATATGGAAACAAACACTGAGGTAACCCTTGAATTTCTGTATATCCCCCGAATTATGCCCAGAGATGATAAGGTCGTCGACATAGACAAGAACACTGAGCTGAACCGCACCTCTTTGTAGAGTAAACAAAGAATAATCTGAATAAGATTGCCGAAAACCATAATTCTTCAAAGCAGTTGACAGTTTAGCAAACCAGCATCGGGGTGCCTGCTTCAGCCCATATAATGATTTCCTAAGCTTGCACACCTTTCCAGAAGTCCCCACCTGAAAACCGGATGGTAATTTCATGTATACCTCCTTCGTAAGGTCACCATGTAGAAATGCATTATGAACATCCATCTGATGGACTTCCCAATTCATGGCAGCCGCAACGGCAAGAAAGACCCTTACTGTAACCATCTTAGCTACTGGAGCAAAAGTCTCTGTATAATCAACTTCTTCAATTTGATGATTTCCAAGAATAACCAGCCGAGCCTTCAATCGTTCAATGGTACCATCAGAGTTATACTTGATCTTGTATACCCACTTGCATCCTAGAGCTTTCTTTCCTGGTGGCAAGTCTGCTACAACCCAGGTTTCATTAATCTCAAGAGCCTCAATTTCTCCTCGCATGGCATCCCTCCAGCGGCTGTCTTTCGCGGCCTCAGAATAGCACACAGGTTCCCGATTTGCTGTCAAGGCTGCAAGAAAATGTCTATGTCGCATAGAAAAATTATCACAATTCACATAATGTGCTATAGGATAGGGTGTACCTGAGGAATGTCGTGGTACGGGTGAAGCTGGTACGGATGGACTCATTTTCCGAATGGTATGAGTAACATAATCACGGAGTCGTACCGAGGCTTGCCTTCTGCGTTGACCCCTGCCCAACACATCTTCCTGACTTGCGTCCCGGTTGTCCTCCTGGTTCGCACAAGCCAGCTGCCCAGCAGCCTCATCTGGCTGTACAATCACCTCGGCACCAGCATTTGCCCCATCCTCGGCACATGCCGACTGCCCAACAGCCCCATCTGGTTGTACAAACTCCTCAGCACCCCCCTCAAAACAGCCGTAGATGTCTCCTCAAAGTCCTCATGAACCGCCTCAATATTAGGCAGACCATCGTGGTCTAAATTAAAATGATCTGCAAAGGGAAAAACTCCTTCCGAGAATACAACATGACGAGAAACAAAGAAGTCTCGTTTCTCCAAGTCATACAAACGCCATCCCTTTTTTCCATAAGGGTACCCAACAAAGACGCACCTTCGACTTCTACTGGCAAACTTATCCCCCGTCTGTACATGCGCATAACACAAGGACCCCAAAATGAGCAAGTGATCATAAGTGGTTGTGCTGCCATATAGAACACTATAGGGTGTTTTCCCATTCAAGACCAAGGAGGGAGTCCTATTTATCAAGTATCCAGCCGTCAACACACATTCTCCCCAAAACTCAATAGGAAGAGAGCCCTGAAAATGCAGCGCCCGAGCTACGTTCAAAATATGTTGGTGTTTCCGTTCAACCCGCCCATTTTGTTGAGGTGTTCCCACACAAGATGTTTGAAAAACAATCCCGTGATCAAGAAAATATTGTCGCAGGCAAGTGAATTCAGTGCCGTTATCACTCCGCAAGATTTTTACCTCTTTATCAAATTGTCTCTTAACCATTGAAAAAAACATTTGAAGAGTATGAGAGACCTCTTTCTTATCAACAAGTAAGTAAATCCATACAGCACGGGAAAAATCATCAACAATGGTCAAAAAATAAGAAGCACCACAAGAAGAAGTTGTTCTATAAGGTCCCCATAGATTAGTGTGAATAAGTTCAAAAATGGTCGTAGCTTTATGTTCACTAACAGGAAACTTATTTCTACTTTGCTTTGCCCTCTGGCAGACATCACAATTTTTATTCAAGCGATTTTTCGTTTCACTAAAACTTACTTTGGGAACTAACTTTGTTACTTGTAGAGATGGATGACCCAGTCGCTGGTGCCATAGATCAAGAGACACCACATTATTGGCCTTTATTGCGTGAACCTGTGGCAGCCCCCGAAAGAAATAGAGTCCATCCCGTCGTTCACCCGCACCAATCAGCATCCTCGAAGTGCGATCCTGTATAACACACAGATCATTAGTGAATTGGACAAAACAGTTATAGTGATCAGTCAATTGCGACACAGAAATTAAATTGCAAATTAGCCCTGGCACATAAAGAACATTTTTCAAACAAAAATTTCTTTCAAGAGTGACCGTCCCCTCTTTAGTGTCGATAGCGCTACTCCCATCTGGCAATCCCACGAGACATTGAGCAATCGCCTTTAAGTCACGGAGATCCCCGACCGTGCCAGTCATGTGATTCGAGGCTCCTGTGTCAATAATCCAAGGCTTACCAGTCATCTTATCAGTCGTTACGGATTTTGACCCGCCCAGCATTTGGAGAAGTGTCTGCCACTGATCGGTATTCAGCCCAGGCAGTGGAGATGTATCTGTCTCGGGCACTCCTGCCCCAGCACTTTTCCCATCGCTTCGGGGTCGGTCACCCCACCACTCCGGATATCCGTGCAAGGCAAAACAATTGTTAGATTCATGCCCCGTCCTTTTACAGTGGGAACACACCGTACTAGATGTATCCTTTTCGTCAAGACGGGTCCGTGTGGCAAGGGCCATAATTTCCCCTTTCAATTGAACCTGAGTAATTGAAAGTCCGGGATTATCAAGGGAAGTGATGTCGTAAGGTGAAATCGTCTTCCGAGTTTCACCAGTAGAGACTTCACCACCAGCCATGATCGGTGTTCAAAGAGAGATTTCAAAATGCCGCAGAAAGAATTAAAGCTGCAGCTCTGACTGCTCCTCACGCAGAGAAACAAAGAATTTTTTTTTTTTTTTTTTTTTTCGTTTCTTTTCTTTTCTTTTCTTTCTTTTACTTATTCATTTCACAAACAGAGAAACAGAGAACCAGAGAAACATAAACAGAGAGAATCACAGTGAGAGGTTCTGACTGCTCCTCTTTGGCCGATTGGTACCCCGGCTTGATAAATATCGAGAGGTTCTCAACCAAACCAGAGGTTCCTGCTTCGTCTTCTTCGATCAAAAGTTCGATCAGAAAGGTTCCTGCTTCGTCTTCTTCGATCAAAAGTTCGATCAGAACTTCTTCGTTCAATCTTGATGGTTAAGGATGTTGGTTCAATCAGATTCGATAAGGTTCGATCAGGTTCAGTCTTCGATTAGGTTCAGTCTTCGATCAGGTCCAATCAGAGATTCGATCAGAGGTTTCGATCAGGATCGATTAGAGGTTCGATCCAGTTCGATAGTTCAGTCTTCGATCAGGTTCGATAGTTCAGTCTTCGATCAGAGGTTCCGATAGTTCAGAGGTTCGATCAGATCTGAATCGCACAGGTTCTTCGATCAGGACAGAGGTTCTTCTTCTTCGTTCCTTCTTATTCAAAGAAACCCTTTTTATTCAAAGAGGTTTCGATCAGGTACCTTTTCTCCCTTTATGATACTCGTATGATAGGCTTTGATACCATGATGAAATATTAGACACAAAAGAATTGATTTGTGTGTATTGTGTTGTCCCTTTCTCATTTCATTCTCCTGTTTATATACAAGCTAATCAAGAGAATATTGTGAGAATATTCACAATATAATCTGCTAATTTCCTTAAAACTATTATACAATCTCGACTCAATAAGCAACCTTCCTAATACAAATATTCCCAATCAATCAGGATATTCTCAATAATAGCAACCAACTACAAAACTCTCCTTTTTCCATGCACAACTTATTGGCAAATTGAAGGATATTCGTACAACTGCATAAAGTTTCTTTAAGCTCCCGTGACTGAATCTACTTTCACCTTGACTTTGTTCTTCATTCACTGTCCCAGCAGTCTTCATTGCCAGTATTTTTTCAGATGTATACTTGAAGTGAGGATCCACACTTTGTTCCAATATCTGCAGCTGCCTCATCTCTCGGCCAGCTCTGTTTCTTGAACCTGTTTAGTTACTAAAATCAAGGAGGATGCATTCTGTTCCTCAGTTTACTGACTGCTATAGCTATATATTGATTCTTGACACATATTATCCACTATACATGATGCAGTGAATCCTTGTTGATGGGTTGAGTGTAATGTTTTCCTTGTCAGTCCTGTATTATTTACCTTCCGGGATACCTGCCTTTCCAGGTTGAACTGACTTCGTACCACTAAGAAATTCCTGCCTATTTCTGTCCTTATCTTTTCAAGGTGAAATTGTCCCTTCTCTGAAGATTCATCATGTTATTCTTTAGATCTCATATTGCAATTAATGTAGTTACAATATCAATCATCCAGGAATAATTGGAGACATTTTAGCTATATACCAACGTTTAAAGCGTATTTAAGAAAATAATAAATAGAAATAGAAATTCAAAGCTAGGGAGTCTATTCCATATATCTGGACATCTAGATGTCGAACTGAATTTGCTGACCTTTATCACATGTAAAGACAAGATGAGAGTTCTTCTGCATTTTGGCAAACTGCAAATATTGAACCTATGTTGACGTGGTGTTTGAATAATGTTTTCGATCTTAGGAATTTTTGCAACGACGTAGTATCAGTTTTATAAAGCCTGGTGTTCCTATTATTAAAATTTGGGCGATTTAAACAAGAAGTGTTGAGCTTGGGAGTCCTTGGCTCATCTTTTATTTTTATTTTGTTCATTTTCAAATTTAAAGCATGCATAAAGCATTGCAACACCAACTCCAATTCCTAAACTATCTCCAGGATGTAAATAAATATTCCAGTAACCATCTGATAGATCTCCTCTCATTCTAACCATTTATTAGTACTACACATAAGTACTTCACTAAATAGAATGCATTACTTCTTAGAATAACTCCTGTGTGTTAGCTTTCATAATGGATTAAAGAGAAAATTCTATCTCATTTCATTTATTACAAATGTACACTACACAACTGTTTATATAGACAGATCAAGAAGAGACTTGCTGTCAAAACAGACTTATAACAGACTTCCTAACAACATATGAAATGCATGACTTATATCCATGACTAATAGCTAAGCTAATGACTAATAGCTAAGTATGCTTAACATCCCCCCTCAAACTAAGCGTAGAGTCATCAACTACACTTAGTTTGTGACGAAGCAACAAGAATCTGTTATTGCCAAGTGCCTTAGTAAATATATCAGCAACCTGATCAGTAGCAGGAATGTGATGAACATGAATAAGTTTGCGAGCAACCTTCTCACGTACAAGTAAACATCAATCTCAATGTGCTTAGTCCTAGAGTGAAGAACAGGATTGGCACTAAGCAGCACAATACTCTTGTTGTCACACCAGATGGAAGGAGTAGAACACTCAATTTTCAGTTCATAAAACAGAGATCTCAACCAAGTAAGTTCAGCAGTAACCGATGCAAGGCTTCTATACTTCGCTTCTGTACTGCTCCTGGATACAACACTCTGTTTCTTTGATGACCAAGAAATGAGATTAGCTCCAAGATATACACAATACCCAGATGTAGACCTTCGATCATTAGGATCCGATGCCCAGTCAGCATCACAAAAACCAGATAGTTGAAAAGAATGAGTAGGATTGATATGAAGACCAAGATTAGGAGTAGCCTTGAGATATCGCAGAATTCTTTTCACTACCCTCCAATGCGACTCAAGGGGATTCTGCATGAACTGACAAACACGATTTACCGAATAAGCAAGTTCAGGTCTGGTGATGGTAGCATATTGGAGAGCACCAACAATACTTCTATATAATTGTACATCTCTGACTGGATCACTGCCAGTAGCAAATAACTTCTCACCACTGCTCATGGGAGTAGGCAACCCATTAGCATATTGCATCTTAGCCCGACACAATAAATCAGTTATGTATTTTGACTGGGATAGGAACAATCCATTCTTAGTATGTTGAACCTCAATACCAAGGAAGTAATGAACAAGTCCCAAATTCTTCAATGAAAATTGAGCATTCAATTGATGAATAAGCTGAGAAACAACATTTGAGTCAGCTCCAGTAACTAGGATATCATCAACATACACCAGAAGAAAGATTGAAGATGGAGAATGTCTGATGAACAAAGTTGAATCAGACTTAGTAGAAACAAAACCAAGCTGTAGAAGGGTATGTCTGAGCTTATCAAACCAAGCCCGAGGAGCCTGCTTGAGGCCATATAAAGCCTTATGAAGTTTGCAAACAGCAGTAGGACGAGAAGAATCAATGAAGTCAGGAGGTTGCATCATGTAGACTTCTTCCTGTAGATCTCCATTTAAAAACGCATTGTTGACATCTAGTTGAAAGACTGACCACCCATATGTAACTGCCATCGAGAGCATCACCCTGATTGTAGTTGGCTTAACAACCGGACTGAAGGTTTCAGCATAATCAAACCCAGCCACTTGCTAAAACCCACGAGCCACCAATCGAGCTTTGTATCTATGTACTGATCCATCAACATTTTCTTTTACCTTAAACAACTACTTACAGCCAACAACTGACCTATGTTGTGGCATATCAACCAAAGACCATGTATCATTTCTCATCAATGCTAGGTACTCATCTTGCATCGCAGAGAACCAGTGAGGAGTGTCTAAGGCTTCAACCAGACTTGCAGGTTCAGCTGAAGTCAAGTATACTTTTGGCTTGTATATGCCAGCCTTAGATCTAGTAACCATAGGATGACTAGGAGTAACATGAGTAGTATGATGATCAATTGAAGAAGCAACATTAGAAGCATTATTAGAATCAGCAGTAGAAGCAACATTAGGACTAACATGAAGACAAGGACTAGGACTAGGCTGGTCAGAATGATGAAGGACATCATTAGGACTAGGACTAGGACTAGACTGGTCAGAGAGAGGGAAAGGAGAACCCAATGGACTATGAGAAGAAGCACGGTTTGAACTAGATGACGTGCTATCAGCAGGTGGAGCAGAAAAATTTATTGAAGCAGGAATATCAGTAGTAGTACAGAGACCAGAGGAGAGTGAATTAGTACTCCATTTTGAATAAGGAAACTGACTCTCATTAAACACCACATCACGAGAGATGTACATCCGACCTGTGGATGACACACACTTATACCCTTTATGTTGAGAACTATACCCAAGAAACACACATTCAGCTGATCTAAACTGGAGTTTATTAGAGTTGTAGGGTCTAATGTTTGGAAAGCAAGAACAGCCGAATACTTTTAGATGGCGATAATCTGGAACTTTGTGATAAAGAGTTTCATAAGGAGATTGTCCCTTTAGAACAGTGGAAGGAACACGATTGAGAAGAAAAACTGAAGTGCGGACTGCTTCATCCCATAATTTTAGGGGAAGTGAGGCATGAGCAAGGAGAGTTAGGGCTGACTCAACAATGTGGCGATGTTTTCTCTCAGCAACGCCATTTTGTTGATGAGTAGTTGGGCAGGCAAGACGATGAGATATACCATGTTGATTGAGAAACTTCGAAAAAGACCTATATTCCCCTCCCCAATCTGACTGAATACATTTTATTGGAAGTCCAAACTCTAATTCAACCTGAGCCTTAAACTTAAGGAATGTGGGATATGCATCAGATTTATTTTGCAACAGGAAAACCCAAGTGAAACGACTAAATGCATCAATGAAGTGTATATAATATTTTTAACCAGAAGAGGATATAGTTGAAGCATGACCCCATAGATCAGTGTGTATAAGTTCTAATGGCTTGGTATACACAGTAGAAGATTTGGAAAAAGGAAATGTATGAATCTTACCCAAGCAACAAGAAGAACAAACATCCATATTGCCATTATTGTGAACAACAATATTACACTTTGTAAGGATCTTTTGTACAATAGGAAATGCAGGGTGACCAAATCTAGCATGCCAAATGGACAAGGAAGAAGATGGCTTAGACACAGTCATATTCATACAAGCATTGGAACAAGCTGGAATGCTTTGATAGGTGCTGAAATTGCTATCTGGTCTACTGACTAAACTGGAGTGCTTGCTGACATTGCTATCTGGACTACTGAAATTGCTAAAACTGCTGAAACTGCCATCTGGTCTAAGGAATTGCTTGCGAAAAATGCTAGAAGAACTATTGTTTGGAATGTATTGAGAAGTTGACTTGGAAATAGAATGCACAAACTTGGAAGCAGGAAGAGGCATAAATGGAAACACATAGAGACCATTCTTAAGTTTCCCTTCCAAGAGGGTTTGGCGTGTGACCTGATCTTTGACAAAACAGATATCAGAATGAAATTCAAAGAAGACCTTATTATCCCTAGAAAACCTAGACACACTTAAGAGATTCTTAGTTAATTTGGGAACTTGAAGAACATGTCTAAGGTGCAATACTCTTGAGGAGTTAGAAGATAAAAGAGTGGACTGACCAATATTTTTGATTTGCAAAGCAGATCCATCGCCAACAAAAAGTTGATCATTGCCTTGATACAGGATAGGATTCATCAAGTTCTGATTGTATGGAGTACAATGGTCAGTTGCTCCTGAGTCTGGATACCACCTACTGTCAATGGTAATAGATGGAACACTTGCAGAATGAGGTGAATCAGGCCTCCAAGTTGGTTGCATATGCTGACTTGTTGAAGCAGAGTACGCATGTCTTGGAGCACTAGGACCAGAGAATTGCTGAGATGAGTTTCCCAAACTAGGACCAGAAGAAGAAGAGATCTGTGAATTGGAATTCCACGGATTTGATACATTACTATCAAACCTATTATAACATTTGAAAGCTAGATGTCCAATTTTGCCACATATTTGGCACTGAGGACGATTAGAGTTATAACAAGATCCAGTTCCAGATGGTCTAAAGCCTCTCCCAGATCCAGATCTTGCACCCCTGGGATTATATGGAGCTCTAGAGTTAGGTCTCCAACCTTGTGAGCTTGACACAAATGATCTAGGTGAAGGTTTGTAAGATGTATGCGCCACATTCACATTCACAGAACCAGAGATATCAAGATCTCTCATGTGTCTTTCAATTCTTGCTTCTTGAGCAAGCAAAAGAGATTCAACTTCTACAACATTGTAATCATCAGATCTAGAACTCACAGATACTACAAACGTATCATAAATCTATGGTAAGCCATCAAAGATGGCATTAACATGATCTTTTTGAGAGAGCTGATGTCCTACAGAAGCCAGTTGATCAATAATCGACTTGAGTTTCAGCAAATATGCATTGATAGAGAGATCTCCTTTCTTGAGATTTTGAAGCTGAGTTCTAAACTGTGATATCTTAGCTACGGTTTGTGAATTGAAGAATGTTTCAAGAACATACCAAATGTGCTCTGATGTTTCACATCCTACCAACCTTGTGAGTAGAGATTCTGTCATGGAGGAAAGAAGCCAAGAAAACAGCAACTGATCTTGTTGTTCCCAGATGAGAAAGTCTGAACTAACATTGTTGTTGATTTGATCTTCAGTAGACAGAAATCGTGATGGAGGTGAAGTTTTATCAATAAACTTCTGAAGTTTATGCCCTCAAATGGCTGCCAAGACTTGTTGTTTCCACAACAAATAGTTGTTTTCATTCAACTTGACAGACAGTGCATGTGTGAACATCACTGGTCTTGACTCTGTTGAAACAGAGTTAGTAAGAGGTGTAGCATTGGAAGATGTTGCATCTTCCATTAGAGCTACTGAGAGGAATTGAAAAGAAGAAGAAGAAGAAGGAAATGAAAGAGCTCTGATACCATGTTAGCTTTCATAATGGATTAAAGAGAAAATTCTATCTCATTTCATTTAATACAAATGTACACTACACAACTGTTTATATAGACAGATCAAGAAGAGACTTGCTGTCAAAACAGACTTATAACAGACTTCCTAACAACATATGAAATGCATGACTTATATCCATGACTAATAGCTAAGCTAATGACTAATAGCTAAGTATGCTTAACACTGTGAGAGCATTTTCATCATTTTACACCCATCTTTTCCTTCTTCTTTTTTTTCCAAAATTTTAATAGTTACGGGTTCAAGAGATTGTGGTATAAGTCAAATCATGGTTATTCAGTTCTAAAACTAGGGAGATGCCCCTTTCGTTGAGTGTTTGCCCCCTACACCACCAAATACCGCCAAAGTTGGGTTCTTCCGACTTGTCCAGAAAATAATTGCAACACCTAAACTGGTCTTGTAAAACTGGGGACTGACTTAAATTAGGACATAATTAAAACTTTTTGGTTGCTACAAGAAACAACTAAACTCTAACCAGATCATATTGCAAAAGTTTATTGATTTTACGAGTTAGATAGAGACCATGGATATCCATCAATGCAACACAAGCTGCTAAAACAAAGTTCAACCAAAACATCGATTAGTGGATGTATCACTCCATCACTGCAACACCACCAGCAGCTTTTAACTTCTCTATTATTCCATCGGCCTCCTCCTTGGTGACACCTTGCTTCAACACGACTGGTGCCTTCTCAACCAAATCTTTGGCCTCCAATCCCAAATTTGTAAATGCCCTGACCTCTTTGATCACTTTAATCTTTGCTGCAACATCAAATTTCTCTAGTTTCACATCAAATGCAGTCTTCTCAGCTTTCTTCTCTTCAACCTTGGCAGACAACGTGGAAGACCCACCCTGAGGACCCAAGTCCATTCCTTCGACTGAAATTGTTTGCATCTTAGGAAATTCTAGCCGGACTTGAAGAGTAGGACCAATCTGCCTGTGTTCTTCAGGTGGCAAGGCAGCAATACGCTCAGCAAGTTGAATGATCTTTTCTGTCGGTGGGGGTTTAGGACCATACGGATTATAGTAAGGTGGGCAGTGTTCTAAAAATCGCTAGGCGCTGGGCGGGCGGCGAGCAGGTGCCTAGCGCCCAGGGGTCTAGGCGGGTGCCTAGGTGGGCGCCTAGGCGGCACCTAGGCAGTCTTAGGTTTTGTATTATTACTTTAATAATTTACAAAAGTTAAGCATAATACCTTATCAATTACATCAAATTTAATGCCAATATACATATGCAAAATTTAAAAACATGAAAAATTAACAATCGTGAACAAAATTTATTAAAACTCAAATGACTGAAGTTGGTCATGATGGGTACTTTATATAAATTTGAATTTGTGTACTCTTTTATTTTTCTTCAAATTGCATGAATAACCTCAGTTATGTTTGATAAAATAAAAAATCTACATTAGTAAAATTGGTACTGGCAGATCCTTTGAGAATTCCATTAAGTAATCATCATTTGCCACATTTAGACATATACTGAATAAAAAACAATTAAATAGTTTATTTCTAAAAAATAGGAAAGAAAATAAAATAAGAACACAATCAGCCTTATTAAAAAATAAAAAATAAAAAATAAAAAATAAAAAATAAAAATAAATAAAAATCGCCCAGACCACCTAGACCCGCCTAGAGTCCGCCTTCCTAGACCCCGCCTAGGCCACCTAGACCTCGCCTAGATCCCGCCCAGACCCGCCTAGACCCGCCCAGCCATTAATCTGGGCGGTTTTCCACCTTCTAGCGCCTAGGCGCCGCCTAGACCAATTTTTAGAACACTGAAGGTGGGTATTTGTATCTCTTTGGTTTTTCCTTGGGATCTCTCGGGACAAAATCAGGTTGAAACATGAGACATTGCAGTGGACCTTTTTTCTGAGTGAGGGTAGGTGGGACACCGATAGTTCTGAAAAATGCAACGAGTTTCATGGTTCTATTAATGGGCAAGGTCAAAGATTTGTGACAGGCAAGTTGAATGCAGGGGTGAACCAATTCAAATACCCTCTTGCAGTAAATAGTACCAATACAAGCTACGGTTCTCGGTTTTATAGTCGTCTTCTGCTTTTAAATCCAGTCTGAAAATTTTACCTACAAAAGATAAAGGCATTATAAGCTACTCAAAGTAAACAAACACACCCCAAGTTAAGTGATCCAATTAAGAAACATAGATTCATTCAGTTTGAAAGAAATATCAACCTATGGTTTTCTTAGATCTTTTCTTAGAGAATATATATTCTCTTTGATATGGTAGAGTATTGATGAGGTTAGGGTAAAATTTAAAAAATAACATTAATTTTTATGCTTTATATATAACATGTTTGTCATGGACCGACTAATTTGGTGAGTTTCGAAAGCGATTAATGATAAATTGGCGAGAAATTGTTAATAACTTAATTCTCACCGATTAATTGGTCAAAGATTATTCGAAAGATTAATAAAAAAATCGTAATGCTCTATTAGCTAGCAAGAAGAGTCGATCAATCACCGTTTAAATAACATAGCTCTTTCATTTGAACAACCATATCACCGGCGTCCAATTGTGCCAATCTATCTCTGGAATAAAAATATGTATTCCCCCAACATTCATCTCACGGCGAACTTGGTTGCGTGAGAGACTCATCCATGGGTTTATTTTGGGTGTGGAAAGAGCATAGCTCAAAATTTTTACTGATAGAAAAAGAGATATCAACCTCCTTGAAAAAATGTTTATAAATCTGATAAACTTGAAAATGCAGACTTTTTTTTACTGATTAAAAGATACTGCTTAAAGATTTTTGAACACTTTGTATCAAGAGTTTTCTGACAACCATAATTGTGTTTTCTGGTCAAAGGGTCTTATCTGCCTCAAGTGTATTTCTAAGTGTATTTATTATTTGCACTCTGCAGTGAGGTATCCCAGATGTTTAGAGACCTTAGACCCCACATAGCCTATTGTCTGTCTACAGAAGCTTGGTCAAACTATGAATGCCCTATCCCATCCCTCCTGATTCATAGCTTTCAATAGGGGTGGGCATCCCATCCCGCGATCCCGATCCCGTCCCGATTTTTTCGGGTCTTAATGGGATTGAATAATTTCATCCCGATCCCGTCCCGTCCCGATCTAGAATGGGATGGGATGAAGATTTTCAATCCTGCCAATCCCGTCCCGTCCCGAGCTATTTTTTCATATTTATTATTAATATTTTTATTTATTTATTTTAAGATTGCAATATTTGGATGCCCATATATATAAAACATTTTGAGATTCTGCTAAGGAATGAGCAATTGCAAAAGTTCCATTGGCTGGAAGTTGCACATCTGTTGCACGGATGGGATTAAAATCAATCAGCTCCGCAAACCCAAATTTGGCCATCACAGAGATTGCCCGCAAAATAATACAATTTCCCTCACAAAATAAGAAACTTTTTTCCACTGCACTGAACTTACTAGCATAGACTACTTTTCTACTTCAACATTAGATGCGTATGAGTATGATTATGCAATTAAAGATAGCAAACCTGATCCATCCCACCAAATTGTGTCCCAATGTGGTGTTCTCAGTATACAACATTAGAGCTCATTGGTATGTGAACATCAATGAAATATCAGTAGATGGAGGTTCTTCATGGTATGAGTTTGATTTGTTTGTATAATTGATGCCACTTGTAAGTTGTTCATTGTCATTATAAGTATAAAATAAGGAAGCAATCATACTAGTAAGAGGCTAACAACAATGTGAGTAATAAGATGACTGTCAATTTTTTCTAGTAAGACCCAAATTAAATAATCAAACTCATGCATTTAGTCAGTAAATTGCAGATTGATTAAAGAAAATGAAATGCATATAATCAGAGCACGCTGATCCCGTCCTGTCTCGAACCCGTTTGGGATGGGACGAGGTCGGGATGGGGTTTTTTTCCATCCCGATCCCGTATGAACGGGATGGGATAGGGATGGGTTTATCTCGTCCGATCCCGTCCCGTGCCCAACCCTAGCTTTCAATGTCTTTAATCTAGCAATAATCTATTGTCATCAGCTATGGGAAATTTTTGTTACCATGACGAGATTGTAAGAACAATTGTGAACAATGTTCTAAAAATCGGCCTAGGCGACCGCCTAGGCGCTAGAAGGTGGAAAACCGCCCAGATTAATGGCAGGGCGGGCAGCCTGGGCGGTTCTGGGTAGTCTGGGTGGGTCTAGGCGGGTCTGGGCGGGGTCTAGGCGGACTCTAGGCGGGGTCTAGGCGGTTTGGGCGATTTTTATTTTTTATTTATTTTTATTTTATTTATTTTTTATTTTTTAATAAAGATGATTGTGTTCTTATTTTATTTTTCTTTCATATTTTTTAGAAATAAACTATTTAATTGTTGTTTATTCAGTATATGTCTAAATGTAGCAAATGATGATTACTTAATGGAATTCTCAAAGGATCTGCCGGTACAAATTTTACTAATGTAGATTTTATCAAACATAACTGAGGTTATTCATGCAATTTGAAGAAAAATAAAAGAGTCCACAAATTCAAATTTATATAAAGTACCCATCATGACCAACTTCAGTCATTTGAGTTTTAATAAATTTTGTTCACGATTGTTAAATTTTCATGTTTTTAAATTTTGCATATGTATATTGGCATTAAATTGGATGTAATTGATAAAGGTATTATGTTTAACTTTTGTAAATTATTACAGTTATAATACAAAACCTAAGACCGCCTAGGCCCCTGGGCGCTAGGCACCTGCTCGCCCCCGCCCAGCGCCTAACGATTTTTAGAACACTGATTGTGAACACAACCTTTTAAGGGATCAAATTTGCCAACTTAGATCATGATACATGACCCATTTATCCATGTGCAGTTAAATCGTTAATGGGTCCCTAATCGGTCTATGACCGATATAAGATTAATTGGTCTATTTTATATGTAGTACATATTATTGTACCCTCTCTAAGCAATACTATACAAAAATGAAGGGATAAGGTAACATAAGCTAACTCACATCTTGACAATAAAAATTAATAAGTATTACAGATCAAAAGAAGTAGCATAAGCAAATCATGTCATCATGCCCAACATTACATCCAAAGCATTTAAATCAAAACATAAATAATAAGCTCTGTGTCCATGTACACTGATACAGGCTTCAAAATCAACATCTTCAACATCCTCCCTATTTTGGTGTCCCATCTCTCCAATTTGTTTTTCTTCATCACGAAGTGAATATGAAGTACTTGTATTTGATTATCGCACCCTACTCCTCGTGTTTGGCCAAATCAGTAGTTCCCATTGCATTTCTAACTTGTGACCTTGTAAGATCGTCATCCCTCACAAAATCTTGTACTTTTTCTTCGTAATGAGCCATTCATCATTTTCATCAACCTCGCGCAAGACAATCAGATCATGATCTTTTGCTTTTATGTTGGTCTTCCTTTCCTTCAATCTTAACTCCAACGTTTTGTTATATTGGACGAAAACAAGATCATTCAATTTTGCTTGCAGAAGACAATTCCAATTTTTGGAATGCAACTGAAATTATATAAAAATAAATAATAAAATATATTACTCATAAATAATTAAAATCACTGTGAAATAAAATTTGCAGTGGTTATACTAATAATGGTTATTTACATGGTCAAATACACTCCAATTGCGCTCACATGGTGAAGCGCTACATGTTAAAGATAAAACCTTCACTGCAAACTTTTGGAGGATAGGAACTTCAGACCAATGATTGAACCACTATTCGGCTACTCAATAAAGTCATAAAAGATACAAGTAAAAATTAATAGAGTATGAAGTAATTGTGTAGTTTGTAAGTCTAATTTTACTTACCAGGTGGGAGTTTATTCTTGTTCGTATAACTGATGGAGACCCTAATTGCCCCATTGCGACTCTATACACCCTCAAATCAATGCCAATTTGATCATTCTCCTCCTCATTGAGTGCAAGCTTATCAATACTTGCAAGAAGTCTTGTTTTAATCTCTTTGTTCCCCTCAATTTGAGTTAGAGGTTGCTTGTAAATAACGAGAGGAGAGGTTTAGGTAGAAGCCAGCTGAACACTACATGCTAGGATCTTAGTTCAATGTTTAACTTTAATAAATAAATAAAAACATTATACTTTAAGTTTAGACTTTAATACATGCATGCAAGGATGATCTAATTGATCAATCCACCTCTCATCAATAATCCTTTATTAGACATTTCTCACTACATGATGCAAAGCATAAAACTCCTAGTCATATGTTAGGTACCGCTCAACTGGATATGTAAACAACTCAGAATGGTATGCAACGGGTCTCCTATTCTGAATCAAAACAACACCCAATGCATAGTCTGACGAATCTGTTTCCATCTCAAACGGTTTCTGCAGATTTGGCGAACCCAATATTGGTGCCTCTAAAATATTATTTTAAATAACTAAAAAGCCTCATCATGGTTATTTTCCCAACCAAACTTCTTTCCTGCCTTAGTCAACCAATGCAATGGAGAAGAACATGTGAAAAATGTCTAATAAACTTGCACAAATACTGGCAAGCACCCATGAAGCTCTTAACTTCTATCAATGAATACCTGTAAACAACTCATAATGGTATGCAACTGGTATCCTATCCTGAATCAAAACAACCCCCAATGCATAGTCTAACGCATCTGTTTTCACCTAAACTGGTTTCCGCAGATTTGGCAAAACCAATATTGGTGCCTCTAAAATATTCCTTTTCAACGACTAAAAAGCCTCATCATGGATCTTTTCCCAACCAAACTTTTTCCCTGCCTTAGTCAACCCATGCAGTGGAGAAGAATATGTGAAAAAATGTCTAATAAATTTACGCAAATACCAGCAAGCACCCATGAAGCTCCTAACCTCAATCAATGAATTAAGCCTAGGCCACATAGTAGTGACCTCCACCTTCGATGGATCCACGCGCCATGTTCCACCACCAATAACGAACCTGGGATACACAAGCTATTCTTTTCCCCAAACTAACATTTTTTTTCCATTCTAGTGTAGCTTACTTTTGCATAACACTTCTAACACCCTGCGAATGTGAACAAGATGTTCCTCCCATGTTTTATTGATGAGAGGTGGAGTGATCAATTACATCATCATTGCATGCAGGTATTAAAGCCTAAACTTAAAATATAATGTTTTTATTTATTTATTAAAGTTAAACATTAAACTAAGATCCTAGTATGTAGTGTTCAGCTGGCTTCTACCTAAACCTCTCCTTATTTTACAAGCAACCTCTAACTCAAATTGAGGGGAACAAAAAGATAAAAACGAGATTACTTGCAAGTATTGATAAGCTTGTACCCGATGAGGAGGAGAATGATCAAATTTGCTTTGACTTGAGGGTGTATAGAGAAGCAATGGGGCAATTAGGGTCTGCATCAGTAATACGAACAAGACATAAACTCCCACCTCTTAAGTAAAATTAGACTTAAAAAATGCGCAATTACTTCGTTACTCTATTAATTTTTACTTATAATTTTTTTTTTTACTAAAACGAAAAATGGACTCTTCGCTGTCCAGGACCGATTTACAATTAATTGGGACTAATTGAGATTAATCGGATTTAATTTGCCTATATTTCAAAGCATATATATTTTAGATAAATCGACGAGTTGAATGGGTTGATTTATCGGTGACTCACCAATTTATCGGTGACTCACCGATCTCGCCTATTTCTTTGTGATTTATCGATGACTAACTGATTTTTCGCCGATTTGTCAGTGACCGCTAGTCAAACCACTAAATACCCAATTCGTATTGGTCACCCCCTACTAAACAATTTCTCGCCGATTTAGCAGCGCATTAATAACACATGTATGAAGTTCCTATCCTCCAAATGTTTGTAGTAAAGATTTTATCTTTAACATGTAGTGTTTTACCATATGGGTGCAGTTGGAGTATATTTGACCATGTAAGTAACCAATATTATTATTATAATCACGACAAGTTTTATAGCACAATGATATTAATTATTTATAAGTAATATATTTTCAAAAAGTTGGAACAAAGATTGAAGGAAAGGAAGGCCAACATAAAAGCAAAAGCTCATGATCCCATTGTCTTGAGGGAGGCTGATGAAAATGATTAGTGGCTCATTCCTACGTATAAAGAGCTACAAGATTTAGTGAGGGGAGGTGATGATCTTACAAGGTCGCAAGTTAGAAGTGAAATGGGAGCTACTGATTTTAGGCCAAACACGAGGAGTAGAGCGCGACAATCAAATACGAGTACTTCGTATTCACTGTGATGAAGAAGACCAAATTGAGGAGATGGGACACCAAGATAGGGAGGATGTTGATATTGAAGTTGATTGATAAAGTCGTGAACATGGACACGAAATGAAGTGTTTATTACTTATTATGTTTTGATTTAAATGTTTTGCTTATGTTACTTCTTTTGCTCGACTTATTAATCTTTATTATCAAGATGTGTTATTTATTATAATTTACATTAGTTACCTTATATTACCTTATCCCTTTATTTTGAATAGTACTGCGTAGAGAGGATACAAAAATGTTTACTTCGAAAAGACCGATTAATCTTATATCAGTCTTGGACCGATTAGGGAATGATTAACGATTTAACTGTACAGTATATAACCCAAGCAAAGGCATGTAGAAACATATCCCACACCCATTTCCTCAACCAAAAGTTCAGCCCAATCAAGAATGAAACTGTGAGAAGGGGCATTGAATCTGGATTCAACAAGACAATCCCTCATAAGCTTAATAGCATCAAAAGCAGTTTGACAGTCAGTAGTTCAAGAAAATGGTACATATTTCATAAGATCGGTCAGTGGTGTCATAATGAGCTAAAACCCTCGACAAAGCACTAATAAAAACTAACCAACCCATGAAAACTGCGTACCTGGGAAGAACATGTGGGTACAGACCAATATCGAATAACAACTAATTAAGATTGATCAACAGACATCTCTCAACACCACATACCCCAAAAAGTCACCGAAGAGATCATCAAAGCACAATTTTTCAGATTCAAATAAAATTTATGGTCTCTCAAAACTTCTAAAATAGTCTTAACATGTTGTTAAGTGTTCGTCCACTATGCGACTAAAGATAAGGATGTCATCGAAGTAAACGACAACAAATTTGTTAATAAAAGGTTGTAGAATGTGTGTCATTATCCGCATAAATGTCGAAGGGGTGTTGGACAACCCGAAGGGCATGACTAACCAACCATACAAGCCTTTTCATCTTAAAGGTTGTCTTCCATTCATATCTAGGCCTTATACGAATCTGATGGTTAGCCACTTTTAGATCCAGCTTGGTAAATACCATGGCACCCTGAAATTATCGAGCATGTCTTCCAGATTAGGAATTAGAAAATGGTACTTGACTGTGATCTTATTAATGACTCGCGAATGCACACACATACTAAAAGAGGCATCCTTTTAAGGTACTAACAAAACAGGAACTGCACCTAGCAACATATTATAACTCTAGATGCCTACACCTGTTGTTCTCCCATATCAACCCCATAGGCTAACATTTTCGCAAGTGTAGGATGAAGTGGTTGTAGTATAAATTTGTGTCCTTCATCATCACATAATTTATAAGTGTTCATATATCCATCATGAATTGATCATCGTTGAAACTGCCTCGGTCTCCCTAACAGCAAATGACAGATATTCATCGGGAGAACAATATGCCAAACCTTATCCTTATACTGCCCAATAGAAAAAGGAACTAAGAATTTCGTAGTCGCTCTTGCCTTCTTACTCGGATCCAACCATCCCACTGCAAAAGGCATAGAAAAGGGCTCCTCTTTCAACCTTCTGGTATACACCATTAATTTGGACACCAAGTTTTCATTGAATCCTCCACCAATAATTATGCTACAAATCTTCCACCTGCAACTACATCGAGTGAGAAAAAATATTGTGTTCCCTCCAAGCACCATCATCATCTGAAGCTTCGCGAAAAAGAGAAGAAGAAGTTGAAAGATACCGATGCAGTCGTTTTCCACTCCCTGCTTTGACTATTTTGTGAGAGGCTTGCCTCTTTTGTGAGTACAAATAGGTTCCGTATGAGAATTGGGTGTCTTCAGCATGACCCGCTCCAATGAGTGAAGGGCGCGAGTTTAATCGGCCCATCAGGGCGGAGACTGTCGTATTTGGCTGAGAAAAAGACTATCTGCGATTTGCCAAGGTTTAAGACATGTCAAACCTTACTAATGCGCAGGCCAAAGCTTTGAGTGAGCGGCTGATGCGGATTGCAATAGCGGCTACTGCAGGTGTTGATTCGCGTGGGACTGTTCCGATAAAAGGTTCTTGTGAAGATCCGCCTGAGGTTGTGGAATTTGATTGTCCCATTGGTGCGCTGTCTGAAGTGGCCGTGGTGGTACAAACCAAGTTTCTTGAAGTCTGCATTGTTCACCATCTCATTCCAGACCATAGCTCGAGGTGTTGGAGGGTCCTTAGAATAATTCGCTTCTTGCCCTTCATTCGGATCCTGTTGAGCCATCTCGCAATAAAGAGTCGGCTGCTCGAAACAAGGGAAAAGTTGCGGAGGAAAGCCTAGGAATAATGGCAAATGCGAAGGGTGGTGTTGGCATGATTCCTAATCTGGGAAAGCTTCATTCGGATGTGCGGATGAGCTTGTTTGCACCAGACTTGGTAAGGATGAGCAATCCGGTCTGGCACCAGGAGGTTGACGTGGAGTATGCTTTAAGGAAGCATATTAGCAAGAGTCATAACTGGCTGATGGATTATGCTCCAAAACCCGAGGAGGATGCGCTAGAGGGGCATATGGATAAGGGTTTAAAGTACCTTATGCTGGGTATGTCTCACTTGAGCTAGATGGTCGTTGCTGGGACAGAAGTCGAGGCGGCTCGTGAGAGGGTATACACCATGGAGTGTGTCTTATCGCACATGCAGGCGTTGTATTCTAATGCGCTTTATGAAATTGAGTTGCTACAAAAGCTAATTGAGGAGAAGAGGCTGGGGCAATCAGCCGTGGCTGCTGCGACTCAGAGTGTAATCTAGCGGAGGCGGTGTCTAAAAAAGTTAGACTCAAGCAGAAGTTAGGCCGGACTCGCCAAGATTTGGAGGTCGCACAGAAAGCTGCGGCTGAGGCAAGCATTGTATCATGGTCTTTCGCTGAAGAAAGTGTTTTGAAAGAGGCCGACTGGGCCGCTCAGAAGCATCAACTAGAGGTCGATGTGGAGTTCAACGCTCGGGAGGCGAAGAAGGCCAAGGACCGGCTCTAACTGGAAAAGCATGAGCTCAGTGCTGTGAAGAGTAGTCTGGCTACAGAGCAGTCTCAAGTTGACGCGCAGATTGGAAAGCTGGAGCTGCTGGAGTGTGAACTGGTCGACGCGAAGGCGTGGGAGGAAGAGCTTCTGCAGGAACAAGGCAAGTGTGAGTTCCACTGGGTTGTACATGGCAGGCTAGAGTTGCTAGCGCTGATGAAGGAGGAGCATCCGTAATGGGATCTTGGCTTGCTTTTGCGTCCTTGGACGATGAGGGTGGTTCAGACCCTGATGCTCAGGTCGTGATGTGTGTGGATGCGACCCCTGCTCCTTCCTTCGTAAATCTTAGCTCTTCTGTTTCTGTACTTCTCCTAGTAAGGAGTAAACTTTGTATACTTGTACCCTTTTTGTTCTGACCGTTAGTAAAAACAGTTTTATCTGTTTTGTGCTCGTTGTCTATTTTTTCATTCGCTTTGTCGTCTTGCTTTGACATAGGCTGGTCGAATCAATAGGACGTCGAGTGTTCTGTTTGCAGTAGAGAGCTTGACCGCTTGCGTTGCGAATGACTCAGGGGCATTGCTGTTTAGTCATGGCCGATAGTGGGCATGTCACGGACAGTTTAGCCAAGGGTTGGGTTCCTGAGATGTGTCTTGTCCTCAAGGTAAATTGCTGGAGGCTTACCTCGCTTGTCTGATTGGTCACTGTAGTTGTTGCTATGGGCGAGTTGCGATAGTCAAGCGTACGCGTCAGAGCGTTTATACCGAGTCGGGTGTTGTGAGCTCGGCTTGACACACTATGTAGCATTTATCCAAGCACTGGCCAAACGATCTATGTGTCGGCGTAAGTGGCATTTGCTGATAATAGAATGCCAGACTGTTTGAGCGTGAAAACACTGACTTGGCTGAGATTAATTGGTCGCTGTTTCGAATGAGAGCGGTAGTCGCGTGGCAAGCTTCTTGGGGATCCCACATTCCGAGCCATTTAAGTCCGAACGGTGTAGACTACAGGTTCGGGGAGTAAGGATTTGGCGACTACGCTGAAGAACAATAGTCCCGTGGTGAGCCGTCGACATCAATCAGGGACTGACTAATCTCCCACATTTCAAACCATCTATACCCGCGCAATGGGGGATACAAGTTTGAGATGAAGGGGTTTGACGACCAGGCTTAAAAGCAGTGGCCCCGTGGCAAGCTGTCGGAATCAGTTCGGGACTGACTAGGCTCCCACATTCCAAATCATCTACACTTGTGTGCATCAAGCTACAAATTTGGGGGTTTTTAGCGGCCACGCTCAAAAGCAGTGGTCCCGTGGCTAGGGGTGTTAATTCGTCCCTAAAAACCGACCGAATTAACTGAACCAAACTGAACATAGCCAAAAATAACCGAAACCGATTAAAAACCGAAATTAAATCACCAAAATCGAACCGATCCGAAGTAATTCGGTTCGGTTGGGATTTGAGGTTTTTTCAACACCGAAAAAAATGAACCGAACTGGATATACAAATCATTCCCCAAAATCCCCTCCCTCACGTGACACACACCCTCCCAAGTCTCAAACCAAACCCTAAACATATTTTATCTTCCCAAACCCTAAAGGCCTAAACAAAGCCTCCCTTCCTCACCTCCTTTCACTCTTTTTCAGGCCGCCTCCCCTCCTCAATAAAAGCACTCATTGAGGCTAACTTCTCATCTCTCTCAATCAAACTTTCGACTCAAGAGACTTCCAAGAGCAGATCTAAGCACCAAGCCACCTCCAGCTGCGATCGACCACCATCAAGGCACATCAACCACCTCCTCGCTTTCAAAGGTACGATCCTCTTCATTCTTCTCTTATTTTCCTCTTCTTTTTCTGTCGTCAACAACAACAACCACTTGTAGGGTTTACTTGTTCATAATCAGCCCTGTTCTCTTACGTATTGTCTTACATTGATGATGCATGTCTGTTTGGTTGATGTTTCTTTTATGTTGTATTATATCTTTGATCTGTATAAATGAGCTTGCAGGCTGCAATGAGTGTAGAAGTAGGATTATGTCTCACTCCTATTGAGTTCTTTGATGGTCAAACATCTTACTTTGATGTTTTCATGTTGTATTAAAAGACGTCTCACTCTTCTGCAATGAGAGTGTAGAAGTAGGATTTTGCAATGAGAGTGTAGAAGTAGGATTTTGTTTTGTTGATGTTTATTCCTATTGCTGTCTCACTCAAGTTACCTATTGAGTTCTTTGATTCAGTGCTTGAGTTCTCTTATGTTGTACTATATCTTTGATCTGTATAAATGAGCTTGCAGGCTGCAATGAGAGTGTAGAAGTAGGATTCTGTCTCACTGTCTGTGCCAACCACAATTACAGAATGGTTTGAACTTTATTAGATGAGGTGATATGTGGGGAAAATGAGTTGGTTGTTTATCTTTTTTGCATTTTTGTGTGGTTTGGTATGCTTATTTGGTAGGGTTTGTAACTAAAAGTCTAAAAGTTCTTATCTCACATGGTGGACCATAGTCACCATATTATAAAGAGCAACTAGTGAATATTATAGGATTTGAAACAAATATACTTTTGCCGGGAAAAAAGTGATGGCCATGTTGGGCAAATAGTGTTGCACAATGCACAAGATGGATCATCTTTTATTCTCTGTCATTTTTTGATTAAGATCATTCAATTGAAAAGGATAGTTTTGAGTTTGGGTTATTAATAAGTGCAAAATATTAGGGTATTACTAATAAAGTCAAAATATTAGTAAAAAATTTGGCTATTGTTTTTCTGATAAAAATTTACGAAGAAAATATTAGCATTTTAAAGTGGCTGCTGCATGATTTAGTCAATGCTATAAATAGATTGGAGATTGTATTTATGCAAACAATAAATAAGAAGACACTTGGGATTTCTAAGTCTAATGATGATTGTATATTGATTACTTGTTATAATAGGACATGCCTTTGTAGCACTTCTATTTGTTGTGTATTTGTCTTACATTTTTGGATTATGAAGATTATTACTCCTCATCCCTTTCAAGTGGCCGAATCATATGTGTTCTTTCTCTATATCTCATGGATAATAATCACATAGACACACACACACAAATATTTTGAGGTTTGAGATATTTAGAAATTGAAGTTCAGATATGTCAGGGGCCATTTTCTCTAGTACTCTGTAGCAGATAAAATGAATTAGATAATTATGATATTTTATAACAATGGTGCTAGATTATGATAGGTGCCAGAAAAAATGGGAAATGCCTCAAATTATTTATTTTTGAAATGTTAGTTGGTGAAATTAGTGAACTCTAAATGTAGGGAATGGATTATTGCAGAGGAGTTTGCTAGTAACATTGGTTCAAGGAGTCTTTTTATTGAAGTGTTTTTTGGATTCAAAACTCCTAGGTTCTATTAATAAGTGCAAAATATTAGTAACATGGAAATTCTCAGTTGCTTTTATTGTATTTGATTGTTGAGATTTTTGTATATGAACATGGAATTGTTTTTAATGGGTTCTTCTCAATTCTGACAGTGTGTAACTGTGTATTATGTTGAACAGGGGATTTTTTTTACATGATGGTGATCACCAAGAACTCAAATGGTTCATCAAAGAAGAGAAAATCTCAGGTAAACATTAGTTAACATTTTTTTGATATATATATGGTAAAACTTTAGGTGAACTAATTTTTTTTATTGATTTATGTAGATGGAAATTGAAAGGGATTTATCATCACCTCAAGTTCAGCCCAACTTATAATCAAGCCATCAAGCAGAAGGTGGAGCTGTAAAGGTGCTTGAAGGCGGAAGTGAGTCAGTTGTTGAGGTACATGATCTTCTCGTGGAACAACAAGAAAGGCAGCAGGCTTACATTTGGGATCACTATGATATGTATATGTTTAACAAAGGAACTAGGGCTAAGTGCAAATATTGTAGTAAAACTTTTGCGGCTTCTTAAAAAAATGGTACATCATCTTTAATTGGTCATAATAATAGATGTAAGAAATCCCCCCCCCCCCCCCCCCAATAAGGAAAAGATGTCCGCAAAACAAAAGGTCTTGTCTTATAGTAACCCTACAGAAGTTGCAATTGGGTTTAGTAAAAAAGAAATTACCAAAGCATGTGTTGAGATGGTAATTATAGATGAGTTACCTTTTAGTTTTGTAGAGGGGGGAGGGTTAAGGAAATTTTGCTTGAGAGCATGTCCTAAATGGAAAGTTCCATGTCGTCAAACAGTGGCTAGAGATGTTCTTTCTTTGTATTATTCCCAAAGGCAATCATTGAAGGAGTTTATACGTGGATATAGGATGTGCATAACAACCGATACATGGACATCTCTTCAAAACATTAATTACATGGTTGTTACTGCACATTTTATTGATGATGATTGGATGTTGCATAAGAAAATTTTGAGTTTTTGTTTGACTCCAAACCACAAGGGTGATTCTATTGGGAGGCTTTTGGAGGAATGTCTAAATAGTTGGGGTATTGAGAAACTTCTCACTGTTACAGTTGATAATGCTTCTTCCAATGACTTGGGGTTGAGTTATTTGATTAAGAGATTGGGGCATTGGCCAAGACCAGATGCACTTTTGTTAGGTGGGGAAGATTTGCATGTAAGGTGTATTGCACATATTCTTAATTTGATTGTCGGTGATGGGTTAAATGAGTTGAATACTTGTATTCAGAGCATTCGTAATGCAGTTCGATATGCTAGTTCATCTCCTTCTAGGTTGGAATTATTTAAAAGTTGTGTGGTAAAATTGCTGGTAAAGGTCTTGTCATATTGGATGTACCAACGAGGTGGAACTCTACCTATTTGATGTTGCAATCGGCTATTAAATTTCGTAGGGATTTTGATAGATTACTAGATGATGATAGTAGCTATCAAGCCTACTTTGCTAATGAAAGGAGGATAGGGCCACCGATTGATGATGATTGGGATTTAGGGGATGTGTTTGCTTCTTTCTTGAAACCCTTCTATGATATCACCCTAAGATCTTGTTGTTCAAATACATCGACAATTCACCATGCTTTTATGGATGTGTTCAAGGTGTACAGTCTCTTGCATGAAAATCAGTGTGACCAACTGTCATCCATTACTCTTAGCATGAAAGCTAAATATGACAAGTATTGGGGTTCAATGGGTAGTGTCAATAAGTATTATTTCATAGCCATTGTTCTTGATCCGCGTCATAAGTTGGAGAAAGTGATTGACCATTTGGAGATCATATTTGGTGAGGAGAATGACAAGGTTGAAGCTCATACAAAAATTGTGAAAATTTTGTTGCTTAATCTTTATAGTATCTATGAGAAGGCATCCAAACGTTCTCACCCAATGGAAGAATGTCACCATGATGATAGTAGTGGTAGTAGTCAATCATCAAATGATAGTGGTACTCCAAGCATGGCCTCAACGGAGTCCGAAAAGAAGTTAGAAGCAAAGATCAGGTTGAGGAAAGCCAAGAAAATAAAGGTTATAACTAATGATGTGGATAGATATCTTCAAGATCCTATTGAGGAGGTTGAAGATTCAAAATTTGATATTTTGTGTTGGTGGAAAGTTTATGGATCATCCAAATACCCCATTTTGGCACGGATTGCACGTGAGGTCTTAGCCATTCCGGTATCAACGATAGCTTCGGAGTCTTGTTTTAGCACAAGTGGACGGATTATTAATTCTTTTCGTAGCTCGTTGAGTCCGAAGATGGTAGAGGCTTTGATTTGTACTCAAAATTGGCTTTTGAGTACAAATGTTGCCTTGCATCATGAGCCTTCTAATGAGGAGATAGAGTTTTATGAAGCTATTGAAAAAGGTAATTGATTTTTATTTTTTATACTTAGTATTTAAATAGTTAATATTGTTTATCTTACAGTGATTAATATCTTTTATTTATTACGTACTATGTAGAAGTTGAAAAGGGTCTGATGTTGCCTCCAAAGTCCAAGCCTTAAAAGGTAATTGCTTTCCTAAATAGTCCATTTCTTTACTAAACATAGCTTACATTCTTCCATGTTTGAGAACCATTCCTCATTAAGTTTGAAATTTACAACATAGCTTTCTATTCCATGTTTGAGAACCATAGTTTTGATCAATTTTTGTTGTAGACTTCTTGAGTTTACCAAAATAATCGTTTGTTTCATTTATTAACTTCTATTTTGTTAGTTCTATAATCTATAGATTGCATTTATGCTATAACTTTCAGATCATCTCAAACTAGTTATAATAAGTGCTCAATTTTAATATTTGTATCCATTAATTGAATTATGAATCAAAGTTATAATGAAGTGAATGGGAAATAAGGAAAAGAAGTTGAAAAATAGTTATGTGCTTGGAACTCTGCCAGCATTTTCACAACAGCATAACATCCAAACCTGTTATACAAAGCTAGAAGAAATGGGGATAAAATATGAGCAAAGGACAGTTGTTGAATGAGGAACTGTTGTTGATCAATTGTTCTTCCATGATCCAGATGGTTTCATGATTGAAATCTGCAATTGTGACAACCTACCTGTGATCCCACTTGGTGGTGGTGGTGACTCAGTGGGAGCTTGTTCTAGGATCAGTAGATGCAATAGTTTCATGAAGACTCAACAACAACAGCAGCAACAACAACCACAGCCAATGACACAGTGTGTACCTGTTCAAGTCAAGGAGGATACCAACTTGTCTAATTGTGTATGATTTGGAGAACCAAAATGCAAAAAAAAAAAACAAAAACAAAAAAAAAGTTTATCCAAACCTGTTAGGCTGTTACACATGAAATGCTATGCAACACTTATTAATCTCTGCATTACAGTCTTCATATTGACATATACAAGTTTTCTGGGTTTTGGCACTAAATGATTATTTGTTTTATTGCAGATCATATTTTCATCCATCTCTCAAACTTGCTTAAGCCTCAAGGTTCAGATGATGATGGATGCTGCTAAGAGGAACTTTTTTCATAGATAACTTGTTGAGTTTATTAGTTGACCGGATTAGCATTTTGGATTGTAATTTCTTGATTACATGAATGTTGATTAATGCATAGAGAACTTGTTATGTTTATTAATTTTAGCTGATGATGATGAGTGCTGCTGGTGTTAATTTGCTGTGTTAATTTGATGATAATTGTTTCTATTAAATTGTTTGTTAAGCAAAGTCAGGAGTACTTGTTGTGTAAACATGACTCAAGTTTAGTCAGTTAATTTCATGATACTTTTTAAATTTGATGATACTCAAGTCAGGGATACTTGTTAAATTTTACATCTGTCTAAAAAATAAAAAAAAATCGAACCGAACCGAACCGAATCTGAGGGCTGTTCAGTCTGGTCCGGTTAAATTTGATGATACTTGTTAAATTTTACATCTGCCTAAAAAACCAAAAAAAAACGAACCGAACCAAACCCGATCGGTTCGGTCTGATTTTGGTTAGAGTTTGAAAAATTTTGAAAACCGAAACACAAGTTCGGTTCGGTTCGGCTTTGTTGCAATAGTTGACCGAATAACCCGATTAACACCCCTACCCGTGGCGAGCTGTCGAAATCAGTTCACGACTGACTAGGCTTCCACCTTCTAAACTATCTACACCCATGCAGTGGGGGATACAAGTCCAGGGTTGGTAATTCGGTGGCCACGCCGAAAAGCAGTGGTCCCGTGGTGAGCCGTCGAAATCAGTTCGGGACTGACTAGGCTCCCACCTAAACTATCTACACCCGCGCAGTGGGGGCTACAAGTCCAGGGTTGGTAATTCGGCAGCCACGCTGAAAAGCAGTGGTCACTGACTAGGCTCCCACCTGGAGTCGTAAAAATATTTCACAAAACGTATCTCTTGTAATGTTCTTGTTTGAAGAAAATGCTTTGGGTTTTCCAACAGCTGAAGGGTGATCTTCCTCTATGGAGTCTTCGAATGTTCTGACATTTACACCGATCAGGCGCGATCATAATCGTTGTTATGCGTGGTCACCTGTTTTAGGTGGGCACGTAGTTGATTTGCTGAGATCTCATAATTTCTTTTCATATTGCGGAGAAGAAGTACACACTCTCTTCCAAGGGAAGAGTCTATCGTTTATGCGTTGGTGCCTTGCCGCTGTTCTATAGTGTTTAATCTCAGAGACAATACCAGTGCCCAACTTCGGAATGGCTACTTCCACCACTTCTCGATTAACCCCGTTATCTTGATTTGCATTGGAATTTAGGATTTTCGAGACGGAGAAGAGTTGGACATGGTCCACTGGATTGGGCCATTGACTTCTAGACACCCCTCTCATCTTTGTAGCCGGAAGGTGCATGCGATTTGTGTTAGCCTGATACTTGTCCCAAGTTCATCTGGTTGAGCGAATCGAGCGTGTGAGTTGGCCGTAGATTTTTGCGGTACCCCTGGTTGCCGATTTTGTACCACCTCGGTCCATATTTGAGGGGTATGTCCGTCGAGGCGTTTAAGTGAACGTGATGTTTCATCCTGCTCTTGCTCCTGCCAATATGCTCGGAGAGGTTGCGGAGCGGAATCTTCTTTCGGTACCTTACGTAGTTGAATAGTCTAAGCGAGTCTTTACTCAATGTCACACTGGATTCAGATGCTTGTAGTATGTAGTCTTTTGTATCCGTCTCAAGGCGCTTGTTGTTACATCTTTCCAGTAATCAATAGAGTTTATTTTCGTAATTATTTCATTATTTCTTAAATGATTGTAAATCACATAAGTCTTTAAGAACTAAAACTTTACGTTGACTATGAAAAGGGAAATAAACAATTGAAAAAGACTAACTGTTGACGGAGAGAAATTGATCCTGACCCTGATGTGAATTCGGATGGCCCTTGTGGATCGTTAGTATTCTCAGCGGATTGTTGGGCTTCGCTGGCGTTACAGAGGTTACTGAAGATTAAACCTTGTAGGGGGTTAATCTTTGCACCGACGAAAGGTCAGGGGTTGTGTTCCCATTTGTTTCTGCCTCTCCGTTCCACTTGGCTGAAGAGCGAATTGTTCCTGTACCGCTTAACTGTGATGCTTTTGCCGTCATTCGACCTGGCACTGGTTTAGGCTGCTCCGCAGAACTTAGTTGGATCTAGGAGCATTCTATTTGTTTCAGTGCGTCGTAATGGCAGCCTCATGCCGTAGGTTGGTCTCCATGTATTATTCCTTTAAGGTGGTTAGCGGTGTACTTAACGCACTAGTGAAGGGTGAAGACTACTGCTTCCATCTGGTGGAGCTATGGTCTTCCCAAGATAAGGTTATAGGTAGACGATGCGTCTATTACCATGAAGTCTAGAAACAAGACCTTTCTCAGTTGCGGCTCTTTTGCCACTACTACTAACCTTATCTTCCCGATCATGAAGCTCTTTTCTCTGCTGAATCCAATCAGCGGGTAATCTGTAGACGACAGGCTCTCCACTTTGAGGTCCATACTGCAAAATGCGTTGTAGAATAGGACGTTGAGTGAGCTTCCTGTGTCCACCAGAGCTCTATTTACCTCCCACCTTGCAATGGATACCGAATTTACTAGGGCGACATTGTGCGGCGCTCGAACTCCTTCGAGGTCCTTGTCTGTGAAGCTTAAGGTGGGAATGGGGCTCTGAACCTTGAGTAGAAAATGCATATATCTTCGTCCGCCGGTCGTGTCCGTATCTCCAGCAAGCTCCGCTTACGGAACCTGTACGACTGGTCTTCGTTCGGTCCGACTCCATGAAGGACATAGATTATGCCCGGAGTCTCCTTCTCTGTCTCCTTAACCGACTCCCCCCGATCCCTGGTTCGTTCTAGTCACTTCTCAGAGTTCATGAATTCTTTTAGTTTGCCCCTGCAGATCCAATACTCAATCTTATACCTCAAACTCTTGCAGTTGTTGGTATCATGGCCGCCTTCTACGTGGTACGCACAGTACTTGTTGTCACGCTTGGAGGGGTATCGGCGTTGCTTTGGGGACTACTTCAGATCTTCCCAGATTTTCATGGAGTTTAGTACGTCCAACAGGCTAGAATTGAGGGGTGTCACAGCTCTGGATCCAACGTAGTTGGAGGCTTTCTCTGGCCTGAACAGACTAGGGTCTGGCCTATTGTCACTACGCTTTCTCTTGCTCATTTCTTCATCTCGCGTCTTTTTCCCTCCTTATCCTTAGGTTCGGAGGGTTTCTTTTCGCCCTCGGTTTCCCTTTTTACGGTCCTCAACTCCTCTAAGGTAATGTGTTTTTGGGCGCTCTTGAAGAGCTCTGTCATGTCGAGAGGGGGCTCCAAGGTGAGGTCTTCGTAGAGCTTTCCCTCTTTTAGGCCCGCAGCAAATGCTGTCACGGCTGTGTCGTTGCTGCATCCGTCAATGAGTGTCAGTTTGTTGTTGAAGCGCGTGACATACTTTCTGAGTGTCTCATTGGACTTTTGTTTTAGAGAGAGTGTAGTGTGGGCTTTTTCAGAAACGCTGGCTCCCAACGAAGCGCGTTAGGAACTCCTTTGTCAGCGTCTTGAAGGAGTCGATTGACTTTGGTGGGAGGTTGTGGAACCATGTTAGTGTTGACTTCTTCGAGCTAGTGGGAAAAGTTCTGCACATCACCGACTCAGATCCTTCTTTGAGAGCCAATACGTGCAGGTAATGGCGCAGGTGGTCGAATGGGTCGGTGGTTCCGTCTTAGAAGTTGAGCTTCGGAGGAGTAAACTTCTTCGGAAGGGCCTCATTCATAATTCGATCCACGAATGGTGAGACAAAGAGACGGTACAACACGCCTGGGTCGTGTGCCCTTTGCGGAAGGGTTTTGAAGGCCGAGCCACTCCTCCCTGGCAGCCGGCTCTGCGTTAGCCACACAACCTCCTCTAGTCCGATGAGAACTAACGAGGACTTGACTCTCCTATGTTTGCTCTCTTCCATCCTTCGGAGATGGGGTTTGTGTTATTCCTGGTCTCCATTAGCAGGTGAAGGATTTTGTCGTGCGAAATCCTCCATCGCTTTGACAATCTGCTATATTTGAGATGACAACATATCTATCGTCATTGCTATTGTTGATGCGGGGGTGTGAGGCTGCTACCCGTGCATAATCGAAACCGCTGAAAGTGGTGGTACAACGCCAGCCTGAGCGTTTGACGTGTCCCATTGGTCTCCATTATTGCATGATCTAGTGGTCACCATCTCTCTGTGTTTTGAAGGGAAACGATGCTAGTGAAAGGATAGGAACTTTGTCATTCCCCACGGACGGTGCCAAACTGATGCAGTCATTTTTCGCTCCCTGCTTTGATCTAGTCCTGCTAACATGCTGACCTTCACAAGTAACGCACGTGAGCCACAAATCACCGTTGTGGTTGCCGATGAAACTTTGATGCTAAAGTCAGACAAGGATCTGAGAAAGGCGTAATGTTGTAAACAGGGAATTTGTAGCGTACCTTAGCTTACCAACCTCATGTCTTATTTATAGTGCAGGAGTCCTTGTTCGACCAGGCCATCGATGGCGTAGTTTAGGAAGGAGATCTTCATTGAGATCCTTCTCTAATTAGGATTCGTGTTGTAGGAGAGAAGTTCCCTGTTAGCCATGTGCTCCTAGATATGCAGGAGATAGCTCCCTATCTGAGGGTATTTCGTAAGAGGAAGTTTCCATGTGTGATATGTACTCTAATATTTGCTTCCTAGTTGGAAGCAAAAAGTTGTTGTAGTTGCCTGTCTGAAGCTGATCCTCGAGATATTTTCTTAGTAAGGCTTACGGGTATTGAGGATAGTTGTGAGAGATATGAACCTAATAGGTTATAAGAGTCCGGGTCCGTCTGGCGGACTGCATTGGGCGGGCTTGGAATCGCTTGGGTCGGATCAGTGCTAGGCTGACGTTGGGCCCGTAATTCCTCGAGATCATCATGACACATATATGGCTAGGGAATGTGACCGTTTTGGTGTATAATCAGAGACAAAAACTCAAAAATCAATATTTGCGAAACAACATCGCGACGGAGGTAACGAAACAGCGACCCCATTGCCCCGCAAGGGGGAGTGGGCCCCCTGGTCGACCTCATTCATCTTAGTTCTGGATTGACGAGACAATGAAATCGCGTTCACTTCCTCTCCCCATTATGTTCTCTTCCTGTTCATGTGTGGTTTGAAACACTTGTCGAAAGCTCATAGAAGCGTTCTTGTTCTGATACCTATTGATAGATCAGGCGCAGCAGATAACATCATATAAACAGATTAATCAAGATCTAGACAAAAAGAAAATTAAACTCTAGTTTATTCATGCAAGGAACCCGAGTTTTCTTTAAGTTACAATCTGAACTGAATAACAATGAACAATCTTTTGCCATGTTTATAATATTCCTAACTTATTTAGCAAGCTAATTAACCTAAATCTAATTGAAAATCAATGCCCTAACTATTTTGGGTTATATTACTAAATAGGCCTAATAACAATATTATTAATATTAATATTGCTAAACTAACTCACCTAGTATAATATTGTACATGCTAAATACTATTAGTTTCACGGATAAGAAGCATAAAGCCCATCGGTGTCAGCTCCTGGATTAATCGGTGATTTAGTGTAAATCGGGGGTAGACCGATCCGAACTAGGTATTTAGTGGTTGGGTTTAGCGGTCACTGATTAATCGGTGAGTCACCAAAAATTGGTGAGAAGTCAGTGATAAATCGAGATTTATGTTGGGTGGTGGTGGTTGTTGCTCTATAATGTGTGATGTTTTGGACATGATTACATAATTTGCTCTATAATATGACTTTTGTTACTCTATAATATTTGTCATATTTATCTTTATTGTCAAGATATGTTATTTATTATAATTTACATCAGTGAGGGTATAAAAATGTATACCTTAAAAAGTCACTACAAGAAAAATTCTGATTAATAGCGTTTAAAAAACGCTATGACAGTCGGAGCTATAATAGAAACATGGGCTATCAAAACGCTATAGTAAGTTGGGCTTTAATAGCGTTTCAGAAACGCTATGGTAGAGTCTACGATAGCGTTTTTAAAATGCTATTGTAGTTAACTTACCATAGGGTTTTAAAAACGCTATTGTAAGGCTACGATAGCGTTTTTAAAAATGCTATTGTAAGTATACATAGCAATTTTTTTTTTTTTTTTTTTTTTTTGCTATCAAATGACTTTTTATTACATCTCATAAGTTTTATGTCTAGAAAATAAAAATTTTAATGTGCCAAAGTTAAACATTTCCATGAATGGAGGCAAGGTAATGTAATTAATTAATAAACTGTATTACATCGAGTCACAAAATCTATCAAATAATAAAGATAATGTAATTAATAAGATAATGTATTACAATTATGGTACTTGGGATAACAAACTGGAAATTAAGCGATGGTTTTGCCCAATGGATCAATGAGAATCATGCCACTAACACCACCCGCTTCTCTAACTTAAATGGCTTTTTCGCTTCTAAGGTCTGGGAGTTCAAAAGCACAAAAACGATCTTCCCCTTTATCAAGCTACGATCAAGAGTGTTGTTCTTGCATAAGCTGAAAAAACAAATCAAGAAATAATAATTAGCACTATAAATATGAAGATGAGTGTTCATTGATGCGGGTTTAACTAGTCTAAATAAATAGGTTAATTTAACCCATTTGTAATAACCGCAAGTGCACGGTGTCTAACTGGTAGACAACGGCAAGTACGGGTCGATCCCACGAGGAAGGTGGATGCAATTTGAATTTTAGAAATTATCTAAACTAATTTGGAGGAAAATGGGGTTACAGTGTTTTTAAAACTAAACTAAAAATAAATTACAAATAAGAAAAATAAAATAAAATAAAAGATAGATGAGATGGATTTTGTGGGTTTGGACTCACCAATGAGTTGGCAAAAATATTGAAATCCAAATTACTGAAAATTTAAACGAGAAGCTTTAGGGATGAGAATCACTTGCTTACACCGAATATGTGATCGTTAAAATCCAATTCAAATTATATCATGTTTCTATCAAACATTAACAAATTATTTCAAGCAAATACGCTCTTACCAAGTATTAAGTGTCTTTTTAGGGCACACTTAATCAAAGTTTAAGCTTAATATTTTTAGCACATGCTTTGAATATTGATAAAGGGTAATTCTAACTACCAAACATATCAAGTTTAATTTCTCGAACATGAAAGGTGAAAGCAATTTATCAAAAATTCAGAAATAAATTGTAATTAACAATTAAGCACACAATTCAGTAAAATAAATCAAAATGAATTATGCAATCCCTTTGGTTTGACACAAACTCGATGTGGTGGTACTCAGCAGATCAACAGGTGGTCCGAACACAAATCCCGAGAAACATGTTCCCAAAACACTCTGTGGTGGTGCAGAACAAAAATCAGGGTGCCAATAGCCGGAAGGAAATTTGACTCAGTCTCCCGCCAGGCGCACAGTGCCCTTCGCTCCGCCTTCGTCTCTAGCGAGCACCGCCGCTCGCGGTGCTGCGTTTCCGCTCCTCGCGAGCTCCTCGTCCTCCAACCTGGTTCCGGTACCTTGTGAGAAGACAGAGAGAGGGTGAGGAAACAGTGAAATAAGGAAACAGACAGAAAAACAATAACAGATAGCGGAGTGGCGGATCTCTATTTTTGCTCCTGTCGCGACGGTTGCGTGCTGGCTGACGCGCCGCTTGCGACGGTGGTCGTGAGAGAGGAGGACAGGAAGGAGGTCGAGACGAAGAGAGGCCGAGAGAGGGGAGGAGCAGGGTCTGTGGCGAGGCGAAACATAGTCGCGGTGATGGCGGCTCTGTTTCGCGGTGGTTGTGGTGGCTCGCGGATGTGTTCTGTCGCGAAACAGGGTGATGGTGGTTGATGGCAGATGGAGGTTGATGGATGATGGACAGGAAGAGGGACAGGGACGGTGATGGAGGTGGCTCTGACGCGAAACAGGGTTGTCACGCCCCTGTTTCGTGGTGGTGGCGGTTGTGCTGTCCGGAGGTGGTGGTGGTGCTCGAGTGATGGTGGTTGATGGATGATGGAGGTGATTGTTGAGTGATCTGGACAGAGAATGAGTGAGAGATGGATGAGTGGTGATGAGAATCACTTGTTAGAGAAAGAGGGTTTGATTTTATGCAATTCTTCTTTTCCCTTCTCTTCTGTGAAGAAGAGGATTTGATTTTCTAATGATTTTTTTTCTTCCCTTCTCTTCCTCCCCCTTTTTCTCACCCTATTCTCTTCTATTTATAGAGAAAGATCAAAGTGAATAGGGATGAGATAAAGGAAAGGTTCATCAAGGTATAAATGAGAGAATATTCTTTAGGGGTAGGATTGGGTTTGGGGTTATGGGTAGGTTTTGGGTTTAGGTTATGGACCATTTGCTTTGTACCACCGCTAGAATCGACCAATTGTCATTCCTTAAATTGTCGCCTTAATACGATTTCATCGTTCACGCTCAAATTCCTACAAAGACATGAAAATGAAATAATTACTATAAAATATAATAATCGAAACACTAACATGTATAAATTAAGGGATATATTATGTAATAATTATGTGAATATCATTCATCAAGCACATTGGACAAGCATATCATCCCTAAAATGTGCAAATGCATGAGGATCAAAACCAAGAACGTGAATCACCTGAATGGTACCAAAACTGCCATACATCTCTACGCCCCAGCTGCGCCAAAAAAAACAAAGTTTATAAAGCTTTGTTTATGAGACAGAGCCAAATACACTGTGCATAAAAAACAGCTGCAGTGCAGTCCATAATATGAACCTTGCTGAGGAAAACAGCACCAGCAGAGCATCACACACTGCTGAAAATTGCCATCAGAAACTAGACCAATGGGTTAAAGACAACTACATGCTTTGACTAATATATGATGACACTGATACCTCTTATCCAGATATCATTAGCAGACATGGGGACAAATTAACGGTCAATTTATATCAAAGTTAAATGTCTCAATAATTGGAAGGACATGCCACTTGGGAATCATGAAGGTTTCTTGAAGGATCATATAATAAATTGACAACCTTTTGAAATGTAAGCAATGTCTTAACTGCAACTTGATAAAATGGAAAATACTAAAAATCAAAGTAACAACATGGATAAGAGTATCCAAAACTTACTTTTGTTTTAACTTACTCCAGAAGAAAGTTGCAAAGGGTATATCAACAAGAATCCCTTCAAACATAGCCCACAATCAGAGAGGCAACATATGAAAAAACACAAACAGAATGCAATTTCACTTGATGAAATCCCAGTGAAAAAAGAAAAGAAAAAAAATCATTTAAAGGAGGCAACCTACCTTTCCAAGAACAACTCTTAGAAAATGAAAGAATTGGAGATGTTGTTCATGCACCAATCCTGAACCAGGATTAGGATATAGCAGATGATCAGCAATTTCCTGCAAACAACATACTAGATGTGAATATAACACAAGATGAGAAGACAAAATAGTGCAGAGTAAATAACCTCAACATGCATGATTAAAAATATTAAGTTCAATATAACCTTAAAATATATGTATGTTCTTAAAGCCATTGAAAATAACATCATTGAAGTAGTTTAACAGACCAAACTCTCGAATAAATTTCTTATTCATTACATACTCAAGGGCAGCAAACGGCTGACAATACCAACATGTAAGGTCATATTCCACATATAAAACAAACATCCCAATTTATTTATTTATTTTCTATGTTGTTTGAAGATTCTAAGTACCACAAAGAGATGGATTTTTTTTAATCATCTCTAGAATTAGATTGTAATGGTTATCCTCATTACCCCTGCTTTAAGATGAAGCTTGCCTTAGTTTTGCAACCACGTAGATAAACAAAGAGTACCACTTTTTTATTTATATATATTGAACTTAGGATCAACCCACCAAGTGGATTTTTGGCAAAGAGGTTACAAACAAAGGGTATTAACATACTTCCACAATGCCTAAAAATTAGAAGAGATAAAGAAAAAGGGAGGGGTGCAAACCCCTCCATAAACTAAAATAACCTTGAATAGGCCATACTGCACATCAAAGGCAGCGCACGTCACATTCTCCATGAAATCTTTGAAAATTCCACCTCCATCAATTCCTGCCTCTTCTACTCCAAATTCATTGACAAATGACACTCGAATCTGAAGAACTCAACAAAAAACAGAATTGATGAATTACATATCATCAAAATAAGCGAGCAATAAATTAGCCACCACAAACTAATATGACAGCATTCCTGAGCGGTAGCAGATGAAATCATCAAGGCCATACCACTCCGCGGAGATCCTTTTCGGATAAAGCACTCAACTGACTAAAAGCATATTCAAATATTCGATCTCGTCTGATTCTGAAACGATTTTTAGCAATCGCAACATGAAATCCATGTCTATGCCTTGCATCCTTCAATTGTGACTGTTTCATAAAATTCATGAAAAAATCATAGGATGAAAGAAGATGATAAGAGAAATACATACTGCCTAGAAATGTGTTGCATCAAATTATTCTAATGAAAAGACAAAATGATTCTCAATTCAGTTCCTAAGAAACAACAGCTTTAAAGGTAAGGTATTGTTACAGTGACTGATTAATAATGTCAACGCCGCCCGTGACACACACACACACAAAAAAAAGAATTACATATATGATAAAATAAAATAAAAAATCACACTCCCACTCCCCTGTTTTCCAATGCTTTCGGTGGAATTCTTCTTTCCTTTTAAAACAAAACATAGCCTCTGAGAAAGTAATTTTTGCCAACCATTTATATTTGAGAAATCAAAATTTGAATGTTACTCACAGTGACTATTTTCACCCTGCTTGTAAATGGAACAAAAAAAGGAGCCCGTCTTAGTATGTCACGTGCTCTAGTATTTTCAATTACAACCTAGAAAAAGAAAGCAATCAGTATTCATGAATGAGGTTCCCACAGACTAGAAGACAAGGTGTAACAAAATCAACCTGTGAGAGGATAGATTCGTCAACTGCTTCTTGAGCATGGAAGTTACTGGGCATAGTGAACTGGCGTCTATTATTCCAATCTTACAGCTGAGATAATAACATTTGCCACAGGATAATTAAGCATAGAGTTCTACAATATGTATATGGATGTACCCCCCCCCCCCCTCCCCCACTGCACCTAAGCAATGAAAGGCAATCAACCAAGAAAGGCACTAAGAACATCCACATGTTCCAAATTTACCTGTGTGAGGAGCTCAGAGGCTGCAGTGCCGACTCTGTGTTGAATGAAATCTATAGAGAGCCTCTTCTGACCAGCGAGGTTAGCTGTAGTTTTCATCGAGTTTGAAGACTTTGCAGGAATCACCCAAAGGAGCTGCCACAAAGCCTGCAGGAAGGAATAACAAATTATAAATAACTTGGAACAAGAAAAGATACATATATATTTAGGTCTCCATCTCTACATTGAAACATTTTTAGGTCACTAGTATTAGTCACAGAGAATTAAATGGGGTGTTTGAAAATTCTTGTTTGGAAATTTGAATGGCCATTTTGTATATGAAAATTCTTCAATAATTTAATGGCCGATTTTTCTATTCCAAATTTAATGTTTGAAAAACTTGGTCCCTCCTTTTAACTAGAAGAATTTTCATCCTCAAAATGGCCATTCAAATACCACTTGGATCCACCCTTTTGTTGCAAGATACGAAGTGAAATCTTTTGTATGTGGTATGTGATATTGCAAGGGTAAGCACCCTAGTCAAGATTTTCAAGTAAACACCAATACTTGCATAACTATTGAATGCTTATGTGAAGACAACAAGTATCTGCATATAACATGCATAATGTACCTGAGTGTAACAAAGGGTTTTCCCCTTAGAAGCAACAACTGGATTTGGATCCACAATACCGACAATCACCTGTTTCACTTTGGCTCGGATTAAATGCTTCTGTGCACGGTGGAGTCCTACCATAGTGGTGGTTACATGGCTCTAAACTCACATATGCTGCTGCATTTTCTGCGAAATCCCCAGCTTCCCTCAAAGCAAAGACCTGCAATTTTCAACTCCTGCCTCAAATATCAATGCATTTTCAGCAAGTGAAGTTCTATTAATGCCAACACAAAAGTGAACATTATGATAATTATCTCATTTCAATCCTTAACACACAAACAAACACAAAAGTTATCCAATTATAACCAAACAAAAATGATTTCAATACATCACATTTCAACACAAAAGTGAACATTATATTAATTATTTAAAGGATCTTAAAGACCAGACTTGCATGTTCTACTCCATTTCTTAGCACGATAAGATCCTGCATAAAAGAGGACAATTCAGTATCATTAAGAAACACGTTATAGGGCTTTCTAGATCAGAAACTCTACAACAAGAAATTGACAAAAGAATATTGGTTATTACCACAGCACCAGTCACTAGTATGTAGAAGTCTGTAGGAGCTTCATTCTGCAAAATGGCATCTTCTTTGGGAGGGACGTATTCGGCTTTCATCTCCGAAACCTTCAAGTGAATGTAGCGTCATAAGTTTGAGAATTATCAAACAATATACTTTCGAACTCAGAGGTATTATGACGACTTACCAACTGGAAAAGCAAGTCATTTGATACCCCTCGGAACAAGTATGACTTGTCAACGAGAGAGTAGAATAGAAAATGTGAAATACTGGATCGGATGGCTTTAGGGAGGGCATCAAGTGTCTCTTGTTGCTGCAGTCCCTCTGCAGTCGAACTTGCTGAACCAACTGCAAGAACCAAAAAACTCCATCACATTGTGCTCTTCAAAGAGCCATAATAATTGTCTTACAACATCAGTTGTTCCCTATAAATCATTAAAAACATGAATAAGATGGGGCTTCAATCATGAAGGACGTTTCAGATTGAGATTGCGCTCATAATGAAAGTTTAATTGACTGAAGTAAGATACTCATTATAAATTTATAATAAACAAACCCCAAGAGAGTGCTAGCCATAGTACCACTGACACTATTCTCAAAGAAAAAGTAAATTGTACGTACTTCATAGGAACCTAACTGAGCAAAATTGCGGAACAGAATGAACAGACTGAAAAGGAAAATGTAGTTGAAGCTCACAACAGCCAAGAGATTGACAGACTATACCAAAGCCTAAGGCATTGAACAACTCCTGAAGTTCCATAGGAACATTTTTAATCTAGTATACCCCCGAAATAGAGCAATAAGCACCCTTATTCTGAAAAAGGGTGTGTGTGTTGTTTTTCCTAGTATAGGGAAGTATAAAAGAATTTACAGGTTGCAATTATGAATTAGCTTTGGCCAAAAAAACCTGCATGAACACCAAACATGCTTCAGTTTTACATGTGCAGATTTCATGGGCGGGGATCGATTGTCATCTGACATGTGCGCTTTGACCATGGGTTCTTAGTACTCTTAGGCTCAGTTTCTCACAGTGAGGATGCATCATCTTAGGGATTGATAGTTGATTAATCAAGGACTGTACTGCAGGAATAACGGATACTTTTAGCTTAGACATATATTTGTGCACATCATGATGTCATACAGTCTAGTATGAGTGCCTGGGTTCTCAGGACTAGTATTGATCAAGTTGTATGGCTAGCGAAACTTGCAAATACAACTGAGTATTTAAAACTTGGACTAAAAAATAACACTAAAGAAAATATTACCTCATTCTTGGTTGGATGGTGAAGAATCAATTGATGAGCATGCAAGTAGTAACCAGTCTCCTGGAACAGGTTTTGCAGGCCTCTCATACCCTCTACATAACAGTGTCCGTGAATGTAAGAATTATACAAGGCATACATGATAGTGTAAACCATTGTTGTTCACTTGTTTAAGAAAAAAAAATTGATCATTTCAGTATATGTAATGCATTAATAACCTTAATCATATAATGAGAACAAAAAAAAGAGACAACATATGACATATGTGTAACTAATATATAAAAACCAATTAATGTTTTTTTGACAGTTATGCAATTTGACTATTTGAGTCTTGTTCTTTATGTTAGATGTTTCTTCTTATGTTCACTTTACTATATTGTATAAATAAGGGAATGGAGCATGTTATAACTTATTATGCTGAACAAAAAAAAATAAGAAGAAGAGGAAAAAAACACATTCTAGATAAAGAATGTACATACTGTTTCTAACCCCTGAATACGTACCCAGCAGCCTGTTCCTCATTGACATTGAATAGTTGTAGTGCTTGAACTACTGCATCCCTCCCAAAACCAAGCTCGCAGAGTTTCGACACTTTCGCTTCGAAGTTGGATCTCTAGAACCATAAACATCATCAGCAATTTGAACAAACCTCTTTTTTTCCTCGAGAAAATACCAAACATAAAAGTTATGTAAATGTCAGAAAAAAAAGAAATCGAAAATAAACAAATGCCAGCAGTTTACCTGTGCTACTTGACCTTGCGCAATTCCTGAAACAAAAGTTCCTTCAGGATTAGAATAGAAATTAAAACAAAAAACACATATGATGAATTACGTGATGTTCACATCAAGAATTTGTGATGTTTGAACGGTAACACCACTGGAAAATGTATTTTGCTAGTTTCAGAATTACTAAACGCAATATACATCTTCAGAATTTCAGTAAAATTATTATCCAGGTAACTTCCCTTTTACATTTGAGTTCTTACTGTCACTATGGGCTAATGGCATGGAACTTTGTCCAAATACAGTCAACATATGTCTTAATCCTTAAGCCTCTACATATAAAAAGAAAACAAGAAAGCCAGGTACGATGAATTTCCATCACTTACCAGAAGGTTGGGCTCGAGCAGGCATGCTAACAATTGCTTCTTTTGTTATAGAAGTTTCCTAAAAAGTACAAGTGAAAATGCTAAGGTTAAAGTACAATTTAGAAAAATGGGATTAAGGAGACTTTAAGCGTTGACTGGAAAAGTTAATTAGAGATGGAGGAATTTATAAACATCCAGTATAGCATAGAATAAAAACGGCATAAAGTTTCATGCGTGCATATGAATAATTACATCTATGCAGAAACCGTACATATAGACTAATCAGTTACAAAAATTCACTTACTGAAGCTGATGCTGAGTCTTTCTTGAGATGCCTAATGTCCTTTTCTGTATGCAGGTTTTCAATCATTTAGAGATAGTTAAAAAAAACTACCAAAAAAATATAACAAACACAAATTAGAACATGAAGATCACAGGATTAACCTTGCAAAAAGGGAACTGAAACTTCTCCTCCACCAACTCTGAGGATGTTCTCTTTTAAATCTATACTACACTGAACATAGACATTTAGTTAGATACCGAATATGCCAAGAAATAAAAGTTGTAATCTATTATGTTACTTACCTAATGTTTACGAAGCATATCGAGCCCGAAAAGGAACTCCATATTTAGTGAATCTAAAACCGTAAAGGAGCAGTGGTAAAACACATTTGCAATTTGGCATAAAGAATGTAAGATTACATTAGTAACCCAGTAAGAGTTCAGTTTATACTGACATGAACAATAAGCAAAGTGAAAAGACAAAGTCTTATATTTTATACTTCAAAGATAAATGGTTAGAAACAGTATGTACCTATTCAGGGGTTAAAAACTATTATGCTGCACCATACACCAGTTCGAGTACATTTAGAGAACACATCCATGTGCTACATTGCACCTCAATAGGGCATGCCATGCAGTTTACAATTCTTCAATAGTGTATGGATGATAGTTCATGTAAATGTTACCTGTAGGAGATTGTTCATAATTATGGTCCCATCGCCGACATTTGCCTGAACTATGTTCAAGAATGATGTATGGTTCAAACGGAGTAATTGACTCAATCTTTTGGTGCGGACAGTAAACGGTTGTGGCCTGTAACACAGTACTCCAATCTCTCCACAAAAATCCCCAGTTTTTGCCTCTCCTACAACCTGCACCATAAACACACCCACCGTGAAGGGGAAACAAAAAAGTTGAGAAAAAAAGGGTCAGTCTCACCTTATACTTGTGGTATCCGTCGCATGCCACATCTCCATTGCTTTTGTCAGGCATGTAACCTGATCACATTAACTAAATTTTCAGTCAGCAATTTACGTAGTAAAACTTTACTCAGAAAGTAGAACAAAAACGGATTTACCAGCATGAGTGAAAGTGTCCCATATGCTGGGTGTTCTTCCATCGTCTGCTACTGCTCCTTCATAGTGAAAACATACAACGAATTGTGATAATTCCAAGTTTGGTTATTGCGGGATGTGCTACTACAAATGATCGGAATACTGTTCAGAAGAGATTAGAGTCCAAAGCCAGACCTGATAAGAAGAGGTTCCCGCGCCAAAAACAAAGTCTGCTGGAAAGTCATCTCTGCTAAATTTTAAACTGTTTTCACCCAAAACCAATACTACTGATGAACATAGCAGGATAAATAGAGAATAAAGACAGGCCATTTTTCCGAGCTTAGTTTATATTCTTTTTTTCTTCTTTATATATGGATACGCGCACACATACATGCATGTATCTTTGTAAGTAATTAACCTTTTCGTCTAATTCCATATAGATGAATATATATAAATCAATCACTTTGACATAATAGGGAACATTCAAATTTGACATTCTTCAAAGATGAAATGTCTGTAAAATGTTGTAGACAATTGAGACCTACTTTTATTCAGGACCATAAAATCCCAATAAGTGATAAAATGTTGCGAAGACTTCATTTTTCAAGGGTAGAAAAATGCCCCAAAAAAATTTTTATTCAATTACCATGGTCAAATAGAAAAGGGAAAAAAATTAATTGGCTTAAATGATTGTCACTTCAGAGAAGGCAAATACGCTTGCTTTCTTTGAAACATACAAGTGTTTTGGTTAGAGAAGGAAACACCACATTCAGTCAATTTTGAATCAACAAACAGAATATGTTATCACCTTGCGCTACTAGATTGCAGTAATATAACGCGCTCAATGGATACTTGATAGATCCCATTAGGTCTTTCTCTGCAAACAAAACAATACCATGAAACTTAATCAAACCAAGAAATAGGAACAAACAAACATAAACACCAGAGAATAATGGAGGTTTTAAACTTACAAGCATCCATTTATCTCATTCATGACATTGCTTGAGTTCTGGGACCAGAGGTCCACAAGTTCTGGAAAATTTAGCTTAAAATGTGTTCCCTCCCTTTGTCCCTGGACCACTTCGAAATGGCTGTGCAAAATATTCTGCATGGAACAATTTGAAGATTCAAAACAACCAGCGAGTTCTCAGTGACAAGAAAATCAACAAAGTTTAGAAATCAATAAACCTAAAATGGATCAAAGCTCAAAGACATCATCCACCAAGAATCCAAAAGAAGACTCATGATGTTTTCTATACTCTGAATCAAAGAAGTCATCTACAGGACAACTCAATACAATACATGGACAAGATCCTATCTTATAATAGTAAAAATTATTGTTCATCAAATAATAACAAAGTTTACTCAAAATCTACAGATCTTTCTCAAAAACAAAAAAAAAAAAATCTTCAGTATAATTTCCAAAAGTTTAAAGACTACAAACTATTAGATCGATTTGAACAAAGAACTTGAATCTGAATCAAGAAAAGCGATTTCATTGAAATCATCTAGAATTTCTCACAAAATCAATTCAAGAATTCCACAAGAACTCATCAGAGGTAAGATTATAAGTAAAGTAGTACATAAACAACTCAACATCATCTCAACTCCAAAAGCAAATGCATACTTACAAAGTGAGCATTACTAGAAAAATGAAAAAATAATAAATAATAAATAATGCTGAGTTGGGTTGGGTTTCTCTCTGAGAATTTTAAAATCAAAACCTGATTGCTTCATATGTTTCTTTGTGGGGAAGATGACCCGACCCGAACTCGAACCTCGTTTCATCACTTCTTGAGCTTTTTCCATTACAAGGGCTCACAAATGATCAAACAAAACTTCTGAAATCAAAGGAAACCTCAACCCTAGGAATCAAATCCAGCAAAAAGAGCGAGAGTGGGGCGAGCAGAGAGACGGATTAGAGAGGGGAGCTGACAACAATCGCAGACAGAGCGAGAGAGGCGGGCAGCAGAGGGAGAGGTGGCGAGTAGCAGAGGAGAACGCGAGTAGCGGAGTAGCAGAGGAGAAAGAAGAGAGGCAAGTAGCATAGGAGAAGGAACGCGAGTAGCAGAGGAGAATGGAGAGAGGCAAGTAGCAGAGGAGATTTAGGTTTCACGAAGTGAGGGAGAATCACGCGCTATCAAACATTTGGGCGTTTTAAAATCCCGCCAAAGTTGTAATAGCGATTTTAGAAAGAAATGCTATTAGAAATTGCATCAAAGTGGACTCGTGGTGTAGTTATAGCGTTTTGGGCAAAAACGCTATAAACATATGCTATAAAAGATGACTTTTCTTGTAGTGAGTAGAGTAATTAAATCCGATTAATTCGCTTAATCTTAAATCGGTCCTGGACTACAAAGAGTTCGTTTTTTGCATTTACTACATTGGTCAGCTCAGCTCTAGGAAAGGACCAATGCATTCTTGTGTAGAATGACTTTTAAAGCAAGGGCACCGAAAGTGACTGGATGCTTTCAGCATATATTTTTTAGGATGAGGGAGAGTTTGATGATGGCTAATATGTAAAAGTGGAAGCGGAATATAAAGATACTTTCAAAATTTGTCAGGTTTATTTCTAATCATAAGAACTAATGACAAGCTTTAGACATTTATAAGTAGCAAGCAGTAGACAAGATAAAAGAATACTTTGAACTTTTGTAGCCCAAGATCTCATGTAGGTTTTTTTTTTGGCACCCATGGATATTTGTTTTCAATTTCATTCAGATCAACATACAAATCTTAATACCAAGTCAGAACAATAATGAGAAACACTTCACTTGAGGAAAGGAACCACAGTTTCCATTACAAAAAGATTCATATTTTCTTATTATACACTAATCAACGAAAATGAGAAACACTTCACTTGAAGTTGATTGAAAATGCATATCGACATGATGCATCCGAAAGAAGGCAATCTAAATCTGTCATACCACAAGAAAACTCAGATAAGACTTGCAACAGTGAGATTTTATACTATGACACAGGAATAAGTAGCAAAAAAGTAAATGATAGCAGTAGTGTACAAAATAGAATTTTGCACTAACTAAATAAAAAGCAACTCCAGCATGCGACTCCTACCCACCAAAATCAAACCAAAAAAAAAAAAGTAAGGTATCAATGTAAAACAGGTGAATTGCCAATGTTATTGACGAATGAAGCCTAGAAACAAACCTCTTCATATATGCAGAAAGTTTGTGAAGAAGCAATCCCGAAACATAGAAAAAGTCATCCATGGAAACTGATGAAAACCACTAGCAGCCAATAGCCGGTACCTGCAAAATTAAGTAACTGGGATTTAATCCGAAGTTTAATCTACTTTCTTATGGCCCTTAGCTTTTAATAAACGAAATACGAAATGAGAAAAGTTTCCAGAAACTTGTATTCGCACATACACTTAAGTGGAAATGGTAATACAACTTTAATTTCTCAGAATTCAGCAAAATGGATACGAGCATCGTGTAAACAGATAAAATTAAACAACATCAATGAAATTGATGGACAACAACCATAGCGTGGATTCTAAGTTCTTACTTACAAAATAGTACGCAAGCTAGCAAGCATTCTAGTTACTCTAAAAAATTCCTTTCCTATATATTAATCCGGCTTTAGTTTGTGCTCGGATTCCTATGTAATTTAGGAAAAATACTAGGGAGTTCTCGCCAATAAAATAGAAAGCAATATTCATGCGTGAGCAAGATCCGTAGACCAAATGCTTGGGTGATTGAGTTCTGATTTTGATCATTCAAGCACTCAACTTGTTGCTACTCTTGCTCGTTCAATAAGGCTTGTGGAACCTATTTATTCTTAAAATACAAACTTATTCGAGTGATCAACTAAGGAGTTTGATTAGTTGAACATAGAAGTTTTGAGAATCTTTCTACACGGAACCTTGTCCAATTATCTGACGAGGAGCTCACTTCAAGGTGATCTTTAGAGAAAGTTGGTCGTCAGTAGGAAGAATCAAGTGATCCACTCTCTCTGTAAGAGCCTCCACACTTGCAACCAAAGTTGCATGTACCTCTGCAAGCTTCTTGAAAATACTCGGTTTCTTTAACATAGTTGGAGTCCCTTCTTGAAATCAACTAGAAAGGCTATAAAAGACCTAGAACCCCCAAGATGACTTGACTCACATTGCTCAATTAGTTCTTGAAAATTCTTTCGTTTCTCTCAAACATAATTGCTCGAGAAATAGCATATGGAATAAGATACCAAATCAACTTTGTGAACCCCTTTGAAAAGCCTTGCATCTTCATGCCCTTAGCTTATCAAAGCACCACACAAAGCCCAACACGACTCAAAAAGTGAATCCATACGTCTTAGGTAACAGGGAGCAAAAGAAAACTGATTTCGCTCTTTCATGCCACCATTGCATGAAAATTTCTTGATCCACATCCATGCATCGCCTAGTAAGGATGTCTCTTGTGGCAAGCCTATTTCATACAAGACCCACGTGAATAAAGAAATACTTGGTGAAATCTCACTTCTCCAAACCAAACCAACTAGAAGGCGAGGATAGGCTCCATTGGAAGCTTCCGCAAAGTGTTCACTGAAAATTGATACCATGTATGTCCATTCCTTGTTCCATTTCCATTGGGAATCATCGCGGTATTTGTGCAAAAATGTCACTCATCATAACTCTTCTGAAGTGAGATAAGCTCCAAAGCACCCAAAAGTTCTTCCATTTCACCAATTTCCTTGTCATGAGCCCACACCTAAGATGCAAATCCCATGCCATGCTACCATAAACTAGGGAGCCAAATTAGTCATACCATCCTGATTTTGACAAACCGAAATACCCATCAAATCTACCTTTCAATGTCGACTCATCAATCCATGTGTCATGCCAAAATCATATTCGACTACCATTCCCAAAAGAGAAGGTGAACCCTTCCAAATGATGCTCTTAAAAAAGATTCCTTTGTAAAGGGAACTAGGGTGCCTTGGGAGCCAATTATTACCCCCACAATCTTTGCTTTCATAACTTGTCTCCGTCAACTACCAGGTTCCCTCTCATATCTCCAAAGCCACTTTCCTAGGAGAGAGAATTTCATGGCCATGCACAGGCTCATGAAGAAAAGGTGCCAACTTGTCCATGCTATTGCTTTTGCAATCTTTGGCAACACATAAACAAGTGTCCTCAATTGCCTCCACCCATTCTCTTGCCGACCCATCTAGTAAAGGTACCTACAAAAGTAAATTTTTAGTTCTTAAGGGAATCTACACAATACTTTGAACAAAACTTTGGATAAACAATGACATAATTTGAAAAAATATGTGAATAACTCGTCGGCCCCAGTGATCTCGATGCGGCAATTATCAACACACGAACCCTTCAAAGCTGAAAACAAATGCTCAACTGTACGAACCCTAACCCCATCTCTGCTCAATGTAGTACAAAGAGAAAGTGTTTCGGTGACGAAATCTATGGAAGCAGGAATGATTGTTGAGTGTGAGCGGGAAACAAAAAATCTACCTTCACCAGCCTTTGCAAGAAAAAAGCTTGACAATGGCATTGGCGCAAGGCCCCGGATCTACATGGGAACAAGTCAAGGCAATTGCCCCCATTGAAATTTGAATTTTTTTGGATTTATTTGAGATTTGCCCACCGTCGGATGCTGATGTCCCTGCCCCGCCCAACCCCTTCCTCTCTCCCTATGTTTTGTGTGACACTGATGACCCAACCCTTCCTCTTTTTTACTCCCTTTCTCTATTTATTGCGAGACCAATAATGTTCCGCCTCCTCATGATTTATTTTCCTTTCCGCATGATTTATTTTCCTTTCCCTCCATCACCACCAGGTACTAGCAACCCCAACCTATTTTGTCTGCTTTGAGGAATAAGGTTTTTAAAGTATTCTCATGATGAATTCGTATCTCGAGGTTTAGCTTTGTATTTTGTTTATAAAATTTTTCTGAATATACATAAAAAAATTTGATCCATTAATTTTTCTTCAAGATACATGTTTGTATCTCAAGATTCATCTGTGGGTTATTGTTTGAAGGGCATTTTGGTTATCAACGTGAGCTTTTTAACAGTCAACGTTTGTTAACTGCTAGACCTGGGGGAGACTGCAATAGTGATTAATGATGGGGTAACATCTAATTAGTTATTTTATAGGGGGCAAAACATAAATAACCCAATTAAATTGATCAATTTTTTCCCTCATAGATTAGATAGAGTTTTGTTTAGCAATTGGTGTTTGTATAGTTATTTGTGTATTGTTCAAATATATAAAACGTCATATTAAAGTAATTAATTATTAAACTATGATTAAGTAATTGTGATTCATCACTCTGCCCCCTTCAACAAAAATTCTAGCCACGTCATTGTTGGCGCCTGAGTGAAGCGTTATCTCTGTTTCTCAATCAAATATGCTAGGGTTTGTTGAACCTTACCAGTCTATAATCATCATCAAATCAATTTGATTTCAAATCAAATAATAACAACTTTAACTATAAAAATGAAAGGAGATAGAAAGAGGAAATGATACCAACCAATTTCCATGTGAATGAACAAGCAGACCTCCTGAGAGCTCTGAAGAATTGCGCAAAAGCCATGCTCAAACGTCTTTTTACCACATTTTTAAATGGGTAAGGCTTTGATGACTAAAATACCCTTGAATGACTGAAGAGCCAATGTTGAAAATTTGGTCTTCAACACCTAACAATATATATCTCAAACAAAATATTTTTGCAGAGAATGATCCCAGATACACTTTTGCTGGTTTACTGTTTCTCTATGTTTTTTGCAGGTCTCGGGCGAAGTGTGCTTCCTCCTATTTACCTTCATCATTTCTTCACGTTAATTACTCATCGACCTCCCATCAATAGAACATCAAATCGTTCAACTCATTAAAATGAGTAATCACTATCATTCTTCACCCACTACAAACAATATCATTAACCAAATCTCCTTATACCAACTCTTTTCCTCTTCCATTTGTACTCTTAATCACACCCTTACCATATTTCCTTTAACCTTTGGCTCTTTCTTATACCTATTTCAAGCACATCACTTTTATTGATCTCTCCTCGTGGATACTTTCGGCCAAAACAACTCCCTCATATCAATTAGCCTTCCCACCTATACTATGCATACCACTCCCTCTACATGTCCACCACTTCAATTTAGTCCCCTTCAACTCCTCCACAACACTCTCACGTCTCGTCCAACTTTTGAACCAACATCCTCCACCCCTCCAATTCACCATCTTCCCCAACATGCCTCTACCACCCATACTGAAAATTTGATCCACACTCTGGAAATGCAACTAACAAAATATTTGCCTCTCCTGACGCCTACTTTTTAAGATCAAACTGGGCTCAAAAGCTATATCAGGGAACTCCATCTTGTGGCCAAATACTTCCACCATAAAAAACTTCAAAAATAAGTTTTTGCACACATAATGACAAACCAATGGGAATATTCTCATCCCTTCCATGTTGAACTGTTGGATAGAGGGAATGATTCAGCCAGTACCTACTATCTCATTGATTTTACACACAAATATGACATGGCGAAGGCTCTAAACTCAGGCCCTTGGGTCCTCTTCGGTTAGCTTGTTTCAATCAAACCATGGGTGGAACAATACCTATCTGTCAATTTCTCTGTTGTGCATGTTGGATCCGATTCCATGAACTTTCCACTCAAAAGATCACTTTGAAGGATGTCCAAACCTTGGCTACTTGCATTGGAAGACTCATGGAAGTGGATCTACAAGTTCTAGAAAATGCTTCCATCCCTCTCCAATGCCACCACACAAATGTTTGACCTCCGGTCATGGAAAGTACAATTTCTCCCTTCTTTTCAACAGAAGCTCTCAGATCAAACACCAATGGAATCCCTACTGGGTGCTCAGCCGAGTTTTGGCCATCATGGGACACCCCGGTACACCAAAAACTTGATCACTCCTCGTGCTTATCGGGGTGCTATGCGATCGACTGCTGATTGATCCTCTCTGAATAAGTCATCTTTTTTTCAATCAGTGATTGCTACACCTTCAGTTTTAACGCTTTTTGAGAAAACATCGTTAACTCCAATAGTAACCAACGTTTTAACGACGATTTCATTGGCTGGACTAATGAATTGTTTAACATCCGACTTAATGGCGGTTTTCACGACGGCTACTAATGTTGTCATAACATCGATTATGACGGATCCCAACTTTCAATCCAGGTTTCTCGGTTATAACTCCGATAACTCATTTCTCACTGGAGATACAAACATTCACAGTTTTGTTTTGTACACCCTTGATCATCTTCTTCATCCTAACTTCACCTTTTCTGCAAATCGATAAAACCCATACCCCCACACCCCTCTCATTTGGCACCATTCTCCACCAATACAGACTCCTCCCCAACCATAATCAACCCTATCCCCATATCCACATACCCTCTTCCACCATTACCTTCACACCCATTTCTAGATCAATCTCAAGGGCTCTAGGCATCACTGCTCGGCGCTATGCCCCTAATTTGGATCAGCTACTCAACTACCTACATCCCAACTCCCATCACCATTTCCCCATGACATCCATTGCCAAATCTCTTCCTTTCCTCCCAATGCTTCTAATACAATCACCATGCCAACAGACATCAACTCAACCAACTCAATTGGTATCCCATGAGGAAAACTCATATCAATTTGACAATCCAAATCTCCAGAATGAATACCCTCTGTACCAATTGCACTATATAGATCAATTAATCTCACTAGAAGCTATGTCATCTTCATTAGTGAGCGTTCAACTCACTTTAAAATACAAAACACAATGGCATTCGAAATTGAACACAGAGGCAAAAAAGGTAGTCTATTCAAATTAGTTATATAAGGGCTTCAATTCTTGCAGAAAAGGTGGTCTATTCAAACTCTATTTCTATCCCCTGTTAAGAGACAACGCAATGTGGTTATAGCCAAAAATAGAGACAATAAAGGTCATTCAGCTTCGATGACTGATCACACCAACAAAGGTCATTCTCCAGAGTTGAGTTCTGGAAAGAATAAAAGACATACAACCTTGTGAATTCGGGGTAAACAAGCTCAAGCGCCCACTTGGACCATCTCCTATGCTTCCCGTGGTTTACAGAATATGATAGGTATGAAGGTTCACCATAATGATTCTACAACTGTTGTTCATCCTAACGATTCAGATGATTCCTCTAGGCACTCCACCATAGAACTCAAATTATCAATGATCCTATCCTGGAATGCAAGTGGTATCGGGTCTCTCTGCACGTTCCAAAATCTAAAGGCCCTCTCCTGCAAATCCAATCATGATATTGTCTTCCTTTCTAAAACCAAAGCCACCCCAGCTAAGATAGACCGCATTCGCCGAAAACTTGGCTTCAAGCATGGAGTCTCGGTACCAGCAAACGGACAATCGGGTGGTCACACTCTCTTATGGAAATAAGGTATTCACCTCACCATATTTTCTTCCTACAAATATTATTTTAATTGAATTATTTATAACTACTTTGCTCATTCTACTTGGTATACCATTTTTGTGTATGTGAAACTGAATCCCTCTCTTCGGGTTCATTTCTAGAATAATTTGTCTCACATATATGATCTCCAAAATTTAACATGTCTTCTCATTTGAGACCTAAACTCTATTTTACTACTAGAAGATATATTGGAATGAACAAGCCTACACTCTCAAGTTTTAAGCATCTTCAAACCTTCATTGATAACCACAATCTCATGGACTTCCCTCTCAATGGATCCCAATTTACCTAGAATAACAAAAGAAATGATAAGAATGGGGTTAAAGCTAAACTTGATCGCATTCTGGTGTCTATAGACTGGATGGATTGTTTTCCTTCAGCTATCGCCCGCACAATCCACACTTTGGCCTTAGACCATAGAGCTATTTCACTCTAACTTGTCTCAAACGTCAATATGGGTGCTAAACTTTTTAGGTTTTTTCACATGTGGGCTAGGGACCCAGTGTCGCAAACTAAAACCAAAACCAAAAACCAAAAAACTTAGTTATTATGGGCTAGGTTTTTTCACATGTGGGCTAGGGACCCCGCCATCATCTCCCCCTCACAATTTCCACCTTAAAACCAAAAAACTTAGTTATTGTCTTACTAGATGAAACAAAAGCGAATTCAGAAATATTCAACTCTGTATTTTGGACACCAACTGGCCTTGGATAAACTTCAAAATGTCACACCTTCTAACGATAATGTCACTGCCACCTCTGTTCTGGAAGACCAACTCTCTGAACTCTATTTAAGAGAATAGTTTTTATGGCGCAATAAATCAGGTTATTTCTTGCTCATTGAAGGAGATAAAAACACTAAATTCTTTCATCTAGCTTCCATGCTTCGTAGGAAAAAAAACCTTATTACTCACCTTAAGGATATCTCTAATAAATGGCACTCCAACCAAGATTTTGTAGGATAAGTTCTCAACAACTATTTTGATAATATATTTCACTCTTCTAGTCCTACCCCTTGCCCCGGACTTTTTCTCTTTTTGAACCCATCATCTTAACGGAGGGCAATGAGATTCTTCTCACCATTCCGAGCATAGAGGAAAACAATGCCACTATCTTTGGTATGGGTGGCCATAAAGCTCGTGAGCCTAACGACTTCCATGCTTTCTTTTTCCAACACTACTGAGAAATTGTAAAGCATAATGTGATTGAAGTAGTTAACTTTTTTTTACTACCTGGCGTTTGGATAAAAAACTCAATGAGACTTTCATTGCTCTTATCCTGAAGGTCCCTAACCCTATCACACCTAAAAATTTTTGACCCATTGGACTTCGCAATGTCATATATAAGGTCATCTAAATTTTTTTGGCAAATCGTATGAAGCCTCTGCTGGATAACATTATCTCCCTTAACCAATGAGTTTTTCTCTAGGGTGGCTCTATTGCGGACAATGTCAATTTAGCACATGAAACCTTCTTTCAAATGAAACATTGTTGCAAAAAAAAAAAAGATTGAATGACTATCAAAACTGATATGGCCAAAGCTTACGATAGGGTAGAATGGTATTTTCTATTACAAATCCTCAAGCAATTAGATTTTGCTAGAGGATGGATCCAAATGATTGAACAATGTATCTCCACCTCTTTCCTGCAAGTTTTGCTTAATAGATCTCCTTTCCCAACCATAAAACCTACTAAGGGTATTAGACAATGGGACCCTCTTTCCCCCTACCTTTTTATTCTGATGGCAGAAGCCCTCCATCGGCTTCTCGCTCGTGCAAAACATGATGGCCTTTTCATAGGAATCAAAATCAAGAGGCAATCCTCATCCATTAACCATTTGCTTTATGCTAATGATCTCATGCTATTTTTTTGTGCCTATTTAGCTGAAGCCCATACAGTCAAAGACATTCTCTAACATTACTGCTCAGCCTCGGGTCAATGAGTGAATTTCAACAAATCTACGGTATTCTACAACTTTAATGTCCATTTAAAACACTCTAAAATGGTCAACATAATTTGGGTGTAAACTGTATAATCCCAAGGACAACTGCCTTGGATCTCTTCTACTTTTGTCTTAAAGGAAAGCAAATGTTCTGGTTATTAATTGATAAGGTCAATACTAAACTTTCGAGCTGGAAATCCAAAGTTCTCTCTTAGGCTGGTAAAATAGTCATGATTAAAGTGGTTTTAAATTAGATCCCAGTTTCCACGATGCAACAACTCGCTCGCAACTTTTGGTGGAAAGGTGCGGTGGTAGCAAAACCAAACACGTGTTTACTTGGGATCATATATCTCTTCCTTATCAACTCGGAGGACTCAACATTCCTTCCATTAGGAATAAAAATCTTGCCTTAATGGCAAAAAACTTGTGGCAAGCCATTTCCTCCCCCTATAACCCTCGTGTTCTTCAACTCAAAGCTCTTTATTTCAACATGAAGAACATTTTTCAACTTTCCAAAGCTCCCACCATCGCCTATTTTGTTTGGATAGGAAATCTCACAGCTCCATCAAAAATGAAATGCCACATCATCCAACAAGTTCTTTCTAGTGATCACATCGATCTTAGGAACGATTGCTGGATTAAGCCTAACTTTCTTTTGGCTGAATGCATGTCTGTACCTTTAACACTGAATCTATACGATACCATTCACGACTTGTGGCTTACCTCTTCTGCCCAGGACATCCAGTGGAACACATGATTAATAAACTTCATATTCCCTGATCCGACACCCAGATATATTTTGGATATTACGATCATACCATAGGTATGCCCCGATAAACTGATTTGGTTGTTTGACAAAAAAAGAATATTTTCAGTCAAAAGTGCAAGTCAAGCCTTCACTAAAAAGCAACTTGAAAGCTCCACATCCAACTCACCTCCTCTCACCACTCGTGCTAAACAACTTAGAGATTTATGGAGAATCAAAGCTCCCCTTGCCCCTTTTCTTGCTTTGGAAAATCAGTCAAAACATTCTCCCTATCATGACAAATTTGGTTAGGTTGCACACGCCTATTGAGGATTGGTGTATCTTCTGTCAGAACCATATAGAGGATGCTACTCATCTTTTTTTTCTCTACCCAGTCACTAACCATTTCTGACAACTTTCCCTATTTCGATTGATTGGCTTATTGATGATTTTAACACTCCTTCAATCTCACCCTTTTTCACCTTTATGTGGGATACAACTAATGCTCATCCATAGGCAAAAAAATGAAATGTTTTCTCAATTTACGGCTGTAATTCAAACAATTTGGTAGATTTGCAACAAATGCATTTTTCATAAAACTAAAATCTGCACACAATTGTTCCTTTCCTCTTTCCACCACACCTGGACCTCCTGGCACAAACAATGGTTTACCAATGGCACTCCCCCATCTGATCACTTAGACTTCCAATTCGGGATTACAGACAATAGCCTCATAACCATTCACCATATTCTGGAAACAACCAAAACAGATATTCAGACTCTTTCATCCACCACATGGGCTAAGCCCGCTGCTACCTTTGGTCCTCTTACTGAGGCCGAAACTACCAGAATTGAAATGATTAAAGCCCAAATCTTATCAGCTAGACACCACAGGCTTAATTCCAGATTTTTCAGCATAGACCCCTTCCCCCTATTTTGGACCCTGACACGGTTATTGTCAATTATGATGGCAGTTTATTTGACTCATCTAAATAGGGAACGGTAGGCCTGTTTGCGATGAATGCTCATGGTACTGTTTTGGGCCGTGCCGCTTGTTTGATCTCCGGGAGAGTGCTTAACAACACTATGTCGAAGTGTCACACCACAAAAGCATCTCTTTTGTTGATCCAGGCTCGACATTGGAAGACAATACTACTTTTGGGAGATTCCGGGACGCTCCAACCCTTTTTGCAAGAAGACCAACGTGAGACTGAGACGACCATGTGTTAGACGTGATGCCTTCTTATTGAAAACATTACGCATCTTCTTAATTTGCATAGATCTTGGATTTGTAAATTTATTAGTAGAGACCTCAACTTCGAGGCTCATAATTTAGCAACTGCAACATGATAACGATATTGTAACCTCTATTATTAATATATTAGCCATAGGCCTTTACTATATATATCTCAAGGAGGAATATCATCATTGGTTCTAATTGAAAATTAAAATCAAATGCGTATCTCAAGACATATACAATGGTTAAAAAAAACTCATCACAGCCTCTTATGTTCCTATCTCCCTCCTACTACACCCAAGAAACCCATCTCCCACACCATTCCTAAGCCACCCTCTTCCTCACCACTACCACAATCAAGCTCGCCACGAATACCACGCCTAAACCAATGCCTCCCTTACTTTCTTTATTTCATTGTCGGTGGTTCACTACCGACCCAGCAAATCATCAATCACCACCACCAGCAACCTTGAACGACTTTCCCAACCTATCCCCAATCGACCTTGCTACCTACACCACCCCCAATCCACCTCAACCAGACCCACCCTCTTTGAAACTAACATAAATCCCACCCACCTGCAAGCTACAACATAGCCACCACCAATCGACCCTGCAAATCATCAATCACCACCTCCACCCCTTCAACTAGCCCGACCCTCTATGAAACTAACATAATCCCACCCACCTACAAGCTACAACATAGCTGTAATATCCATTATTTTTGTTTAAAAAAAAGTGTTTGGCAAGGGGTGTACTCAGAAAATATGATGGGGGCACATAGCCACCCACCCCTTAAGAGACAACCCCCCCTCTTTCTTTCGTCTTCCGCTTTTTCTTTTTTCTTCGCAGATAGCGTGTTTCGCTCATAGAGTTCTTCTCGCCGGACTTCGTTCGAACGATTCCTTTGCAAAATCTTGTCCCTTGTCCTTCATTTCTTCTCTTCTTCTTTCCCTCTTCATTATCTCCCATTTTTTTCGCGAAAATAAAAAATCAGTTTTCAAATTTGTGGTTTTGACGGGTTGGGTTGATTGATCGGTTTGCGTAGCTCCGATCAGCCTTTGAGGGGCATTTGTGGCGTCATTTGGAGCCCGTAGACCCCACATGCAAGGGTGATTTAGGGGTTGGCCAAAATTTTCAAAAAAACAGGGTGCATGTCCATTAGGAAGGTTCTTCGGCGTAAATCCGGGCTTTGGGCTCATGGGTGAGTTGCAAATTCGTGACTCCAAGCGTTCTTAGACCTATTTCCGGCCTGTTGTGCGGTTCGGAGGCGATCAGACCGGAGTAGGGAGGGTTTCGGCAAGTTTCATTGAAGTGTTTGCCGGATTTTATTTGCCTGTAAGTTTTTCTTTCAGTCACGCGCCGATTGTAACTTATTTATTTTTCCAGTTTTCGGCTAGTTTGCTCACTTTTGAGTCCGCCTTGCAGTTTAAAAAAAATTTGTGGTCCCGCATTCGCTGTTTTGCGTGTTGGGAGCTTCGACCAATAGGATTTGGGTTCTGAAAACCCATTCTGCTCAGGTGAGTGTAACTATAATGTTTATTTTGAGAAATAATTATTTTAAATTCTGAATTTAATTTTTACATTATACCGTCGATTGTGTATAACTGAATCCAAGTCCGAAATTCAGGGTTTTTAGTGATTTCGATGGTTGTATTGGTTCTTTTGTGAATGAATTATGTATTGAGTTTTCTGAAAGCATGATATACTTGAATGAAATCGAATAGTGGATGAATTTGGGTGTGATTAGGCTTTGGTGTAATGGCATTGGTATAATGGCATTGGGCTTGTATGCTTCGTTTTGAGTTTGCATAGTATGTCATGTTTTATCGTAGATTGCCGAGTCTTGAGCATGTATGATAGTTCGACTCGAATAAAATTATTGTGGTGAATTGGGTCATGTTGGGACCCTAGTGTAGTCGTGGATTTATGAAAATTTCCCGAACTGATTATGGTTACACGTCTGTTACATTTGATTCTGTACAGACTCGTAGTTTGTGTATGTTGATATTAGTGTAAGTGTCTTTACCCTGCTATAATGTCTGTTGTGCCGATGCTTGCCGATGCTTAGGAGCTTGCTCGCATCGTGAGTTGGATGGTGCTTGAGATGACTCGCACCTGACATTGAGGACGCTATTGCATGTGGCAAGCTTGCTGAGGTGCGGTGAGCTCCCGCACGCACTTGCCACTAGAGTGTGCAGTAGGACGGGTCCCGGAGGACGTACTTTGGAGATTACTCGCTTTCCCTACCAACATGCTTGAGTTTGATTTGTGTTAGGTTGGCCGTGTTAGGTCAGCCGTTCGGGTTGTTTAAGTTTGTATCATGGCAGATGGCACCCCATTAGAATACAAACCACCCGAAGTGGTACTGGTGCACGTTGTGGGATGTGTCTGGGTGAGACATATTCGTAGGGTATGCGGATACCTACGATATGAGACACTTATACATAATTTTTGGGTTTCGACTTGATTGCTATACCTAGGAGACTATGAAGAATTATGAGATTGTCTTTATTTTCATTGCTTGATATCTACCATGTTTGAATCACATGTAATGATCGGCATATCTCGTAAACTTGTAGTGATTGTTGAATCTGAAATGCTTGTGTTAGTGCTTGAACTTAGAAATATTATCCTTAGAGACACGGTGTGATTTAGACTTTAGAACCTGTTACTTATCCATTATTGTGTGGCATGAATTTTCCTTGTATATTATTCTGTTATTTGTATTTAGTTCGCTCGCACCAGCTAGCTTTGTGCTTTGCTAACCCCGCAAGGGGCGTGCTTCTATTGGATTGCAGGCAGTGTTGGCGTTCCCGCTGATCGTGGCGCTTAGGCCCAGTTTTCCGCTGTAGGCGTGTTTTGTGTTGTTTGGTCGTGTCCACCCTATACGGGTATGTTTTGCTTCTTCTGTGTTATCAGGTGTATTATCTTGTTATACTAGATGCTTGTATATTGTTTATGTCGCTATGACTCTGGCAGGGCGAATCGTATACTCTTATTTTGTTCAAATTTTATCGTAGTTGTTATTTCTGTTTGATTCTCGTTTCAAGAATGTGTTATATTATGATGTTGTGGCCGGTTACGATTCGCCTATTTTACGGATTAGTTCACGCATCGGCACTCTGTGATTCCCGTGGCGGGTCTGGGCGTGACAATAGCTACCACCAACAACCTACATCCACTACTACCAACACCACTGCCACCCCATACCTTTCTTCAGATCCTAACCGAACCACCAATCCTTCTGTAAAGGGAGAATGAGAGTGGGGGGATTACAAAAAGAAAAATGAAGAAAGGGAGAGATACATGCATAGGAGAAGGTGATTGGTGGGGAAGGGTCTGTGAATTGATTAAGAGGGGGTGGTTGGGGAAGAAAGATTTTTATTTTTTATTTGCTTATTCATTCTCCTGCTTAATCTTACCTTGAGATACGAGTTTCTATTTCGAGGTTGTTTGTGGTTCAATTGCCTTAAGGGCAATTTAGTCATTGAAAGTAGGCACATGAGGTAATTCACGGTCAAGGGACGTTGACTACTAGTCCAAGGGGAAAACTACAATACAATATAAATAGGGTGCATTTAATTAGCTCTTTGTTATGGGGATATTGTAAATTAACCCTTTTATATTTTACTATAGAGAAAGCTGCTATGTGCGCTCACATATTCAACTAATCAACACTTCATCACGGAAATATTGTGTTGTTAAAAGCTCCCAAACCAGGAGCCAACAAAAGTTCTTGCAAGAATAACAATGGCAATAATCATCCATAATTGACTAATATGTTAATCTATCTTATAACCTCAAAAAGTTTACTCCGATATTTTTTTGCCACCCCTCATAGGGCTATATAAGAAATGGGAATGACATTCAGATTAGACAAAATAATGTTAAAAACAAAATCAACCTAACACAAAAATGAGGTATTGTTGAATGCTCTTAAACTCATTTTTTTGCATGGAAAACCAATAAGGTAAATGCATACCATTGCGTTTTCTAGCCATGGATATAGCCTCATCAAAGCCAATCAAACTTCGATGTTGTGTATCCAGCCTTGACCCAGCTGAATACCACTGATTTTATTCCTCAATTAGATAATTCTTGAAGTTGGGAAGAATTTCTCCAAAAACATATTCTTCATGCTATCCCAGGGGTTTATCATTCCGAAAGGTAGTTCATAGAACCAATCCTTAACCTTGTCAGTAGAGAAAATGAAAAGGCCAATTCCTTGACATGTTCGTTCGAATCCTTCATAGAAAGATCACGGTACTTCGAAATACGATGAAGGAAACTGAATTTAAGCATCAACGACTCCGTCTTGCCCTGAGCTGTTGTCGGATATTGAATGCACAAGGGTACCACATTATCCATAGTGGATGCCGAAAATTCCTTGATAGACCTGTTGTCTGCCATGTCGATCCATGTGGTTCAAAATCAGAGCTAGACGTATGGGATTCTCTTATTTCTCCCCTTAGTTTCTTAAATGTTCTCTCAGGCTCCAGATTGTACTCTAATAAATTATCTCCAAATCTCCTAGTGCACATGAACTAGTACCTGAGATTAAGACAAAAGAAAGGAAAAAAAATTAGTAAAAAAATATTAATGATAAAATAAAAAAACTAATGAAGCAATTAACAATTTTACTAGTGCCCAGCAACGACGCTAAAAATTGATGCATTATTTTACTAGCACACAACTTAAGACCCTGTTTTGTAGTTGTAGTAAAAAAAAAATTTGTTATAAACCAGAGATTAGAGAGCTTGCTAACTAGCTAACTATTACTAACATGCTAAAAAGAAGACAACTAACTAAATAAACAAGAAAATGGTGGGGGTTTGGATTTTTCTGATTCAATACTAAGAAAATTACTACAAGAATAGTAAAAAGTAAAAGAAAATCGATGATGAGAAATTAGCTAAAGGTTCTATCTCCACACACCAAACACATGTTCATGTATTGAACTCCAGTAATTACTTTACTAACTTGTGAATGACAATATTCAAGATTAACCGTGGCTGCACTAACTAACCTTATTATTTTTTCTAAATTCATTGAATTAAACTCAGTGTCACTTTCAAACCATTCTCTTCATGTTATAAAATCATGAATCACAAGTTAAATAAGCAATCCGAAATTATTAAGTTTTATGAAAAATGTGAACATTAACTAAGCAATTACAAGTATGAACATCATCTTGTTCTTAACCTAGATTTTACTTAACAAACCAACGTCCATTGGTAGTTACTACTTATGAATATAAGATTATAACTATTTGGTGAAACTTTCTTAAATCCTAGCATGCTTACTAAGTTGGTCACCTTAACAAATATACATAGATAAGTTCTCTATAAAACGGTTAAGTAAAATACATTCACTAACTAGGAAGGAAATTTTGAATTTAATTCATCCATAAAACACATGTTTGGGGCTTTGAATCCGTCCCTAGCTAGAAAGGGGTTTAGATGGACATATTAATTATGATTAAATACAAATGCATAATTAAATATCAAACTAAATAGAAAAGAGGATGAGAAATAAAATGCTATTGTTGCATAGTGGTGGAGATAGGCTGTATAGGTGGGGATAGCGAAAGAGAGATGGCTTCAAACTTATTTTTATTTTTATTTGCCCCATGTGTGGGTGTTGCGTTTGAGAATGGTTTTTGCTTGGTTGTGGAGACGATTACCCTGTTGCATTGCAGGCGAGAGAGATATGGGATGGAGGCGATGGGTTTTGGCTGTGAGAGGGACTGCGAGAGAGGACGATTAGTGAGATAAAGATAGGGGTGTTGGATCGATGTGGTTGTTTGTGTATGGCGATGAAGGAGGGTTCTGATGGTGGCTAGGTATGGTTGTGTCTCAAAGAAGGAGGAGGCGAGGGAAATGGACTGATCGCAGTAAGGCTAGGGGTTGTTTTGTGTTTGGAGATAGATGTTGTTGGCTTGTGAAGGGGATGATGGCTAGTGTGTATGCCAGAGGTCTGATGGTGAGAGATGAAACAAATGGACGAGTGACAGCTTTGGCAATGAACAAGAGAGGAGTGGAGGCAATGGGGCTATGATGAGTGATGGAAGGGTGTGCGGCTGTGAAGGTGTGCCATTGAGGCTGAGAAGGGGATTATGGTTGTGTTTTTGTGAGTGCTAAAAAAAAGGTTTGTCTCCCTTTCTTTTTATATGTTATCTCCAGGTCACCTAATTCCTGCAAACTTCCTTGCGCCCCAAGTTCTTTCTAATTCCTGCCCAATTGCATCTTTTCAGCTTCTTATTATAATTATGCTATTAGCAACCTACAAAGACACAAAAAATAGAAATTATGAAAAAAAAAAAAAAAATAACCAAAAAAATATAGAGAAACAATTTAGTAAAGTCGCATAAATATTCCTATCAAATCACGACCCTACTTTTATATTTTATTTTTAATTTTTAATTTTTAATTTTTAATTTTTAATTTTTAATTTTTAATTTTTTATTTTTTATTTTTTATTTTTTATTTTTTATTTTTTATTTTTTATTTTTTACTAGCAAAATATAGGAGACCAAATTTTTTAGGTTAGTATCGGGCCCCAAAACCTCAGGACCAACCTTTCGTGTATCACATTATTTCTTGTGTCTTAGATTGTTTTTCTTGATTTCTCTCGACATTTGATTATTACTTGTTTAAAGTTGATTACATGATTTTCATGATCCATGTAACACTTGAACCTGTGTTCTTTTTCTTAATTTTTCTCGACAAAGTGTACATACTAATTCGTGTTCAAAGAACCCTATCTAAAGCTGTTATGAAAAAAAAAAAAATCTTAATCACCAATTGATTGCAAATTTTTTCAACAAATTGTTCGCACAACCCATATCAACCATGTTTCATGCATAAATCTTAAGGGATATAGTCGTTAAGAGAGGTCCAAAATGAAGCTCGAAAAGCGTAAGGTCGTTGTGCTTGTTTAATGATGATAGCTTACAATATAATTCATGTTTTTAAGTTGAATTAACTTTTGATAAATTGAAAATTCTCTACAAGCTCGAACTTGTAGAGAGGGCGAATCTAGCTACATATTAGATGGAAGCGAGAACAGAGGCGTGGGTCTACAACATACATTGGTGGTACCAATAGTACAACCACTCCGTAAACTCTCAGATTAAACGGATTCTGATACATAACGAATCTAATTCTGTTAGCTATCAAATAAAGTAGTTATGCATGGATCCGATTATTAAACTTGTCATTTATTAGCTGATTTAACATTCACCAATACTTTGGTACATGGTTAATTTATTAGGTCGTTGTATTCTCTTGTTCATAAATAATACACATTCCATATATTTTCTTCTTTTCATAAATAAGACGCACTCCATATCATTTCAGTACCAACATATGAATGTTTTTCCTCGTAAAATAAAGAAGAAGAAAAAAAAAGCTTTAGAATGTAATTCATCTTCGTAAAATTGTTCCCACATCGAATGAGAACCCACTTCATGTCTTACAAGCCGAGTTTAAGAATGACCCCCGCCAATGCATTTACCATCGATAAAATTATTAGTCTGTGACGCAAGATGAGCTGAATTTTCCTGGTATGTAATGTTATGTTAAAAACCGACAACTACTCACTGTCTTCCTCACTGAACATCTCTCACTCTCTCTTTCTCTTTCGCTGTGTCTTTTGTCTTGAAATAAATTTGGGTTCTTGGCAGAATTTCACAGTGGCTCGCTCGCTGAAGCGAATTACTTCTACCCATCTCCAGGTGCTCTTCCCTTTCTCTTAGTTTATTACAGTTTTTCTTAATTTCCTTTTTTCCCTTTTTTTTATTATTTTTGTGTGTATATGTTTCGTAAAATCTCTAAATTGTTTAATTTGTTTCCCACAAAGGTGGAATTTTTGGAACATTTCAGCTAATGGAAACCCTATAAGAAAAAAACACCCTAAACCCTACCCACAATCTAGGGTTTTAGGATCACATGTTATCTTCTCTTAATTTGATTGTTAGGGATTCCTGTGGACACTTTTCACTGCAAAACCCTCTTTACAGACCTCTGATACACTTGCATTTCTGTTGAACATCTGATCTCTTCTCTGAAAGTTAAGGTTTGCATTTATTTATTTAAGTTAATTTTGCATATTTATGAATTGAGTTTGAGCGATTGATTATGTTTGTTTAGATTTTTTTTTTTTTTGATGATTTACCAAAGTAGGTTTTATACAAGATTAAGAATGGAGGGAGTGGAGGAAATGGATGGAAAGCTTTCGGAATCACCTTCTGCCATAACAGATGAGAAAACAGATGGAAAGGTTTTGGAACACCCTTTAGCCGTAACAGATGAGAAAACAAATGACGCTGTTGTTGAAACTGATAGTGTTGGCAAGGCTAATGAGGAAAATAAAGCTGTCACTTTTTCTAGGGAGAGGAAGAAGAGCAAGTACTTGTCCCCTCCGTACACAACACTAAGCAAAGGTTTGAAAAGTTCAATGTCGTTGTCGATAGAGTCTGAAACAGAGGGAGCTGCAGGCCTTGAGAATGGTAGTGGTGGTACGCTTACAAAGAAACGCTCGCCAGAGTCGCCTAGGATGAGAAAGCATAAAAGGGTTGTTGAGGAGGTAGCAGATGTGGCTATGTATGAATTGCTCACTGAATTCTACTCTTCAGCTCTCGATGCCTTCTTTCTGAAAAAGTCGCAAACACATGGACTAATCAAGCGTTTCTTTTTAGAAGTTAGAATCCATCGCAGTCTCATAAATCATGAGGTACTTGGTGAATACTTAGCTCGTCAGTTGGATGGGACACCTGACTCGCCGAGAGAGAAAATTCATGTGACTGACCACCGAATACCTGAAGTTGTTGTGGATGGGAAGAAAAGGAAGAGAGCAGTGTTTGCAAATCCTGAAAGCAATACTGCTGCAGCAACCGATGTGAGGGAAATCCATATTGAGGAAGTGAATGGAGAAAATCTTTCCAGGATTCTCTTGAAATCTCCACCAGAAGGGAAGCTCAACCACCCGTTATCAAAAGGTGTCATAGAGAAGAAGAAAAGGAAGAGGAGGAAGAAAGAACAAATATTTGGGAGTGGAGAAACTATCGATGCTGTTGCAGCCAATGGGATATCAATCACTAACGTGGAATCCAATAAAAAAACTTCCACTGTAAAGGTTCCCATGAATTTTTCCTCAGGACAAGAGATGCATGCGACCAACCACACAAAATCTGAAGGTGGTGGTGTAGTGGGGAAGAAAAGGAAATGGAAGAAAGATGCAAAACTTAAGGGTGCTAGCTCAACTAATGGGATGTTTGGCACGGGTGCTAGCGCAGCTAATGGGATGCTAGGTCAAAATGTGGAAGTATCTTTTGATGCAATTCCCTTAAATTATTATTCACCGGGACCGAAGATGCAGGTGATTGGCCTTGCAGTACCTGAAAGTTCTGCAGAGGGGAAAAACAGGAAGAGAAAGAAAGAGCCAACACTTTCTAATCCTGATATTAAAGCTCCTAATGCAGCTAATGGGCTGCTAAGCCATACTGTGGAAGCCAATGCAGAAGCTTCATCAGCAAAACATGTGTTCAAAACTGCAGCAGGAGAAAAGATGCATGGAACTAACTATCCAACATCTGAAGAACTTACAAAGGGGCAGTCAAACCATGTGGAAGCTGATGGAAAAGTGTGTTCTGCGACTCTTCTCTTGAATTTTGGACCCGGAGTTCCAGTGCCTACAAAGGATGCTCTGGTAACAGTCTTTCAGGAGTTTGGAACTTTGAATGAATTCGATACAAAGATAATAAAAGATTCTGGTTGTGCCCAGGTTGTGTATGTCAGGAGTGCCGATGCCGAAGAAGCCTTCAATAATTTTCAATCAAACAGCCCTTTTGGTCCTGCCACAGACTGTTACCTGATACAACGTGGTTTAGCCACCTGTAAGGACTCGTCACAATGTCCTCCACCTAAGAGAAGACGCAGACGACGATCAGCCAGTTCTAAGAATTCAACTAGAGGCAAAGAGGCAGCAACCAGTTCAGGGGATCCAAAACATGATATCAAACTGTCGGGTGTTCCTTTACCAACAATGGAAATGGGCAACCCGTCAGCACAACTATCTATTCCACCGCCACTGCCTGGTGAGTCCCCTCCGATCCAACTTATAAGACAGAATCTTGAGAAGATGACCTCAATGCTGGAGACATCAGGGGACAATCTTTCACCGGAAGTGAGAGCCAAACTTGAAGCTGAAATCAAAAAACTCCTGAACAAGGTAACCACAATGGCTGAGTCTCCTCCTCCTAGTTAAGTCTGTAGTCTGGGGTTATGGTAGTTGTAGCTTCTGGCTTCTAGTCAACCTTGTATCTCTCTCCTTCTACCCCCTTTGTCTTTGCTTAGGCATCGGCTGCTCTCAGCTAAAAAGTTATGGATCCAATGGATTTGTTTGTATGGTTTATTGGCTCTCCATTTGGTAGTTTTAGTTCAACAATAAACTTATGTTCAAAGTTTACTATAAAAACTGCATAGTCTTGCTTTTCCATAATCTTTTTATTGGCTTCTTTTTAATTATCGAAAGTTGATGTTTGAAAAGTCGACGTAACATGTCGTTTTAGTAGTTCGCATGGCATGTGTAATATGATACAACCAGGTAAAAAAGACTATGGGTACACGATGAGTAGGTAGGTTAGATGCATGCTGTATTCAGATGCTTTAGTCAGTTAGCTTCCTAGCACCCTTCTCCATTAGTTGTGATATACTGCCTTTTTCTGTTCAGGCAGTCGGCTGGTCCCTGTTTCACTGATGTTGCAAATGCAATTTTGTTCAGCCTGTTAGTGTCAGAAGGTCTGGATCATGCATTTACTTTTGTTGAATGGAAGCAAATCTAAGGATTCAAAATTTTGGAGTTAAAAAAAAACATTTATGTTGATGCCGTAAATATAAATATGCACTAGCTATCTAAAGAGACAAAGGGTGTTTTTTTGGTTTCAAGGCAAACAAAGGGATGCCTAGGTTCTTGGATCATGATATAGGTGCATAAATTAGGTAAATCCCTCTGTTCACAATCTACTCCTTTCACTTTCAGTTAGGGATTTTGGTTGTCATTGTATCCAAATTTCCAACCTGTGGGTGAGAAGAAAAATTATGGCATACTGTCTCTCTTTGGTTTTCTCCCGATTTGGTGTCTTTTTAATTGATTTAATGTTCTCTAATCTTTGATATAATTGCAGTTGTAGGTGCTGTATTGGGTTGACAGTCTCACTTGGAACATCTAGAGTTTCGATTTTCCAAAACTTAAAATCTTATATCACTCTCAGAAGTTTACGTTTCTTGTGTTTATTTATTATTTATTTATTTATTGTTCTTCTGTTTCTGCTTTTCAAACTTGTTTCCTAATCTTTACCAAAAGTTTGTATTTCTTTGCAACAACATCTGCAGCCTCTCTTGAAACCTATCCTTATGCATGTAGGTGCTGTATTGGATTGACAGTCTCACTTGGAACATCTAGAGTTTCGATTTTCCAAAACTTAAAATCCTATATCACTCTCAGAAGTTTACGTTTCTTGTGTTTATTTATTATTTATTTATTGTTCTTCTGTTTCTCTGGCTTTTTAAACTCGTTTCCTAATCTTTACCAAAAGTTTGTATTTCTTTGCAACAACATCTGCAGCCTCTCTCTTGAAACCTATCCTTATGCATGTAGGGTATCCTAAAAATCCAAATTGCTTCTCTGGTAGCCAGAAGTATTCAGTCCCCTTAAAACAAAAGGCGGCTTTCAGTCGCCTGACAGATTTTGTGTCTAATCTCTTTGACATCATTATGTACAATCAGTTATATTATTTTCAAAACCAAAGGGAAATTATCTTCCTGATTTTCTATGATTTTGGTTGGAAAAAGGAACGGAAATGGAGAGGGAAGGAATGAGAATAGAAAGGAAAAAAAAAAAGATGAGATGATTTTTTGCGGAGAAACCCATCTGATTGCTCGGACACAAGCGGAGGAAGACGATAAACAATACACAGGGGAGGAGGAAGACGATGAACACTATGCATGTTCTAAACTTGGGTGGCTATTTGCACCAACTGCATTTCTGAGGGCACCCGTCTAGAAAATTAAAAAAGAATTAAAATTTTTAATTCAATTAACATTAACAATAATTACATATAGAATTAAGGAAATCATGGTTTTAATTTTTCAAAGCACATACTTCCATTATGCATTTTTTTAGGTGTAAGAATCTTATCTGTCACCTTATCTATTATTGTATTAGAATTCAGAAAGTTTTGAGTGTGGTTGCTATAAATAGAAAGGTTGTATGACAGGAGAGGCATATAGTACCTTGTGTCGGAATTGAAAAATTCTATAATATGAATTGTATTTTAAGGGTCGCTTCACTTGTGTAAAGCCACCGCTTTACGCTTCGCTTTTTTAAAAAAGCCAAGCCATCGAATTTTGCTTCGACTTCACTTCATGCTTTGACTACCTTGGTTACAACACAACAATATATTTTTTTGGGTTGTTACAAATATGTCAATTTGGTGTAGTGACGTGTTATGACTAATACAATTATTGAAGAAGTTTGCTTCATCTTAAGCACTACACATATTAGATTTTAGATGACTGACAGTCCGAACCCCAATATGGAGAGATCTTCATCTTGTTTTGTTTATATCATAACTCTATCCAAGGACTGCAGTTGTGAACGACAAGAGAAGTCTATAGTTTACGAAAAATGATTATCAATCTAAACCCTAATCATTAAATAATCTTGACCTTGTTTGAGGTATGAGATTCTTACAATAGATTTCTGGTGTTAAAAACTGTGATAGTTGTAACAGAAATAGGGGGTTTAGAAAGATGAGATCAAATTGAATACAGATGAATTTGCAGTACTTTCTTTATGATCCTGATTATTTATAATAGATTTCTCAGATTAGAAAGGGTGAAAGATGTAGAAGGGAGAGAAGGTTTAAAGATACATGTAGATTGTAGAGTTGTATGATTTATTGACTCTCCATTTTCAAGGTTCAAATTTTTAATCCATAAAGATTTCATTGTCTTGCTTTACCATACTCATTGTTTGGCTTAGTGACCTGCTCATCTGCTATATGGGCACATCATAATTAGCTTCTTAGCAGCATCCTTGCACATTATCAGATTTTGTGGTACCTTTTATGTTCTGTTAGTAGCAAGCAGTTCAAAGGTCTTGTTTTCGCACAACCTGTGCATTGAAAAGCTATCTACATCATTTTGTACTGCCAAAGCTCACACGGAATAATCTGGCGTCAGTACTCCGTTCTTGCTTCTTTCACCTTTTGAGGATGTAGCATTTGTTTTTGGTTATATTATATATAGCAACACTGTTGAATGAATGAATTTTTAAAACAAAAATAAATGGGTTTGAACCTGGATTTGATCTTTGAATCTCTATCTTTTATTTAGTCACATATCTTCTATGTAACTCATTGTGGATGAGTTCATAAGAAGATTGTTTGGACTTGGGCTCGGACCCTTTGGGGTACCCACACTTTTGTGAGGAGGGGAGAGTTAGACCAGAAATTTTTTATTTAAATATAAAAAATATCTTTTTACTGAAGAGAAGAAGTTAGAGGAAGACCTAGTCTTCTCTCCCACACCCTCCACACATTTTGTTCCTAATTTTTTCCGCAATGTACGCCACCAAAACAGAGATTTTTTGTTATCAGCATATCCCTTCTCAGCCTATTTGAAGTTTGGTTTTAAAAATATATAAAAAAAAACACTTTTGTTTAGAGATTCTTTTCTATCAGAGAGTTCTAAAGTTTTGGTTTCAAATAAACTCTTCGTCTTTTAGAGTTTTCGAGCAAAGATACTTCAGAGTTTTTCGTTTTTCATTAAACATTTCGAGTTTCAGACTTTGTGATTCCGAGCAATAGGAAATTAAAGGGTGAATTGAATTCCATTCGTCAACTGTGCATTTGATGGAACGAGACAAATACAGATTTCTGGCCTGTTTTATCCTGGGGACGGCGGGGCTATCAAACTGCTTGCACAATTTGGGCAAAGCCGCGAAACGTCTTAAAGAGAGCGACCTAGTCCGCGACTCAACCCAAGAAAAATTGGTAACTTCTTCCTGTCTTTTAAATTGCAGCATTTATATTTTCGATAGTTTTAAGACGTTTGTATCTGCCATGTCTACTATTACTGATCTTGCTGCTAAAAACCTTAACAGGCCATTTCGTTTTGAGGACCAACATTTTAAAAGATGGAGACAAAAAATGTTGTTTTTCTTAACCACGCAAAAGGTCGCTTATATCTGTAATGCTGAAAAACCGGAATTGCCTGCTGAACCTGCTGAACCCCACACTAAGGAATTAGACCGTTGGATTGAAAATGATTTTCTTGTGTAAGAATTTTATCCTGAATTGTCTCTCTGATGAACTGTATGATTATTACTATTCTGACAAAACTGCTAAGGATATTTGGGAAGCCCCTATGAAAAAATATGACACTGAGGAGGCTGGCACAAAGAAATATGCCGACAGTCGTTATCTGAAATACCAAATGACTGATGATAAGTCTGTGGAAACCCAATCTCACGAGCTATAAAAAATTGCTCATGAAATCATATATGAAGGAATGACCTTAGATGAGCAATTTCAAGTAGCTGCTGTGATAGAAAAATTGCTCCCTAGCTGGAAAGACTTTAAGAATGCACTTAGGCATAAAGCCAAAGAGTTTTATCTAGAAAATCCGATTACCCGACTTCGGATTGAGGAGGAAACCCGAAAACAAGATTAGAAAGATGAAATTCTGATTATTTCAAACCCGAAGAAATATACCCCTGTGGCTCTGAAACCTGGTGGAAAGACTATGAAAAATCAGAGTCACAATAAAAACCGAAACAATCATAATCAAAACCATCATAACCGGAACAACCAGAACCGCAACCAACAGAATCAGAATCCTCTGCGAAATCAGAATGGACAAAAACGCCCCTCAAGAAATGAATCAGCACAGTTCCTATGTTATACCTGTGGTAGGCTAAGGCATATGGCCAGGAACTGCCGGAATGGAACTCGTCCTGCTCCGCAGGCGAACCTAACCGAAGACCAACTTATTGCCATGATCTCTGAGATCAAATTTTTTGGTGGATCCGAGGGATGGTGGGTTGACACTGGTGCTTCTCGCCATGTCTGCTATGATCGAAAAATATTCAAGTCCTATTCTGAAGCTGAGGACAAGAAAGTGTTGTTGGGTGATTCTCACTCCACTATTGTTGCTGGAACTGGAGAAGTAGAGCTGAAGTTTTCCTCTGGAAAGACTGTTATCCTGAAGGATGTTCTGCATACTCCAGAGATGAAGAAGAACTTAGTTTATGGTTACCTTTTGAACAAGGCAAGGCTTACTCAAATAATAGGGGTTGATTTGTATACCATCACTAAGAATAATGTATTTGTGGGGAAAGAGTATGCCACTGATGGTATGTTTAAACTGAATGTTGATGCTAATAAAATTTCTAGTTCTGCTTACATGTTGTGTTCTTTTAATACTTGGCATGCTAGACTCTTTCACGTTAATAAGCGAATTATTAAAAACATGAGTAACTTAGGACTAATTCCAAAATTGTCCTTAAAACGACTTTGAAATATGCAACTTTTGTAGCCAAGCTAAAATAACCAAAACGCCACATAAATCTGTTGTTAGAGAATCTGAACCCTTAGATTTAATACACTCAGATATATGTGAACTTGATGGTGTTTTAACTAGAAATGGAAAACATTATTTTATTACGTTTATTGATGATTGTTACGATTATACCTTCGTTTATCTGATGAAAAATAAAAGTGAAGCATTTGACATGTTCAAAATATTTTTAACGGAAGTTGAAAATCAGTTTAATAGAAAGATAAAGAGGCTTAGGAGTATTAGAGGCACTGAATACGATAGCAGTAGTTTCATTGAATTTTATAATTCTCATGGAATTATTCATGAAAAATCTGCACTGTACTCTCCTAAGATGAATGACAAAGCTGAAAGGAAAAATAGAACTCTTACTGAGTTAGTAGTTGCCATTCTACTTAATTTCGGTGTTGCATCGCACTGGTGGGGAGAGATTATTTTGACGGTCTGTTACGTGCTAAATATAGTCCCTAAATCGAAAAGTAAAACTTCTCCTTATGAGATTTTGAAAAATAGACAACCAAACCTGTCATATTTCAAAACTTGGGGTTGTTTAGCTTATGTTAGAATTCTTGATCCTAAAAGGAACAAGCTTGCCAGTAGGGCATATGAGTGTGTATTCATAGGATATGCCGTTAACAGCAAAACCTATAGATTATATAACCTTAGTGATCACGTTATCATAGAATCGAACGATGTTGATTTCTATGAACATATATTTCCTTTTATCTCGAGGAATAGTGGGGGTACACCCTCTAATAACGTGCCTATGATCAGGATGAATGAAAACGATAAGAGAAGTAAACGGAACCGAACTTCTAAAAACTATGGCCCCGATTTCTATGCCTTTACAGTCGAGGAGGATCCCCTTTCCTTTCAAGAAGCCTTATCCTCTATAGATGCTTATTGATGATGAAATGGACTCTCTTGAGTCTAATAGAACCTGGCAATTAATTGACTTGCCACCAGGTTGCAAGACAATAGGTTGTAAGTGGGTATTTAAGAAGAAAATGAAATCCGATGGAAATGTTGAAAAGTTCAAGGCTCGCCTTGTAGTCAAAGGGTTTAGACAGAGAGAAAATGTTGAATTCTTTGACACATATTCTCCTGTTACCAAAATTACATCTATTCGAGTTCTTATTTCTCTTGTTGCAATACACAATCTAGTATTGCACCAGATGGACGTTAAGACTGCGTTTCTTAATGGTGATTTGGAAGAAGAAATTTACATGGACCAACCTGAAGGTTTTGTCATACCAGGGCAAGAAAATAAAGTTTGCAAACTTGATAAATCTCTTTACTGCTTGAAACAAGCTCCAAAACAATGGCATGAAAAATTTGATAATCTTATTATCTCACACGATTTTAAAGTGAACGAAAGTGACAAATGCACATATTATAAATCTGAAAATGACATTTGCACTATTATATGTCTATATGTGGATGATCTGCTTATCTTTGGTTCTAATATTCATGCCGTGAATAAAGTGAAATCTTTATTGCGAGCGAACTTTGATATGAAAGACCTTGGAGAGGCAAGTGTAATCCTTGGTATTAAGATTACTAGGTCTGATAAGGAAATTTCTTTGGATCAATCACACTATATTGAGAAGATCCTAAAGAAATATAACTACTCTGACTGTAAACCTGCATGTACTCCTAATGATCCTAGTGTAAAGTTGTTCAAGAACACCGGTAATGGTGTTAGACAATCTGAGTATGCGAGCATCATTGGTAGCCTTCGATATGCTACCGGTTGCACTAGGCCCGACATAGCTTATGTTGTGGGATTACTATGCAGATTTACTAGTAGACCTAGTATAACGCATTGGCATGCAATTGAAAGGGTCATGAGGTACCTGAAGAAGACTAAGAACCTCGGATTACACTATCAGAAGTTTTCTGCTGTCTTTGAAGGATATAGCGATGCTGATTGGAACACCCTTTCAGATGATTCCAAAGCCACCAGTGGCAATATTTTCAGTATAGCTGGTGGAACTATTTCTTGGAAATCAAAGAAACAAACTATTTTGGCACAGTCCACGATGGAGTCAGAGATGATAGCACTAGCCACGACTAGTGAGGAAGCAGGTTGGTTAAGAAACCTGCTAGCAGAGATCCCTCTATGGGAAAGACCAATACCAGCTGTCTTGATCCATTGCGATAGTACCGCGGCTATTGCAAAGATACAGAACCGTTATTATAACGGCAAGAGACGACAAATATGTCATAAGCACAGTACAGTTAGAGAGTTTCTATCTACTGGTGCTGTGAGAGTGGATCATGTACGTATTGATGAAAACTTGGCTGATCCTTTGACGAAAGGATTAGCTAGAGAGAAGGTTTTCAAAACCTCGGAAGGAATGAGACTTATGCCCTTAGACTGATGAGTTATTCATGATGGTAACCCAACCTATAGACTGGAGATCCCAAGAAATAGGTTCAATGGGTAATAACAAGTCGTGAATGATATGATGTGAATCATGCTAACCTAATAGTAATTCAATTCCTAGATTGAAGCATGAGTTCCTAAAGCAATAGTAGGATGAGTTAAAAACTCTTAATGAGATCTATACTCTATGTGGAGTGGAGTACCTAGCTACAGGAGTACTCTTGATAGACTCACCTAAGTGATTGTGGAAGTTTGGCGGCTTCCTATGGAATTTGTGGGCAAAATTCCTAGAGCCTTCACTATACTGGGATATACGTGCATGGCCTCAAGGCACGGGATTTTTTAGAATTCACCCTGGTAAGGTTGTGCGTGTAATGTTGTTAAAGATAGAGTTCAAAACTACGAGTTACTCTAGTATAATCTAAATCATGAACACTACGCAAGAGTTCAAGTTGAAAGACACTTTTGTTTATGCACTGTCTTATATTTATAGATTGCTCGATGAAGAAATGTTTTTAAAAAAAATCAAGTGGGGGATTGTTGAATGAATGAATTTTTAAAAATAAAATAAATGGGGTTGAACCTGGATTTGATCTTTGAATATCTCTCTCTTATTTAGTCTCATATCTTCTATGTAACTCATTGTAGAGGAGTTCATAAGAAGAGTGTTTGGACTTGGGCTCAGACCCCTTGGGGTACTCACACTTTTGTGAGGAGGGGAGAGTTAGACCAATGTTGGTCCACTCCACACTCGCGCCGCCGACCGATCGAGCCGGGTTGAGTCGAGACTAACCCATTCTTTTTGCTGAAATTTTTTATTTTAAAATAAAAAATATATTTTTACTGAAAAAAAGAAGACCCAGTCTTCTCTCCCACACCCTCCACACGTTTTGTTCCTGATTTTTTCCACAATGTACGCCGCCAAAACAGGGATTTTCTGCTATCAGCAGATCCCTTCTCAGCCTATTTGAAGTTTGGTTTTAAAAATATATAAAAAAAACACTTTTGTTTACAGTTTCTTTTCTCACAGAGAGTTCTAAAGTTTTGGTTTCAAATAAACTCTTCGTCTTTCAGAGTTTTCGAGCAAAGATAATTTAGAGTTTTTCGTTTTTCATTAAACACTTCGTGTTTCAGACTTTGTGATTCCGAGCAATAGGAAATTAAAGGGTGAATTGAATTCCGTTCGTCAACTGTGCATTTGATGGAACGAGACGGATACAAATTTCTGGGTTGTTTTATCCCGGGGACGGCGGGGCTATCAAACTGCTTGCACAATTTGGGCAGAGCCGCGAAACGTCTTAAAGAAAGCGACCTAGTCCGCGACTCAACCCAAGAAAAATTGGTAACTTCGTTCCTGTCTTTTAAATTGCAGCATTTATATTTTCGACATAACTTCGTTCCTGTCTTTTATAATTGCAGCATTTATATTGGCTTGGTGACCTGCTCATCTGCTATATGGGCACATCATAATTCGCTTCTTAGCAGCATCCTTGCACATTATCAGATTTTGTGGTACCTTTTATGTTCTGTTAGTAGCAAGCAGTTCAAAAGTCTTGTTTTCGCACAACCTGTCATTGAAAAGCTATCTACATCATTCGGCACTGCCAAAGCTCACACGGAATAATCTGGCGTCAGTACTCCGTTCTCGCTTCCTTCACCTTTTGAGGATGTAGCATTTGTTTTTGGTTATATTATATATAGCAACACAACTACAAAACTCTCCTTTTTCCATGCACAACTTATTGGCAAATTGAAGGATATTCGTTCAACTGCATAAAGTTTCTTTAAGCTCCCTTGACTGAATCTACTTTCACCTTGACTTTGTTCTTCATTCACTGTCCCAGCATTCTTCATTGCCAGGATTTTTTCAGATGTATACTTGAAGTGAGGATCCACACTTTGTTCCAATATCTGCAGCTGCCTCATCTCTCGGCCAGCTCTGTTTCTTGAACCTGTTTAGTTACTGAAATCAAGGAGGATGCATTCTGCTCCTCAGTATACTGACTGCTATAGCTATATATTGATTCTTGACACATATTATCCACTATACATGATGCAGTGAATCCTTGTTGATGGGTTGAGTGTAATGTTTTCCTTGTCAGTCCTGTATTATTTACCTTCAGGGATACCTGCCTTTCCAGGTTGAACTGACTTCGTACCACTAAGAAATTCCTGCCTATTTCTGTCCTCGTTTTTTCAAGGTGAAATTGTCCCTTTTCTGAAGATCCATCATGTTATTCTTTAGATCTCATATTGCAACTAATGTAGTTACAATATCAATCATCCAGGAATAATTGGAGACATTTTAGCTATATACCAACCTTTAAAGCGTATTTAAGAAAATAATAAATAGAAATAGAAATTCAAAGCTAGGGAGTCTATTCCAGATATCTGGGCATCTAGATGTCGAACTGAATTTGCTGACCTTTATCACATGTAAAGACAAGATGAGAGTTCTTCTTCTGCATTTTTGCAATGCTAGGAAACCAGGTTTTTGTAACCATGTTTTGTAACCAGGATGACGTGTCATGATCTGAAAAGAATGATGAAATCTCCAAAGATTTGATGAAATCTCCAAAAAATGTTTACAAAACCTGGTTTCCTAGCCTCACTCTTTTTGCAAACTGCAAATATTGAACCTATGTTGACGTGGTGTTTGAATAATGTTTTCGATCCTAAGAATTTTTACAACGACGTAGTATCAGTTTTATAAAGCCTGGTGTTCCTATTATTAAAATTTGGGCGATTTAAACAAGAAGGGTTGAGCTTGGGAGTCCTTGGCTCATCTTTTATTTTTATTTTGTTCATTTTCAAATTTAAAGCATGCATAAAGTATTGCAACTCCAATTCCAATTCCTAAACTATCTCCTCCAGTAACCATCCGATAGATCTCCTCTCATTTCTAACCATTTATTAGTACTAGACACAAGTACTTCACTAAATAGAATGCATTATGCATTACTTCTTAGAATAACTCCTGTGAGAGCATTTCCACTGTTTTACACCCGTCTTTTCCTTCTTCTTTTTTCCAAAATTTTAATAGTTACGGGTTCAAGAGATTGTGGTATAAGTCAAATTATGGTTATTCAGTTCTAAAACTAGGGAGATGCCCTCTCGTTGAGTGTTTGCCTCCTACACCAAATACCGCCAAAGTTGGGTTCTTCAGACTTGTCCAGAAAATAATTGCAACACCTAAAGTGGTGTTGTAAAACTGGGGACTGACTTAAATTTAGGACATAAATAGAACTTTTTGGTTGCTACAACAAACAACTAAACTCTAACCAGATCATATTGCAAAAGTTTATTGATTTTACGAGTTAGATAGAGACGATGGATATCCATCAATGCAACACAAGCTGCTAAAACAAAGTTCAACCAAAACATCATTAGTGGATGTATCACTCCATCACTACAACACCACCAGCAGCTTTTAACTTCTCTATTATTCCATCGGCCTCCTCCTTGGTGACACCTTGCTTCAACACGACTGGTGCCTTCTCAACCAAATCTTTGGCTTCCTTCAATCCCAAATTTGTAAATGCCCTGACCTCTTTGATCACTTTAATCTTTGCTGCAGCATCAAATTTCTCTAGTTTCACATCAAATGCAGTCTTCTCAGCTTTCTTCTCTTCACCCTTGGCAGACAACGTGGAAGGCCCACCCTGAGGACCCAAGTCCATTCCTTCGACTGAAATTGTTTGCATCTGTGGAAGTTCTAGCCGGACTTGAAGAGTAGGACCAATCTGCCTGCGTTCTTCAGGTGGCAAGGCAGCAATACGCTCAGCAAGTTGAATGATCTTTTCTGTTGGTGGGGGTTTAGGACCATATGGATTATAGTAAGGTGGGTATTTGTATCTCTTTGGTTTTTCCTTGGGATCTCTCGGGACAAAATCAGGTTGAAACATGCGACATTGCAGTGGACCTTTTTTCTGAGGGAGGGTAGGTGGGACACGGATAGTTCTGAAAAATGCAACGAGTTTCATGGTTCTATTAATGGGCAAGGTCAAAGATTTGTGACAGGCAAGTTGAATGCAGAGGTGAGCCAATTCAAATACCCTCTTGCAGTATATAGTACCAATACAAGCTACGGTTCTCGGTTTTATAGTCGTCTTCTGCTTTTAAATCCAGTCTGAATAATTTACCTACAAAAGATAAAGGCATTATAAGCTACTCAAAGTAAACAAACACACCCGAAGTTAAGTAATCCAATTAAGAAACATAGATTCATCACTTTGAAAGAAATATCAACCTATATATATATGTGTGTGTGTTCAGTTTGATATGGTAAAGTATTGATGAGGTTAGGGTAAAATTTAAAAAATAACATTAATTTTTATGCTTTATATATAACATGTTTGTCATGGACCGACTAATTTGGTGAGTTTCGAAAGTGATTAATGATAACTTGGCGAGAAATTGTAAATAACTTAATTCTCACCGATTAATCGGTCAAAGATTATTCGAAAAATTAATTAAAAATCATAATGCTCTACTAGCAAGAAGAGTCGATCAATCACCGATTAAATAACATAGCTCTTTCATTTGAACAACCATATCACCGGCGTCCAATTGTGCCAATCTATCTCTGGAATAAAAAGATGTATTCCCCCATCCTTCCATCTCATTGACGAACTTGGTTGCGTGAGAGACTCATCCATGGGTTTATTTTGGGTGTGGAAAGAGCATAGCTCAGAATTTTTACTGATAGAAAGAGAGATATCAACCACCTTCGAGCAACGCCATGATTTTGGGGTTGCCATTGTGCTGTTGCTTCTCCTCTTTTGTCTAATAGACAGTATTAATGCAATTTCTTGTTTTTCTGGTATATATATATATGAACACTTACGGTTTTGGGCCAACAATTGGGAGGTGTTTCAGGATACCCATTCTCAAACTGTATATGCATATGTAGTCTGGGAATTTTGTAAATATCTAAGGTGTTTCCAGGGGTGTAAAGCCTCTCTTCACTCTGTATGTTGGGCTCAGTGAGGAGACCATTTCTTACTGTTTCTCTCATCTTCATCTATGCACAAAGGGGTTTTTACTGTTCCAAGCCTTCTGTCCTAAGTGGCAAAGTCAGTGTATGTCTCTAACTTGATTGAAAACTTAAGCCCCGATGTTTCCTTTAAGGTCAGAGCTTTAACTCTGGGATACCTCCCAATCAACCTCTCTGGCCTAATTGCATAACAAGTCCCTATGAAAATCCTTTGCCCGCTCTAACCAACTTTCAACCCAAACCATTTCTTCAAGTAACACACCAGGGAAATGGACTATACTCGTCTTTGTGGGAATTCAGGAACCAATTGTGCTCTAAAACCTCCTCTGGAAAGTAAGTTATACTTCCATTGAACACAACTCTAAAAACAGTCAGGCTTTAGCCATAACAATACTTCAAATACCCAGATCTTCACTGAGATCTGTTTCAAGTTCTGGGATGTACAGATAGAGAAGCTCACTCAATAATAACTAAGGAGGATACAAGACCCCCAAATCTCCTCCATGGATAAGATTCCAAATAAGGCACATAAAGATATGATTTTTCCCTTCTCCTCTTCCTCTTCTTCTTCTTCTTCTTCTTCTTCTTCTTCTTCTTCTTCTTCTTCTTCTTCTTTTCTCTCTCTCTCTCATTTGTGTGATGAAGCTTTGAAGGGTTAAAGTGACTGAAACAACGAGAGCAGTCTTTGAATGAATAAGTTAAGATTAAACAAACCATATGATTAGTGAACGCCACCTAATGTGGTTGTCAAAGCCTCTACAAAGTGCAAAGACTCTTAAAACACCCAATAATCTTCTTTAAATCGCATGCAATGCATATTCAAAATCAAACAAAGGTTGGGATATCAAATTTGTGTCCTGGATCTCATCTAGATTAGCGAACTTGAAACGTTCACATGACAGCTGGATAAAGAATATTTAATAGAAGCTTATTTAATTCGAGCTACCACAATAATTGCTCTTCCCTCTCCCTCTCCCTGACTCCCACCCCTCCGCTCTCTCCTCTCCCTCTCTAAGTATCGTCATTCTCTTTTTTGCAAGGCCAAACCACGATTATATTCATAATGGCAAAGTGAGTAAGATAATCACGAGACAAGGATACAATAACTATCGAATCAAAGAATACCAAGACAACATGAACAAATCAAAGGTGAGATCTCAGAATTGGTTCCATAATATACAACTGGAACCCTTAATTTTCAGTATGAATCTCTTCATTTTCTCCAAGGGTGAGTTTGGTTGCATGGAATTCAATTCCATGGAATCCATGGGAACCACTTGAATGGATGAGGGAACCATTTGTGTTTCATGAAATTTAGCATAAAACCTCATTTATAGAAGTTTCGTGGAAAAAATTCACTACCAACTCATGTTTCTCAATTAACCTGATTTAACACTTATTTTACATACAAAATTCTGTCTTACATTTTTTTTTAGAATACAGTTTGTTTGACATTAAAAATTTGTAATCTCAATTTTCATTATTACACTTTTACCCCTATTTCTTCCTTCTAAAGACACCATCAGCCACCATCTTGTACCAGTGCACCACCTTCATCTCCTTCGTTCAGCCACCAACACCCACCGGCGAACCCCAACACCGACCTCCATTCAACTCGGCGCCAACGGACAATCACAGACCATTCATAAAAAATAAAAATAAAAAGACCACCACCACCTCATCCACTATCCACCAAGATCAGACCCACCCTTCCACCTTCCTCCACCTCCAAATCCAACCACCATCACCACCGGTCAAGAACCACCACCTCCACACACCTACTATAGACCACCACCTCCACCTCAGATCAGACCAGTGAGACCACCAATTACCCTTTCACCTCCACCTCCAAATCCGACCACCACCCACCATTGGCCGAGATCCTCCATCACAATCCATCTCCTACAAATCTTTCTCTCTTGAACTGTAACGACAACTGTAACGACCTGATCCACATGATATGATATTGTCCACTTTGGGCTTAACCACCCTCACGGCTTTAAAACGCGTCATACCAAGGGGATTCAACCTTGCACATATATAGCACATACCCTTTTCTCACCCAAGCGGTATGGGACTATAACACCTAGGTAGCCTGCTGCCTGCCAGCTTCTGAGCCCGCCCATACATCGTAGCCTACCAGCCTCAAAGTCCACCCACACATGATAGCTTGTCAACCTCAGAGCGCGCCCACACAAGGCTGTCACAATTTTTCTATAACGACCCGATCCACATGGTATGATATTGTCCGCTTTGGGTTTAACCACCCTCACGGCTTTAAAACGCGTTACACTAAGGGATCTAACCTTGCACATATATATCACATCCCCTTCCCTCACCCAAGCGATGTGAGACTATAACACCTAGGTAGCCTTAAGTTATTATTGTAACAAAAATTCGCCGATTAATCGGCAATTAATTGCAATTCGAGATTTGACCGAACCGAATTGGATGAAGATGAAATAGGTTGGGGTTTAGTAGACACTGATTAATAGGCAAAAAATTGGTGTCACGATTAATCGGTCCAGCCGACTTTCCAATTAATCGCTATATATAAAAATAAAATAAAACCTAAACTCAAGAATAAGAGAGAAGGTGAAGATCTCTAGATGGCGACGACGACTAGATCTCTTGCTCTGGATGGCGATCTGTCTCTTTTTTCCTATCTTCCTTCAAAACAAATAAAAAAGGTATGTACCACTTCAACTCTAATTTCCCTCTTCTCTCTCTTTCAGGTCCCCATCCCACTCGGCCTCCCCTTTTCTCCTCCCTTCTGTGTAGAATTCATATGGACTAGGGGAGCTTGTTGATTGAGGTTGTTTGTAGTGATATGAATTTTGGTGAAACAATTGATTGTTGTCGGAACTCCCATCTTTCTGTGTATTTGACATTTTTGGCCTTCTAACTGAGAACACTAATTACTGAGGCTCACAATTTCTTTGGAAGTTCGTGATTATACGTGACAAATTCACACAATTTTCACGCACTTCACTCGTGACTTCATTTATTTTTTATCTAGAATATATTGGCATAATACTCTGGATGTGAAGTATTTTTGTTTGTACAAAGTGGCCCATGTAGAAATATCTTCGGTGCAAAGTAATACGATTTACCTTCATGGGTTAGTGGGATAGGTAGGTTGGTTCTTCTTGTTAAGTCTGGCATCTATTTTGCTTCTGAATGTTTGTCTTGGTAGTTGGGCTGTTAAAACAATTTACAATTTTCTTTTAATTTCTTTTTAAGTAGTTTGGCAAATAATTAGTAAAGTTACATAATTACAAATTTACACCATTTTGATTAATTATTTATTTTTTTATCTATGATTATATTTAAAAAATATATACTATGAAAAAATTAACCAATTAAATCCGATTAATCCCGCTTAATCGTAATTCGGTCCCAGACCGCGCTCTGTGACTGCTTTCCGATTAAACTGCATAGGGTAGCCTGCCAGCTTCTAAGCCAGCCCACACATCGTAGCCTGTCAGCCTCAAAGTCCGCTCACACATGGTAGCTTGTCAGCTACAGAGCCTGCCCACACAAGGTTGTCACCAAGGAAGCACAGACTGTTCGAAAAACTTGTATCCGTGTCTGACACGTATCCGACACCGACACTCGCTCGACACGCATCAGACACTTGGTCAACATGTAAGCAGGGGTCAGACACATGGTCAATGTGGTCAACGTATCAGACACGCCTCTGATACACCCCGAACTTGGTCAGGACACATTCAAGACTCAAAAATCAACTTTGTTTTATTTTTTACTTTTAGATGTTTGCAAATAACCACCTAATTTAATGGTTGTTGATCCATTTGAAGTGAATGATTTTCAATTGATAAAGAAAAATAGGGCAAAAAGACGCTAAAGTATGAATTAGTCTATGCTCTCAATCTTTGCTTCTTCTTCTCTCATTTGCTTCTTTTTTCCTCTATTATACTTTTTTCTTTACTTTTTTTTTTCATGCAACAGAGTATCTTTTTCAAACACTTAGGAAGACACTTTATTAGATTATTATTTATGTTTATGACATATTAAAAAAATAATGACGTGTCCCCGAGCCCTAGTTTTTGTGATATTGTCGAGTCGGCGTGTCGTGTCCGTGTTCGACACGACGCATGTGTCCATGTCCGTGTCCCACACGATGCGCATGTCTGTGTTCGTGTCTATGCATCTTTGGCTGTCACAATCCACCCCCCCCCCCCCCCTTAGAAGCCTAATGTCCTCACTGACACACTTCTGGCTGAGTCTGGCTCTGATACCATTCTGTAACGATCTGATCCATATGGTATGATATTGTCCACTTTGGTCTTAACCACCCTCACGGCTTAAAAACGCGTCATACCAAGGGAATCCAACCTCACATATATAGCACATACCCTTCCATCACCCGAGCGATGTAGCACTATAACACCTAGGTAGCCTACCAGCTTCTAAGCTCACCCACACATCGTAGCCTACCAACCTCAAAGCCCGCCCACACATGGTAGCTCGTCAGCCTTAAAGCCCGCCCACACAAGGTTGTCACAATCAACCCCTCAGGAGCCCAACGTCCTCATTGGCACACTTCCAGCTGGGTCCGACTCTGATATTATTTTGTAACGACCCGATCCACATGGTGTGATATTTTCCACTTTGGAATTTCAAGGCAATTGGAATCTCCATCTACCACTAATAGAATTTGCTTATAATAACTATCAAATTAGTATTGATACGGCTCCTTATGAAGCTTTATATAGAAGACGGTGCCGAACTCCTATGTTGGACTGAAGTTGGGGAAAGTAAATTGTTAGGCCCAGAGATTGTTCAAGCAACTACTGATAAGATCAAAATGATTCAAGAAAAATTGAAGATAGTGCAGCGCAAACAAAAGAGTTATGCTGATAACAGAAGAAGGGACTTAGAGTGTGACAAATGATTCAAGAAAAATTGAAGATAGTGTAGCGCAAACAAAAGAGTTATGCTGATAACAGAAGAAGGGACTTAGAGTGTGAGAAAGGTGATTTAGTTTTCTTACGATCATGTCATGTCGGGCACGGATACGACACGACGACTCAGCAATTTCCAAAAAACTAGGACTTGTCGACACGGAGACACGTCACACCTTAAATTTTATTTATTTATTTATATAACTCATGGACATAAGAAGTAATAATGAATAATCCAAACACATAAACATGCAAATGCATCATGAGCAACATAGTTTCATTAATTTGTAATTGACATTCAAATACCTTCAAAAAGGAACATTATCATCTCCACTCCCTTGGCCTGGAAAATTCATCGCTTCAAATAAAAACCTACCGCTTAAAATTGTTAAATATTCATTAAAGCAGAGATGACTAAAATTCATTGCTTCAAACAACAACAAGCGTTATCATACCCATACTATTCCCATCTAATTCCTAAAAAAAAAAAAAATCACCATCCATTATACCATAGAACACTAAAACATAAAAAAGGGCATCAAACAGACTAGGCAAGTAAAAAAGGGTGAAGATTCCTAATACTGTCAACTTCAAAGGCTTTTGGACTTTTGTTTCAGCATTTTCTCAAACATTGCATGTGTCTGGTGGGGTTCTAAATTCCCCTAAGCTTATGTCATCCCATCCCATCCCATCCCATCATCTAATCATAACCCTAAATCAAAGTATGATGATCTTGATCTTCTTCTTGTTTGATATTTGTGTATTGATAATGAGACCAAAAATAGGAAAAGAGAACAGATCATGAGAAGAGGGAGGGAGGGAGACTTCAAATCAACAGAGGGAGGGAGGGAGGGAGAGATGGAGTTTACCTGATATTGGTCGACATCAACAGATCGTTTGACGTCTAGCAAGCTCCGTCGAAACAAGTTAGTACAGCTCTCGATATTCCTCCCTCGATCTCTCTCTGACTCTGCCTCTCTGGATCTCTCAGACTCTCGCCTCTCTCCTTCGATCTCTCAAGCTCATCTCTTTCGATCTCTCAAGCTTGTCTCCCTCGATCTCTCTCGATCACGTGCTCTGCGCTTCCTTATCTCGGTCTCTCTCTGACTTCTGATGTGCATCCTGCGTAGAGTATAAGAAGACCTAATGGGTTGTGTTATTTGCAACCAATGACCCTCCTATTTGCACCCAAGAAAAATTAAAAAAAACCTCCTGACCGCGTCGGAACTGTCTGGACCGTGTCGAGTGCGTGTCGGAACTAGTCAACGTGTCCTAACCATTCACCGCATGTCGGGTGCATGTCCAACACGTATTCAACACTCAAATCGTGGGATTTTTCGAAGAGTCGGTGCAACCTTGAAGCCCGCCCACACATAGTAGTTCGTCAGCCTCAGAGCCCACCCACACAAGGCTGTCACAATTCACCCCCTTCAGGAGCCCAATATCCTCGTTGGCACACTTCCGGCTAGGTCCAGCTCTGATATCATTCTGTAACGACCCAATCCACATGGTATGATATTGTTCACTTTGAAATTTCAAGGCAGTTGGGATCTCCATCTACCACTAATAGAATTTGCTTATAATAACATTAACAGCTATCAAGCTAGTATTGATATGGCTCTTTATGAAGCTTTATATAGTAAACGGTGCCGAACTCCTATATTGGACTGAAGTTGGGGAAAGTAAATTGTTAGGCCCAGAGATCATTCAAGCAATTACCGATAAGATCAGGATGATTCAAGAAAAACTGAAGATAGCGCAGAGCAGACAAAAGAGTTATGTTGATAATAGAAGGGACTTAGAGTTTGGCAAAGGTGATTTAGTTTTCTTACGAGTATCTCCATGGAAGGGTGTTATGAGATTCGAAAAGAAAGGGAAGCTAAGTCCTCGATACATTGGACCATTTGAGATAACAGAAAGTGTGGGTCTTACAGCTTATTGATTGGCGCTACCCCCGAGCTTGGCACAGCTTCATGATGTTTTCCATGTTTCTATGCTCCGAAAGTATATACTATAACCATCACATGTGTTAACAGCGCAACCTATAGAATTGAAAAGAGATCTTTCGTATGTTGAAGGGCCGGACCCAACCGGAAGTGTGCCAACGAAGACATTGGGTTCCTGAAGGGAGTGGATTGTGACAGCCTTTTGTGGGCAGGCTCTGAGGCTGACGAGCTATCATGTGTGGGGCAGGCTTTGAGGCTGGCAGGCTACGATATGTAGGCGGGTTTAGAAGCTGGCAGGCTACCTAGGTGTTATAGTCTCACATTGCCTGGGTGAGGGAAGGGTATGTGCTATATATGTGTGAGGTTGGATCCCCTTGGCATGACACATTTTACAGTCGTGATGGTGGTTAAGCCCAAAGCGGACAATATCATACAATATGGATCGGGTCGTTTCATGAAATCTTAAAAGTTTCATTTAAGAAACTAGTTTTTTTTTCAAAAAATATAAGTTGAGGGTGGGGCACAGTAAAAAAAAATAAAAATTATTACTATCAAAATGGCACCTCTTTTACAAATCCAATCCACTTTTGGTTTTAAGCAAATTTAATCAAAATGTGAACCACTTATCGTGAATTCTATATTGAAATCAAATGTGAATTGAACTCCCATGAAATATGGGATTCCAATTGTTTAGAGCAAGAAGTTGGGATTTCCATGTTTTATGAGAGTATGATTCCCACCTTTGATCAAAATGAAGAATAATATGGTCCACTACATTTTGATCACATTTGCTCTCTATAGATTCCATGGAATTGGATTCCATACAACCAAACACACCCTAATATTGTACACTAAAACTGATTTTTTGTGCATTTTTAAATAGAGTCCCAATCACAGATGGATAGTTTCGCAGTTGCTAAGAAGAAGTCAGACAAACATTTATTTGGTTTTGTTATGTGTGGAAGAACGGTGTGAAAATCACACCTCCCTCGTTGACTACATATCATAATAATTGCTCACTGCACGAATAAAATCAGGTTGTCCAACAGAAAATTGATAGACAAAAAATCAAGAGAGGCATTACATTATATGTATATGAAAAAGCACAATTTCCCAATTCAATATTCAAGAACAAGAAGAAAAACTTATCGATATATAAACTATAGATACAGATAGTGAGATGAAGGCTTACAAATTTGCAATGCAATTGTAATCACTGTTCTGCAAGCAAAAAGTTAAAGGGATCAGAGTATCTGAAACAAACTAATTAATCCATAAAACCTAATTGGACGTAGAGGTATATAGAACCCATACCGTGGAGCTGTAATACAGTGTGGATTGAATTGCAGAAGAAGCAGAGATGAGACGGAGAGGAGAGTTTGTAAGAGATAAATTGCAGAAGAGAGATATGTGATCGAAATCGAGTCTCCCTCCGTTTGATCCCAAGGTTAGAAAGCAACCCTACAGAGATGCAACACTCGAGAAGATTTACAACTAGCAGAAAGTGCGTGAGTTTAGAGGAGGAGGAGGAGATTCCGGTTTCTGAGTGATTTACATTTGCGGCATACAGACAGACGTTCGAGGACGAGGAAGGGGCTTTGTTCGTCTCAAGGGTAGGAGCGAAACTATCCCTGGAGGAGTGTGATCAAGGGTAGTCAAGTCATCTATGTGCACCCAAGCTTTACTCCTTGCAAACCACACTCAAACATTTTTTATTTATTTTAGTTTTTTTTTTAATTAGACAACAAAAGCTCAAAATCGAGGAAGGACCTTAAAAACAGTGGAACTCTTGCAAACAAAAGGCCAAACAAGTCAAGTCTTTTACGATAATCATTGTCTCTCTTGAATCTCAATTTTTTCCGATGGACAAATTTGAACAAAATGATGAATAGATCTCTTGAAAAGGTGATGATGTTGTCATTCACCGGAAGAGAGATGACAATGCAACAAAAAAAAAAAAAAAAAAAAAAACCTCCACCTCACCCTGTCTTTCTCTTAAATTTCTCAATTTGCGGATCCACGTGTTTCTCTCAACAAAAAAATTCATTAAACTGTCTCGACTTGCACAATGATATGTTTATAAACATATTACTAATTACTTGATTAAGAAGCCATTTAGGCATACGTAGATTTTGGTAGCTTGATTACATGGGTTGAAATTAATGTTGTTGATGGTTCTTGTGGGTGAAAAAAAAAATAGCTTATTTAATGCCAATGTTTCCATCTCTCTCCCCATCTCACCCATTCACTTCTAGAGATTCTTAAAGTCCATTACTTCCTTCAGCTTTCTAGTTGTAGAATCAGAGTAAAGATTTTGTCTTCTCATTCATGGAAATCCATCCATTGCATTTCTAGTTATGATCTATTTCATCCCATTTCTTTATCTTATAGAAAGGAAGCCGAGAGGAGAGACTATTGAAAATTGATTGAGATGAAATGAGAGAGATAGAGAATGCGAGAGCAGGAAATTAAGGAATGGGTTTTGCTTATGTGAGAGGAGTGAGAAACAAAGAAGTCACAACTTTTTTTCTTATGTGGTTCAAATAATTTAATGATGTCTAATATTTTAGTGAAGGGGGGGCATGTCTAATATTTTCATTATGTTTCAGTGTTGTTGTATTTTGTATGCCAAATTTGTGATGATGTTTCCTATACAGCAGCCAAATGTCCATGGTTGCACACAAAATGCCAAGTACCAACCTGTGGGTACATTGGAAGGGTTTGGACTGGGAATACATAGAGTAACAAGGGGAGGAAGTTTTTGAGGTGCATGGATTCCACTTGCAAGGGGTTCCTGTGACTAGACATTGCTATGTCAACAATCTCCAACATCCCATTCAAAAGTTCTCCTCAAGTTCAAGTATCAAGTTCACATGGAGGTTCAAACTCACATGGAAGTTTAAGCTCACATGGATCGTCATCTTCAAGAGGTATGTGTTTCAAGTGCAATGACCCCAACCATTGGATGAATGAGTGTCCATGGGTAGGAACTCATTTTTCCAATTATCGATGGCATAAGAGATATTCTTAGTTCGAAAGAGTCTGATACTCAAGGGAAGAAATATGTGGTATGTAACAAATGCAACAAAGGTTTTCAGTGGCTTGAATATAAAGAAGAGAAGAAGTTGACCTTTGAGATCAAGCTATCTGACCTTTGTGGTGTACTTGGAAAGTCTGTTATCATAGTATGTTCAATCCATGTATTTGATGTACACAATAGATACCTGATGTAATGAAGCAGTTATCTAGCAATGAATGTTAAGTATGTTTTCTTTTGTTGTCTAAACCAATTATAACCATAACATCTATAACAATCACATATATAATGACTACCATTCATGTACTACAATATATTGGCACTTCTAGGGGTGGGCATCCCATCCCGCGATCCCGATCCCGTCCCGTCCCGATTTTTTCGGGTCTTAATGTGATTGAATAATTTCATCCCGATCCCGTCCTGATCTAGAATGGGATGGGATAGGATGAAGATTTTCAATCTTGCCAATCTCGTCCCGTCCCGAGCTATTTTTTTAATATTTATTAATAATATTTTTATTTATTTATTTTTATTCATATAAACTTACATATGACTGACAGAAACTCATGGTATTTGCAGTGGTAACAGAAATGTTACTTCAAGAAATAAATATTCATTAAGCAAGAGAAAGATAACAGACTGTTGCTTGGATTCCCAATAAAAGTGGCTCCAATTATTTAACTTCCAAATATTAATAATACCTAGGTGAAGATGAAAAATGACAATTAACTGAGTAATACATATTCAGAAGAGAACATTCAGGGGCGGAGCCAAGAATTTGAGATGCCCCGGGATGTAAAAATAAATTTTTTTAATTACAATATATGTATTGATGGTAAACCATTATGAATATGTTAGAGCATCACCAATAGGTCTATATTTCTTCCCTAACAAAAAATGAAATGTCATTTTGTCAAGGAATCATGAATTTTGTTTTCCACAGTAATGAAATTGTAAAATCAGTTGGGAGGCCATCACAGCGACACAATACTCTTAGTGGGTCTCATTTATCATGTCATTTTCTAAAAGTCAAGTCCACTCGACTTCATTGTTAGGGGATGTAGTGGCTGCCCTTATATTTGCATGCCACATCTATATCTAATTATAAGAAAGTTATTTTTCACACTCTTATATGATGATAATGTTCGCGACAGTCACAGGCAACACGCTGATCCCGTCCCGTCCCGAACCCGTTTGAGATGGGACGAGGTCGGGATGGGGTTTTTCCCATCCCGTCCCGTCCCGATCCCGTATGAACGGGATGGAATAGGGATGGGTATATCCCGTCCCATCCCGTCCCGTGCCCACCCCTAGGCATTTCTACCTTGCAACAACACTTCAACCTAAAATAACCAAACAAAAGCTTTACACCCTATAGCACCTCAACCTAAACTAACACAACTTTTCACCTTGCAACAATGATACAAACAAGTTTAACCAGCACAAAATAAGTACTTGTACCCTGCAACCTAGAAAGCAACCCTTACAATTTCAATCTAACTAAAATACTAAACCTTTTCCAAACATACCTGATGTACTACTTTACTAGCATACAACTTAATATCATGTTTTGTAGTCGTAGTAAAGAATAAGTAGGAATCGTTATAGATCGGGGATTAGGAGGCTCGCTAATTAACACTAAGGGTAACTAGAAGACAACTAACAAACTAAATAAGACAATGTTGGGGGATTGGATTTTTCTAATTTAAAACTAAGAAAATTACTAAGAAGATTACTGGAAGTCTAATAGAAACTTAAGGGAAGTAGATGATGGGAAATTAGCTAAGGGTTTTATCTCCACACACCAAAGATATGCTCATGAACTTAACTCCAATAATTCATTTACTAACTCGTGAATGACAATTCTCAAGATTAACCATGACCGCACTGCATTAATCTTATTATTTTTCCAAATTCGTTGAATTAAACTCAGTGTCGCTTTCAAACTATTATTTTCATGTTATCTAATCAGAAATCGTAAATTAGATAAACAATCCAAAATGATTAAGTTTTATAGAAAAATATGAGCACTGACTAAGCAATTACAAGTATGAACAACATTTTATTTTTAACATAGGTTTTACTTAACTTTACCAACGTTTTTTGGTATTTATTACTTGTGGATATAGATGAAACTCTTTTATACTCTTGCACAAAACCTAGCATGCTTACTAAGTTGGCCACCTTAACAAACATACAAAGATAAGTTCTCTATAAAGCAATTAAGTAACACACTTTCACTAATTAGCAAAGAAATATAGAATCTAATTAATCTATAAACAAATGTTCGGGGCTACGAATTTGCCCCTAGCTAAAAAGACATTTAGCTAGACATATTAATCAAGATCAAAGAACAATCCATAATTCAATGTCAAAGTAAAAATAAAAGTAAGGGTTAGAAGAAACACTATCGCCTACGTGGTGGTGGTGGATAGAAGTTGCGTGGGACCGGATAAAACGTGAAAGATATATCTTCCATGATTTGTTGCTATCTATGTTGTTGGTTGTGAATGAATACGAGACTGTGAGAGAGATGACTGGAATCTACTGGATGTGTGCGTGACAAGAGAGCGAGATCGGGCAATTGTGGTCGGTGATTGTGGGAGGAATTGCAGGTGAGAGGGGTCGACGAGAGAGATGTGGCTGCAGCGATAAGAAGGGATGTCTGATGGTGTTTGTGTTGTGCAATCTGTGGTGATGAACTGCTAGGGACTGTCGATGGCGAGAGGTAGACGATGGCTAATGGAAATTTGAGTGTGTTGGTTGTGGGTGAGAGGGGCGATGTTTGTGCGTGCTAGAAGGTCTGATGGATAGGACTGTGTTGTGTATGGAGCAAGCGAGAAGGCGAGGGGATTACTATGGATAGAGGCTGGGAAGGGATTGCAAGTTGGGTTACAAGATTGCAAGCGGGGAGTGGTGATGTCTCGAGAGTCAGGTATTGCTTCCTTTATAGATGTTTTCTATAGGTTCCTTGTTTGTGCAGTTTCCTTTAGCTACAAAATTTCCTAATTCAAACCAATTTGGACCTTTTAGCTTCTATTTTGGAATTCTGTTATTGCAATCTACAAAACCACAAAAACATAAATTACTACAAAAAATAACACATACTAGCTAAGAAAGTATAAAGAAATACAACAATAAATTTGCATAAATACACTCTTATCTACCACTCCACCTGCAATAGTATTGCAAGCTAAACAAACCAAAAAATTTACAATATGTCACAATGATACCAACTATGGACTATATAACAACCAATTTCAACACTTGAACCCTGCAACAATCATAACCATATCACCCTACAACAACCATAACACTAAGTGCTATAAGCAAATGATATACAACTTCCATTCATAGAAACAACTTAGCACAAGTGCCCTAAGATATGATGAGCAACAATAGAAGGGGTGAATATATATATATTGAAAAAAAAATTGTGAACGAATGCAAAGGTTAGTAGGCTATATGAATACTTTGTATAAGCTCCATGTTCAAAATAATCTCCTAGACCTTAGCACCAACAAAACAATCAAAGATAGAGAAAGAAAATGAAATGATTCACCTCTTAGTCTAGGTGGTCTCACAATCTTGGAACCTAAAACCCGATTATAAGGAATTACTTTTACAAAGTATATCTAAGACTTGATGCACAAATCAAGTGAGCTAAACTATGATTTGTAAAAATAATCCAATTAAAACGTGCAAGATGAGATATCAAATACTATAAGAAACAAACATGAATAAGTATGTAAAAAGAAGGGAAGAGACAACACCAGACACATATATAATGAGGTTCACCTAAGCTGAGGTTTGATTAGCCATGATCTGCGACTTCCTTGGTCGAAAGGGCTCGCAAACCTCAAGCTTTTATTATCATGATTAAAAGAGAACTACACTTTCAAATAACATTCGACAACCGTGCAATGACAAGTTGTCATTCTCGTCTGAGACTTATCGACATGAACCAAGTATTCTGCTCCGTGAGTCTTACAAATACATTTGCGGTCATGTAGGATGCAACACAACCAAGTTTGACGGACGTGTGCTTGTGATTTCGAAGATAACTCTAGGTCTTGTGTTCGCTGCAAGACTTAACGAATTGTCAGGATCACACCAGACTTATCACCTGCTTTGGATCTTCTATGTCACTTACTCGTACGAATCCACTCCACGGATTTAAGAACCCACACGGAGTTGGTTGAGTTTACGAAAGCTAACACTCAAAGAGGTTTCTCCAAAAATGTATTTCATTTAGACGAATGGGAGAAAGTTTAAGTTTGAATCTCTCACTTCTTTATAAATGATGTTCGCCCCAACAAATATAAAGGTTTAGGGTGACAAATAATGTTTTCTCCATAAGGCCTTTAGATCTCAAACAAAAAAGTTTTGTCTAGGTTAAGTCTCAACTTCAACCCTAGATCTCGCTCTTTTCTTTTTAGCTCATACAAAGATAATATTGAGAGATGGAGAGATTCATTTTGAACGATAAGGAGAAACTGGCTATTCTTCTTGCTAGATCTATTGCTCCTGAATAGCCCTTAACAAGTTTCTCTTGAACTCCCAAAGTTGAATGAAGGCAAATGATGATGCAACTATTTATAGACTAATCCTGGAGGGGTAAAGTATTGAGAGATGGAAAGATTCCTTTGAACAATGAGGAGAAACTTTCTCTTCTTCTTGCTGGATCTGTTGCTCCTGAATAGCCCTTAACAACTTTCTCTTGAACTCCCAACATTGAATGAAGGCAAATGATGATGCAACTATTTATAGACAGATCCTGAAGGGGTGAAGTTGACTTCACTATCTGTGGATTTACTTCTTAGAAGAGCTAGTTTGAGAACGAATATTTACTTTATCAGAACGACCATCTGCTGATAATGACACTTCAAAGGTGAAATCAGCTTTGTTCTGCCTAGATTTTTTATTTTAACAAAAGCTTTATCTTGGTCATATGTCATTGTAATTGACATAGACTTCTCCTTTAAGCACATAGGCATTGTCCAAAGTATTATAATATTCAAGGGAATTATCCATTCTCATGTGAGAGGATGTTCTAAATTCAAACTTCAAACTTTGAATATTGCTTCTCACACATTTTTGCCTCAAAATAGCTTTTGGTACTTCATTTGAAATTTGCCTATCCATAAATTGTTTTTACATTGTCTTCAATTATCACTTGGCATTGTCCACTTTCTTGTACTTCAATCATCTTGGACTTGTCATCTTGAAACTTTAACATTGTTAGATCGATCTTCATCTCTTTGACTTTGATATCATTAATTGACTTTGTCATTGGTTAACTCTGGCTTTGACTTTGATTGGCGCATGACTTGATTTCATCATTTTGCATTGTCGCTTTTAGTTGAGTCTTCACGACCGCATTTGAATGATCTAATTAATCACTCACAAACTAGTATGCATGACATTAAAATTCATTCAATATATTTTAAAATAATTTTTCGCTCAACCTAAATTTATTTTACAAGCTTGACCATTATATTGTACTAATTCAAATATAATATTTTCAATAACTACCCCACGTGTATAATAGCAACAACATACTCGGAATCATACATAAAGCAACCATATACAAGCATACCAAAAGCTAGCACTTCAGTTAATACAATGACCTTCAAGTTCACACCTTGCAACCACCACATGGAAGACATACCTTACAATGACATCAACCATGAATATAGTGTAAACACACATAGCTACTAACCCATGTCCTACAATATTTTCCATTAACAAAAAACCATTATGATCAACAAGTTCCTTGTATAAGCACACACATTGTTTACATACTTAGCATCCAAAACACCATTTTGATCAACAAGTGCCTAGTATAAGCACAATAATTTGCATACTCAAGCATATACTACAAAAAATGGGCAATCATAGTATTTAACAGATACACCCCAAACAAAACGTAGTGTCACTAATATCTCTGTTAATCATAAGTGTCACTGTGTACTTGTTTATCAAAAGGTAAGCTAGTTCTAGGTTCCAGTTCTTACTTCCATGGTAGCCAGAATGAAGCTACCTTGGTTGGTCCTTGTCAACCCAATTTGCCTGTGGCAACAACTTCATATAGCTTGATAAATGTTCCTTGTCCAATGCCAACATGTCTCATGGTGCTTGTGGAGTGGTTCTATGCTGGCATGTGCCCACTGCAACCATATATGTTTTAGACAACATGTTAGATGCACTAGTGGAGCTTGATAACTTGTGGAAGTTGAAGATGTAGAACTATTAGGACCATGAATAAGTGAAGCTTTTCATGTGTTCCAAAAACCTGAGGTCTTTAAGTGTTCCACTTTCCACAATAGTGAATTCTAATAATCTTCTTCCTTCAAACACATTGCTTCTGCATTCAACGTAAATAGTACATAAGCAAAAAATTAGCACCAATTCTATGTCAACATTACAAAACAATAGAACATAAGATATGAATGAATGAAATTTCATAGTTCTAGAAACATGACATAAAATTGAAGACCTAAAATGAGTACTAAATCACATTTGAGAACTAAACAAATATGATAGGATTACTAAATGAGGTATACTTGTTATACTGAACTTCCTATACTGACATAGGTATACAAGAAATGAACTTGCAAATACTAAACCTAAGGACAATGATTTCAAACAATCAAGTAAATCGAGTTCATGCACAATCCAACCATGTTCATCTACTACGTTTAAACCATATTGAACTTCAAAACAAATAATTTAAAAACAATCAAATAATAGCATATTGAGCTTAAAATCAGTCAACTAAGAGCCAGGTGAACTTAAAACACACAAACAATAGTTTATTGAACTTTAGAATGAATTAATTATTATTAGTTTTAATCCTGCCCATCCCGAACTTATTTATTTAATATTTATTATTATTAGTTTTAATCAAATTAATTTTCTAAAAGAAAGTTTAGGATGTGTTGAAATTAAATCAAACATCTATTGTTTGAAAATTTAATTATTTGTTCTGGTACTATTTGTTTAGGTAGAAACTTTAGTTTGGATATTGTAAGTAAAATAGAACCAATTAAAATTTATGCATTTTCACATTTTAGATTAGTTATATGACAATTATTTTTGTAAAAAATAAAGGCAAAAGATGATTTGGGTTAGTTTTGCACTATGAGTTATGTAGTTGGAGATTTGGTACATGCTCATCTCGTCTCGTTCCGAACCCCTTTGGGATGGGACGAGGTCGGGATGAGGTCTATCCCATCCCGATCCCGAACAAAAAGGATGGGATAGGAATGAAGTCCATCCCGTCCCGTGTCCACCCCCACTCACATGGGTGAGAATTTAAGAAAACAAATAAACATTTGATGTATTATAAAATTCAAAAATAAAATACATGAAATTACTAGATAATAAAAATTTTAATTGTGTTCTGACTCAATCTTAAGACTGTTGCTATTTTTGGCCCTGGACCAGGGTTCAATCTGTTACTTCTACATTGCATATTTTTCATTTCTTTTGATTCATAACACAGCGAAAGGTAGTAGGAGTTTATGAAATCAATTATAGTGTATTATAATTTTTATCGAAACTAAAATATTTTAGCTAATATATATTAATAACATTTTCACTATTAGAAAAAAAAATTCATCGCAATTAAAAAAGAATTAACAGTCTGAATCAACTCAAAACCATGTCTCCCCCTTGCCCGTTAGAGGTCAAGACGACATGAATAACGTTGATTGTTAGTTTAGGTGTCTCTGAACAATTTGGGTGGTACTTTGAGTTCAAGATTAACAATGGAGGCATCTCAATAAATACCTAAACGATAAATAAAATAATGTCAATTTTGTTGTAATTAAACAAAAGAAATGTAATTCTACTAAGGAAATAAATCTAATTTCATTTACTGTTTTTCATTCACTCCCTTTCTCTCTCTTAACATATTTTTCTGTAATTATTTCATTCTCTTTCTCTGTACACACCAAACACACATTACAAATGAAACAACTTCGAGCCTATTTATAGGCAAAAAGATTTATCTAGGGGTGATACCTAGCTTTCACATGAGGCAAGCTTATGCCACCTCATAGCATGAGGTGGCAGGTGAACATCCACCATCTTCTAGCTTCTTCTACAATACCCCCCCTGGATTTTACCTTAGTGACCTTGTGAAAACCTTGAAAATAAATTTCAATAGGAAAACTATATCCAAAGAGAGTACCATATATTGTAACCTTGAAGTCCAAATGGATGCGTGAAATGTCGCCTCATTAAAACCTTGCTAGGAAAACTTAGTGGGACAAAACCTCAGCGAAGGGAAAGAGTACAACGTGCAAATTGTCTACAGTCTTTGGACAAAAGCAAGTCCCTCTTATGGAATGTTCCCCCTGATAATCACAACAAAAGGGATGAGATTGTAAACCACATCAGTTTATTACCATGCAAGAAATTATGAAAATGGTATTCAAAATCACGTCTCTTATAGAGTACATGAGTATATCGTTTATGCAATGAAAATTGTATTACCACCATAGTTGCCTCGTTAAAACCTTGACAAAAAAATCTAGTGGGATAAAACCATATCAAAGGAAAAAGGTACAACCACCAATTTTGGCATACTTCAGGATCCTCTATGCGCATTATGTTGTCTCGTTAAAACCTTGACAAGAAAACTCAATGGGAAAAAATTTGTCGTATGAAAAAGAGTACAATGCGCATAAATCAAATATAACATATTTTCTTAATGTTTTCGTAGCATACTTCTAGATGCTTTCGTAGCATACTTCTGGAGGCACTCCAGGGGTATACTCTGGATACTCCCCCTGATAATGATAGTAAAACTTGAATTTTATTGAATGTGTCATGTTCAATCTCCTTTGAAGAAGCCTTTTTTAATTTGAACAATACATGCAACATTATTGTCATATATTGTAGTCGACTGACCAATAAGGTTGTTAATAGACCTCCAAGAAATAGCTGCACTACAGCTCATAAATACAAAACTCACCTATGAGCTACCCTTATAAGGTCAAACAAAGAACATGAATCTGCATAGTCAACTAGGTGGGAATGGTTAGTTAAATCACATGAAGATGTGTGCAATGTCATGCCAATATATATAAGTCTGTGCAAAAATATACCTTGCTAGTAGATGCACAGAAAGAGATTATATCTTGTTATGCACTTGGTGCCAAAAATAATAAGGCACCAATAACACTAAGATATTGTACTATAGGAACGAATATCTTTTAATTGGTTGATACAAGTCTTTATTGAGATCTAAAGATCAGACGACCATGGACGTACTAAGTGGATGAGAGTTGTCCATGTTAAAAAGTGTTATATCAACATACCTCGATTGATGAACCAATATTCTACTAGTACTTTACTCGATTTGTAGGCCGAGACAAAAGTTGTTTTCCAAGGTCTTTAATTGCAATTTTGTCTCTATATAATGAATAATATTTTCAAGGTCCAATAAGAGTTATATTACTGTCATAAACTGTTAGTATGACAAAAGTAGACAATTTCTTAATAAATACACATGGTCAAATTTGCATAACCTTTCTTAGACAAATATTTACTAAGATAATTATACCACATTCTTCTGGAATGGTTCAATTCGTATAAAGCTCGTCCTAGTTGTATTGAGTAATTATTTCATGACTTTGCTTCAGGCAAAGTTAATCCTTCAGGGATTTTATAAATATCTGTGTCTAAATTCCCATATTTAGTTACGACATTCATAACTCGCATATCAAATTTTTAGAAACTACAATACTATATGGAAATGTAGTTATATCCACAACCATGAATACATTTTATCAAATGTTGGGTTGCTGCAGGAACCCTTGTGCCACAAATCTTGTCATATATCTGACATTCCCATTTTTCTCATTTTGTTTTTTTACAAACACTCGTTCGAAACCAACATGGTTTACTCTTAGGTGTTTGTACTATAGGTTCAAATATACCACGTTTATCAAGGGAATTCAATTCCACTTGGACATTATATTTCTGTTTTGGTGGACCCAATGCCTCCAAGAATTAAACAAAAGAAATGTAATTCTACTAAGGAAATAAATCCCATTTCATTTACTGTTTTTCATTAACTCCCTTTTTCTCTCTTAACATATCTTTCTGTAATTATTTCATTCTCTTTCTCTGTACACATCAAACACCACATGAGTCGAAGTGAAAGACTATTGTTATTCTAACCTCTATTCCAACACATGTGATATTTTGATGTGAGTGATGAGCGATCTGAGATTTAAACAAAGTTTGAATTCAAAGCATGAAACACTACCATGAAAATATTTTTTTCTTGTGAGGCAATATCCACTAGATGTAACATATATCATGGAAACAGTCATATTAAAATTTAGAAAAATATAAACTCATGTTTGAATAATTTACCTCTAAACTCTTTTGAATAAAGAGTTTGGAAAAACAAAGACGGAGAAAAATTTACCAGATCTGAGCTTTGTGCTTAATTGCCCTTAGATCGAAGTGAAATATAATAATTATGTATCGCTTAATTGGTCGAAACTTCGTACGCTTAATTGGTCAGAATTTCGTGTTGATAATGTGTTGTAATTAAACAAACGAAATGTAATTCTACTAAGGAAATAAATCTTATTTCATTTATTATTTTTCATTCACTCCCTTGAACATATCTTTCTGTAATTATTTCATTCTCTTTATCTGTGCACACCAAACACACATTACAAATTAAAGGACTTCGAGCCTATTTATAAGCAAAAAGATTTATCTCGGGGGTGACACCTAAGTTTCACATGAGGTAAGCTTACCTCATAGCATGAGGTGGCAGGTCGACATCGACTATCTTCTAACTTCTTCTACAATAAGTTTGTCATTGTTCTCCTCTGTGAAGGAGGTAGCCCATCATTAGGGAAGTCCGTAGACCTCAAATTCACAATGTCATTCAGATGTCTTAAAACTGTCGAGCTTTAGTTCCCCAAAATGAAGATGAAGCATTGAAAACTTGGTACAATTCGTCAAGTAGCTCATCTGTGATTGGACAGTCCGGAGTGTAATTTTGTTAACTGCCCCGAAGTCTGCCATGAGCCATCTTCTTTGCTCAAAATGGTGCATACGATTCTTGTTTCTAACAGTGTGCACAATTTATTTCCCGGTACAGTAGTGGGAGGTTATATGGTCAATGAGGGTTTTAGAACACCTTCAAAATTTTCATACAAGGAGTTGTAATGTTTGCATCAGGACTGATATAACACTTTTTTTTTGCATCAAAACTGAAATGAACCTTCTTTTTTAGCTCATTTGCCTCTTTCATCCTTCCAATACTTTCCATTGGTCTTAAATGTCATTCGCACTGAACGTTTCCCCTTCTTGTTGCCTCCAATGGAGGACATCACCTTGCTTATCCTATCTAATACACGAGTGGTTACATATCTACCTAACAAACTCAATTCCATGGTACATCAACTTTCAGCTTCCACATTCTTTGCCTTGTGCAAGCTTTTGAATCAAAGATTGTCAATATATTTATGCCTATTTAACATGTGAATGCATTAAACTGAATTATCATTTACTTAACATTATCTTTAGGACATCTTTTGGTCTGTTTAGTTATAAAGTAATTCACTACTACTTGATGCTGTTCATAACGTGCATCACTAGTAATTTTGTGATCTAATTGGAGGTGTGGAACTCCTTACCATGCAAGGCCAGTGAGTTAATCCCACTAATGAATGATCTTGTTAGAGTTGCCATCAGCAATCTCTTGTGTATCTTAGCTACAAGACCTGTTCATGCTTTAACTCTGCAACTGATGGGAACTTGGCTCCTACGAGTTGGTTCAGTATGATGATTCTCAAGCAAATCCTCGCATCTGCTTATGACTAACAAAACTATACAACAAACAAAATACAGGAAGAAAGCATGGGAGAGTCAGAAAGCAAAAATTGTCAGACTCACTAATCATATCTTTGTTTGGGTCATTGAATATAGGAGCAATCTATACATATGGTTCATCTCATAGAAGAGTACATAATTTAGATAATAATCTACCATCCTCCAAAGTCTACCTGCCGCACAAATAAATTCTATTGACTCACTCAATCTACTGAGGGACTTAACATCTACCTGCACATTCTAGATTTACATTTAAACAACAGTCAGTTAAGGCATTTTCATCAAAGCAACTGTGAGCATCTTTAAGCAGTGCTCTAAATCAAACAGTTAGAGATGCACCATTGTCCAACACTGTAAGGCTCAGTATCATGGTAGCTGCTTTTGGTGCCCTGACAGTAAAAATTCAAGCGAAAGAAAATCAAAACGATATAAGACAAACATAGTGTAACAGTTAGCAGGAATTATCAAAGACTCTACAAAGAAAAACATGGGAAATCACACCGTAAAAACAAATTTCCCAAGGTACCATGATGTAGATGTAACTAGAGTACCCGGCCAATAATCACGTGAATAAAAGTAAACACACAACGTATACATCCAATGCATGTACATCATTTTCCATTTTTGTTATAGTTTCATAATACAGTTCATTAAATTAAATATATGGAATATTATATTTCCAGTGCTTATGCAGATGTTAACATGCCCTTTATTGATCACTTTCTATTAAATTATGTAACTAGAGAGGGAAAAAGAGGTGGAAGTGTTGAAATCCTGAATCCTGAATTGAGAAACCAAAGGAGGTAAAGGGTATTGAGTTTGGACCAGGGGAAAGGATGAAAGAGATTGTAACACTCTAGAGGAGAGACGGAGTGGGGGGGGGGGTAAGGACGGACCAATCTAGTGAAATAAAAGACAAAACATGGTAACAAAAAGAAAATCAATAAAACATGTAAGATTTCCTTAACCATAAATAACCAGTTGGTGAAAATTATCAAGAGGCTGAGAAAAATTACATCGTGTCATTGATTTGCACATTTCCCAATCAAGCATACAAGAAGAAAAATGAGTATCTTTTAAGATTCCCCAAGTATGTCCTCAAATCCACAAGTTTACTTTATGGACATTCCTAAAAGTTATGTTGTTTCTCACCCTCCAAACTATGGTATGCAGCAATCTTTCCAGGCCCAAAGCCCTTCTGGAATGAGCTTTAGTTGGTTTGAATTGGCTGACATCCACAGTTCAGCCAGTTCCAAAAGGGCGTTCACGGATGGAGAATTGATCGGAACTCTGATAAGCAATTGATCTAGATTGTTTTCGATAATTCACAGGTTAGCATAACATGGTCCACCATGAGGATTCTGCCTAGCAAGCTCTGGGGTCCTTGATCCAAATGATGCAGTAAAGCTTATAGATTCTTTGATCAAGGAGGTTGTGCTGAAGTGGAGGTCTTTCATGTTCTTAAACATTCAACTTTTTATCTTCACAACCAAGCACAGTGCCAATTAGAAAATGTCTAGATTGACAAGTTAATGGAGGGTGTAGACGGAGGGGACGACCGTTAAAAACTTGGATGAAGGCGGTGAAGGAAGACATCCTTGAGCTTGGATATGATCATATTTTTGAAAATCTTCCATAAGTGAATGAATATGACCAATAAATCAAAACTTATTTCTAAAAAGTAAACAATACTAAAATGTACAAATGTGTCGCTAGAGTATCCTATATTGTGTTTTTTTGGTCGACGTGTCTACACCCCGTATCCGTGTCATTACATAGTTTAGAAGGATTTTTCCGTGCCATCCCCAATCCATTTATGCTCCCAAATTTGCACCCTTTCCCCATTGTGCACTTCAAAAGAGAACAACCGTAATTGGTTGGGCTTGCTTAGTGAACATTGAGAAGTCATCACTTATATAGTTAAATCGTTAATCGAACCCAAATCAATTCAGGAACAATATGAGATTAATCGGAATTAATCATGATTAATCCGAACTAATTGGCCTATATTTTATACACATTTTCTTTATTCTTCTATAATATGTTTACTATAATTTTTTTAATTAATGTATATTGAAGTAGTAGACATCACATATCACAATTTAAGGCAAATTAAAAATTCAATGTAAGATAAAAATGCATTTCCATATTCTTTAGCTTAGCTTGTTATTTTCATTTGGTCATTTTTCTCTCTTCTTAGATTATATATATATATATATATATATATATATATATATATATATTGTTTTTTCTTTCTCTTAAACTTTTTCAGACACTTGTTAGTGCTCTATTTGTTAGAGTATTCATGAGGTAAGGAAAATTTAAATCAAATTTATCTCGTTTATTTATAATATTTACTATAGAATGACTAATAGGTGATTTTTGAAAGCGATTAATCCGCAAATTAGCAAGAAATCGTCAATTACTCGGGCTAGAGATTATTGAAACAATTAATTCGAAATTCGTAACGCTCTAGAAGAGATTAATCGCGGATTAATCACCAATTTAATAACATAGGTCATCACCCGAGGTCCCATATTTTGTTGTAATGATTTTCCTTGACAGTGCATCCGATTCCACAATAAATCTCTAAATCTATTAATGAGCCTTTATTGATTTCTTTCACCCTTGTAATGCCCAACCCTCCTTTGGTTTTAGGTTAGCAAACCTTTTTCTAGTTGAGAAGATGATAATTCTTAGGGGATGGAGAGGTGCTGAAAAGGAAGTTGTGCATGTCTCTATTATGGATGCTACTAAGGTAGGGATGGTACGATGAGACATTACATGCATGAAAATGCTTGAAATTGTGCTTGTTATCAATGTTTGCCTCCTTGCTTTCCCTCAATATCTGGAACTCCCTTTACTACAAAGATCTAATTCCAAGCAAATTTCAAACCAAAGAAGGATGCTTGCAATAGCTGACACTTCCTTTTGGGAGCTTCAATGAAAATCACATTGTCGTATGCATATTCAAGAATTGGGACAAACGGGGCGTATTGGCTAACTTTGATACCATGGATTAATCTAGCTTTTTGAATCATTATTGTAAGCTCTTCAGCTGCCACTGAGAAGAGGAAAGAGGTCTCCCTGAACCAAAACACTTTTGCTCTGAAGTGGTATTTGCCATTAAGAGATAAAGAGATATGGAGGAGGTGATTTAGAGCATCGTCTCAAACCATTCTTTCCACTTCTTTCCAAAGCCAAATCTAGCATTTGTAACACCCTGTGTGGGCGAGCAGTAAGACTGGCAGCTACCAAGGGTGTTATAATTCCAAATTGCTTGGGTGAGGTAAAGAGATGTGTAATATATGTAAGGCTTGGATCTTATGACACGTTTTAAAACCGTAAGGACGGCAACGCTAAAAAAGGGCAATATTATACCATGTGGATTGGGTTGTGACAATATTATACTAATAATCCAAACTGAATCAAGAACTTGGTAAAAAATAACCTTTATCATGATCCCTGACTTATCGAGTCTGATCCTTGAGTCTAGAATCTCATTGGCAATCATCAAGTGACTGCCTGTAGTCTATTCCAGCCTATTGAAAGGAGGAGATGATTTGTGGAAGAGCTTTATTCAATCTAGGGGGAGATGATTTGTGGAATAGCTTTATTTAATCTAGTCGAGAGAGCCTTGGCAATTACTTACTAAACGGATAAAGAAAGTGTGTTGATGGGCTTGTAATCTTCTATATTTATAGCTTCTTCTTTGGGATCAGCATGATCAGAGTGGCGAGAAAGCAAGCTGATGGGATTGTCAGCAATTTCTATGATCCAATTTTCCCCATCTTTTGGTCTTGTATCCCAAGATTCTTTATGCTAGGTTAAAAACGAAACCCCAAAATGGATGATAGATTAAAGGATGCTGCCTATGGGCAAAATAAAGCGATTTGGGAGTTTTCGTGGAGAAGAACCAAAAAGTGAATCAATATACTCTGAGAAAATATGTAGACAGATGAATTAAGTAAACATTAGGAAAACTCAGGGATACTATGTACTAGTAGAGCCTAATTGATTGGGAAATGATAATTTAGGAAGGAAGCACACCACGTGATATATTAACAAAGAAAAAATGCTGATGAACAAAAGTGAGTTTTACTTACTGAGAGAAATTATGAGATCAAGCTAATCAAGACGTAACAATTCAGAAAAATAAATAAATAAATAATAACTAATTAACCTAACGGATTCTTTCATTCTTCCCCATAAATTAGGATTGAGGTTGATGGTGCCTAGTCTGAAAACAAATATTTAAAAATTCAACCATATAGATTTAAATTATAAATAAGAATGTTGGGTCAGGCAACTGGTTGATGGAGGTTGAGGATCTAAGAGGTGAGACTTAAAAAATGCCTTGTACTATGGTCTTCTTCAGGAAATGTACTGTAACAGATAATAGAACCGTAGACATCATATCCTTGATGGTTGACCGAAGGATGATTTCTAGCTCATAGCCTCCTCTTTGTCTGACAAAATAACTTTGATACATTTTTCAGATTCTATTTTGATCATTTTTTGAAATATTGAACAGCTATATACACGTCCCCTTTCGATCTAAACATCGATATAATCAAGTACAATTAGAACAAATTTTACACGAACGACAAATTGACAATTTCCTTTTAAAGATAAGTATTAGGAGTTGGGACTTAGGAGAAGAACCCAACAACTAGACTGAAGAATATATATACATACTAGAGATCTAGCAATTTTTTAGGCAGTTTGAAGACTCGATCTTTTGCATCTATCAAATCCCATTCTTTCAACCATTTTTATCTCTAATAACAACTAACTTTTGTTTAGTAAATTCCCTCCCCATCATCTGCCTCTATTTCCTATCAAGCATAGCTTTACATGACTGACTGAGAGACTCTATCCGACTTCTTTTCTGGTATGTCTCTGGCTAAAATTCCTCAAGTTAGATCATCTCCAACAGTGAAGAATGTAGGCGAAAATCTAAACTTAGACTATACATCCTGAAAAACATAGTCCAACACACTCTACCACAGTTGGTGTTTTTTATACATTTTGGACAGAATATCCATCCAAAATTTTGAACTTGTGCATCCCTCTATTCGTCTAGACATTGTTTTTGAAGCCTATTAAAGGTGTTGGGCAACACTTAAAGTGTTGTTAGCATCTTATTTGTTTAGATCTTTGGACAGACCCCATGATGCTGCGGTATATTAAAAGAAGTGGTACTGTAAGTGTCGACACAAATTGTCCAAAAAATTGTATGCACCAGCAGCCCCTTTTAAGAGGTTTAGTCTAAAACCTAAAACGAGCAGCAAATAGATATATAACAAAGAAAAGCATGCTTGCTACTACTGTCCAACACCCCATCACCGCCCACCCACAAAGAAGAAATCATCCTTGCTAAGTTTGCAAATCCAGAACACTAAATCTCAGTTTCCCTTCAGACACTAAAACCAGAAAGCCTGATTTCATATGCATTAAGAATCGAATTCCTAAATAACCCTGCTCTTTAGGGAAGCATCACTTGATCCACTACATGGATTCTATGGCGGACACTAGCAATATCAAGTGAATCTCCGTTACCCTTCGTAACATAGCAACCAGAACATACCAAGTTCTTGCAGTCTTCACCATACTGTTCAAATGATTCTGATCCTTTTCCTAATCTAAATACCTAGTTATGGATTCTTATTTGAGATTATGAGGAAAATCATCATGGTGACATTAAAGATATGTCCAAGTTGGAAAAATAGACACAAATGACTATTCATTGACTTCAAAGGTTTGCAAACTGCAATAAGCATATGAGGCTTAGACATATTTAGTAGTCTGTATGGAACTTTTTGCGCTGCTTGTATGAAAGACCATAGTTGTTAAAACTTGTCACGCATCATGTATCGGAAACCTAAATTTAAGATACATCAATTGTGTATCATAACATATAGTAAGGTGCAAAAATAATATATAGATATAAAAGTACATATTGCATATTTAAGTATATAAAAGACATAAGTAAGACTTAGTCAAGCGAGGAGGCCCCAGAAACACTTCAATATTGATATAGGACTTGTCTAACACATAGAAGCAAGCTATTATTCAGGTCACTAGTACAAGGACCATAAATCTCTACATCATCCTATATCAGTGTATCGTAATATAACTATATAAGATGCAACTGTGTAATGTATCGATGGGGCTTAGATACAAATCTACGATGCATATAATAAGATACTGATAGTTACGTGACATATCTATAACCATGATCTTCTAAATGATCCCGGGCTAATAAAAGTAAAGTTAAAAGAAAATTTTATAATAATAAATTAAAAGGAAAAAGAGAGCGAGAGAGAAGTACCAAGCTTCAGGTGTCTGATACATGGAAGCGGAAGAGCCAAAACATGATGCCAGCATATCAGTATTTATCACTCCGGGACTAAGTGCAACAATTGCCATTCCTTCGGGCAACTCCTTTGCCACAGATCTAGTCATCCCCTCTATTGCCCACTTCGAAGCACAATAGGGTGCAACCTGTAGAAACCTAGTTAATACTACCAAAACATACAGCCAATATTAGAAAACCATGTAATGATTATGAGCTATCATTACCTGAGCAGCAGCAGACCTTCCCCAACCAGATGACATGTTAACAATAATCCCCTTCTTTTTTCCAACCATAGAAGGTAAGAAATGACGCAAAACATTGGCTGTCCCTTTTATGTTAGTATCTATGACAATATCAAATTCTTCCGCTGGCACTTCCCAAAGCCGATTATTCTTGTTAATGGTACCTGCATTATTTACTGACAATTACCTTTACATCAGTCACCATATAATACTATGGAATGCAAGAGCAATAAAATAACTCATAAAGATATTAGATAAGCATCACAAATCCACCCCCTTGAACACCGAGATGGGATGCTAATTTTCAGGTGTTGAGCATCATCTTTCCTTCTTAACCAATTAAGACAGTGTAATAATGAATATCGTACAGTAGACCCTCTCCCCTCCAACTTTCCTCTGTCCATGTTAGTTTTTCAGGTAAGGGTAGAGAGAAAATCTTGTGAAATCCATGTTAGTTTTTCAGGTAAGGATAGAGAGAAAATCTTGTGGAAAAGCTTCAGACCATCCAGAACCACAATTTAAGTTCAACAACAAAGGATCTATCCAGAAAGTATGAGATATAGCTGATGTGGGAAATGTTAAACTGGTTTTCCCTCCAAACTCCAAAGACTAAGATCACAAAAGAGTATGCATGTGGTTGCTACCATTCTAAAGTACAACTTCATGTGAATCCAGAAAGTAGCACTCTACACCTAGAACGCTTATTAAGCTAAGTCAAGGTTCAAGGTATCATGACATATGCCTTGTAGTACTCCTTATGCTACATACTGGCAACAGAGATGGTGTTTGTGGCAGTAGTGATAGTCTCAGTTTTATGTTTCAGTAAGGTAGTAGTTATAACCTATAATGACAGTGATGCATTTGTATTTTGGCAGAGGATTGGGGTGTGGTGTTGAAATGTTGGCATATCAGGCATTTCACTGCATACCATACAACACCTCCCTCTTTCCAGGGAAAATTACTAAACTCGTGGCAATTCAGCTTCTGAAACAAAACTACTCAATCCTAACCCCCTACCGAGAATATCAACTTACACCCTCGCAATGAACACGTCAAATGTAATTTCATGGGCTATCACATCACTTTATTTTGAAAGCATAACACATCTATAATGCATTAAGGCTCCTCCATGTGAGTACTAATTCAGGACAAACTTCTGATCAGATGCAATACTATTATTATTCGCTTGTAAAGGGATGCACAAACAAACCCAGAAATCAGGCACCCAATTCTCATTAATTTAGAGTCACTTCAAAAAAAAATAAAAAAATTCTCTTCTATTCTTAAGGGTAGCGAGCGCTAATGGTGTTGATGGTGGTTGTGGTGAAAAAAAATTGCAATTGAGAAATAATTTCACCTAAACAATAGGCAAAACAAGTAAACCCCAGGAAAAAAAAAATTCCTAGAGAAACCTAACCAAAAAGATGCAAAATTTATATGTAAAATTGAGGGCAGAGATGATATGTAGCTAGCTAGCTACCTATGATATCAGGTGGGCCTCCCTTGGACTCAAAAACGATTTTCGCCATCTCTGCAACATTGCTATCTGAGCGAACATCAGATTTGATGAGAAGGTGTTGTTTGTTGTTCTCAGAGGGGAATGAAGCTTGTAAGGAGTCGAGTTTATCCTGCGAGCGTGAGCAACCGATTACAGTGTGGCCTTTCGAAGCCATTTCCAAAGCTAGGGCTCTCCCAAGGCCTTTGCTCACTCCCGTTATCAGCACGGTTCGAGCTACAGCAGCAGCAGCCGTGCCACCTTTGTTCATCACAAGAGAGGGAGTCGGTGACGCCATTTACGTACACAAAGGAGTGTGAGTGAGTGTTAGAAAAACACCCTTTTCTGCTTTCTTTCTCTCCTTTGCTTTTTCAGCGGTTAGAATCGAAGCTCCTCCCTTAAAATCTGTTTTAATTCAACTGGGGAATACCTTATTCTTCTTTTTCTTCTTATTTTTGTACACCCAAATAAGCTTCAGAGACACCCCAATACACGGATCGAGGGGGGCTCATGCGCACAAAGCGCAGACCCCCTCATGTGCATTAACCCGAGCCATTGGATTAAAATAAAAGTAATCTAACGGCGCTTAAATCACACATCATCTTTCTTTCATAAAATCACACATCACCTCTTTCATTAAACAAAAATTCTAGGCAGCCTGGGAAAACCTGCCTGGTTTGCTGCCTGGGGGGGGCTAAAAGACACTTTTGCCCCCCTCTTTAAACATCTTCTCCAAAAAAGTGTTTAAAGAGGAGGGGGCAACAATGTCTTTTCGCCCCCCAGGCAGCAAACCAGGCAGGTTTTCCCAAGATGTCTAGAATTTCTCCTCATTAAATCACATATCACTTTTCTCTCTCTCTCTCCAAATCCGATTTTTCTTTTATCTTCTCAACCCATATGTGAAGATTAAAGTAAAATCGGATTGAGAGAGATAGAGAAAAGTGATATGTGATTTAATGAGAGAGAGAGAGAAATAATGTGTGATTTCATGAGAGATAGATGATGTGTGATTTAAGAGCCGTAAGATTACTTTTATTTTAATCCAATGGCTCAGGTTAATGCACAAGAGGGGGGTCCTGCGCTTTGTGCGCATGAGCCTCCCTCGATCCCCAATACACCCATATAAGCTTTAGAGACACCCATAATCTTCTGTGTTTTAAGAGGGTGTTTGTCTTTTTACGTTTTGAATAGACTCAAAATATTTAATTCGTTTTCTTATCAAAAGTTGAAGTTTTGATTGGAGCAAGCACCATAGGGGTGCTAATCACTTAGCATTGAGTGATTAATCCAATAATAACCTCACAATAAATTTGTAATAATTGTTATTACCCCTCTCCTTTACCAATAATCCCCTATTTACTCCACCTCTTTTTTATCATGCGAGCAATGCCACCACCGTACCCGCCACCTTCCCTGACCTCCCCTCATTTTATTTCTCTTTCTTTTCCTCTCTATCGAAGATTGAAAGAGGAATGAAAATGGATATAGGGTAGTTTATGATAGTGGTGGAAAGTGATCTCAATGATATCTGGAGGAGATAAAACGAGTGGAAAAGAGGGTTAATGTTGGTGGTTTATGGTGGGTGGTGGGAGTTGTGGTGGTGGGCAAAAATGTAAAAGAACTTCAAGTCAACACTTAAAAACAAACCATTTAATTTTACAGCTTCCAATCAACAACTCATTCAGAAGTAAAACAAACATTTCATTCAGAAGCTTGTTCAAAACTTCTAACTCTAGTTAGAAGTTAGCTTCTAACCGCTTAAAAAAACATTGCCTAAATCCTGAATGAGCTTCTAAATAAACTGTTTGTTTTGTTTTTGAATGGGTTGCTGATCAGAAGCTGTAAAATTAAAATGTGTTTGTTTTTAGATACTGAATGAGAACTGTTTGACAATTTTACCCCACTGAGGACACATATAGGAATGGAGAGATGGTGGGTTGGAAACCCGACATTATACGATGGTGATCAAATTGTCAAAGCTTTCAAAACTACTTGCTACATAATGAAAACTTGAAAATATACATGAGAGGGGGATTTGGAGAGATGAAGAAAAACTTGGAAAATACAGAGAAAGAAACACAAAAATGAAGGAGAAAAACGAGATGATTGGTAGAGGAAAGGGGTAGTAGCGATCATTATGTATTTATTAAGAGGTTATTACTGGAACTAATTTTTATTACGCACTCAGTGCTAAAAGGGTGTTTGTTTTTGCTTCTGAATGAAGTCATAAGTCTTAATAAGAAGTGGGACACCTTGTTTAGAATGTTTGTTTTTAGTTCTAATCAGAAGTTGAAGTTCTGATTGGAGTAAGCACCCCCATGGTGTTGATCACTTAGCATTGAGTGCATAATGAAAATTCATTCCAATAATAACCTCACAACAAATTTATAATGATTGTCATTACCCCTCTCCTCTACCAACCATCCTTTTTTTTTCCACCTTCTCTTTATCATGCGAGCAATGTCGTCACCATCGCCACCACCATATCTGGCATCCCTCCTCGTCCCCCTCTTGTTCCTATTCCTTTTTTTTTATCTCTTTATTGAAAATTGTATTAGGAATGGAAAATGATATAGGGTGGTTTTTTCATAATGGCGGAAAATGGTTATTTAGATGAGAGAAAACAAGTGGAGAAGGGGGGTTAATGTTGGTGGTTTGTGGTGGGTGGTTGGAGTTGTGGTGGTGGGCAAAAATGTAAAAAAACTTCAAGTCAGCACCTAAAAACAAACCCCATTAATTTTACATCTTCTAATCAGCAGCTCATTTAGAAGTAAAACAAGCAGTTCATTCAAAAGCTCGTTCATAACTTCTAACTCTAGTTAGAAGTTAGCATCTAACCACTAACAAAAAACAAACACCCTCTAAGTGATAAACACCTACATGGTGCTTACTCCAATCAGAAGTTGAACTTTTGATCAGAACTAAAAACAAACACTCTAAACAAGGTGTCTCACTTTTTATTAAGACTTCTTACTCTATTCAGAAGCAAAAAAAAACACCCTCTAAGACTTTGTACTCTACATATGATTTTTTTTCTACATCTATTTATAAATTAGTATATTGCCCGCGCCATAAGCATGTTAGAATTTTAATAGAGTTTTCGTCGTAACTTTGCAAAAATTCGTTAAGCCAATAAATGTATACTTTTGTGCCTAACCCTTAAGCATCCATTTATAAATTAGTCATTGTATTCTTGATAACCCTTATGTTATCAGTGCTCCATACTTTTGTGCCTAACCAACACCAATAGGCTTAAATAGTAGTAGTAGTAGTAGTAGTAGTAGTAGTAGTAGAAATAGCAGTAACAGCAGCAGTAGGAGCAGTAGCAGCAGTCGTAGTAGCAGTAGTAGTAGCTGGAGTAAAGCAATAGTAAAGCAGCAGTAAAGTAGCAGTAGCAGCAGCAGTAGCAACAGTAGTAGTAGTAGTAGTAGTAGTAGTAGTAGTAATAATAATAATAATAATAATAATAATAATAATAATAATAATAATAATAATAATAATAATAATAATAATAATAATAATAATAATAATAATTGATGTGTCAAAAAATCGTCATCCTTTGAGTTTGACATCCAAAACAAATGTTAGACTACCAAGGACCACCCTTTTGGTGGCCGAAGGCACTCTGATGCTTAAGTCAACAACTTTATTGAAAGAATGAAGTAAATCTGGACAAAACTCAGTCAAAGTTGCATACCTATGTCGAATGCTCCCTTTACCTTTTATAATGGTCGCGGTTAATTCTCTGCGTGACTTAAGCATGTGAGGCGCAACGGAAGGAGATTTTTCTCGTAATAATCTCCTCTTTAATGGAGATGCGTCCGTGGAGGCGTAACTCCCTTCATGACTCTTTTGGGTGCAACGTTCCTCTTCTTTATGAGAGAACTCGTGTCGGGCCTGGATTCAGGTTTTGATTCGTTCGAGCCTAAATTCAGGCTTTGTTTATGTCTATTCGTTGGTGGGCTTTGTCTGGGCCTTTGTGATTGACCTTATTCTTTTTGGGTTTTATGAACCGACCCAATAGACTAGGCGTTATATCTTCATGATGGATGCTTTATGCCACGTGTACAGCCGTGATGATTAGTCTATTTTGATGTATCATCAGCTACTCCCCTTTAGTGGGTATGTTCATGTATTCACTGCTGTGTGGTGGTTTTATTTTCGATCTCAACATTACGGTACATTTAGTGCTATTACTATTTGTTGCTGTTGTTGTTGTTGTCACTCCGATGTTCCATCCGCCTATTTGTTTTGGCGCGATTTTTGAGATTTTGTGCGGCTGTCATGTCTTGCACGTTCTCCCAAGAGTGGACCTTTTCGCTACTCGTCCTTATAAAAGGAGAAGTTTGGGTGTGTCTTATTTCCTTTTGCACCTCCTCATTTTCCAGTTGTTAATTCATTGATTCCTTGAGTTTGTTTTGTAGTCATGTCTAACTTCAGGGTTTTCTGCTTGATCTTTGGCAGTCGAAGAATCTGGAGGGTACCAAGATCTTGGATGACTTCGAATATGATTCATCGATAGAGGATCGAGTCGCTGCCCGAGCTCGAGATTTCAAACTCCCTGTTTCTTCTGCTGTGGCTGGGACTTTGGGATCACCTGCTACTCTCTCCATGTCTCGTCCTGCCCCTATTGTGACCGGGGAGATATATTGAACTTCCAAGGCTAATGTGGAGGACAGTGCTCGCAACCTCATTGGCGGTTGTCATGGGCAGTTGGCTAATAGGGCTCTTATGCCCGTATGCCAGCCACATCGCCATATTGATAAGGTCCTCTAGTATCTTATGGAGGGGATGATGCACCTTACTTATGCAGTCGTGATGGGGTCAGATTCTAAGGCAGCTCGTGACCAGGTGGTGCACATCGAGCGAAAACTAACAGGACACATCCTGGTCATTTCTCATGTTCTCCGTCGATTGGATTTGTTGAAGGCGCGGTGCATAGAGCATGAGAGGGTTGCGGATTCTGCACAAACGTCGCTGAGGGAACTTGAGGTTATTCATGATACGTTTGCTTCTGACCTCGAGATGACTGAAGTGGAATTAGGCAAGTTGTGATCCCGTCTGGATGTTGCTGAGAAAGAGTTGTCTGACCGAAAGGTTTAACATGATGAAGCTGTTCGTTCTACTCAGGAATGTTTTGCCAAGCTCAAGGCTTCTGCTATTCGAATCGCTCAGCTGAATTTCGAGTGTGTCGAGACTAAATCAGCAGTCTTTGCTAAACTTGCGGATGTTGACAGAGAGTTAGTGTCGACTTGAGCTGAGCTGTCATCCGTTACTAAGAAGTTGAAGGTAGTAGAGGTCGCGGATTGGAAGAGAGAGGTCGATGGTTGCCACGATTTCTTGGATTTTCTAGAGACGCAAGGTTTGGACATAACCCAATAGCGTTGCTTTGCTGAGCATGATTTGATGATGTCGAGGAAGTTTTTTCGGATTCACTGGGTGATCTGAATGTCGGAGAACCTTCTGAGCCCATGTTGCCTGAAGATAATGCCCATGACGTTGATTCTTTTTCTTAGTCGTTGTTTGTTTCTTTTTTGTAATCCCATTTTTTAGAAGATCAATGAATTTTTTTTATTTCGCATTTGTTGTGTCCAGTATGTCTAGCTTGTCAACTTTTATTTACGACATTCCTGGGAGATATCTGACTCGTTCGTCTAGACTTTTATGAATTGCTTTGGTGTTCGACGTTCTAGTTGTGTAGAACTCAGGTTTACAGAATTCGGTTCTACATTTGGATTACGATGTCATACATTACAGTTGATGCAAAAGTCCAACTGTTATGTCCTGGTACTTTGTTACTTCGTGGTTGATCGGGCCAGAAGTTATTGTTTTATGTTTGACTCGTTCGTCCAATAAATGTATTTGTTTTTGCTCGATACTCTAGCCGTGCTGAGTATTCGCTCAAGTTTGTTGTTTAATCTGATTTATTTCATTATTAAATTCTTGTTGTTTTGAATTTGGGAGCGAAAGATTTCATTATAATATATTTTTAAGTGCTCTAATTCCATGGTCGAGGTAGCATTTTGGCTATTTGTTTTTCAACCAGTATGTTTCTGGTCTATTGATTTTTGTCACTCGATACTCTCCTTCCCAGTTTGGGTTTAGCTTGCCTGCGCCATGTTCCTTCGTGTTGAGTTGAACTTTTCATAGTACCCAGTCTCCGACGTTAAAAGTGTCAATTCACACATTCTTATTGTAATATCCTGCCACACCGTTGTTGGTAGGCTACTGTTTTGATGGATGCTACTTCTTGCTTCTCTTCGAAGAGATCCAATCTGGCTCTTAATGCCTCGACGTTGTCTTCAGTGTGAAATTCTTCGGTTCGAAATGTTGGCATTCCGATCTCCACGGGTATCATTGCTTATGACCCGTACGTGAGGGCGAAAAGTGTTTCTCTCGTCGGAATTCGTTTTGTTGTTCTGTTCGCCCAAAGGACACCGGGTAATTCGAATGTCCACTATCTTTTTGCTGCCTTGAGTCTTCTTTTGATTGCTTCCAAGATTGTTTTTTTGGTGACCTAAGCTTGTCCGTTTGCTTATGGATGAACGGGTACAGAGAAATGTTGCTGGATATTCAGATTTTCGCATAACTTTTTAACTTTCTTGCCTTCGAATTGTTTCCCATTGTCCATGACAATTACCCTTGGGATCCCGAATCTGCATATGATGTCTCTCCAAAGAAACTTCTCGACTTGGGCTTCTCCTATCTTTGTGAGTGGCTCTACTTCTACCCACTTGGTGAAGTAGTCTATTTCAACAAGAAGAAACTTCTTCTTATCGGATGTTGGGAGTGGTCCTACGATATCCATTCCCTATTGTGTGAATGGCTAGGGGCTGCTCCTTGGGATCAAGTTTTCTCCCGGCATGTGAGTGTATGGGGTGAATCTTTGACATTTGTCACATTTGCGTACTAGTTGTTGAGCATCTGCTTGCATTGTTTGCCAATAATAACCAAATGTGAGAGCTTTATGGGCCAATGTTCTCCCCCTGGATGATTTTCGCATGTGCCATAATGGATTTCCTGTAAAGCTTATTCAACATCTTTTGGTATAGGGCACCTCAGCAACGGGCTCGTGGCAGATCTTCTATATAGTTTTTCATTGATCATTTTGTATCTTGCTGCTCGATTTCGTAGCTTTCTGGCTTCCATCTTATCTGTTGGGAGTTCTCCATTTGATATGTATGCCAGGATTGGAGTTGTCCAGTTGTTTTATTGATTTACAACGCATGCTTCTTCCGCTTGGTTTTCAAGTATGGAGCTTCATTGTGTCATGACGAGTGGGTTGTCATTATCCTTTGTTGTTGAAGCTTCCTTTGCTAGTTCGTCGGCTGTTTTGTTCTCTGCCCGTGTGCAATGTTGAATGGTAGCGTTTCGAAAGTCTTCTACTAGCTCTGTAGTTTTTTGGTGGTAGGCTTTCATTCGGGTATCTTTGACTTGAAATTCACCGTTTAGTTGATTGAGCATCAGCTTGGAATCAGTAAAGATACTAATATCTTTTATTCCCAAGTGTTTTGCTAACTGTAGCCCTGCTATCATGTCTTCGTATTCGGCTTCATTATTGGAGGCTCTAAAGCTGAATTTTATCGCCTTCTCGAATGCGATGTCTTTCGGGTTGTATAAGACTAGTCCAGCTGCGCTTCCTGCCTCGTTGGACGCTCCATCACAGCGGAGGATCCATCCATCGGTGATTGGTTTGGGTTGTTCTTTTTTGTTATCATTTTTCGCTTGTTGGTTGTTACTTCCTGTGAACTCGGCGATGAAATCTGCTAATGCCCGAGCCTTGATAGCGATTATGGGGGCATAGTTGATGTCGAATTGTCCGAGTTCTATTACCCATTTTACCATTCTTCCCGACAGATCTGGTTTGTGTAACACCGACCAAAATAGTTGTTCGGTAATAACCGTGATTGGGTGTGCTTGGAAATATGGTCGCAATTTTCGACACGATTAGAGTGAACACCAATTTGTCTAGGGTCGGATAGTTGAATTATGCATCTACAAGTGTTTTGCTGATGTAATACACTGGTTTTTGCACGCTCTTTTCTTCTCGTATCAATGTCGATTCACCGCGTGATCAAACACAGATAGATATAGATACAATGTTTCTCTCGTGTTCAGTTTTGTTAATAGCTTTGTGTTTCCCATGTACGTCTTAAGGCTTTGAAAGGCTTCCTCGCATTTATCATTCCACTCGAATTTCTTATTCAATTTCAAGATTTTGAAGAAAGGCAGACACTTATCAGATGATCTAGAAATGAATCTGTTCAGAGCTGTTATTCTCCCGTTAAGACTTTGAACACCTTTTATGTTTGTCGGCGATTGCATGTTGAAAAGCGTTTGTATCTACTTTAGATCAGCTTCAATTCCTCGTTGGTTGACCATGTACTCGAGGAACTTCCTTGACTCCACTCCAAAGTTGCATTTCGCTGGGTTCAGTTTCATCTTATACTTTCGCAGCTGGGAGAAAGCTTGTTCAAGATTTGTGACGTTGTCAGCTCGGCGTGAGCTTTAATAAGCATATCGTCGATGTAAACTTCCATCGTTTTGTTGATCTGATCTTTAAACATCCTGTTCACTAGCCGTTGGTACATTGTTCCCGTGTTCTTTAATTCGAATGGCATTACCCGATAACAGTATGTACCCCTTTCTGTTATGAAATAAGTTTTTCTTGGTTGGGAGGGTACATCTGTATCTGATTATACTCGGAGTATGCATCCATGAGCAGGGCGTCCCTGGGCATGGGCGGCTGCCCATATATATATATTACCTCAAAATTACATATACATATATTACCTCAAAATTAAATTATAACCTAAAAATCCATTTATTTAGAATACAAACAGATAAAACACACGCTATTTAACGTAAACGACTAAACGCCATAGAAAACACGTGCATTAATGATTGTGACTCCTCTTCTTCTTCTCCACGCCATTCGCTTTTCCTCTTCCCTATGTAATTAATTATTTCTTTATTCTCTCTAATTCTAAACGACTAACCCTTGCTCTGATTCGATAAATCCAACTTCATCTTCTATTATGTGATTCGTGGAGAAATAATTTAGCATTCAGTGATTCGTAAAGAAATAATTTAGCATTTTCTGGTCGTAGGGAGAGGCTTAATGAAGGGAGAAACTAAAACTTTTTAGGATTTATTGAGATTATTGTTGAGTTTGATCCAATCATGCAAGAACACATTCAATGAGTAAAAAATAAATCAATTCATTACTATTATCTTAGTCTAAAAATAAAAAATGAGTTGATCTTACTCTTAGCAAATGAGATTAGAAGTACAATTATAGGAAGAATAAAATCGGCAAAATATTTTTTTGTTATACTTGATTGTACTCTTGACATTAGTCATGAAAAACAAATGTCTTTTGTATTGCGATGTGTTGATGTTTCGGTCAAACCAATAAAAGTTGAGGAATTTTTATACGATTTTTAAAGGTAGACGATACATCAAGGCTAGGGTTTTTTAATATGCTCATAAGCATTTTGCAAACACTTGATCTTAATGTTGGTGATATAAGCATGCAAGAATATGACAATGGATCAAATATGAAAGGGAGACACAAATGTATTCAAAATAGCTTGCTTAAGGAGAATCTTAGAGCATTTTACACACCTTGTGGTTGTCATAGCCTTAATCTTGTACTTTGTGACATGGTCAACTCCTGTGAAAAATCAATATCTTTTTTTGGAGTTGTACAATGCATATATTCATTGTTCGCATTATCTACAAAACGTTGGGTTGTTTTGATGCATTATGTTGGAAACCTTACACTTAAGCCATTTTCACAAACACGTTGGGAAAGTCGTGTTGAGAGTATTAAAGCAATACGCTACAAAACTCCACAAATTAGGGATGTTTTACTTGACTTGGTTAATACTAGTGAAGATCCAAAGACAAAGTGAAACTCAATCCTTAGCAACCAATGAAAACGAAAGTTTTGAGTTCTTGGTTAGCTTGATAATATGGCACAATTTATTATTTGTTGTCAATACCGTTAGTAAAATACTTCAAGTTGAAGATATGGATATTAAGATTTCCATAGAGAAACTAAGTGGACTCATCTCATTTTTTGAACAATATAGGGAAACTGGATTTTTGGATGCCATGATTGAAACTAAAGTAATAGCTAGTGCAATGGATATTTAACCTATTTTAAAAACAAAAAGAATAATTAGAAGAAAATGACAATTGATGAGACTACAATGGAGAGTTAATACGTTCAGCCGAAAAATCATTTAGAGTTGACTACTTTTTATACATAGTGGATAAATCTATTTCTTCTTTTAGAAATAGATTTGAACAACTTCAATTATATGGAGACTTTTCGATTTTTGTTTGACTTGAAGAAGTTGCAATCCGTTGATAATGAAAGTGTGACCTCATATTCGAATAAGCTTGAGAGATTTTTGAAGCATGACAATCTTTATGATATTGATGCAAGAGATTTAGCTTTAGAATTAAAAGTTTTGTGTAACATCTTTCCTGAAGAAGTAAAAAAAAATATTGAAGTGCCAAATCATTTGCAAACAATGGATGATGGTTTTTAAAATGCCTGGATCACATATAGAATATTGCTGACTATTCCAGTAACTGTAGCCTCCGCAGAGAGAAATTTTTCAAAATTGAAGTTGATAAAATTATATCTTCAGTCCACCATGTCACAAAAAAGATTAAATAGGTTAGCTATGATGTCTATTGAGGGTGACTTGGCGGAAAAAGTTGATTACAAAAATATAATTAGTGATTTTGCATCTCAAAATGTTAGAAAAGTCATATTTAAGTAAAATAAGGCATTACATTTTTTTTCTTCTAAAGACGACCCCACTTTTAGAGTTTGTCCAGGGCCCCCATAGACTCAGCATCGCCACTGTCCATGAGCTCCACGTTTCGTGCTCGGCAGTTGCATCCACTATATGATCTATTCGTGAAAGTGGAAAACTATTTTTGGGGTAGGCTTTATTAAAATCGGTGTGGTCCATGCACACCTTCCATTTTCCATTCTTCTTCTTTACCAGTACCGTGTTTGCCAACCAATCCGGGTAGTGAGCTTCTCTTATCATTCCTGCACTGAGTAGTCGGTGTACTTATTCATCTATTGTCTGATTACGCTCTGGGCCACCGGTCTTCTTTTTTGTCGAACCGCTTCTTGTCTGGGATCACTTGTAATTTGTGAGAGATGATGAATGGGTCTATTCCCACCATATCTTTCATTGTCCATGCAAAAACATCTTGGTTACCTTTCAGCAGCTGGATTAGTTCCTTGGCGAGTTCGGGATGAATCTTTGTGCCGATTTGGACTGCCTCTTCCGCTTCATTGTCCAGGTAGACTTTGATCATTTCTTCTTCTGATTGTCCGGTGTTAGGTCGATCTCGCAGACTGGTTGGAACTGGACGAGTCTGAACTATTTTCATCAAGCTGCTGTGAAGGCTCTTCCAGTCTTTGCAGTAATTGCTATTTATGGGGAGTTTTTATCGCTGCAAAATGAAATTCATGGGTTGCTGGTTGATCTCCTTTGATCATTCCGATGTCATTTTTAGTATGGTACTTTAAGCATTGGTGTTTAGTGAAGGAAACTGCGCTCATCTTGTGTATCCATGATCTTCCGAGTAGCATGTTGTAATCAGCAGGAGCATCAACGATGAGAAAGTCTATCAACAATACTCGTTTTCTTGGTTATCTTGTTTCGACCGGTAGTTGAATCATTCCACTACACCAAAGATCTCCATTTATAGCATTTTTCAATAGCATTTTCTACCATTATGCTATGAAAAACCAAATTTCAATGGGTTTAAAAAATAAAAACGCTACAAATGGTTTGGCGGGATTTTTGGCGCCCCCCCCCCCCCCCCCCCAAAAAAAAATTTCGCTCGACCTTTTATGTTTCCTCTCCCTCTGCTATGTTTCTTCTCCTCCCCTCTGCTTCCTCTCCTCTTCCTTTATGTTACACCCATCCCTCGCTCATTCCCTCGCTCCCTAGAATTTTCGCACAATATTTCCTACCCAAATCAATGTTTCATTCAATTTCTCTCTCGACTCTTCACCGTCTCTCCCACCGAGGTCTAAGCGGAGATTGGTTTTCCAGTGAGAAAAACCAATGGATAGCAGGAAAGGTACTCGATCGACTAGCAACTCTCAAGCTCGGAGTCTTCATCTAGCTAGTCTCGACTCATACCTTCTCTCGAAACTACGTGATCGAATTGTATTGGTTCTCTCAATCCCCTTTGGACTTTTTAATTTCATTGCTTTGTTACTAACATTGCAGGTGAGTGGAAGGAAATCAATGGACATGTGTGGAAGGAAATTGAAGACCTACAAGAGAATCTAAAGGAGGTGTTCCAATGATGGCGATTTCTAGACCTCTTATGCTTCGTTTCTGATCCAAAAACTTTTTAAGTTCATCGATTTGCAAAGGTAAATGGATTAATGAACTCTCATCTTCTTTAGTTTGATCAAAATATCAACCAACACTTTCTGTTCATCTCAATTTTGAAGATCTATAGGAAAAACAACTCTACTTCGGGTACTAGAAACGACAATTGGAAAAATCTAATGATATGGAGCAATTTGATTTGCACACTACCTGTGTATGGAAATAGAAGTTATCCAGATCGTGATATTATATTCCTTTGATGAAAGATTTGAATGAGTATGATTTTTTTACTGCAGAGTAATTTCATTTGTGCATGCCCTGTCTATATATATATATATATATATATATATATATTTTTTTTTTTTTCTGGTATAGCAAAAGGAACAACTGTGATGGTATGCAACCTTTTATTGAGAGAATTTGATATATGCAGATGAAATAGCTCTTTATTCATAACTCTGAGGCCTAAAAAAAGAAAATTACAAGGTAGGGAAATGAAGTAGTTTTTATAATCGTAGTTATGTGATGCGATTAAGTGCTCTTTATTCTTCATTTTCGAGACGTGCAGTTCCACTATTGATGGAATGTGCTCAGTTTTTTTTTGTAGGCATGATATTTTAATTGGATAACATTGAAGAAGATGTGAGGCAGGTAGGCCAAGTTGTAAATGGAGTGGAGTGTTTATGGATCCAGTTAATGTAATAGTAACTTGCTCCATTCCGTTAATAGAGGTGGTTGTTGTTGTTGTTATAATAGTACATATATGCATGGATGGATGATTTTTAAGAGGAAGATAAACCCAATAAGTTGACCATTTTGTGAAAGTGATTTAAGGTATCAATTTCATACAATTGTTATCTTTGGAGCAAATGGATTTTTTGTTTATCTTATTTTAGCTTATGCTTACTTGCTTGAATGAATGTTGTCGTTTATTGCACTTGATGCTCTGCTTCTTAGATAATTAGCAATTAAGTTTATGGAATCCCAGCTATAAGTTTTGGTAACCCAAACCCATTCTAGGAGAAGGGGTGATCTAGCTAAGAGTAGAAGGGTCTCATGGTACTCTTGTGGGGGTTATCCTTATTGATGACATATTTGCCACTATACTTACAGTTCTGGACTCTAATGTTTTCAAAACACACCCAATATCCTATTAACTTAAATATTCGCCTTTGGGGGTCGTCGATACCCTACTCCCATTACCAATAAGCTCACTTATACTTCGGAGGAATTTCTTGTCCTCTTTATCAAGTTAGAGGTCTGAGATTTTTGCAGAATATCTTATATATTTAAGTAAGAAAGATAACTCTTTTTATTGCAGTGTGGGAATATTAAGAGAGACTGATCAACCTTATGCAGTGGAAGAGGTAACTGTGAGTTACTGTAATTTCACTAAATCTCATAATGCAATCGGGATAGATACATGGGTGGTAAAAAAATTAATTTTATTTCATGCAAATGATAGTGAGGTTTAAATTTTGAATCTTTGATCTAAAATTTTGCGTTTGTTTTTTTTTTTTGTCTAGGGAGAATCCAGATACATTTGCAAGGTTTCGTTTAACCAGATATCCTTCATATCAGTGAGGGAATCACCTATTCTTATCGATGGATATTTTTGTTCGCCTCTTGATGCATGTAAAAATCAGGTGAGAGACTAAACTAATTAATCTCTAATATAAATTCTTACGAATTTGTATCCTTTACCTTTTGACAGTTAATCATCAGTCATTGAATGAATTAAAATCAGGTTGGCAGTCAATTTGTTATTTATATTTGATTAGTCAGTTATTACTTAGGGACTTTGAGGAAGGCAAACCGGGTCTCTCCTACAAAAGGTAATGTGGGAGCACAAAATAACCTTTAGCCCAATTGAATAAAGAAGTCCAAAGATTTGGGCCTTTCCTAAGAAACCCGAAGATTATCCACGAAAGCTACAAGTATAGGAGGCCCGAGCCCGGGCCCAATACAAACTCAGTATCAGTAGAACACTATTTCCTCAGCAGGTGAGAAAGGCTCGGCGTCAACCACCTTGCTCAGCTGAGCACATGGACTTGCAGAAGAGCTATCTCAAAACATGAAGTTATAACCAATCATGGAAGTTACAACTGCCTGAAAGAAGTTGCAACCGCTTGCAAGTAGATAACCTACTAATCTGCCACGCGTCTTACTCATCAACCACGTGTCTTGCTCATCAGCCACGTGTCTCACTCATCAGCCAATAGTTAATTCCTTCAGCCTCTATAAATAGTCAAATGCAAAGCCTTTTGGAGGTAACACTTTCCTGACTTACAATTTTCTCTTCAAATATAGAGATATTTCCCATTTTCCTAAATACATTGTTCTAACTTTGGCATCGGAGTCCCCGTGGCAGGCACCACACCGGTGTCAAGAATTAATTTCTACCTTGTGCAGATTACTCCGCGTGATCAACACGTTATTCTACCTTATGCAGATTGCTCCGCGTGATCAGCACGTGATCCGACGAAAATTTGCATCCACAAATTGGTGCTTTCAATGAGAGCTTGAATCAAACTCATTGCATGCTCTCTTCCATTCACAAAAAATACTTTCATTCATTCAGATTCCATTTCACTTACTAACACTTTTTTTTACTTCTATACAATGGTGGGAACTCGAAAACAAACTAACAAAAATAATGTTACAAGGTATTCTGCTCGTACTAGGCTGCCGTCGTCATTACAAGTTCAACCGTTACCAGCCAAACAACCACTGATAGTGGGTCTGCCACCGCATGCTGACCATCAATCGCAACCTTCTTCCACAAGCCAAATGGAGATGACACAACAATAAAATCTTGCAGGTCAGATCGCCAATCTGACCAAAATATTGGAAGAACAAGCCCAGGTGGTAGAGCGATTAGTGAGCGAACAACCAAGGCAGATGACACATCGTCGTCTACCAGTAGATCATGTGCATAGAAATGGGAGTGGTCATCCATCAAAGGGAAACAATCCCTCTAGAAGCATTCATTCGAGATTAGGGCCACAAGTAAGTGTGCACTCTAGGCTCGGACCTCAAAGGGGAGTCTTCTCAAGGTTGGGCTCCCAAGCAACCGTGCACTCAAGACTAGGACCGCAGATTACACTCAATATAAGTGGTCAGCTCAGAAGACATAATTCCGATGGATGCGAACAATGCAGGAGACCAGACCATTACACTAATTTGTCCCATGTCCCACACTCAGAGGCTCGTCAAATCAAGAGGAACCTTCAGGCGAATCCCATTGCGACTCTACCTCACTCACATGTAGGTAAGTCACAATCAAATTCGAAATGTGATGAGTCATCTACCGCAGATAATCAGAACCGAAATCACCCTACGGCCAATCAGCAGGATACACACAAGCCCTTGGGAGCAGATGATGTGGCACGAATGGTCAAAGAGCAGTTGATGAATTTACAGGTTATGAGAAATCCAGATGATACTCTGCGTAGAGAGGTGGCCTTGGTGAATACTTTTTTTTTTACAGATAACATCGAAGAGGCTCCTCCACCAGCAAGGTTTACCACACCAACTTTTACCCCTTTCGAGGGAGATTATGATCCTGAGAGGCACTTAAAACATATTCGAAGTGTCACGACTCTGCACAAAAATGATGATCCTCTTATGTGCAAAATATTTGCTATGACTTTACAGGGAGTAGCCCAAAATTTGTTTCACACTTTGACTCCCCAGTCAATCAGTAACTTTGGAGATCTATCCCTCGTCTTTCACAAAAGAATATTCATCTTACCGAACTGTCAAAAAGCGTGCTGACCACCTCTTCAACATGAAGAAGATGTCAAATGAATCGCTCAGAGACTTCATTACAAGATGTAAGGCAGAAAAACCGAGCATAGTTGGGTGTGATGATCAAATTGCGTCCTCAGCTTTCAGGAAAGGTCTACCCGCAAATCACCCGTTGTATGGCGAGCTGACCATGAAACCAGGTAAAACTCTTGCAGAAGTCTTCACCATGGCAGAATGTTATGCATTGTGGGACGATGAAAAAAATATTGCTAAGGAATCTGATGTGTTAAAAAAGGATAGCCAACCTACACAAAAGAATACAGATCAAAAGGAGAGTAAGAAGAACAGGGGTGACAAGCGTAGAGCACACTCGTCAACAAAAGACCCCTCTACCAGAAGAGCATACACAGAGTTCTCGGTTTCAATCAATCAAATTCTCCACGAGATAAAAAACCAACCTTGGCTGAAGAGACCGCCACCCATGAAAGGAGATCCGGCAAAAAGAAATCCAAATAAATATTGTGCATTCCATGGAGCCACTGGTCACTTGACAAAGGAATGTCGAGCATGGAAAAACCACCTTGAGGAGTTATTCAGAACAGGACATTTCACAGAGTATGTAGCCAAAAAAGCCATTCAGCAAATTGAAGAAATAGATGCAAGCAAGGAACCTCTAAAGAAAGTCATAAGAATCAATGGAATTTTTATTGAATCTGAACTTTTTGGTTTCACAAATAATGAAAGAAAGCGAAAAATCAAACAAGCAACTTCGGTTGCTCAAGTACTAATCACCTTAGATTGTGGCCCCACAACTAGTTTCTCAATCGAAAATCAGATGATCGGCTACACTAAAAGTGACTTGCAGGGCCTTGATCTACCACATGAAGACACACTTGTTATCAACATCCAAATTGCTCATGCAATGATTGATAGAATGCATGTAGATGAGGGAAGTGCAACCAATATACTTCAACTTTTGGCTGTGAAACAGATGAATTTAGAATCACTTATCACCAAAAAGACAAAAGTCTTGACTGCCTTTAATGAGGCTACATCAGTAACAATTGGCACTATGATTCTAGACGTCTCTCACCACTCGTCATCTGCTCGCAGACCTTTATGATAATAGATGAGCCCTTTCCCTACAACGGACTTTTGGGTAGACCATGGATAACTAAAATTGATGCTGTCACGTCTTGTCTACACCAAAAAATCAGATATCCAATTCAAGAAGGTGAAGTTGGAGAAATAAAGAGTGATCAAGCCATTGCAAGGAGGTGTGTAGCCCGAGTCTTGAAGGAAACAAAATAGAAGGATTATATTCCCGTCACTTTAGTCGAAGTGAAAGGGAAGAAGCCTTTTACCCCCCAATAGCAATTACAACACCAGGATCAAGAAGGAGAAGTTCAATTCAAATCCTTAGTTGAAGAGGGATGGAGACCAGAAGAAGACACAGAACTTGTAATTCTTGATCCTAATCTGCCTGAATAAAAGGCGAAAATTGGCTCTCGCCTCAGCGCAGATGAGAAAGCAGAACTTATTAGTTTCCTCCAAAGCAACAAAGATGTGTTCGCTTGGTCAGCCTCAGACATGCCTGGAATTGATCCAACTGTGATCTGCCATAAACTGCATGTAGACCCGACCTGTAGGCCTACTGTGCAGAAGAGGCGAAACTTTGCCCCGGAAAGAGTAGCAATCATTGAGGTCGAGATTGACAAGCTTTTCGCAGTCGATTTCATCGAGGAGGTATCCTACACCGATTGGTTGGCAAATGTGGTATTAGTCAAGAAAAAAGAAAAAAGAAAATGGAGAGTTTGTGTAGATTACACTGACCTCAACAAAGCATGTCCCAAAGACAACTATCCTCTACCTCGCATTGATCAGTTTGTAGACTCTACATCTGGTAACCAGTTGCTCAGCTTTCTGGATGCCTATTCAGGTTATGATCAGATTATGATGTACAACCTGATAAAGCCAAAACTTCATTCGTCATCGAAAGGGGGACTTACTGCTACAAGGTAATGCCCTTTGGTTTAAAAAATGCTGGAGCTACCTATCAAAGGTTAATGAACAAAATCTTCAAGCATTTAATTGGAATAACCATGGAGGTTTACGTAGACGACATGCTAATTAAAGGTCCTCAGTGGGGAGATCACATCAGAAATCTTGAAGAAACGTTTGGAATTCTAAGGAAATATCGAATGAAGTTAAATCCAGAAAAATGCACTTTTGGAGTTTCATCAAGAAGACTTTAGGGGTACCTAGTCACTCAGAGGGGAATTGAAGCTCATCCAAATCAAATCAAGGCCATCATTGACATGAAGTCACCATCAACTCCAAAAGAATCCCAAAGTCTCACAGGTAGAGCAGCCGCTTTGAATCGATTCCTAAGCAGATCAATAGACAAGTGTAAACCATTTTTTAAAGCATTGAAAAAAGGAAAGAGAGACAAATGGTATGAAGAGTGTGAAACTGCATTTAAGAATTTGAAAACTTACTTATTTTCTCCTCCTCTACTGTCAAAACCTTAGCCGAGAGAGGATCTATACCTCTACTTAGCAGTTTCAAATGTAGCAATGAGTTCAGCTCTCATCAGAGAAGAACTGGGGGCACAACTTCCCGTATTTTACATATCCAAAGCTCTTCTCGATGCTGAGACCAGGTACCCAACAATGGAAAATTTAATTTTAGCTCTTTTGGTTTCAGTTAAGAAGTTGAGACCTTACTTTCAAGCCCATCGAGTGATTATCATGATGGAATATCCTTTACGGTCAATCCTCCACAGCCCGGATGCATCTCAAAGAATCATGAAATGAGCTATTGAGTTAAGCCAATACAATTTGATCTACCGGCCAAGGACATCTATAAAGGCTCAAGCCTTAGCAGATTTTATAGTATAATTCACACCTTCCTAAGTCGCTGAGACAAAGTCCGCCATTAGAGCAGTGTCGCACCCTTCAACAGCAGAAGATTCCTCAATTCATAATGGAACAGGGGCAGATGAACACAAAGATATGTGGCACTTATATGTAGATGGGTCGTCAAATCACAAGGGTGCCGAAGCAGGACTTGTTTTATTTACACCCGACGAAACCATGGTAGAACAAGCCATTACACTTGATTTCAAAGCTTCCAATAATGAAGCAGAGTACGAGGCCTTGCTTGCTGGACTACGCCTAGCAAAGGAGTTGTCTGTTAAAAGGCTAGCCGTCTATTCAGATTCTCAACTCATAACCAGTCAGACATCTGGTAAATACATTGCAAAACACCCAAGGATGATCCTCTACCTAGACAAAGTCCAAGAACTTTTGAAAGCTTTTCCAATATTCACAATTAAACAGGTCCCTAGAGCAAGAAACTCTCATGCATATGCACTAGCGAACTTGGGGTCAGCCTTAGATTATCAATTCAAGCGTTCCATCCTAGTAGAGCACTTGGAGACACCAAGTATTGAAGAAGAAGTGAGATAATGATAATCGATGCTAGTCTTACTTGGCAAGATCCTATTATCGATTTTTTACTAAATGGTAATCTGCCAACAGACAAGGTTCAAGCCAAGAAACTTCAACAAAAGGCTGCAAGATATTATGTAAAGAAAGAAAAGCTCTACCGCAGATCATATTTGGGGCCAGACCTCACCTGTATTAGTTCTCCAGCAGTACTTGAATTTCTGAGTAGCATTAATGAAGGATCTTGTGGAAATCATTCTGGGGGCAGATCACTAGCACAAAAAGCTTTGAGTGTTGGTTACTATTGGCCAACCATGCATCAAGATGCAAGAGACTTCGTACAAACATGTGACAAATGCCAATGGTTCAAACCGATTCCTACTCAACCTGCAGAAGAATTGAATCCGTAGATCAGTCCATGGCTTTTCATGCAATGAGCAATTGACCTTGTAGGGCCAATGCCAATGGCTCCAGCACAAAAGAATATGATGATTGTGGCAACCGACTATTTCACAAAATGGATTGAAGCTGAAGCCCTCGCCTCTACCAAGGAAGCAGATGTAAAGAAATTTATTTGGCAAAACATAATCTGCCGATTTGGTATTCCACATTCCATTGTGACCGGCAATGGTCTTCAAAATTACACTCTTCTTGGAGAAGCACGGCATAAAGCGACATAATTCAACTCCTAGGTATCCACAAGGAAATGGTCAAGCTGAAGCATCCAACAAAACTATTCTGGATTGCATAAAAAAAAGATTAGATAAAGCTAAAGGAAAATGGGTTGAGGAGTTACCTGGAGTATTATGGGCTTACCGCACAACCAAAAGGAGACCTACTGGAGAAACACCATTTTCTTTGGCTTTCGGAACCGAAGCTATCATCCCACCCAACATAGTAGTCCTTCCTTGTGAACGGAAGTATCCAGTTTAGCAGCAAATATCAATGAAATGGCGACTAACTTGGATCTAGTAGAAGAGAATCGAGAGAAAATTATCACAAGAGTTGCTGCTTATCATCAACAACTTATGTCTTATTACAATAAGCGAGTCAAGATCAGAAAATTCCAACCTAGGGATTTAGTTTTGAGAAAGTCCTTCGTCACTAGGAAGGTAGAAGGGTCAAAAAAGTTAGATCCTAATTGGGAAGGACCGTATGTAGTGAGTAGAGTTGGCGGTCGGGGAAGCTATATACACTGGACACACTTGAAGGCAAAGAAATCCCTAGACAATGGAATGCCAACAACCTCAGAAAGTACTATGTGTAATTCATCTTCAGCAGAGGACCCTACAAGCAGATCATTTTGTCGTCGGCAGACTACCTATCAAGTAAATTATAGTATTTTAGCTTTTTAGGAATAAAATGGAATGTACATACTAAAAAGACTTGATTGTATTTACTCTTTCCAGTAGAGGAACATACCTATTGGAAATATGTAAACACTGCACTTATTTTCTTCAGTCAAGGAATGTAAAAGTCCTATAGAGGGTGTACTTGTATTTTTTTCGAATAAAAAACATATCTCTCTTCCGTAGATGAGAGTATGTACGATACAACCCAAGATTGAGTTCTCACTCACAAATCTACTCAAATTCCCCATTTGGTAGATCACAACTCAAGTTTGAAGTTCTTGTACAGCAATGTATGGAACAACTATTCTTTCAGATAAGCAGAAGGTAGGACATCTCTCCTTATAAGCAAAGAATAAAATACCTCTCCTCAACAGGTGAAAGGTAAACCCTACTCAGCAGGTGCATGAGATCAATCTCTCCTCAGTAGGCGAAGGGTACAGTACCACTCCTTGGCAGATGAAAGGATGCATCCTCTCCTCAACCGAAGGGCACATCCTCTTCTCAACAAGTGAAAGGTACATCCATGCATATATGATAAATTTTTTATGAAAATATTTTCTAAGTTTATTATTCATGCATTGTTTTTTGGTATGGGAGACGGCAGTTGAACATACTAAAAACAAGGAAAGTTTGGATTCATAATAACCAAAGTCGGTCAGCACACCACAATTCAAATACATGAAAAAACAAAAACAAAACTGATAAACAAAAGCATTTTAAGGACTACATGTTCTTAGAAAGAGAAAAAGGGCTAAGGTCATTAGCAGCAGCGATATCTCCTTGCTCACCATGAGTAGAAGAACCAACAACCTCGGCAAGAGAAGCAGGAGTAGTCTGCTCGGGGGGAGTAGATGGAAGTTTTATAACCTTCAGGTGAAAATCAACATCTTCGTCAGTTATTGCAAAAAAAGGTGCACATCCTCCTTTACCCTCAACATAACTGAGCTTATAGGAGTGTTTTTCAGCCTTTGCACGCTTCTCAACCACCTGAATTGCCTCCAACTTGAATTCGTTGCACTCATTTTCAAGTAATTCATGGATTCTTTTTAAGGTCTCCAACTCTTCCATCTCCAGTTTCATATTTCATGGTAAGATCATTAAATTTGAGATTCAGAGAGACCAGCTCAGAGTTTTTATTAGACAGAGAAGTTTGAAGATCAACACACTTATTTTCCAATTGGAGGATCTGGATACTCTTTTCTTGGTGTAACTGTTGCTCAGCTTCAAGCACCCTCTCAATACCTCCAAGGTCAGCCTTCAACTTCTCATTGTCTTTCTCCAACTTTTTCAGCTGATCGGCAGTAGGGGCAGTGACAGTAGCAGATTCGGACATATAAGACAAATGTCTCATAGACTCTTCAGCCATAATGATACCTTTCAAAAGAGAGAAGAACGCCTCTTCACTTAGCTCGGCGGATGAATTCATTTGAAACTTACTGAAGTCGACAGATCTACGTAGACGTTCAACCAAGTTAGTACACCCAGATTTGTCAGCTAGAAGATCTTTTTAGTAGATCGGCTAAGGGAACAATATCCACCGAACTGGATTCACCGTCGCTATCAATCAACATCGGTTCAGAAGGTGAAGGCATGATCTACATATCAGCAAAAGCAGATCAACAGGCAGATCAACGAAAAGAAAAAAAAGGAGACAAGACAAAGTTTTCTTGTATAAGAAAGGGTCCTGGAACAATATTTACCTTAGAAGGAGCATCCGTTGCAGGCATATCAGAACCAAGACTTTTCGGTTTTATATCAGGAGTGTCAACTCTGTTCTGCTTCAAGATATCAGACTTTCTGGAGATCAGCATGAGCCTAGCTTCAGGAGGAGTACGAGTTAAACTTGCGACATGATCTACAGTTACTTGATATTTTGATGCACCAAGAGAAGAAATAACCTTCATGGCCAATGGAGGAGGAAGAACATCTCTTCGATTAGCAGATCTCTCAGTCGTGGCAGAACAATGTTGGGTAGAGTCAAGTTTCTGGGGAAGATAACGTTATGGCTAGCAGATTTCTTGGTCGAGGCAGAATAGTGTTGGACAGTCTTAGTATTCAGAATAGGAGGATGACCAGACGGAGGAGATGTTACATTCTTCAAACTATTCTTTTTGGAAAGAAATTTTTCAGAAGAAACTCCAACTCTCGAGGATATTCCCTTTGCAACCAAGGGAGATAGCCTAGAAGTTTTATTCTTTTTAAGAAATTTAATAGATATTTCCTCCCCAGTAGAGGAGTCGACCTCAACCCTAGCAGATTTCTAGGGACTGTTCTTTCTCTTTGAAAAACCCTCAGAAGGAGCCTCACTAGTAGAGATGGAAAATCCAATATGATCAGCAACATTCTTTTTCCAATTCTCTATGTCTTCAGCCGGGGGAAGACCTTTCTCTTCATTTCTCAATGGGCTCACCAACCACCTCCATTCGCGATATTCGGATGGTATGCCACGCGCCCTTCGAATCTTGTCCATGTCAGGCTTTACAGAGATTTTCTTTACTATTTCCTTACCTGCAAACAAAGGTGACAAACTAAGCAATCTGCGCAGAATACAAAAATGCATGTATATGCAATTATAGATTAAAGGGGTTGAAAATGCATACATGGGCAGAAGAGGATAGGCACAAGAAGGCCATCTGCCATATCACCTTCCCAGGCACTGTGATCTCCAAAGTGTCCTTCTTCCAGTCATGGTCGCCAGCGCTGAGCTCATCAAAGAGTTTGATATTTTTTACTCTAAGTTGAGCATAATCACCATGCCTTCTCACCTCAAAGCAGAAGAAAAATTCTTCCTTAGTCAATTCAAGACCAAAAAAAGTACTGAGATTGGAAGAAGCACATAATTGCTCTGTATACATTTGGGCAACATTGAGCAGGGGCACATCCCATTTCACAGATCACTTCTTTAAAGAATTTTGGCATGGGAAACTTGAAGCACAAAGAGATAATGAATGGATGGAATTTGATGGTTCTATTATCAGGAGAAATGCAAGGATCTTTGCCACTCCTAAGGCGGAGCGATTAACTTCAAACCATTTCAAAAAGGAATCATTGTTCTCCAAATTAGGCAAGTTAGGAACGAATCTTCCAAAATGAGAAATGGAGCCTCCTGGGCGGTACAAAGGTTCTTCATCATAAGAGACAGAGTTATTACCATATTTCTTCTTAGAGCCCATGGTATCCAGATAAGGAATAAAATCAGAGAAAAAGGCCGGCCACCTGCAAATGAGCAAAGAAATACAATTACAAGGCTAAAGCAAAATGTAGTTGGAGTTAAAAAAATAAAATGTGTCGGTGGTACATAGCAAAAATGGTGGCTGTGTGTATAGATGATAAAGTGGTTTCATTTGTGAAAGAGTTTGCTGGTTTCATTTGTGAAAAAGTTTGCAGAGAAGAACAAGGGGAGCTTCTCTTGGTTGCAGATGGTTTTGTGGAGGGCGAAAAATGTGTTATGCAATGACACAATTGATAAGGTGGCCGGTGGGGAGCTAGTGGGATGTGCACAAATCAACTTTTTTTTCCAATTGAAGAAAATCAACAGGAAGAACATCTTTCTTTGCAATTACAGTGACAATGAACCCAAATTTGATTTGAGTTTGAATCCTTTGATGAGTTGATGAAATCCAAATTGGGCGAAGGAAAATTTCACAACCGTGGACAGCGGATCATCCTCGCTACGCTGCATCGTCGAATAAGGAAGAAAAAAAAGTCAAATTTACAAAGACTTTGTTTTGGATTTGAATTCATATGAAGGACTCTGTTTGATTTCGATTTTGAACCCATATCTTGATGAAATCCAATTTGGATATTGAATCCATGAGAGAGTTTGATCAAAACAAGGTCGGTGATCCTTAATCGAAGTTGGTTTCTTCTTTCTGCACAAGGAGATGGCAGACACAGCTCTTTAGGTGGTAGTCTCTCCATTACTTGGAGTGGTGTATGAGAACCTCAACTCTTTGATCAAGGAGGAGTTTGGTCTGGTATGGGGTGTCAAGAAGGAGATGAAAAAAAAACGTTCCAGAACATTATCAATCAAAGATGTTATGAATGATGCAGAGGAGAAGCAAGTTGTTGACTTGACAGTCCAAAAATGGCTGAAAGAGCCGAAGGATGTGGCATATGAAACAAACGACATCCTGGACGAATGTGCATATGTTCATCAATGATGTAGAAAAAGAAAAAGGAAAGCCCAAAATATTCCTTTCACCATCGTCGACAGGCGTATGAATGCCGCGCTCATCGCACATCCCCGGATAAAGAAAAACAAAGATGGATGAAAACCTACCTCTGATTTAAATCCCTCCTACATGTTACTACCCAGTGATTGTATTTCCAAAAAAAAAAAAAAAAAAAAAAAATCTTACCTTGCAATTATCCAAGCCGAAAGAAAGAAGAAGTACAAGCTCATGTGCTTCACCGTCTACAGATATGGAGGAGAAAGAATAAATTTTTTTCTTTTTGTAGGAAATAAAAAAAATAGAGATCGGTAAATTCAAAAAAATGGAATAAAATAACCCTTTTGAAAAGGAGAATTCATCTCAAGCTAGACTCCTAGTCATGATAGACTCCTCAATGAAGATATTTGAGTACAAGAAGACTCCTAGTCCTGATAGACTCCTCAATGAAGATATTTGAGTACAAGAAGACTTCTAAACCAAATAGAACTCTTCAATGAAGATATTTCATTACAAGAAGACTTCTAATCCAGATGAAACTCCTCGGTGGAAGTTTCTCAGTATAGAAGGAGCTTCATTGTTTGGCATGCTCCTTAGGTACATCTCCTTTGTTAATTTTTTTTTTATTATTATTTTTATACAAAGGAGATGAGGGGCATTTGTGGTAGCAGAAAATAACCTTTAGCCCAATTGGATAAAGAAGTCCAAAGATTTGGGCCTTTCCTAAGAAACCCGAAGATTATCCACGAAAGCTACAAGTATAGGAGGTCCGAGCCCGGGCCCAATACAAACTCAGTATCAGTAGAACACTATTTCCTCAGCAGAGGAGAAAGGCTCGGCGTCAACCACCATGCTCAGCTGAGCACGTGGACTTGCAGAAAAGCTATCTCAAAACAGGAAGTTATAACCAATCATGGAAGTTAGAACTACCTGAAAGAAGTTGCAATCGCTTGCAAGTAGATAACCTACTAATCTGCCACGCGTCTTACTCATCAGCCACGTGTCTCACTCATCAGCCAGCAGTTAATTCCTTCAGTCTCTATAAATAGTCAAATGCAAAGCCTTCTGGAGGTAACACTTTCCTGACTAACAATTTTCTCTTCAAATATATAGATATTTCCCATTTTCCTAAATACATTGTTCTAACCTTGGCATCGGAGTTCCCGTGGCAGGCACCACATCAGTGTCAAGAATTAATTTTAACCTTGTGCAGATTACTCCGCGTGATCAACACGTGATTCTACCTTATGCGGATTGCTCCGCGTGATCAACATGTGACCCGACGGAAATTTGCATCCACAGGTAACATGTTCTTTATTTTTGTGGAACGAATTTATAGATAGGCTTGTCATCAGCAAAGTGTGTTGGGATGGTGTAACTAAACAAATGAAGTATATCCACCCTGATATGTCACACAGAAAATGGTCAACTTATTGGGTTTATCTTCATTTTAAAAATAGTCAAATTAAAAGTAAAAGCTATAGTTCAACAACCAATATAAATATGGAACTGACCAGGAATAAAATCAAATCCAGCCATAGCTTATCCATGCAAAGTAGTTCATTTTGCCCTCAAATGAATCAAATTGTTGTCTATTTCCACCAAATTCAGGTTTGTTTCATAATCCAGCGAGCAGAACTGGTGACCCATTCACATTTTCCTTACATTTTTCCATTTCAACTAAACTCAAAATTCTTCTTTATTTCATGGAGAGATAAAACTATATAAATGACTTATTCTTATCGAGCTCTTGATTTGATTTTTTTTCTCAAACATATAGTGTAACAACCTTCAAATTCATTTAAGTCATATATTGTTTGTCAACATTTAGGAGAGAAATTTGTTTTAAGATTTTAATTTTATACTAAAGCACCTAACTTCTCCATCTCATTTCTATCTTTCTAAATGGCATTTGACTATGTTTTCTGCTCAATCCAAGCTTATATCTTATTCACAATTTTCCTTTTTAATATAATGCAATGTCATTAAATGAAGAGGACATATAGTTTCATGGATTCCCATCAGAAACATTTCAGAGAGATCTTGAAAATAACTTCAAGCTTAATATTTAAAAATTTTGCTCCCGTTGTATTTCTATTCTATATATTTTTCCTCTCGAGTTTCAATATTGGAGAATCCTTAGTTGTTGATAGATTAGATCTGGTTAGTGTGTATTGTTTTGGTGCATCTATTTATGTTGCTCGTTGCATCCCATATTTCATTCTCACTTTTTATCAAATTACTAGATACAAACGATAACTGTACTTTTCTGGTTTGCAGGTGAAACTAAAAAATAAAGAATCTTTAATTTGGAATGAGCTACCCGAGCAGTATATTAATTCATATTCGCTAAGTCCTCAATGCAGAGCTACCCGAGCAGGATATTTTCTTGAACAAAATTTATATTTTCTTGTGTTGCTTGTTGAACGCCCTCTATCTCTGAATAGATCAACTCTAAATCCAAGGATTTCACAAAATATAAATTTATGTTTCTTTGTTGGATACCCTCTTTTATCTCTTACAATGTCAGGTTGATTCAATTTTTTGTCATTGATGAACAACTCCTATCTGAGACTCAAACAATTATGTAAGGGGGGTTAATTGGGCCTTTTAACCCAATTTCTAATTATTATAGTGTAGGTATATCTTAAGATAAGAGGGACGGAGAACAGATGGGGAGATATTGTTCGAAGCATGCCTTATAAGTTTGTTTCTTTTATACATGGATGTAAAAGAAAACCCTATGTGTTAAGCGATAAAATTTCTTTTGTTATGAACTAATTCAGTCATGAATGACCTACTCGTTTTTCATACCACTTTGGACATGTTTACAAGAAATGCCAATATTTTCAGCAAAAGGGAAGGACATGTTTGTGAACAACACAACCTTTCTAGTGGCTAGACAGCGATGAAAATAACATACTATACAATAATGAAGATTCTCACTTCATAATGGAAAATGCTTTGGGATTGCAAATTTCAGAAGCAACACAGTTTCCGTTGTCTTCCAATGGTATTATGTCGGAAACTTCAACCCCACTACTTCGAGAAGGAGAAAACGTTACTATTTCAGCACAGTCTGCTGGAGCAAAAACTCATGAGGCAATATCTAACCACTAGGCTAACCAAGTAAATCCGCCAGTAATTTCTATCGGGCCAGATTTGAAGGTGACTGCTCCACCGAAACAGATATTTGCTATTCAAGAAATATCCCCACAATGGGGATACTCCACCGATGTTACAAATGTATTATTACTTTAGAGTTGCTAAATTCAGTAATACAAGTTATCTCATTGAAGAGTTATGCATTGGTTTATCATCATGAAGGTGACCATTAAACATAGTTGATGAGATTTTGAACTTATTTACCTTGGTTTTTTATGGATGTGTAAAATTAATTTTTTCAATTTTGTAATTGTGTGAAGCTGAAGCTTAACTTCAGGACAGAAGGCATACTGCTTCATGCATTTGAAGTTAGCACCTTGGGTAAAAATTTCAAAATACCAATTTCATCTTTGGAAGTCTCAATGGCACATTATTTCTTGCTTAAGCCTGCACATTATTTCTTATATATCATGCATGGTGCCTCATCCTTTGATGTTATCAGCCCTTACCAAAATTAGAGGTCTAGGCTGAAGGCTACTACTTGGTGACTTGTCAGACAATGTACTTCATGTCTTGTCACTGATATGCCTTTGCCACCTTGAGTAAAGCTTTTCAAAACACCAGTTTCATCTTTGGAAGTCTGAACAACACATTATTTCTTGCAGAGTTGCAGGTTATCGTCATTGGAAAGTTTCTGTGTGATCCCTCAGAGTGTGCATGGTCATGTATGTTTGGAGATGTTGAAGTCACCACACAAATCATTCAATAAGGTGTTTTGTGTTGCGAGACTCCTCCACGTATTTTTGGAAAGGTCACTTTGTGCATTACATCCAGCAACCATGAATCTCGCAGTGAACTGAGAGAATTCGAATATCGTGCCAAGTCGAGTATCTGCGAAAACTACAGCTCCTTGAAAAATGATGCTAGCAGGAGTATGGAAGAGATGCTATTACTCGTTCAGTTGACACAAATGCTTCTGTGTGACCTACCAAAACTAGATGGAGATCCATAGGATCATATAATTGATGCACTGTTAGTTGGCACAATGGATTTGCTTTTAAAAGAACTTTTGAAAGATAAGCTGCAGCATTGGCTTTCTTCTAAATACAAGGCAGGAGAAACATATATGAACTATACAATATAATTCTAACCATTTTATGTTGATTTTTTTTATATAGTGAGGACTTCACAGCCTTTGCGGATGTGTGTTTTAGAGAGTTTGGTGATCGAATCAAAGGCATATACTCTTCATGAAGAAAAAAATTGTAATTTCTAATATCACTCTTACATTTTGGGAGTTTGGTGGAATAGGAAAGCAAACACAACAACCCAAGATTTAGAAAACTAAAGGGTTCAGATCTGTCGCACAATGGAGATCAAGATGCCACTAGAAAATAATGCACCACCCATCATCGTTTTTATGGTTAATTGTAGTTGGAAAATTAAAGTTCGAAGAAATAAATGGTTGGCATCAGCCTGAAGTGAATTTCTAAGTAGTATGAGTTTACATGCAGCCTACGTCTTAGTGTCACATATATGTTGTATTTTGACTTGACGAATTTCATTCTGGCACATGCATGTGGCAATGATACAAAGACCGCATATGGTAAGCTTCACAAGAACTCCATCAAGCCATCAGATGTCCAGGATAAAGATATAATGATTATGTATTTACATATGTAGGTCGTGATCCGCGAACAATAAAAACCAATTCAGCTGCAAATACAGGTGGTAACAGTACAAGTAGTAGAAATACTAAGTTTCACAAATATTTCAGGATACAAATTTTACTACAAGTAGTCTTTTTCCTATGCATTATAGTTTTGATTTACAAATTTCATGCTTGCAGATGGTGTTAATAACAATACAGGGACAACAAATACCACACATGTTAAGCCTCTAAATTTCACAAAGCTCATTGATCCAAAATATCGAAACATTTGAAATTTAAGATTCCCACAAGAATTTAAGTCTAGCTTGATGAATTTCATGCATTGTAAGTGCATGTAATACTGGAAAAGGAGCACAAAAGTCACACTTGGTAAACCTCTCACAATAACTTGTAACTTCGAAGACATAAATATTTTGGCTTAAGGAATTTGATGGTTGCATATGCAGGTGATACTAATACATGGAACTAGTTGCACTTTAATGGCAGGAGTTGACTGACTTGGGAAAGAAATGTCATCTAGTGAACTAGTTGCACCTTTAATGGAAGGATTAGGAAGTGTGTCTTGCGTTAGTTATTCTTCATCTAGGAGCTAAAACATTGATCATGTTACAATTCAAGTACTCCTGCCTCATCATTGTCATCATATTTAGTTGCAGTTATGTAGTTTTGGTGAAGGGAAGACTAAAAGAGTGTATTCCTTTCGACTGTGGGAACATCAAGAACACCACTTATCCTTTCTGGTCAATCAATGGCAACCGTAGATACCCTGGTTTTGGTATCCAGTGTTCTAAAGGAAAACCATTTTTTGATGTCTCTAATCACTCTTTCATTGTGAGAAACATAGATTATTCAGAGCAAACTCTCTCAGTTTTGGATGATGACTTTGTGGGAAATAACTGTACTAAACCACACCACTACCACACCTTCAACCTCAGTTTGTCAAATTTTGCCTACAGCGAGGGACCAAGTTTTCAGACATATTCCAGTAATTGTGATTCACCCCCACCGTTATCTGCAGCATATCTCTCATGTCTAGGCTCAACTTCTAGAAACAGTTCCTATATATTCAATCCTGATGCAGCTCCAGAATTCGATTGGTATAAGAGATGTGAGGAGACTTTTGTAGTCCCAGTGTTTCACAATAACATTTCCAACAATGTTAGCATGAGTAATAGTTCAACCTTGCAAATTGGGTTTGAACTGAAATGGCATAAACATCTTGGTTGTGAAAATTGCGAGGGGTCTGGAGGCAGCTGTGGGTTTGTTCTGGGTGACAATAACCGTACCCTATGCTTTGCAAAGGATATCAATTGGATAGTACACTCAGTAATGATACCATTTGTCGCGCAGGTATTGCTTGTTCCACAATTTGTTCTATCTAAATTTCAGAATATATTTCATTGAATTATTACAATAGCTTAATTATGCGATTGTGTAGGGTGCAAAATCCTTTCACCATAAGGAATTTACTTAATGTATTTCATCCTTGCATGCAGACATAGGTGGTAACAGTAAAAAAGCCACACAAGGGAATTTATTTTTCCAGTTTTTTGCATACATCTATTGGACTCTAGCTACGAATGAAGTTGCATTTTACAATTCCATATTGTTTGACAGGGAGACAACTATTGAATTACGTTGAGGAGGATATGAGTGAGACGATTCAGGTTTTTGGGTTTCCATCCAACGTAACTGCTGCAGAAGTAAAAATATATTTGGAAAATTATTCTGGCAATGAAACTGTTGATGCACTTAAGATTAGGCAATGTAAAATTAGGGGTAAGTTTAGAGCATTTGCAGTGGTCCAATTCACAACAACTGGTAGTTGTGAACTTATTTTTTCATTGATCAGTGACTATGGTATGGTAGATTTCATCTAAAAGTTCGGAACATGGAGCGCAATATCGTACCAAGGCCTAGAGTCTTGATGCTTAGCCTGGAATCCACAGTTCTGCATGTTGGTTGTCAGGTCTCTGATGAAAAGTTTATTGTTTTCTGGAAAGGAATAGATGCTGTGTGAACTTCGAGTTTGGCCTCCGGAAAATAGAATTTCTTTTTTCTCATTGCCAGGTGGAATATAAGCTTGAACTTTCTTACGATACCATTTGGAAAATCCAGCTATATCGTCCATCAAAGTATCTTGTAATTCAGGTTTGTCTTCTTGAACTGGGTTCATACTTCTTTTTCTCTTTTTTTGGTTTATTTTTAACATTCTGAGCAAGAGATTGATGTTTCCAGTAATCTTAGTTTTCATGTTGTTCTTTGATTTATAAACTAGGTGTCATGAATATAGTTCGACATGGGGCTACAAACACGATAGTTTGGTTCATTCAGACCTATATCTGCCAATTATCTGCTACAAACACGATATGTGACTTACAGTTTGGTTTCAGTAACATAGTTTTTATCAAAACTGCAGCTACAAACACGATAGTTTTGTTCACTCAGACCTATAATCTACCAATAATCTATTTTTCTATCTTTGGCTGGATATTCTGGAAGCTTTACTTCTCAGTAACCACTATTCAGACACAGCTTCCCAAAAGTTACACTTCAACATCCAAATCTCAAATCAGCCAGCATGTGCTTGTACGGAAAGGACAAAAACAAACATACAGGTGTAATATATAAGTAATCCAATCCTCTTGATATTTGTCTCCACTTACTTGTGCTCAAACTAAACATGTTTAGATAAGATTGTTTTGCAGTTTCTGCTTAAAACCCATTACAACTTTCTGCTTAAAACAACTGTAAATCTTCTTGGGCTGTGTTGCAGTTTCTGCTTAAAACCCATTACAACTTTACCGTCGATCGTTAACAAGTAGGTCTTTTGAAGTCTCTTTGGTAGTGCATGAGGGTTGCTAATTAGTTTTTTTTGGATTGATTGATAGAATGGAGACAGTGGGGATCAAGAGAAAGGCAGGGCAAGCTAAGGTAATAGGGACAGTACTATGTGTTGGTGGTGCAATATTAATGTCATTCTACAAAGAAGAGCTTATCAAAATAGGGGAATCGAGCATCCATTGGATATATGCAAAGAACATGAAACAGAAACATTCAAGCAATGATCAAGGAAACACCTTTATAGGTCCCATGCTTGTAGTTGCAAGTTGCATTGCTTGATCTGCATGGTTTAATATCCAAGTAAGACTCAAGTCCCTTACCATTAATTACACTTCGAGCTAACTAAGTTATCATATATCACACGTATTAACCATCCAAAGCTTTATCACTTTGTGCGTTCAATGTTCGTAAAATGTATCAAACGTCTTTGCCATATAATGACGTTGAAGAAAAATATGTTCGAAATTTTTTTCAGAGTTTCGTGCCTTAATTAATTAGCTAATAACTGTCTGTGTTTGGTGATTTTACAGACCAACATGAGCAAGACGTTTTCAGCTCCTTATACAAGCTCTGCTATAATGTGCTTCATGTCAAGCATTCATTGCGGAATTATCGGAGCATTCGCAGCACCTAACATCGCAGAATGGTCCTTGGCTTCCGATATCAGACTTATTGCAATACTGTTGAGGGTGCGGTTGCTGCATTTGTTTGCTGTTATTGCCGCAGGTGCGCAAGTTGCGTTGCTTGGTTGTTTTGGTTAGTTTGGCGCAACTCTTGGTTGTGAGTTGCGCTAGGTGGTATGTGTATGCAAGTTGCAGGCTTGTGCTTGGTCGGTGATTGCAATTTGAACATTGTGACTGCAAGTTGCATTTTTGTGCTTGTAAGTTGCAAATTCAGTTTGCAAGCTGTGGAGCAGTGCTTAAGTTGGCTTATCAAGTCTTTTATCCTTGCTGTATTGGCTCGCTATGGACTGGGCGGCGTTGGCTGCTGCACTGAGGGCGTAGTGCTGAAATTGAGCGCTGATTGGTATGGCGTCTTGGGCAGAGTTTGTACAGGCTTTTGGGTCGATGTTTGGTATGGTGTGATCATGCTTCAACTGAAACAAATGTAGTCTGATCTTTATTATTTGATAGATTTTGTGACTCGATGTAATACATTATCTTATTAATTACACTACTTTGCCTCCATTCATGGAAATGTTTAAGTTTGGCACATTTAGATTTTTATTTTCTAGAAATAAAACTTATAAGATGTTATAAAAAGTCATTTGATAGCACTTGATGAGTGCTATAGAAACAAAGGGTTTTGAGAAACGCTATAGAAACTAATACAATAGCATTTGTTAAATGCTACGTGAGAGAAGACAAACGCTATAGTAACTGTACAATAGCGTTTCTGAAATGCTATTGTAAAGTATACCATAGCGTTTCAGAAACGTTATAAATGGTCTACTTACAATAGCGTTTCTAAACGCTATAAATAAGTATATATCTATTATAGCTCCGGCAGACACAACGTTTGCTAAAACACTATGGTATCCTACCATAGCGTTTTTGAAACGCTATTAATGAGCATTTTTCTTGTAGTGTTCCCAGCGGATGACATTGTTCTCCACTAAAACCCACCATAGATTGATCGCTAGATGAAAGCATCTCATTGGTAAATCGCATCCTTTAGAAAACTGTCTGGTATAAGAGGTTGGCCGAGCTACCGGTGTCGACCAATACCCTTTTGATTTCCCATTTAGCTATTATGACCGAGATCACTAGAGCATCATTTGTGTGGAAAATTAACCCCGTCTGCATCTTTGTTTGAGAAAGTTAAAGATCTCTGCATCGTTTTTGCACGCTGTGCGGATAGTTCTTGGAATCTGATATTTGTCCGTAAGTCTCTGACTGTATGCTTTCAGGATCGATTGGATTGCTCTTTTTCCCAGCTACGCCATGCAAGACATAGATTTTTTTCCTTTACTCGCTCCTTTGAGATGATTGTTTCATCCTCGAGTTCGACAAATTTTCCTAGTCGTCCCTCTCTGATATGATGTCCAATATTGTCCTTCAAACTGTGACAATCTTCGGTATCGTGGTTGTACTTGTTGTGGAAGAGGCAGTATTTGTTCTTGCTCCGCTTTTCCGGCTCTCCTTTTATTTTTGGTTGACATCTTCCCTTCCTGCTATAGCTTTAAGAATCTCACTCCGACTCGCTATTTCTCGTATTTGAGTTTTTTATGTTGTAGATTTTTGAACTTCCCTGGAATACATCTGAAACTGTTATTAGTCCGATGTCTTTTAAGTTGGGTGATTTCTTCGCGAGATTTGTTGCCCTTCAGGTCTTAGATGATTTTTTCCACCATCTTCATTATGTGGTTCATCTGAGCCATAAGCATCTCTACTCGGGGATCCGAGGATATTCCCCAAGATGTCAGAGGTCTGAATCGTTACCTATTGGAGCTATTTTCTAACAGGTACGGTTGAATAGACGATAGCATGTCGTATTGTTCATCGCCAGATTGAGGATTTGTGGAGTGTTCCATTGATCTTGATAGTTGTTTGATCTTCTATCTTATTGGGAGAACTTTGTTACTGTGAATCTTATTTTTTGAAAGAAAACTCGTCGTCCCCATGTACGGTGCCAAACTGATGCGTCCAAAAATCGTCTTCCAGTGAGTTTGACCTGCAAAACAAATGTTAGACTGCCAAGGACCACCTTTTTGGTGGGTGAAGGCACTCCGATGCTTAAGTCATCAACTCTGTTGAAAGAAAGAAGTAAATCTGGACAACACTCAATTAAAGTTGTATACCTGTGTCGAGTGTTTCCTTTACCTTTATAATGGTCGCGGTTAATTATCTGCGTGACTTAAGCATGTGAGGCGCAACGAAAGGAGATGTTTCTCGTAAAAGTCTCCTCCTTAATAGAGATGCGTCCGTGGAGGCGTAACTCCCTCCACGACTCTTTTTGGTGCAGTTTCTCTTCTTTATGAGAGAACTCGTGTCAAACTTGGATTCAGATTCAGATTTGTTTGGGTTTGGATTCGGGCTTTGTTTATGTCTCTTCGTTGGTGGGTTTTGTCTCGGCCTTTGTGATTGGCCTAATTATTCTTGAGTTTTATGAATTGGCCTAATAGACTAGGCTTTATATCTTCGTGATGGATGCTCTATGCCACGTGTACGGCTGTGATGATCATTCTATTTTAATGTATCATCAATATTTATAATAATAATAATAATAATAATAATAATAATAATAATAATAATAATAATAATAATAATAATAATAATAATAATGTTGGTTGATATTTGTTCAAATGTTTTCTTCATCGTGATTATAGTTCATAAACACCATTTGAGCTCAAATAGGTATTTAAAAAGAAACGAGCATTGACGATTTATGGACAAAAACATTTTGACTGCCATTTAGGGACCAATTAGTTTTCATTTCAATTGAATACCTAATGAAACTAAAAAAAGTAGTTTGTTTATTGGTTTTTTGCTTCGTAAATTGAAGTTAAGGAAAACTTGATTAATATTAGAAATAACGGATTAAAGTTTTAGCCTATTTGGTCATGTATTCCTCAATATTTGTATTTCTACATTTAATATGCATATCTCGAGGAGCGTGTGTTGAAAGGGTATGATAACTTTAACATGTTTCTATTGTAAATCCATTAGTTTTCTCAAAATTTCAACTCAAGTGATATAGCAAATAGTTTAGTCATGTGTTTATAGAGCCCTTAATTGTAAACGAAAAAACTAAGTGGGTCCTAAATGGGAAGTCCAAATAAAAGTTGGACCCTTTTATTTCATTTTTCAATATATACATATAGGAAACCATCATATTATTTTACTAATAAGAATAATCCATCCCATTGAAAAGGGGTGGGCAGTTAAGAATTACACCAAACTCATCCATGATAAGGTAAAATAAACCAAACAATGCTTATGGAACACTCTCCCAATGAAGCTACTCTGATACCAATTGAAATCCAATGACCGAGTTCCACAAAATGTATTGTTTAATTCGGAGACATTCAAGCACATACACAAGTCATTAATTAATTCTTAAATATTCATCTAATTATCCAAACAAGAAATTTAAATTGGCGAGTAAAACATGCAATGATAATGATAGAGAAATTGACACAAGATGATCTAGAGAACCCGATATTTGAAAACTCCATCTATGAGGACATAGGGAATTGTAAATCTCCTATAAAGAGAATGAAATACAATAGGTGTTTCTTACCAAAGACAAAGTATCGAGATCTTCAATAAGCGCTACACCAAGCTCCAACAATTTAAGCTACACCAAACGCCATCATTTTTGTACAATGAATTTACACACCACCCAACTACCATGCGTACAAACACTCTCAACTACCATGGGTATAAACACTTGGATTTGAAAATCCAAGGAAACACTCTCACAAAAATTGGGCAATTTTTCAACAACTACTAGATTGGGGTTTTATGTGGGATTTCTCACTTTAGAGCAAATATCACTCCTCTCTCTATTAGATAAACAACAAGGTTAGAGAGATGGGTTTGGAGGTGGTAAGAGATCAATACATACACAAAAAACAATACAAAATATGAAGAAACCTCTTTTGTGCTTTGTTAGGTGTGTCATTGTAAATGGAGATATCCGATTGCTCTATTAAAGTCGTTTCATTGAACTTGTTTCATGTTGAGGATGCCACAAACGGAAACCTCTCAACACTATTGAAGTCGTCCACTAAATCAAGATGTGAACAACCCTTATTTTCTCTCTAATTAACTCCACTGAATCACAAGATCGAGCTACATTTTGCCCAATCAAGCCAACTCCTCTCCTCTTTTCCACCAAATAGCCCCCTTCACCATGCCACTAACAACTCTATGGAGCCCTCCTTGAAGAAAGCTTATTCTTTTTTTTTTTTTTTGAAAGGTGAGTGTGCCCCGTGGGTTAAACCACCAATGCCTTAGCCAACTAACAAGGCCAACATTGGATCCTCTTCTTTGGGTTAAGCCCTAGCTTGCCACTCAACCCCCAAAACCAACACAGAACTATTTAGGTTGTGTTTGGTTCAGGCCCATTTTCGTAGAAATCAGGGAAATGGTCGGGTTTCAAGGAAACCAAATGGATTTTCATTGTTTGGTTGGATAATAAAAAAGTAGGAATATGAGCTCACACGTGTGGTTTTAGGGAACAAAAATATGAGTATTTCCTCCAAATCAAGGAAATAAAGTTTTTTGATCCTCAAAGAATTGCAATTCCTCCAAATCAGGAAACCCATAGAAATCAACTACTTCCCTACCAGTGCTACCACCTCGACCAAACACAGCCTTAGGTTTTATTTCTCAATCACTACAGCTCATAGGCACATCTAGGCACATCTGATATAAGCCACAAGATAAGGAACCAATCTCATCCTATCCCTTGAATCCCATATATTCTATTTTATCCAAAGGAACACGACCGCCATGTACTGTACGTATTGTTGGTGTATCTGCTCCTTGGATCCTTTCACGATCTAATTTTTAATTAACAAAACCTTTTGCAAAATCTGATTTTACAAATATAAATCACGAAATATTTTCAATATAAGATTTGATCCTATGGCTTTTAACAAAAAAACTTGTTTTGGGTTTTAAAAACACCTGATTTTTAACATCCATTTTTTGGGATTTTAAAGCACTAACCAATGTATATTCTCTTGAGTATTCGCTCAAGAGACATGCTCATGTGTTTAAAGGAGATGTCCCATGTCAAGTACTATGGTCATGTGACTAAATATAACCTTTTATTTTTAAAAAAAGTTGTCTGATAGGAGCATATGTATTGAATTGTTGCTATTTATATTTTTGGCTGTTTCTTGTTAATTATGGTAGTAATTACTATTTTCTTGTTTTTGTAGGTTGCCAATACCAAAATTCCAGAAAGAAGCTAAAAGATGCAAATTGGCAATTTAGAAATACTTGTGGTGAAAGGAAATTATACGAAATAGGAAACCTACAGAGAACGTGTATAAAAGGGACAATACTCGGTGATGATGCACTAAACCGTCAATTGATCAGCACCGTACACGTGTCATGATCTAGTCAACAAAACAAAACATGCCCGATTGCATGCTCAATCCAGTGAGGCCCAAACAACACTAAGTTCATTATTAGCGGGATCCAAACAGACATATCCAAATTGCAATGAAGCCCACACGACACGCGGTCATGCCCAATACTCATAAGACCTCTAAGGCAAGTGTCTAAGAGATCTACCCAAGACATGTAGGCCAACAACACATTGAATCCAACTAGGTAATATATATTAGAATATAAATCAGGCAAGGAAACTTCTTTGCATGGACAAGACTCAGAAAGATAAACATTTCCCGCAGATTTATGAGCACAAGTCGAAGTCGTGTAAGGAAACTATCCCACATGTACACTTCCCAATTAGAAAAGGATCTCCACAGCCATATCTCTCGCCCTAAACTACGCCACCAAAGGCTTAGCCGAACAAGGACTCTTACACTATAAAAATGAGATAAGGTCGATGAACTAGAGGTATGCTACAAAATCCCAGTTTACAGTTTTAAGCCTCTCCTATGCTTTATCTAACTTAATCATCGGAGTTCCATCGGCCACCACACATTGGTCCTTGGCTCACGTTTGCTATCAGTGCAGGTCTAGGTAAGCAACAAGGAAGGAGGGCAGGAATCGACTACATTAGTTTGGGGTGTCCGTGGGGACTGACACACTTTCTTCAAAAAAAAGTAGTACCACCTTTCCCGGAGAATCAACGAGATGGTGACAACAATATCTTGTAACAAAGGAGACGCGGCAGAAACCTCAAACGCTTGAATCAGCAGAGCGCCGCCCGCTCTGACACCACCGGAACCACGAGAGGAACCTTTGCAGACCCCCGTGCCAGCAGTAGCCACTATAGACCTTAGGGTGAATCTACTGTCAATTCATATACATCGAATCTTGCAAACAGTGAAGATACTCAAATCCATAAAGCAAAAGTCGGATGAGATATTGAGGGCATATGTCACGCGCTTTAATGATGAGTTTACTCTCGTCAACGGCTGTAACAACGCAACAATCGTCACAACCTTCACCGACGGTTTGAGGAACATCAAGTTTTATAACTTCCTAACTTTGAACCCCCTGTCAAATATGGCGAACCTGCTAAAAGAAGCATAGAATTACATCGTTCTAGACGAGGAACTAACCACCAAGAAAAAGGAAAAATTCAAGAAGAAACCATCTGTCCCTAGGGATGAGTAAGAGGGGAAAAGTAAGGAGCACTCTAATGAAGTATGCGTCCTGCATGGAGTAAACTCGGAAACTGAATGGTCCAACCGGTCTCGAAAGTGGCTACTCCCCAAACTACAGACCAAATCAGCCTACTAGGACCAACGGATGCAACACATTCACTATCAGAGCCCAATCTTGACCCTAACTTTCACCGACAGGGATCTCCAAGGCGTTTGCACTCCGCATAATGATGCCTTGGTGATATCGGTCTCCATAGAAAACTGGAAAGTGAGAAGGTCCTTAGTAGACAGTAGAAGTTGTACAAATGTGTTGTTCCTAAACAAGTTTCGCGACATGCAACTGAAGAAAGAAAACCTAAGCTCCTCGACAGATTCCCTTCTTGGACTCAGTGAGGAGAAATACTTCCCTATGGGGAAGATCAAATTAACAATAGTGACAGGAGAACCACGACTCCAAAAAATAATCCTTTAGGAGTTCAGGGTGGCAGATGCACCGTCCACCTACAACATCATCCTAGGAAAACCTGGCTTTACTAGATGGAGGCGGTGGTCTCCACTTTACACCAGTGCGTCAAGTTCCCTGTCAATCAGACAGAGGGCACAATACGAGGAGTTTTGGCGACTGCTAGAAACTATCACTGCGCGACACTGTAATGGCTCGACAATCGTCAACTACAAATCGAGACCATGACTGACACACCCCAAAGCTCGGGTCCAGAGTTGATCGAGGACTCTCCCCGCCCAGACGAAGATGCCCCGTCAGCCCGAGAGGAAGACCCAATGTCAGTCAACCCGAAGAGGAACCCGTAACTGTGTATTCGGACAACCCTAGTAACGATAGAGCAATCCAAATAGGTTCATGCCTAAGCAAAGTGTTTGTGGAATAGTTGATAACACTGCTGCGACATAATCAAGACGTCTTCGTCTGAACAATGAACCCAACACAAAAATCGATTAGAAAGAAGAAAAGACATGTGGCCCCTGAGAGGAACCAAATTATAAACGAAAAGTGCAGAGGCTACTAAATGCCGACATGATCAAAGAGGTGCGGTACCCAGACTGACTGGCGAACAACGTCTCGGTTAATAAGAACAACTAAAATTGGAGAGTCTACATAGACTACACCAACTTGAACAAAGCATGCCCAAAGGAAAACTTTTCACTTTTCCGCATCGACCAAATTGTAGATGCCACTTTCAAACACGACTTTCTAAGTTTCATGGACGCCTACTCCGGATATAACCAGATATATAGATGCACCCCCCGGATCGAGAGAAAACGTCTTTAATAACTTAAAAAGGGATATGGTTCTATCAAGTGATGCCATTCAGCCTCAAGAATGCGGGTGCTGCATACCAACAGCTAGTAAATCGGATGTTCGAAAGCCAAATTGGAAGGAACATGGAGGTCTACATAGACGACATGCTGGTCAAGATCCTCCACCGCCCAAATCACATATCCGACCTTGCTAAAGCATTCTATCAACTCTGCAAGTATCGGATGAAGCTCAACGTAGAAATGCACGATTGGGGTCGAGTCAAAAAAGTTTCTAGGTTACATAGTGAACCAGAGAAGAATAGAAACAGATCTGAAACATCAGGTAAGTTCAAACCCTGATCGGGAGGGTGGCAACACTTAATAGGTTTATTTAAAAGTCATCAGACAATGACTCCATTTCTTCAAGATTCTCAGAGGAATCAATGTCTACAGCTGAGATGAAGAGTGCGAGAGAGCCTTCTAGAACCTAAAGTCTTATACGGGAAGTACCAAGCTACTCTCAAAACCAACCCCAAAAAACACGCTTTATTTATATCTAGTCATCACAGATCAGGTCATCAATTCAGTTCTTGTACGAAATGATAAGGGGGTACAAAGACCGATGTACTACGCCAGCAAAACTTTCATGGAAGCTGAAGCAAACTATTCGGATCTAGAGAAGCTAGCTTTGGCATTTGTCATCTCTTCTAGGAAGTTGAGGCCCTACTTTCAGGCCCACTCTATCACAATTCTGACCAAACACTCGCTTTGCACAGTGTTGTACATGTCGAAATCATCTGGCAGAATGGTTAAATGGTCGGTGGAACTGGGACAGTTTGACATCAACTATGCTCCAAGAACGACCATAAAAGCCTAAGCATTAGCAAACTTCATTGCCGAGTTTACTGGTGGCAGAGAACAGGAGTCGAATGAATCTGAGCCGAAACCAAACGAACTAGGTTGGATCCTGCGCTGCGACGGGTCAGCCACACAGAAAAGGAAGCGTGCCGGTATCACACTCCAATCTCCAAGCGGCTTCATCTTGGAAAAGGCGATCAAATTTGGTTTCTCAGCCTCGAACAATGAGGCAGAATACGAGGCCTTCTTGTTTGGCGTGAAGCTAGTAAAAAGAATCGAGGTAACTATGCTAACCGCGTATAGCGACTCACATTTGGTAGTCAACTAGGTTATTGGAGATTTTAACAGTAAAGACCCAAGTATGATAGCCCACCGCGAGAAGTTCATTAGTATAGCAGGCCAATTCAGAAGATTTGAACTTCTGTAATGTCCATGAGCCGACGCACTGGCCAGGCAAGCCTCAACCACTGCATAAACCGCTAATGGACTTATCGAATTCCAAGAATAGTCAAGTCTGGAAGAAGATGAGGTCAATGAGCTTTACGCAATTAAAACAAATTCAAGCTGGATGAATCCCATCGGTGAGTACATCACAGATGGGGCCTCTCGGCCAAAAAATCAAAGGCCAGAAAACTAAAAAATAGGGTAGCGTGATATACTTTCCTGAATGACAAACTCTACAAAAGATTAGCCACGGGTCCCCTGCTCAGATGTCTGGCCTTTTTGGAAGGAAACTTTGTCCTTAGAGAGATACATGATGGCATCTGTGGGAATCACCCAGGCGGTAGGACATTGGCCTTGACTCTGGGATACTACTGGCTGCAAATGCAGCAGGATGCGTAAGACATCATCGGCAAGTGCGATAAGTGCCAGAGGTTCACGCCATATACTCACATGCCCGCTTATCCCTTGAATCTAATGACCAACCCATGGCCGTTTGCTCTGTGTAGAATGGATATCGTCGGACCGCTTTCGGCCTTAACCAATAAGAAGTTTCTCCTTGTAGCAGTTGATTACTTCACTAAATGGGTCCAAGTTGAGCCTCTGTCCAAGATAGGACAGGACCAAATTAAAATTTTAATATGGACATCCATTATCTGCAGATTTGGTATTCCAAGGACACTAGTCAGTGACAACGAAACCGAATTTGAAGGCAGAAAGGTCGAGAAACTGTGCAAAGACCTAGGCATCAGCCACCACTTCTCCTCACCAGGGCATCCGCAAGCCAACAGCCAGGCAAAAGTCACCAATAAAACCATTTTGGAAACACTCAGAAGGAAGCTCGATGAGACAAAAGGGAAATGGGTCTCAACATTGCAAGGAATACTTTGGGCTTATCAGACCACAAAAAGAACACCCACCGGAGAAACACCTTTCGCACTAGCATATGAGTCAGAAGCGATGGTCCTAGTGGAACTTAGAATACCAACTTTCTAGACAGAGGAATTCAGACCGAAAAACAACGACGAAGCTTTGCGCATCAGTTTAGATCTCCTCGAGGCGAGAAGAAATTGCCTTTATTAGAATCGCCGCCTACCAGCGAAAAATGGCTCAACTACAACAAGAAAGTCAAGCCACAAGAATTCAAAGTCGGAGACTGGGTACTTAGAAAGACTTAGCAGAGTACTAAGGAACCAGGAGCAAGAAAGTTAAACCTGAATTGGGAAGGCCCCTATAAAGTGATCGAGTTCAACAGGCCAGGGACATATTGGTTGGAAGACGTCGATGGTAGAAGCCTCATGCGGCCATGGATTGTAGAACACCTTAAAAAGTATTACCAATAAAAAACTTTTTCTTTTTCCAAAATTCCGCTACTTCCCATCGGTTTTCCACTGTCCGACTCCTACCTATTAAAAAAAACATAAGTCAGGATCTCCAAGTCAGACTATCAAGTGCTCCAGGATGGCTAAAGTCAAACTTATTGCACCAGTCAGGACAATCATAGTCAGGCTCCCACTTTTCAGACACGAGTCAAAATGGGCAAAGTCATATTTATCGCACAAGTAAGGACGGCCACAGTCAAGCTTGCACTGTATGACACAAGTCAGGACGACCAAATTTAGGCTTCTCACACAAGTCAGGATGACCACAGTCAGGCTTGCACTCTATGACACAAGTCAGAACGATAAAAGTCAAAATTATCACACAAGTTAGGATGACCACAATCAAACTTGCACTCTTTATACAAGTCATACTTATTGGGTGAGCCAGGACGACCATAGTCAGACTTGTACTTATATTGCTTGAAGCCTAGTCTGAATAGAAAGGGCGACAACGACCTAAAAAATGGGAGCTTAGTCAATGCTCATGTAGCCTGGTGAAGACGACTTGCAAATGATCATTGTCCAACTACAGATAATGATCGCCGAACTTATTTTTTGAAGCCTAGTCCAAATAAAACGGGCGTCGACAACTTAGAAAGTGGGAGCTTAGACAATGTTCATGTAGCCTGGTGAAGACGGCTCACCAGGGATCATTGTCCAACTATAGATAATGATCGCCGAACTTATTTCTCACAACCTCGTTTGAATAAAATGAACGATGACGACCTAGAAAGTTGGAGCTTAGTTAGAGATTGTACTTATATTGTACTTATATTGCTCGATCAAACATCTCGTTTCCAAATAACAGACGTAAATAAAAGCGGTAGTACAATCAACACTTGTATAACCTACATATGCTCACTCAAATCGTTGTACTCTTGAGATCAACGCTAAGAAAACATCGGCTACTCATGAAAGATCAAGATCGAAGCTACAACCTAGTACTTAAAAAAGTCAAAAGAGAAGTGCAAAGCGTTATGATCAAACATATGAGCAACAGACTGGTAAAATAGCATGATAACGCAATCTAGCTACAGAGGGCATAGGTACAAAAAGCTACTTAATGAACACTCTTTAAATTACTTCAAAAGTTACAATTATTTTGGAAAACTTGCTTCGGAGGCCGAAGAACCACTTACATCAGAAGGAACTGCGGGGATCAAAACAACATTGTCTGGAGCTGGTCTTGAGTTGCTAGATTAGGACGCAGGATCGAAAACTTCTGCATCATCAATCTTCCAAAAAGCACCCTTCCGGTATTGATGCAGTCGATTTTCGCTTCCTGTTTTACCTTGACCTGCTGACATTCATAAGGAACCCACGTTAGCCATGGACCACCGTTGTGGTGACTGATGGCACTCCGATGCTAAAGTCAGACAAGGAAATGAGGAAGGCTTAACGTTGTAAACAAGAAATTTGCAGCGTACCTTGTTCACCAACCTCTTGTCTTATCTATAGTATTGGAGTCCTGGTTCGACCAGACCATCGGTGGCGTAGTTTAGGAAAAGAGATCTTCTTGGAGATCCTTCCCTAATTATGAGTCATCTTGAGGAGGAAAGTTTCCTTGTTAGACCTGTGCTCCTAGATGAAATAGTTCCCAATTGAAGTGTTGTCCATATGTGAAAGTTTCCACGTACGACGTATACTTTGGTATTTGCTTCCTAGTTGGAGACAAAGTATTGTTGGCTTTCCCATCCGGAGCTGATCCCCGAGATACTTGCCTCAATAGGTCTTACGGGTATTGGGGATGGCTATGAGATGTGTGGGCTTAGCAGACCGTAGTAATTTGGGTCCGACTAGCATACTGCACTTCACAGCTTGATGCCATTTTGGCTAGATCATTGCTAGACTATCGCTTGGGCCTGTTGTACCTAAAGATCATCATGACATGTGCATGGTGTAAATGAAAGGATGATCGGTGTATCATCAGCTGCTCCCCCCGATTTAGTGGGGTGTCTAGTCTGTCCATTAAATCTTTAAAAAGTAACTATACTATCATAATGATTGAACCCAAAGCTCCGTCTTGAGTAGCGCATAGCATTAATGAATATGTGACTGCTCAAGAAGAAGAGGTACGATTTCATGTTCTTTATAAACAACCATTACTCCAATGAAAAGTTTTTCCATTTTTTCTGAGGCGTCATCTTGTCTCTGCTTTGTGTGTTCTTTTGCGCAAGTGTCTTTTGCATAGTTTGATTTGCAGTTTCCTTCAATGATGGCTAATGTTGAACTTACTCCCACACATGAATTGTCTTACACTTACCACAAGTTCCTTGAAGATAGCTCGATTGATGAAACCGAGTTAACTAGGATTTGGGTTCTGTATCACATTCTCGAAAATTTGGAGCTTTTCCCCGTGTTCATGGTTTGGACTCTGGCTACACCCCCACAGGGGTATATAGAAATGCGTCGGGGTATTTTGAATCCAGATTTCGGTTCCCAATGTCGGACGACATTTGGCATTTCTTCATTTCCCTTCGTATGCCTCCCGCTTAGCGGGCTCCAAGTAGGTTTAAGATTTTGATTGTGACCCTTTTCAGAGCGCATGATGCTAGCCTTTTCTTGACACCACTCCTCGATTCGATTCTAGATGCGTTTGTATACTGAGCACCCCTGATTGCTTGCATCTTGTAGAGGATGATATTGAGCCTTGGCAGAAGTATTGGTTTCTGGCTTCAGCGAATTCCCCATACTTTAGGTTGGGAGGACGTCGGGTCCCTAGATTCTTTCAGTTCGATCTTAGTAATTATTTTGTCGCTGTCTTATGATATTCACGTAATTAATACATAATATATCCCTTAATTTATATATGTTAGTGTTTCAATTATTATATTTTATTCTAATTATTTCGTTTTCATGTAGCCGACCCCGTTGAAGACGGTGAATGAAGATATCATTGAGCTTGGATTAGGTGAGGAAATGTGGGAAGATCGCATTGCTTGGAGAACCAACATTCATGTAGCCGACCCCGAAAATCTCGGGAATGGGCTTTGATGATGATGATGATGATGATTTCGTTTTCATGTCTTTGTAGGAATTTGAGTATGAACGATGAAATCGCATTAAGGCGACAATTTGAGGAATAATCAATTGATTGATTCTAGTGGTGGTACAAAGTAGCGGCTCACATGTCCAAACCTAACCCAAACAAACCTAGGTCCACCTAATTTAACCTAAGCCCAAGCCCAAAAGTTAACCTAGAAACCCAAACCCAACCTAACAAGGAAAGAGGAGAACCCTATTTAGGTTTCTTCTCTCATTTTCTCCTACTTCTCTCCTCTTTTTGGAAGTTTGCCTCCTCTTACACGTTTCTTTTCTCCTTCTCTCTTTTTCAGCCACCACGTCAATCCACCTTGCCGGCGATCCTCACCTCACCATCACCACCATCTCACTGTCACCCTGCCCCCATCTCTCAAGCACAAAACAGGGAGCACCTCCCTGTCCTCAACGTCTATCTCCTTCCTGCTCCATCACGCCTCACAACGCCACTGTCCACACACCAGCCAACACAACAACACATCTCACTCACCATCCCTGTCGCAGACCACCACCACGAAATAGAGATCACACAACAATATCTTTTTTCCCTTCTCCGTCATATGCTCCATCTGGTCGTCGTCAGTCTCTCTATTCCTTCATCTCAACGCCACCAGACCATCACGAACCACCATTTCGATCTCTCTATTCCCCTCCTCTCTCGTCCAATTTTCTCTCTCACGTACCCGTCACAAAACAGAGAAACATGGAGGACTCCTAGTTCACCTCCTTCGTCCTCTTTCTCCTTCATGTCTCTTCGTTCTTTCTTTTTGTTCTTCCATCTCTCCCTCTCTTTTGTAGGTACCGAAGCAGAGAAGAAGCTAGCGAGGAGCTCAACGTGGAAGAAAGTGAAAAGAAAACGTAGGTCATTGGTAGAAAAAACAGATTTTTTAATCAGTTTGGCTATTTGCACCTGATGCTTATTCTGAGCCACCACAGTGCGTTTGTAACAGTTTTTCGGGATGCGCGTTCATGCAGGAATTGATGGAATCCACCTATACCAGTGCTGCGATGTCATCCACGATGATCTTCTAGACCCCTCGCCGAGGCGAAGATGAAACCACAGGGTTTCCTAGAGTGTGTCGTATTTGAATTTATTGTTTTCTATAAGCTTGAACGTTAAACACAGTTGATTTCTGAATTTCAATAATTTGCTTTCTCCGATTATATCCGGAATAGTTATCTAGACTAATCAGTAGTTAGAAGTTCTCTTTGTTGATATTCAGAATAGTTATCTACACTAATCAGTAGTTAGAAGTTCTGATTATATCCGGAATAGTTATCTAGACTAATCGGTAGTTGAATCTGTGATTGAGTGTGCCGTAAGAAGACATCCAATGCTGGGGGTTTAGAATTAGTTAAAATAAACTTGTGATTGTGTGTGCCGTAGAAAGACATGCAATGTTGGCTAAGTTGGAGGTGGGTATGCCTCCTATTGTTCTTCCTAAGAGGGGGCGACCCACTAATCACGTTGCGAAGCATGAGTTATCTTCGTCGGCTTAGGAGGTGGTCTCAAGGGATCATCGTCCATCGCTGGATCTTAATATCCCCCTTGTTGACTTAGAGGGGGAGCGTAGTGGACAAAAAGTCGACATCACGAGTCACCATGGGTCCCTTGCGGAGGCTCGCGCTACTAAATCACATGATTCTATTGTGCTGCCTCTTGATGCTTGCGTGAGAGTGCTCGATTTGGAGGAGGCATTCGCGAGCTTGCGGATGTCATATTCGGGTGCTCTCCACCGGGTTGATTCTCTGACCAATCATCTACAGGAGTCTTGTACTGTCGAGGATGTAGGGGTTATGCGGATCGTTACATACGCATTTGAAGTGGAATTGGTAGCCATAAAGGTTGAACTGAAGTCGATTTGGCTTCTACCCGAGCTGAACTGGTATGGGCCCGTGCTGAGTTGAAGCGCCTAGAAGGTGATGTGGATAAGTGGTCGTATGATCTGCAGGCTCAGATTGTTTAAAGGAAGCGAGCCGAGACCGAATGGGTTGTTATACGACCACAACTTGAGTCAAAATTTGCTGAAGGACTTCGCCGCATTCGTGAAGCAGAACACTTATTGACGGAAGAACGTTAGCACTATGTCGCATTGGTAGGCGTAGTGGATTTTGAGGCTTCGTGATGGAAGCTGCAGGTGTTGTTGGAGGTTGTTCGGGGTAGGCTAGAACTTATGGAGCTTATTAGAGAAGAGCGCCCTAGTCTTGACCTTGATTTCACCTATCACAGAAAGGTTGTTTTCAAAACTATCATGTTGGAAGAAAGTCCTGGCTCTTCGAGACTAGTTGTTGAGGAAGTCGTTTTATCCCCTGCCGCTCCATAATGGTTGTAATGTCTTTCTCAGGACAAAAACATAACTTTTAATGAAAGTCACATTTTGTAACTCTGCTTGTTTGTCTTATAGTGTCATGCTGTTGTGTCTTTCTTAGAAGCTTTTGACCCATGTTGTTGGTCGTGAAACTAGCATTTTTGAGCCATTCATGCTGGCAGATGGTCTGTGTTGTCAGTTAAGTTGCATCGAAACTGACTGTGTTGGGCAATCTTTGTTTATAGTTGAGTTGCAATGGTCCATGGCGAGTCGCCACCACGAGTCGTGGAACCGTCGAATATACTCTAACTCCCAAAGCCATTGTTGTCCGTGCACAGTGAGCTAGGTGTTGGGATGTTCCAGAAGCCGTTGTCATCAGTATGAACTGAATAAGCTTACCTGGTAAGGTTTGGAGATCATTGTCTGTTGGCGAGTCATCGTTATTAGGCGCAAGAACACTGACTAAGCTATAATCAAATTCGGCGACCATGGTCTGTAGAAAATCAGTGTCTCGAGGCAAGCCGTAGACATCAGTCAGAACCGACTAGGCTTCCACCATCCAAATCATCTACACCTGCGCAAAGTGAACTACAGATTTGGGAGATGGAAATTTGGCGACCATCATCTGTAGAAGAGCAGTGTCTCGTGGCAAGCCATCGGCATCAGTCAAAATTTACTAGGGTCCCACCTTCAAAATCATCTACACCCTTGGACGTTGACCAGAAGCTGTCATCGTCAGTCGTTACTGACTAGGTTTACCTGATCGAGTTCGGTGATCATTGTATGTAATAGAGCAATGGTCCTTTGGAAAGTCTTTGTCATCAGGCGTGAGAGCGTTGAATAGACTCCTACATCCTAGGCCATTATCATTCGCACGCAGTGGACTAGGCGTCGGATGCACAATAAGTCGTCGTCATCAATCACGAACTAACTAAGCTGACCTGGTCATGTTCGGCGATCATTGTTTGTGATAGAGAAATGATTCCATGGCGAGTCGTCGTCATCAGGCATGAGAGCACTGACTAGACTCCTACATCCTAGGCCATCGTCATCACCGCGCAGTGGACTAGGTGTCAGGTGCACCAGAAGCAGTCGTCATCAGTTGTGAAAGGACTAAACTTAACTGGTCAGGCTCGGTGATCATTGTCTGTGATAGAGCAATGATCCCTTGGTGAGTTGTCATCATCAAGCATGACAACGCTAACTAGACTCCCACTTTCTAGGCCATCATCATCCGCACACAGCGGACTAGGTGTCGGGTGCACCAGAAGTCGTTTTCATCCTTGCGAACTGACTAAGCTTACCTGGTCAGGTTCGACGATCATTGTCTGTGATAGAGCAATGCTCCATTTGCGAGTCATTGTCATCAGGCGTGAGAGCACTTACTAGACTCCTGCTTCCTAGGCTATCATCATCCGCACACAACGAACTAGGTGCTGGGTGTACCAGAAGTCGTCGTCATCAGCCGCGAACTGACTAAGCTTACCTGGTCAGATTCGGCGATCATTGTCTATGATAGAGCAATGATCCCTTGGCAAGTCATTGTCATCAAGCGTAAGATCGTTGACTAGACTCCCACTTCCTTGGCCATCGTCATCTGTTCACAGTGGACTAGGTGTCGAGTTGATTGGGTGTTGGGTTGGTTATAATGAGTTGTAGTGGAAGTTTAGTGAAAACAAATATTTTTTATTGATAATATTTTTTGTGGTGCTTTACATTCCACGGTCGTTTAATTCTGTCACCATTCATGTCTTCCAACCAGTACGTACCCAGCCTGTTGACCTTGGTCACCATGTAGGGCCCTTCCCAATTCTGGTTTAGTTTTCCTGCACCCGCTTCTTTGGTGTTCTGCTGGGTTTTCCCGAGTACCCAATCTCCCACTCTTATTCACTTGGCTTGACCTTCTTGTTGTAGTATTGTGCTATTCATTGCTGATAGGCAGCTATTTTGGCGAAAGCTTGATCTCGCTTTTCCTCGAGAAGGTCTAGTTCGACGCGCAAGCCTTTGTCATTATCATCTGCTTTGAACTCCTCCATTATGAAGGTAGGCCCTTCGAGTTCCACCGGAACTATGGCTTCTAACGCATAGGTTAGGGCAAACGGTGTTTCTCCTGTCGGGGTTCTTTTGGTTGTCCGATACACCCTGAGTATTCCTGGTAGCTCTGAAACCCATTTTCCCTTTGTTGCATCAAGCTTTCTTTTAATCGCTTCCAAGATCGTTCGGTTAGTAACCTCTGCTTGGCCGTTGGCTTGTAGATGCCCTAGCAAGGAGAAATGGTAACTGATGTTTAGACTTTCACATAGTTTTTTAACCTTGCTACCTTCGAATTAAGTTCCATTATCGCTGACCAATATTCTAAGGATGCCAAACATGCAGACAATGGTTGCCCTTATGAACTTCTCAATTTGGATTTGCCCTATCTTGGATAGGGGCTCTGCTTTGACCCATTTGGTGAAATAGTCGACTGCCACAAAGAGGAACTTCTTACCAATTGATGTTGGGGGTGGCCCGACGATGTCCATCCCCCACTGTGCAAATGGCCATAGATTAGTCATCAGTGTCAGTGGTTGGGCAGACATGTGCATGTATGGCACGAACCTCTGGCATTTGTCGCACTTACGAATATTATCTTTGGCATCTCGTTGGATCGTCGACCAATAGTACCCGAGCGTTAGAGCTTTGTGGGAAAGGGTTCTCCCCCCCGGATGATTTCCACATATCCCGTCGTGGATCTTTCTTAGGACCTGATCTGCCTCGGAGAGGACCAAGCATCGAAGCAGGGGTCCGATATCTGATTTTCTATATAACTTGTTGTTTAAGATAGCATACCACGCTGCTCTGCTTCTGAGTTTTTTGGCTTCGGCCTTCTCGATCGACAGAGCTCTGCTTTCGATGTATTCAAGAATCAAAGTCATCCAACTCGCCCCTGTGCTTTTGGTGCAAACATCGTTGGGCTTTTCTACGGAGGCTGATGTTTCCTTGGCTAGTGAATCAGTTCTTTTGTTGTCTTCTCGGAGGCATTATAAGAGTTTACATCTCTGAAAGCCACTTATTGTGCGGAATACCTTTCCGTGGTAGGCTATCATGCAGGGATCTTTGATGTCGAATTCTCCTTTGACCTAGTTGACTACCAGTTTTGAGACGCTATATGTCGTTAGCTGATCTATCCCGACCCCCTTTTCTAGCTTTAGGCCGGACATGAGGGGCCTCATATTCAGCTTCATTTTTTGAGGCAGGAAAACCGAACCTGGCGGCTTTCTTGAGGGTGATTCCAACTCTGCTTGCTTTTCTTGTTGTTGACCCATCACAACGCAAGGTCCATCCTTGATTGTCTGAATCTTGGGCTTAAAGGTCTGCCCTTGGTTCCTCACTGCTGGTAAACTCAGTGATGAAGTCCGCTAGTGTTTGGCCTTTGATGGCGGTTCTTGGGGCATAACTTATGTCAAACTGCCCGAGTTCTACCGACCATTTCACCATTCTGCTAGATAACTTTGGCTTGTGCAGTACCATGTGAAGCGAGTGCTTGGTTAGAATCGTTATACAACAGGCCTGAAAATAAGTCCTCAATTTCCTTGAGGATACGACCAGTGCCAGAGCTAATTTCTCCAGGTCTAGGTAGTGTGCATTCGCTTCCACAAAGGTCTTGCTGGCGTAGTACACTGGTCTTTGGATTCCTCGGTCATCACACACAAGGGCTGAATTGACAGAATGCTTGGAGACGGACAAGTACAAGTAAAGTGTTTCTTCTGTTGCCGATTTTGAGAGAAGTTTGGGGCTCCCAATGTACGCCTTTAGATTTTGGAAGGCTTGTTCACACTATTCATCCCACGAGAATCATTTTCTTCCTCTTAATATTTTGAAGAAAGGAAGGCATTTGTCGAATGATTTGGATATAAACCTATTGAGCACTGCCACCCTCCCAATCAGGCTCCGAACGTCTCTAATGTTGGTGGGGGATTTCATGTTGAGAATAGCATGAATTTGCTTTGGATCAGCTTCAATTCCCTTTTGGTTCACCATGTAACCAAGGAATTTTCTTGACTCGACTCCAAACATACACTTTTGTGGGTTGAGTTTCATCCGATACCTTTGGGTTTGACTGAACATTTCGGTGAGGTCTGTTATGTGGTCGGGGCTATCGAGGATCTTGACCAACATATCATCTATGTAGGCCTCCATGTTCTTGCTGATTTGTTCTTTAAACATTCGATTCACCAATCGTTGATACGTTACACCCGCGTTCTTCAATCCGAATGGCATCACCCAATAGCAGTATATTTCTACATCTCAGTTATGAAAGAGGTATTTTCTTGATCTCAGGAGTGCATTAATATCTGGTTGTAGCCCGAATAGGTGTCCATGAAACTTAGGAGGCTATGTCCGGATGTGGCATCTAGGATCTAATCGATGCGGGAAAATGGGAAGTTGTCTTTTAGGCACACCTTGTTTAAGCACGTGTAGTCTACGCAGACTCTTCACTTCCCATTTTTCTTTCAAACCAGTACGGTGTTTGCCAACCAGTCCCGATATCGCGCTTCCTTGATCATGTCCACATTGAGTAACCGTTGTACCTCCTCATTGACGATCTTGTTTCTTTCAGACACCATGGGCCTCTTCTTCTGCCGTAAGGTTTTCCTCGTGGGGTCCACCTCCAAGCGATGAGTGATTATTGGCTGGTCGATTCCCACCATGTCTCGTATTGTCCAGGCAAAAACGCCCTGGTTCTGCTGTAGTAGCTTTGTCAGCTACTCCGCCAACTCTTTGCTTATGCGGGAACCTATCTGAACGACTCTATTGTTGAGAGGGTTGTCGAGGTAAACTGTGATGGTTTCTTCTTCGGGTTGACCGACATTGGGTCTGCCCCGGGGGCTCACTGGAGCTCTGTTGTTTGGGATTGGTTACTCTATCCCAACTTCTTTGGCAAAATTAAGAGATATCCTGATTGCGGGCTTAGTTGCCAGCTGAAGATTATCAGGCTGTTGCGGGGTCACGTATTGGCATTCTTTGGCCACCGTTTGGTCACCTTGTATGGTACCAACTGTTTGATTGACTGGGTACTTGACGTATTGGTGCAGAGTTGAAACTACTTTTCCCATTTGGTGGAGCCAGAGCCTCCCTAGAACAACTCTATATGTGGACGGTGCGTCGATCACTATAAACTCTTGAAACAGAATTTTCTGAAACAGTGGCTCTCCCGTGGCTACTAATAGTGTTATCTTTCCCACCCGGGAAGCTTTTTGCCACTGAAATCAATCATCGAACGACTATCAGGAGTTAGGATCTCTTCCTTTAGCTGCATGTTACGAAACGTGCGGAGGAATAGAATGTTCAATGAGCTTCTAGTGTCCACCAGGGATCTCTTTACTTCCCAGCTTGCTAGGAAGATTGTGATTACAAAGCATCAATATGTGGAAGCTAGACACCTTGGAGGTCTTTGTCCATAAAGGCTAGTGATATAGGAGGGTCATGGCTTCGAGCGCTTGATACTTGTTGGTCTCTCCATATCGCTTGGACCCTCATTTCCCTTAGGGCCTTTTTTGGGACATGTTTGATTGTTCGGATTCGGAGTGTGCCCATGAAGGACAAGTATTGTGCCCACCAAATCTTCCCTTACTTTCTTATCGAAAGGGACGAAGGGTTTCTTCTCGGATTTTGCATTTCCTCTGGCGGTCCGCTCCTCGTCTAGAACGATGTAACTATGTGCTTCCTTTAGTAGGTCCACCATATTTGTCGGGGGTCCAAAGTTAAGAAGTAATAGAACTTGTCGTTCCTCAGACCGTTGGTGAAGGCTGCGATGGTTGTTGCATCGTTACAAATGTGACGAAAGTCAACTCATCATTGAAGCGTGTGACATATGTTCTTAATGTCCCATCCGGCTTCTGTTTCATAAATTTGAGTATCTTTATCATTCGCAAGATCTGTTGTATATGATGGCAGATCCATCCTGGGGGTCGTTGCCGTTGCCGCTGGCACGGGGGTGCGAGCCTGTTCCCCTTGTATTGTTGGTACCGCTGGAAGTGGTGGTACAGCGCCAGTCTGAGAATTCGATGTGTCCCCCGGTCTCCATTGTTACGAGATCTAGTGGTCACCATCTTCCTGAACTCTAAAGAGATATGATGTCAATGCTTTGCTAGGAACTCAATCGCCCCCACGGACGGCGCCAAACAAATGCAGCCGATTTTCGCTCCCTACTTGACCTTAACCTGCTGACATGCACAAGGAACGCACATTAGCCACGGACCATCGTTGTGGTGGCCGATGACACTCCGATGCTAAAGTCAGACAAGGATCTTAGAAAGGCTTAAAGTTGTAAACAGAGAATTTATATTGTGCCTTTGTTCACCAACCTCCTGTCTTATTTATAGTGCTGGAGTTCTGGTTCGACATGGCCATCAATGGTGTAGTTTAGGGAAAATATTTTCTTGGAGATTCTTCTCTAATTAGTAGTCGTCTTGAGGAAGGAAGTTTCCTTGTTAGACATGTGCTCCAAGATACGCAAGAGATAGTTCCCAATTGGAGTATTGTCCATAGGTGAAAGTTTTCATTTACGATGTATACTATTGTATTTGCTACCTAGTTGGAGACAATGTACTGCTGGCTTGCCCATTCGAAGCTTATCCCCAAGATACTTGCCTTAATAGGTCTTACGGGTATTAGGGTGGCTGTGAGACGTGTGGGCTTAGTAGACCGTAGATTTGGTGTATGATCAGGTATCGATCAAAATCAAGCTCCAAATGGGGATTCTCATCTTCAATCAATCCAAGCAGCTCCAGCCTACCATGGGCAATATCAAGAGATCCTAAACTTCCACGTTGGGCCTTGGGCTCCGCTAAATTTGCCTCCGCCTCTGATAGTTTGTGAGAAAGCGCAACCACATGAGACTCCTCCTCCACCAATCGCCCTCTCAATGAATTTAGCTCCGCCAAAGCATCCGCAGCCCGAGCCTCAGCTTTATGAACTTGACATTGCCCGTCGGCCAGATCAAATTCAAACCCCAAGCGCAAAACAACCAACTCGGACTCATGAGTCTGCACTTTGCACGACAACCCTTCAACTACTCTCTTAAAGGCCCAACCTATAAAGCGCATACGAGTACGACCTGCAAAGCTCCACAAAAGGTTCCTCTACAGCATGAACTATACTACGAGCGTCAGGGTGTAGATTACCCTTAACAAACGATAACAATGAACTTTTGGGAGACAACAGCTCAGCCAGAGAGATTAGCCCGATGCTTAGCATCAGGCTCTGGGGGCAGGAGAGAATATATGCTTCTCAAGGTAATAGGCTCAGCAGACCGGAGATCGTTAGGAACGACATTAACTTTGTCGGCATCCACCAGCTCTGAACCATTTCCCTCCAGTACACCTACAGGAGCAAAAGTTTCCAAACAGACACTCCACCTCCAAGGTCTTTAGCGGATTGTTCCACAACTGTCACTTCCTACTCTAGCAGAATCGTTTTAGAAGAACAACCAGCCTTGTCACCAGCCATCCTTCTCCTGGGACGACTGATAAGCAGCATAGTTTCCTCCAACTCAACATACTTCGAAGGGCTAGGTATGGTGAGCATCCTCTTCCTAGAACGACCACTTCTAGTCTCCTTCGACGACGACCTAGGCACAACAAGGCCTTAATGGAAGTACCTAAACAATACACTCCACAGGACATTGTCTGCGGCTATGAGCTCCTCAACAACAATCAAGGGAAGCTCATTAAAGCCCTCCTCACCGACTCCTCCTCCTCAGTAAGAGTTGGAGCCACAAATTAACCTGCACATAACAGCAAGACAACTTGTCAGTTTCTGCAAAAGCACATGGAAGTATAAAATAAGGAGAAGCACTGCACTCACCAAGATCAAATTTGAAGTATCTGATAAGAGGTCGCCCATCCACTTTGAAGTACAGGGAATTAGAAGAAGCCAAAAAATGGTTTTTCTACAAAAAATTAAAGTCAATAGACGTAGGAGCCCAAACACTTCAGAGTACTCAACCAATCGACTCCATGGGCATTAAGACGAAGAAAAGTCAGCAAGTGGAGTATCCACAGAGTCAACAGATGTCCAGCAAGCTTGGCCCTGATAAGGACAACAATCAAAGTCCTTAATCCGTCAGACACCATTTGAGCAAGAGGAATACGAAGATGCGCAAAGAAGCGCCAAATATCCTCCAAAACTGAAAAGCTCTGCTTGGAACATGCCTTTGTGCAAGGCAATGAACCCTTGCGGAGGTGTCAACGGATTGTGAGTAGCAATCATCGGGATAAGTCATGAGTTTTCAGGAACCCCATAGTCCTCATGAAGCGTATCCAAATCGAACCCCTTCTGTTTCCGGTAAAAAGTATGGCAAGCATAGAGCTAGTTCTGTTCGGGGGTAAGTTCGACATTGTCCGCCATAAAAAGAAAGTTTTCACTTTTAGAATAACAAAGAGAGATTTGCAACTTAGAACACAGAGAAAAGAGAGGACGTAGAAGAGATACAAAATAAAGAGACTACCTTTCACAAAGGCAACGACTTATATAAGCATCAGGCAGACGCCCCCTCTTCTTACTAAATGTTCACGAACTCATTTAATGACATGCATTTCTTGAGACAACGTTTCGGGTTCAATCATCACAACTGTACTAGTCTATCAAAACGATTTAGTGGATTGATTAGATGACCCACTAACTCGAGGGGAGCAACTGATGATACGCCAAACCGTCATCTGATCCGCACCATACACGTGTCATGATAATCTCATCAACAGACAAAATAGACCCGATTGCATGCTCAATCCAGTAAGGCCCAAACAACACTAAGCCCATTATTGACAAGATCCAAACAGTATCTGAGATGTAATGAAACCCACACGTCACGCGGTCATGCCCAATACTCATAAGACATTTAAGGCAAGTATCTGAGAAATCTACCCAAGACAAGCAAGCCAACAACACATTGGATCCGACGAGGAAACATATATTAGAGTATAAGTCAGGCGAGGAAACTTCCTTGCATGGACAACACTCAGAAATGGAACCCTCTCCCGCAGATCTAGGAGCACGAGTCGTGTAGAAAAACTATCCTACATGGACAGCTCCCAATTAGGAATGGATCTCCACAACAAGATCTCTTTCCCTAAACTCTACCACCAAAGGCCTAGTGATATTCACGTAATTATTACATAATATATCCCTTAATTTATATATGTTAGTGGTTCGATTATTATATTATATTTTAATTATTTCATTTTCATGTTTTTATAGGAATTTGAGCGTAAATGATGAAATCGCGTTAAGGCAGCAATTTGAGGAATGATCAATTGGTTGGTTCAAATGGAGTACAAAGTAGCGGGTGACAAGTTGATTATCACATGTCTAAACCTAACCTGAATACCCAAATCCACCTAATTTAACCTAAGCCCAAGCCCAAAAGCTGACTTAAAATCTCAAACCTAACCTAACCAAGAGAAAGAGGGAGAACCATATTTAGGCTTCCTCTCTCCCTTTTCCTACTTTTCTTTCTCTTTTATCTCTTTTTCCAACAACCATGTCGGCCATCCTCGCTCGATAGGAGGACCGGTAGTGCGACCACCTCACCTCCCATTTCTTGCATATCATTCTCGCTTCACCTTCCACTGTCTCTCTCTCAGTTGCAGGTTCCATCAAGCAACAGAGCACCCGAGGAAGACCCCCATCACCAACCTCGCAACGCCTTGTTGCTCTATCTTTCTCCTCCCTATTCCACCACACCGTCCAAACAGCCACGACACCACCGTCCCTGTTTCTCTCCCTATCAGTGTTCACCACCACGAGACGGAGCTGGCAGCCAACACAACACCACCGACCACCACGACGGTTCATCACTTCCCTTTCCTCTTACTTTATCTCGCAGCCGAGTCACAACACCATGAAACAGAGCCACATCATCATTTATCTCTTCCGTTCATCTTTGTTCCTCTCTCTTCCACGACTTCTTCTCCTCCACTTCTCTCTTTCTGCTCCTTCATCACAACCAGACCATGCACCACCACCATCATATCTCTCGCACTAAAATAGAAGAACAAGAGCAACAACAGAGCAGCGTCCTGCCCCTGCTCTCTTCCTGTTTTCTTCTTCTCTCGTCCCTCTCTCACTGCTCTCTCTCTCTCTCGTCTCCCCTTCTATGTTTTCATCTTTTGCAGGTGATCTTCATCATAGAAGAAGAAGCAGGATGAAGAGGAATCAAAGCATCAACAGCCGGAGCTCTCTGCCTCCCTGTTTCACCCCCCTGTTATTTTCTTCCTTCTCGTATTTTTCTCTCTCTTGTGCCTTCTCACTCTCTCTCTCGTAGGTGAATCGGAACGAAGAAGCAGCAAGGAAGAGAAAAGCTTTTGTGGATGCAGGAGGAAGAAAATGCAGGAAAGCAGTGGGAAATAATTGATTTTTGAAATCAGGTTATTTGCACCCCACTATTCTTTTGAGCCACCATAGTGTGTTAGTAGCCCTCCGCGTTGCGTGTTCATGTTGAGATGGATTCCACCTACACTAGTGCCATGACCTCATCCACCATGATCTTCTAGACTCTGCGCCAAGGCGAATATGAAACCATAGAGTTTCCTAGAGTTTGTATATCTTTCTACGACATAAATTTATTGTTTTCTATATGCTTGAATGTTGAATACAGTTGATTTCTGAATTTCAATAATTTGTTTTCACCGATTATATCCGGAATAATTATCTAGACTAATCGGTAGTTTGAAGTTTCCTTTGTTGATATTTGAAGCATGCTTTAATAAATTAATTTAAATCTATGATTGTGTGTGCCATAAGAAGACATGCAATGCTAGGGGTTTAGAATTAGTTAAGTTAAACTGTGATTGTGTGTATCGTAGAAAGACATACAATGCTAGGGGTTTATGCCTTTGCTGAAATCAATTGCAAATGTAGATTAATCTTTAGATTAGTTGTGCTGATTCTCGAAAACAATAATTTAGATTACACAAATCTTGAAGAACCTGTGGTGGATTGATGTCTCGGTCCACTATCTCATCATCTTATTAATTTAATTTCTAGTTGATCAATTTAATTCTTTTAATTTAGTAATTTACATCTGCTGTAACCCCCAACTCTAGCATTAGTTTAAATAGGTCTTAGAATTCGACTATCTCGTCAATCCTCGTGGGATCGACCCGTATTTGCCACTGTCTACTAGTTAGACAGCCGTGCACTTGCGGTATTAGAAGTAGGGTTTATTATCCTGTTGATTTAGGTTAATAAATTTTCCATCAAGTTTTTGGCGCCGTTGCTGGGGATTGTAACAGTACAATCGAAATTTAGGGTCTGTTTTCACTAGTTTATAAATTAGATTTAATTTTCTTTTTAATAACAGTGTTAGGAATCGCTTGTGTTATTTTTTTATAGTTCGAGTTTTAATTATTAGTTTTTTCTTTTTGCAGGCGATCACACACATAGGAGCTTAAGTGGGAACGAAGTGAATAATTGCGATTCGCAATGAAATTCTAAGAAGTCGACTTCTACCCGGCGTTGCAAGTAACCTGAAAGAGGTTCACGTTGGAGGTAACTTCTACCCACTGCATCTGCACACGGTTTCTGTGTGATCAGTTGTGTTTTGCTTGTTCTAGGTAGTATTGCATGCAAATTTGAATAGTGGCAAGATTGAGTTGAAACTTTTGTGCCTTTTTTTGCAAATAGGTTAACCACCATATATTTTAATGTTAGGAACCTAGGCCTTCACTATTTAAATTTTGTAGCAAGATAATTATCTAGGACAGGTGTGACGCTCATAGGGACCCTCTTTGGAAGTTTGATAGCTTAAAGTGGTCCTGTGAAGGAACATATCCCATCTGAGAACAGTTCTTGAACTGGCATTTCACTTTGAGTTAGATAGTGGAGAAAAAGGTAGAAGCAATTCTGTAGTGGCGAATTGATAGGAAATTACCGTGCCTCTCCCACGGTTAGGTAAATTGAATTGAACTTCAGCCCTACATTAGCAAAAAAAGTTCTAGGGTCGTATACCATTCATTTTGTTTGTGCATCATTTAGGGTTTCGTTGTTTTTATTTTTTTAGAATTAGGTCATCTTCATATAGCGGCTAGGCTTGCATTTTAAAAAATTAAAATTAAAATTTTTTTAAAAAAATAAAAAAAATAAAAAATTTGAAGCCTGTTTAGGAGTGTTGACTTTGAACCTTTGATATCCAATAGTTTATGCGTACCTGGGTGCGTGATTCTAAGAGTAGGCTTGTCCGACAAGACTCCAAGGAGTTTTTTGAAGTCCCCATTACCTATTTAGGTTCATCATCCTTGTCCATTGAGATTGTTGAGGAGAAGGCCTTTAAGGATTACTTCTCCCCTCCTCTTAGTAGTGCTCCGTCTTGCAATGTCTTACCTGACACAACTGCAAACAGTTTCAAACTCAAACCATCTGTTATTCATCTGTTGCCCTCTTTTTATGGTTTTGAGAAAGAAAATCCTTATCTTCATGTCAAAGAGTTTCTTGACATCTGCGCCACCCTGAAGTACTAGAACTTTTCTAATAATTCGGTCCGTCTTAGGCTGTTTCACTTTTTTTTGAAAGATAAGGTGAAATTGTGGTTAAACTCATTAGATACAAGATCCATCACAGTGTGGGATGCGTCGTCAAGAAAGTTTTTGACAAAGTATTTCCCCATTCATAAAATGAATGCCCTCCGATGAGATTTATCTAATTTTCATCCAAAAGAGGGCGAACATTTCTATGAATGCTGAAAAAGGTTCAATGAACTCATTATCAGGTGTCCCCATCACGAGTTTGAGAAGTGGCAACTAGTTCAATACTTCCAAGACGGTTTAACTCCTCAAAACCATTGTATTGATTGATGCCACTAGTGGCGGGTCACTAATGAAAATGAGCATCAAGGAGATATGGGAATTCTTTGAAACGCTTTCTGAAAATTCTCAGCAATGGGATTATTCGAGAAAGGAGTCTGATAGGCGTAAGGGCGGTATATATGAAGTTAGAGACACATCTGTTATGACTAAGGCTCAAAAGATAGATGCATTTTTTAATGTGACTCAACTTGCACCTCCCGCGAATGCTTCATCTGAGGTTTGTGCTACATGTTCGAGTCCTGGTCATACAATAGCTAATTGTGAGTTGCAAAACGGTTATCCAACGTACTATGCTGAGCAAGTAAACTCTTTTAACACTATGCGGCGACCTGGTAATAATTCACAACCTAACTACAACAATCCAGGATTCACCCAACATTCAAATCTTCCCTGCGCCCATTGCCCACACCCAGGGGTACCTGTTGTTGTCTCCCGGGCTCCTCAAGCCTCTAGCCCTGTTAGGCCTCACTTTAATCAAGGTCCTCCATCCAACACATCCAATCTAGAGGAAACGATTAATCTTTTTATGCAGTGCACGGAGAGAGTATAGTTGAGCAACACTCTAAGGATATATCAGAGTTGAAAGCCGCGACTCAACACCAATCTCAAGCCATCAATAGACTTGAGATAGCTGTGAGTAAGATTGCTTAGTCATTATCTGAGAGAGAGCCAAGAAGATTTCCTAGTCGACCTGTTCCAAACCCGAAAGGTCAATTTGCAGTTGGTAGTACATCTGAGTCATGCCATGAAGATGTCCAATCTATTACTACCCTTAGGAGTGGAAAACAGGTTGACAATTGGGTACAGGTGCCCGATTCGAGTGTCGTTGCATCTCCGTCTAAGTCAAAGCAGGTTGCATCTCCATCATACAAGGAGACTGATAAAGCCTCACCTTCTAAAGATGTTCCTCTTAACTCTGACCACACTCAGGCATCTTATTTGCCTAGGGCACCGTTTCCATCACAGTTAGCTTCGGCAAAGAAAGGAACAAATGCTAACAATGTAATGGAAATTTTTAAACAAATTCACATTAATATTCCATTGCTCGGTGCTATTAAGCAAGTTCCTATCTATGCCAAATTTTGGAAGGATTTTTGCACACAGAAGTGAAAACTACATCTACATGTGCAAAAGAGAGCCTTCCTCGCCGAGCAAGTAAGCTCAATTATTCAACACAGAACCCCGCTTAAGTATAGGGATCCTAGGTGCCCGACTATTTCTTGTGTTATCGGTGATCATATGATTGATAAGGCATTGTTCGATTTGGGGGCGAATGTTAATTTGTTGCCATACTCTATTTATGAGCAATTAGGTCTCGGCGGGGTAAAATCGACTAAAATAACACTGCGATTGGCAGATTGGTCAATCAGAATTCCTCGCAGTGTTATAGAGGATGTGATCATTAAGGTTGAAAAATTCTATTTTCCAATAGACTTCATAGTTCTTGATACCCAACCTGTTCACAACCCCTCCAGTCACATTCCATTTATTTTGGGTCGTCCATTTTTTGCCACATCTAATGTTATTATTAAATGTAGGAATGGAATCATGAAACTATCATTTGGCAACATGACCGTTGAACTCAATGTTTTTAATGTAAGCCAACAACCTCCTGAGTCCGAGGATGTTTGTGAAGTTAACATGATTGAGAGTTCGGTGGAGAATTCCCTGTTGCAGTCTGCATTAGATGATCCTTTAGCAGCATGTTTAACTCACTTCGGTTTAGACTTTGATATTGATGATTCCATTAGGGAAGTAAATGTTTTGCTTGATTCAACCCCTATTATGGATTTGGGTTACACATGGAAGACTAAAGTGTAACTCCTTCCACTCAGTGAGTCAAAACTAAACCTTTCTGTTGATACTATTGTGTTTTCTAACCCATTCCCTTTCCCGCATTTTCATGATGACCCATTTGACATATGTCTTCCTAGTGACTCCTACATGAAGCCTGATTCTCAATATTCTTTGGAGAGACTACATCGCATAGGTAGTGTTGATTCCAAGTTTGGGGCTGTTGTTGAGTTGTCTAACTCATTATCTTTGTGCAATTCATTTTGTTATGATGAGTCTGTACCACCTGATATATCTATAGACATACATCTTTCCATCCCATTAATATTGACCGACGCTACTTATGTTGATCCCCTGTTTTAAGGGATGATTTCAATTTTTACTACCCTATTGTGATACATATTCAATCTTCCGATTTGCAACCTGACTTAGGATATCCCTTTTTAGGAGCAGGTAGGAGTCATTTGCTGGATATCGTTGTTTGTGACCCCTTTTTGCTCAAGGTCCCCATGGATTTTCTAAGAATGCGAGTTCATTTGCATTTTCTCTATGATTTTACATGGCGCCTTCGTAGCTTTTGGGATGTGTTAGTATATGTTGTGTCGCATGTGGTTGCTACTATTTGTTGGTCGGATCCTCAACTTTTTAGGTTGTTGCTATATGATTCCTTGCCACTTTTGGAGGGGGTGTTTGCTATGTTCTTCCTATTCACTTTATGGTACATCATTTGTGAGGAAGAATATATGTCAGGCTGACGACGTTAAACCAAGCACTCCTGGGAGGCAGCCCAGCTTCAGTTGTGTCATTATGGTTAGTCTGGATTGATTTTCGAGTTCTTTCTAGTTGCATTTCACTCATACTCGTAACAATTTTGACTTACAACTGATACATGTAATTTTTTCATTTGTACATTCTTTTGTGACCTGTATTGTTTTTATCAATTTATCATGATGAGGCCACAATTCTTATGTTTTTTAGCGTTCATTAGGGGACGATTTCGTCGAAATTGGTAAAAACTTTTCCATGGTAATATCACTCTAACTCTTATCTTTTTAATTTTCCTGCATTTGTCATGATCATCATTTTATACATTGAGGACAATGTTTGGTTTAGGTTTGGGGGTGAGGTTTATAAAGTTTTCTGCATTTTTCAAAATTTTGAACTGAATTGTATTTCATAATTGACTATTGTATTCTACTCAATCTCCATTGAATACATAGATGATTATGATTGTGTGAAATTTTTTTGATTTGAAAATGCATTCAAAATCTGAGTTCCTTTCCGATGAAGAGAATGTGCTTTCAAGTATGCTTTTAAATTTGAGAAACACATGCTATCACTTGTCACATTGATATATTAATTGGAAAACATAAGGTTCGATATTATCTTTAAGTTAAATATATTTCATGAGATTTTTCGACTCGACCACTCTTACACTATAAGCCAAGTTAGCATACTTTTAAGTTAATCGGTAAGATATTAACTAGAAAGCCTTAGAATATAGTGGAGACTTAACTCTTGTGAGTTTCGAGACATTCTGTTTTTCTTGAGGGTTATTAAATAAACTCTAACTTTTCTTGAGTCTGCATTATCTCATTGATGATCTCATTATTCTTTTTTCTTTTATTGATTGTTTTGAATATGATATTAAAATTGAATTATTATACTAGAACTTCTTGGTTTATTTAGTTGAGATGTCATAATACCAACTAGAGCTTAAGAAGTGATATATGAATTTTTTTATTCGTTCTTTAGCCTACCTAATAATAAATATCCGTTTGCAGCCCTTTGAGCATTTAAATAGACTTTTTCTTTGCTAACCCCATCTCCATTACCTACTCAGTTATGGAGTAATATCCCATATTATTTTTATCCTTATCCAATGTCTCTGAGAATGTGTATGGTTGATATATTTTTGGAATGGGCAAATAAAAAAAGTTGAAACTAAATATTCCATGAATCTTTGGGACTAAAATGTTTCATTGTGCAGAAAGGGAAAGCATGTCATTGATTTTATATAAAAAAAAAAAAGGAAAAAAAAGATTGATGCTTCAAAAAAAACATGAAGAAGAATTTTGAAGGAAGAAAAATTAATGGTGTACAACATTGGTTTATTCTTCAGCGCCCCATGTGTTTATTAAAAGGTGTATCCAGTCTCAGAGAATTTTTTTTTATATCTTTTTCCATTCTTGTTAGCCAAAATTTTAGCCTCATTACAACCTAATTGATCTTAAGTAAATGTCCAGTTCCTAGACGTGGAGATTAAATAAACAAGAACTATGGTATTTGATTCGACATTCTAAAAGTAATTGATATTTTTGTCCATGAGATCATATTCATTTCATTCTTTTAAAAGTTCGTTTTTCATGGTTATTATATGTGAGATGTTTGTGTTTCTATAATTTATTCTCTTTTTCACATATAAAATGAATGATAACTAACCAATCTATGAGTGATTCATTTTTTAGTGACAAGAGAAATTTGTAATTCAAAGCGTACTATCCAAAGGTTATCTAGTCGTATCTTTACTATGAAAAAGAAAGTTATGTTGATAAGGCCATGCACACACACAATTCGAGTTGAGAATAATTGATGAAATTTATCTAACCTTTGGGTATTATTGAATCGTTGTTAGACTCTTTGATATATTATTGTGACACTTTTATTTGTTTTCAGAAATTTTTGGCAATTAGATTATTACTCTGAGGATAATAGATAGGGTGATCAAGTTACCATGTTTTTAAAATTTATTGAGTCATAATGTTAGTGGGTAACCCCTCACGAGACTATAACTCGTCCACTAGAGGTATTTTAGGGGTTTAAAGCCTTGTTGCACGTTTAAGGTAAGTGCAACCGATGATTCCTACGAAAGTGAGTTAGAATTTTATTTTTATTGTTTTGCTCGAGGACTAGCAAAATATAGGTTTGGGGGTATTGTAAGGTAGAGTTAGAAATTAGGATTTTAAAGTGAGGATTTTATGGAACCCTCTCCCATAGATCTAGGAGCATGAGTCGTGTAGGGAAACTATCCCACATGGACAGCTCCCAATTAGGAAATGATTTCCACAACAAGATCTCTTTCCCTAAACTCTACCACCAAAGGCCTAGCCGAATAAAGACTCATACACTATAAAATGGAGATAAGGTCAATGAACTAGAGATATGCTACATAATCCCAGTTTACAGTTTTAAGCCTCTCCTAAGCCTTATCTAACTTAAGCATCAGAGTGTCATCGGCCACCACAAGGTGGTCCTTGGCTCACGTTTACTACCTGTGCAGGTGTAGGTAAGCAGCAAAGAATGATAGAAGGATTTGACTACATCACCTAGCTTTGGAGATATCACCCCTCCTCGCAACAACAATCACCCAACTCACAATCCCTTCTCAGCCTCCATCCACTGTCACGCACGAACCCTTCTCACCATAGACCATTGCCATCTCCATCAAACTCCTGGCAACAGAAACACAAGCCATCGTTCCAGCCAGTCACCGACATCCCAATCGCTTCCCTATCATCAATGACCTCTCATCTCACAATCCATCTCTCTCACAACCAGATCACACTCTCATCCCAAGCAACCACCGATCAACATCGCCTTACCACAACCCCCTTATCTTTTCACTCCCATATTGTAACAGCACAATCGACTCCCTCTCCACCTCAATTAGACACATAGGCCTCTCATTTATTGCTCTCAACCAAATCGCCAATGTCGCCCTCTCTCTCACCTTCGCAGAGTCTCTCTTCATTCGAACTATTCTCAGGCGCAAACAACCAAAACACAACAAAAACAGAGAACAGATCGTGAAGAAAAAGAGATTTATTCTCTCCACTCTCCTATTTACACCCAGCAGTCCACTATTCACACAGCGCGCAGGCGACAACGTTCCCTCTACCCTTTCTATTATTTTAGTTTGATATTTGATTATGGACTATTGTTTGAACATGATTAATATGTCTAGCTAAACCCTCTTTTAGCTAGAGGTGGATTCAAAGCCCCGAACATGTGCACTAAGAATTAATTGAATTCAATCGTTCTCTGCTGATTAGTGATTTTGTTTTGCTCAACTGTTTTATAGAGAAATTTTCTTTGTATGTTTGTTACGGTGGCCAACTTAGTAAGCATGTTAGGATTTTATGCTAGAGTATAAGAGAGTTTCACCTATTTGTTATAATCATGTACTCACAAGTAGTAAATACCAAGGAACATTGGTAATGTTAAGTAAAAACCTAGTTTTTGAACAAGATGTTGATCATACTTGTAATTGGCTAGTCGACGTTCATGATTTTCATAGAAGTTAATGATCTTGGATTGTTATCTAACTTGCGATTCCTGATTAGATAGCATGAAATGAATAGTTTGAAAGCGATGCTTAGTTTAATTCAACGAATTTGGAAAAGTAATAAGATTAATGCAACACGGTCACGATTAATTTAGAGCATTATCCTTCACGAGTTAGTAATGGCTTTTTGGAGTTTAGTTCATGAGGAAATGTTTGCTGTGTAGAGATAAAACTCTTAGCTAATTTTTCATCATCTACTTCCCTCAAGTTTTTATTAGTCTTACAGTTATTTTCATAGTTTTAAATTAGAAAAATCCAATCCTCCAACATTTTCTTATTTAGTTTATTAGTTGTCTTTTAGTTACCCTTAGTGTTAGTTAGCGGGCCCTTTAATCCCTGTCTAGAACGATCCATACTTATTCTTTACTACGACTACAAAACAAGGTATTAAGTTGTGTGCTAGTAAAATAGTGCATCACTGTCTGGGCATGGCAAAGTCGATTTCACTCTCAAAGTATCGCTGTCAGCAGAATATCGTTCTGATGAAGCAAAAAGACGTCATGAATCTAACAGTTATAAAAAAACAGAATCTGAGGTCAGTGAAGTCAACTCACCCCTCTAGGAGCAGTCTACAAATAACTGCATTCTCATTTGCCTTCATTAACTTTGGGTGTTCAAGAGAAACTTGTTAGAGTTGCTCAAGGTAAACAGATCCAGCAAGAAGAAGCGCAAATTTCTCCTTCATTATCTTTGTGTGAGCTTCAAAAGAAAAAATAGAGATCTAAGGCTTGAAAAGTGAGTGTAATCTAGACCAAACAATTTCTTTGTTTGAGATCTAAAGGCCCTAAAGAGAAGGTTTTTTTCTCACCCCAAACCTTCATAATTGTAAAGGTGAATCTCATTTCTACTCTATGAAGAGATGAGAGAACCAATCTTAAACTTTATCTCGTTTGTCTATTTGATAGATATTGCTTAAGAAATCTCTTTGAATGCTAGCTTTCCTAAACTCAACTTACCCTGCCTTTCAAAAAAAAAAACTCAACTTACCCTGTGTGACTTCTTGAATCCATGTAGTGGAATTGTATGAGTAAATGTCACCTTGAGATCTCAAGCTGGTGGTAAGACTTGTGTAACACCGACATTTTTTCTAATTATATAAATTTATTTTATAGATAAATTATTTTATTTTCATATTACTATGATTAATGCATTATTTTCTTGCATTAAAGTTTATATAAAAGGGGATTCGTTTATAAACTAATGTTATTTTTCTTTTGGGTTTGAGCTCATTTTTATATTTTGTATTTGGATCATGTTTTCATAGGGTTCATATTGACTAGGTTTATTTTTTTATTTGTTGCTAAATAGAGAGAGGGGGAGAAAAATAATGAAAGAAAAGGAGAAAGAAAGAGAGAATTATAGTTTCTCTCATCTGTCATCTCTGTACAGTAGGGGAAAGAGAAACGAAGAAGAGAAGGATCAGATGGAGAGAATGAAAAATTTATTGACAAAGATGGGGAGGAAGTCTACGGATTCGAGGATCTAAATAAGCACAAGCTCGAGGACCCGCCGCCTCTGGGTCTCTCTGTATTAGGGATATGGGGTTTCTTGCTAAGAAGAGAGAGAGCTCTGGTTCTCCAAGGGTTTCTGAGATTTTGAAATGGATGAATCGGTGATTCGGGTTCGGGGTCGGACGAGGCTGAATTGGTAGGTTTTGTGTCAGATTGATGGATTGGCTTGGAGATCTGTTGTTGTCTGGTTGACGAAGGGGGTTTTTTTATTTTAGAAAGGATTGAAAGAAATGGATAGAGATAGGAACGAATCAGACCAACAAGAAAGAAGGGAACATGTATGCCTCATCATCACTTCAACTGATAATCCAGTGGATCAAAGAAAAAAAAAAGATTGAAGTGAGAAGTGAGAAAATGAAAGAAAATCATGCTTTCAATCTCTGAAAGAAAATAGATTGATGCAATTGGAGCAACAAAGAGTTCAATCATGGATCAAAGAAAATCATGAAAGAAAATAGATTGATGCAGTTGGAGCAACAAGAGTTCAATCTCTGAGAACACAACATACGTCACTGTAGATTTTTTTTAAAAAAATAAAAAGAGAAAAAGAAAAGAGAGTGAGGTCAACCAATATATCACTGTACGGTGATTCTAAATGGCGAGGAAACGGGCGAGGGAGGGGATGTGACCCTCCACCCCCCTCGTGATGCGTGTCCATGTGAATCTCGAGGGGCATGGGGGTCAAACCCTCCCCCCTCGCCCGTTTCCTCGCCACCTAGAAGGACTCATCACCGTAAGTAGAATCTTTCAAAGGTTTGTCTTCTAGTATTGTTCAAACAACAAACCCCCGAACCCAACATCATATATTGAAAGTGAACAGTGATTTTTAGTATTTTTTAATTTTATTTTAAAAATTAATAATAACAAATTAATTTTCTTTTGAAAATTTGTTACTATTATTTGTCTAAAGTGGGATAAAGTGATCCTAATTTTAGTTACAATTCTTCGACAAATCCACCAATATCCTCCTCGGTGCATATTTAAGCAATTAAATTATTAATGAAACAACAATGAAAAAAAAAACAAAAAAAATACCTTATGAAGAAAGTTCTTTTGCATAGCTATGAATCTCATCACATTCATCACTCTCCACCAAAAACCCCACTCTTCACTTACTAAAATTTCTCCAATCACTCAACAATCTCACTTCATCTCAAGATTCTAAGCTACCCCAAATCCTTCACAATCCTCAAATTGCCCCTCAAGAGTCTTTGAATTCGGTGGGTTTTGAAGAACACTCAAATTGGTGTCTAAAATAAGTGATTTTTTTTGTTAATTTGAGGAGAGAATATGGGCTTTGGTTGAAAAAAAATGAGGTTTTGAACAAGAGAGGGGTCTTAAAAGGATTTGTAGAGAAATGATTTGGGTGGCAGCTTGACAAGTGTGTGTGTGTGTGTGATGCGTGTGAGTTTTTTTTTTTTTTTTTTTTTTTTTGTTAAAAGAAAGGTGGGATAGTGTGAGTTGTTTGAAGAAAGGTGGATTTTTTTAATGAAAATAGGTGGTGTGGAGGAAAAAGGTATGTCATTGTTTGCAATTGGTGAGAAGGTTATTTTTATTCATTGGTGAGAAAAAACGTGTGAAGATAGAAGATTGGTAATTTTTTTTAAAAATATTATTTGGGGGGGGGGGGGGGGGGTAATAGTTACAAAATAAATTAGTAAACAAAAAGTATAAAACACTTTCCTAAATCTTAAGATGGGGGGGGGGGGGGGGGGGGGCAAGTGCCCCACATGTCGTGTATGTGGCCCCACTACTGATCAGGAAGATATTTTTGTGTTCATCATAAAGAAAATGTTTCAACTTCATCAGTTGCAAGTGGTAATAGTACAAGGAGAAGATAAAACTTCTTTATACGAACAAAAAATAAATAAATAAAAAATAATGAGGGGAGAGAAGGAAGAGGTTATGGTGGTGCTTATGTGGGTCATGTGTTTGTTCGGGTAATGTGGGTTCGAGTATGATTGGGGATTTTTGTATTTTTGTAGTGGCTTATGTACGAGGTTGCATGTTTGGTAGATCGATTCGGATCTTCGCCATATTTGTTGTTTCGGCCTTGTAGAGATTTGACTATTCACCAATTTTTGACTGACTTTCTCACATAATTGCATTTGTGAGCATTTATCTCTCTTTATATTTTCTTCTATTTTTAGTTTCTTTATTTGCGAATAAAATTCACATTTGAGCGAGTTTGAATCATTATAATACTATGTTTAGGATATGATTATTGCTGAATTTTTATATATGTGAACAATCTGATTGGAACTAAACCATTGAATTAATTTATTATGTGAAAAATTAGGTGAATCGACTATGTTAAAATATTTATGAATAAAGTATTAAATACAAAATTTTATTTTGAAATTAGATATCTACATGATAAATTGTGATAACCCTTGGAAATGTAGATTTTTTTGTTGCGGGTTCACCTTAAAGATGAAGTTATTATTAGTTACGTTAGAATTAAAATGTGATGATTAATCATTTGATGATATGAACTACGGTATTAGTATTGTTATGTAAATTGTATTAAAAAATTTATTTTATGACTTAAATACATGGTTAGTATGTGATCCTATTGTAAACTTGAATTTTATTGTTATGCAAATTGACTTGCTAAGGAGTATGAATCCTCATATTGAATCAGTTTGATCCATGTTGTGTTATAGAAAATTTATTTATGAAAATGTTATTTGTTTCCCCAAAAGAAAAGATGGACTCTGTCGTTGATTTGTTTAGGATTGACAAAGTGTCATTGTAAAAGAGTTTTGAGAATTAGTTGATTTTTGTACTCTTTTCCACAACTCCGAAAAAAAAGTGAAAACAAATGTGGTATAAAAAAGAATTAAAAAGTATGATTTTAGTATACAAACTTGCTTGCATACTTGGTATTTGATTTTAGTATGCGGACTTGTTTGCTTACTAGGTACACCTTTCCATGCGAGTTTAGATGTATGCCTAATAATTAGAATATACTTGTCATGGATCGAACTTCGGGTGAGATGACATGTCCCTCGATATGGCACCCCATTTGGAATATGTGTGCTCTGAGTGGTTTCGAATGCAAGGGAGACACACTTGGGTGAGGTGTGTTCGGCACAATGAGGGTAGTGCTATTGTGGAAAATAAGCAAATTTTTTGGTGTATATGCATGATTGCCTTAAAGGAAGAAACTAAATGTCCACTCGACCATTGAATGAGAACTACTTGTATTCCTTAAGGTGGAAAATGTATTGTATTGATATTTAAATAATGGTATATTATGACTATGATCTGTAATTTGTTGAAAAAAATTTTATTTATGAAAACTAATAAATTAGGAATTTATTCATTTGTTTCTAACCCTTCCATGTAGGATGGTAAGTCTATTAATGTTTCTGTAGGTTAGACTTACCATGTTCAATTTTCACAGGGTAAGTATTAGTTTAAATGTTTACTTTAAGTAAGATAAACTTATTATTATCACACATTTGCATCGTTGAGGAACTACACGTCTTATTTTATTTTTAAGAGATGGAGATTTCTCATACCAGCTATCTCACTGACCCAAGTAAGTTTATGCTTCTTGGGTACGTTCTTATTTGAACATAGCCAATTAGTCTTTATCAAGTTAGAGAGTTTTGGGGCAATGTTGCTAGAGGTTTTACTTGTAAGGTGAACATCTCCTCTGGGTTAGAATATTTGTCAACTTCAATTTTTTTTTTTTTTTTTTATAAATGTTTCTGTTGTTAAATTTTAACGTCCCAGATTTGGGGGAAATGGATAATATTAATTCTACATAGATATTAGGATTTTGTTTTCTCAAAAATCGAGGCGTGACAAGTTAGTCATGACACACTCCATGATGGTGTGATCCTTGACTATTTGGTATGTCTCATAGAGCAGAGACGTAAGACCAAGTTGTATCTTTGAAATCCCAAGCACACGTCCATCAGACTTGGTTGTGTGCATCCCATTATGAACACTAAGGTGTTTGTAAGATTCACGAAGTAGAACACTTGCTTCATATCAATAAGTGTCGTTGGAGCACAACGATTTAACCTTGCAAGATTGTGGAACGTTATTTGAAAGTGTAGTTATCTTTTAATCAAGATAATAGAAGCTTGAGGCTTGCGATCCCTTTCACCGAGTAAGTAACTGGTCAGGGACCAATGAAACTTTGGCTTAAGCGAACCTCATTATATTTGTGTGTGGTATTGTTTTTTCCCTCTATTTACTTATATATGCATGTTTGCTTATCTTACTGTTTTTGATATATCATCTTGCATGTTTTAAATAGTATAAGTTTTTACAAATCATAGTTTATCTTGTTTATTGTGTGCATCATGTCTTTGTTCTACTTTGTAAAAGTATTTATTTAGGAACGTGTTTTAGATCTCAAAACTTGTGAGACCACACAGACTTAGAGATGAACCATTTCATTCTCTACACCATTCTTTGAAATTTTTATTGGTGCTAAGTTTTAAGAGATTATTATCAATATGGAGTTCTACGAAGTGTTCATATAGCTTACTAACATTTGCATTCGTCCGCAAAAGTTTTTCAATTTTTATTTTATTTTCAAAAGAGGACTATTCACCCCCTATAATCTTGTTCACCATATCTTAGGGCAACCCCTTGAGTGTACTTAGATCATACAAGCTTAGTTTTGTTATCGACATGAATCAAGTACTCTGCTCTCCTTGGTGATTATCAATGGGATGCAACCACAACCAAGTCTTATAGACGCGTGCTTAAAATTTCAGATATGCCACCTAGTCTTATTATCGTGCTCCATGAGACTTATCGATTTTCCAAAGATTATACCATCATGGAATGCAACACAACAAAGTCTTACCACCAACTTGGAGCACTGGTAGCACTTACTAGTATGAATCCACTCCACGGATTCAAGAACCTACAAGGAGTAAGTTGAGTTTAGGGAAGCTAACACTCAAAGTGGTTTCTCTAGTTGTATCTCTCAAATAGATGGATTAGAGAGTAGTTGAAGTTCGGATGTCTCACTCCTTTATATAGGAAAAATGAGGTTCACTCTTACAAGTATTAAAGTTTAAGGTGATAAATAAAGTTTTCTCTCTAGGGCCTTTAGATTTCAAATAAAGAAGTTGTTGGATTTGCTATTCTTGAATAACTCTTACAAGTTTCTCTTTGCTTTATCAGAACGGTATTATACTGACCGTGGCATATCAAGGATGAAGTCGACTTTGCCTTGCCCACAGAAGGTTTTTTTTTGGTCATACGTGCAAGGTAATATGAGACATGGTCTTGTACCTTGACATAAAATCTCCATTAAACACATGGAATATCCATTCACATATTGAGAGGATATCTCAAACTCAAATTTGAATTTGGTTCTCTAAAACATTTTTCCATCAAATAACTTTTGGCTTTTCATTTGAATTTTGGCTATCCATAAGCTATTTTTTGCTAGATTTCATTTGCCCCCTAACTTGTCTTGGTCCACCTTCTTGGACTTCAAACATCTTGGACTTGTTCTATTGAAGCTTGACAATGCTTGACCGACTTTCATATGTTTGATTTCGGAGTCTTGAGTTGACTTCGACCTTGGTCAAACTTTGACTGACACATGATATGATTTCATCTTCTAGCATTGACGCCTGTGGTTGATCCTTTATGGTCGCATTTGAATGATCTACTTTCATCATCAACTCTGCATGATTGTACAATTTAATCATGCATTTTGATTGTACAATTCAATCATGCATTTTTAGAATATCGCGTTACTCAACCTATATTGGTTTTATAGCATAACCAATACTTTTTTGCTCTAATTCACAAATATTTCACAAATATCGCGTTACTAAACCTATATTGCTCTAATTCACAAATATTGGTTTTACAGCATAACCAACTAGGAAGCAAACACCAGAGTATCTTCCACACAGGGAAACTCTCTTCTACGGATTGCTCTTGGATTGGGAACCATTTCCCGCGTTTCTTGGAGAGCAGAGCTAACATGGAACTTCCCTCCTACAACACGACTCCTAATTAGAGAGGGATCTCCACGAAGGTCTCCTCCCTAAACTACCCCTATGATTGCCTGGTTAAACTAGGACTCCTTGCACTATAAATAAGACATGAGGTTGGTAAGCTAAGGTACGCTAAAAATTCCCTGTTACAACATTACACCTTTCTCAGAGCCCTGTCTGACTTTAGAATCAGAGTGCCATCTGCCACCCCACGATAGTTTGTGGCTTACGTGTGCTACTTTTGCAGGTCAACAGATCAGCAGGAACCAAGTTAAAGCAGAGAGCAAAAAACGACTGCATCAGTTTTGTCGTCCGTGGGGATGACATAGTTTGTAACTTTACATTAAGCGTTGTCTCCTTTCAAAACACAGAGAGATGGTGACCACCAGGTCACGTAACAACGAAGAACTAGGGGACACGTCGAATGTTTTGGCTGTCTCTATACCGCCTCTTTCAGCAGCTCCAATCTTGCACACGCACCCCACTCACGCTATCGTACCAACGACAGCAGTAATAGATCCCAGAGTCAATAAGCTTGCTTCCCAAATACAGTGGATCACCAAAGCGGTGGAGGCTCTCACACGACAGAATTCACCACCCGCTAATGGAGATCAGTAGTAGCACGGACCTCCGCCTCTGGCAAATGATAGGGAGCAAGCGCATGAAAACCAAGCACCCGCCAGTTCTTATTGGACTAAAAGAAGTTGTGCGACTAACATTGAGTTCAATGCTAGGATAGAAAGGCTTGGCCCTAGGAACCCCCTCCGCAGAGGAGCACATAATTTGGACGTACTGTACCGCCTATCCGTCCCACCATTTGTGGATTGAATCATGAACGAGGCCTTACCAAGGAAGTTCACTCCTCCGAAGCTCGGCTCCTACGACGGAACCACCGATCCCATCGATCACCTGCGCCATTACCAGCAAGTCATGGCCCTTAAATAAGGATCTGAATCTGTCATGTGCAGGACCTTTCCCACTAGTATGAAAAGCTCCGCATTGATGTGGTTCCACAGCCTTCCGTCAAAGTCCATCGACTCCTTCAAAACGCTGGCAAAGGAATTCTAGACGCGTTTCGTCAGAAATCAACGCTTCCAAAAAGGCCTACACTACATACTCTCCCTGATGCAGAGGTCCGGCAAGACACTCCAAGAATATGTCACACGCTTCAACAATGAGCTGGCTCTCATCGACGGGTGCAATGATGATACAACCATGATGCCCTTCACTGTGGGCCTTAAAGAGGGAAATCTCTACGAAGACCTCACCTTGGAGCCCCCTCTGGACATGACGGAGCTTCTCAAGTGTGTCCAAGGACACATCACTTTGGAAGAGTCGAGGATAGTGAGAGGGAAACCAAAGGCGACAGGAGGCCCCCCCGTGCCCAGAGACAAGAAGGAGGGAAAAAAACCCGCGAATAAAGAACGAAGTAAGAGGAGCGCGGTGACCACAGGCCAGAGCCTGTTCGGTTCAGACCAGAGAAATCATCCAACTATGTTGGATCCAGAGCGGTGACACCCCTAAACGCTAACCTGTCGGACGTACTAAAATCAATGAAAAATTGGGAGGAACTGAAATGGCCCCCAAAGACACCCGAAGACCCCGCCAAGCGCGACGACAAATACTGCGCGTACCACAAGGAAAGCGGCCACAACACCAATGACTGCAAGAGTCTGAGGTACGAAGTTGAGTACTGGATCCGTACAGGCAAATTGAAAGAGTTCCTGCAGTCTAAGAAGCCAACAGAATAGACAAAGGACAAGGGGAGTCAGTTAAAGAAATAAAGAAAAAAGACTCCAAGGATAATATACGTCCTTCATGGAGTCGGGCCAAGTGAAGGCCAGTCATACAGGTCTCGCAAACAGACACTCCCTGATATGCGGACACAATTCGCAGATGAGGACAGGCACATTTTCCACTCAAGGGTCCAGAGCCCCATTCCCACCTTTACCTTTTCGGACAAGGACCTCGAAGGAGTCCGGGCGCCACATAACTACGTCGTAGTCATCTCGGTCTCCATAGCAAGGTGGGAAGTAAAAAGAGCTTTGGTTGACACAGGAAGTTCACTTAACGTTTTGTTCTACAATGAGTTTCGCAACATGGACCTCAAGGAGAAAAACCTGATATCTTCAGAACACCCGCTGATCAGATTCAGTGGGGAAAAGTGCTTCCAAATTGGAAAGATAAGATTAGCTTCAGTAGCAGGAAAACAGTTGCTCAGGAAGGTCCTATTTCTGGACTTCATGATGGTAGACGCATCATCATCTTACAATCTCATCCTGGAAAGACCATGGCTCCACTGGATGGAAGCAGTGGTCTCCACCCTTCACCAATGTGTTAAGTATACCGCTAACCACTTGGAAGGAACAATACATGGAGACCAACCTACGACACGAGGCTGCCACTACGCCTCACTGAAACAAATAGAGTGCTCCCAGATTCAGCTACATCATGCATAGGTTGGTCTGGGATCGAGTTATCTTCGTAAACAGTTAGTTTGCTTTAAGTTGTTTGTTTCCCTTTCCATAGTCAATATTGAGTTAGAGTTCTTAAAAAGCTTATGTGATTCGCAATCATTTAAGAAATAAAGAAAGAATTACGAAAAAAAAACTCTATTGATTATTGGAAATATGTAACAACAAGCACCTTGAGGCAGATATAAAAGGCTACATATTACAAGCGCCCTGAGGCGGATACAAAGACTGAGCACTATAAGCGTCTGGATACAGTGTGACCTAAAGTAAAATACTCGCTTAAAAGATTCTGCTATGGACAGCGTCCGCTGAAGATTTGCAAACCCTCCGATGCGAGCAATCTACAAGTGACAGCACAGGTAAAAAAATAAAAAATAAATTAAAGTTGCTCGACCCCTTTTGAAGACAACAGTGAAGTGTGAGAGGGGATTGAGAGGACTGAGCAGTCAGATTGCTCTATCAAATCACTACGGAAAAGTCTCATACTACAGTATTGTAGACCTCACAACGAGCTGCTAATTTCCTCAAGAGACATCCAACCCCCTTCCGACTTTCTCAAACGGGTTAGAAGAAAGCAGATTAGGATGCCCACAAGCAACGACGCAGTTATGGTCTCATAATTCTATCAAGATAGACCATTTTTCCCATATGCGATGGCAGGTGTGAATGAGAGCTACCACACTCGGAGACTCCACACATCAACCAACACTTTGATTAGCCATCAGTCAGCAGTGGGATCCGAGCACAATATGACACAAGTGATACGGTGTAACATCAAGGCATTTCCTTTGGTAGGAAATTCGTACTACTTCTCCGTGAAATGAGAAGAAATTACGAGACCTCAGCGGATCAACTACGTGTCCATCCATATCAGGTGACCACGCATAACAACAACTATCTCTATGCTTGATCAAACAAGGAAATTACAGAAAGATGAGCTCTATGAAAGATAGTGCCTACAACGATTGGAAAACATCATTATATAGACATGATGGCTCACCAAGCGGGCACTCAAGCATTAACCGCCAAGCATCGAATACCGTACGGGAAACTGGAAGATGACGGTTCCCAAGGAAACTGCGCAGACCACGTCAATCAATTAATGGTGTTGCACGCAACCCCATCAATTGAGGGTGAGAAACCGATACCCAACCGTCATGCAGCCTATGTCGTACATGTGTCACCGCGCAATCTATGTCGTACACGCAATGCACCATGCAGGAAATCCCAGCCCTTCCTCTGCGGGCTGGCTTAGCCTATTATTCAAACAACACTCTGTCACGTGCTTGGCACGAGCGCTAGAGATCCTAATCAACCCTGACATACGGATTATACCTTTAGATCACCAGCCAATTTAAGGTAATTTCATCCATTCCATGCAACATGCTAATGGATTAGGTTCGCACGCCCCCTAGTAGGCAAAACTTCTATTCAAACCAGACAAGCTTAGTCAGCCAAGACTGATTACAATGGCTTCTGGTTCATCCCGATACCTAGTCTGCTTAGCACGGGCATCGACAGTTTAGGAAGTGGGAGTCTAATAAGCTATATCACGCCTTGTGACGACGACTCGCCAGGGATCATTGCCCCCTTCGCGGTCAATGATTACCAAACCTAATCAGGTAAGCCTAGCTGGTGACAACTAGCAACGAAAGCTTCTAATCAAAATCTGGACTTGTAGCCCCCACTGTGAGGGTGTAGATAGTCTAGAAGGTGAGAGCCCAGTCAGTCCCAAATTGATTTCGATGGCACACCACAGGACCACTGCTTTTACGCCCCGAATTCGTAGCCCACTTTACTGGGTCATACATGATTTGGAAGGTGTCAGCCTAGTCAATCCTGAACTGATTCTGATGGCTTGCCACGAAACCACTAATCTTCAGCTTGGTAGCCAAACTTTTACTCCCCGAATCTGTAGCTTGCTTTACTTGGTCATACATGATTCGAAAGGTGGGAGCCTAGTCAATCCTACACTGATCCCAACGGCTTGCCACGGGACCACTGATCTTCAGCCTAGTTGCCAAACATAAATCTAGCTGAATCAACGTCTTCACGCTCAAACGGACTGACATTCTAATACTCGCGAAGGCCATTTGCCCCGATACAAAGGTGATAGGAGCATAATTATGCTATTTTAGTACCATATTTCAATATATAATTTTGGCTATTTCTTGTTAATTATGGTACTAATTGCTATTTTCGTGTTTGTATAGGTTTCAAATTACAAAATTCGAAAATAGAAGCTAAGTGGTGCAAGATGGTTTTAATTAGGGAGACTTATTGCAAAAGGAAACTATGCAAAGAAGGAAACCTAGAGAAAACAACTATAAAGGGAATGATACATGCCCTGAAGCAATCATGCTTGCAACCACAACAAGCCATCACCTATCCACAACCACACCTCGCCATCACAGCCGCAGCCACAACTCCATTGTTCGCCTTTCTCATCGCCCTAAGCCTGACCCCTCACGCACAATCAACACACAGTGATTTCCATCAACCATCGTCCACCTCTCGCCATTGATTCCATTCTACCCAGCTCACAACATCGCAACCACAGACCACTGCCATTCCTTCAAACCATCATACACACCATCACCATCTTCGTCACCAAATCAACAATCACAGTCCCATCGTTGCAATCAGAAACCCCATTGCCCTCCATATCTTTTTCGCATCTCTTCCTCGCACAACCTTCATCTCTCTCTCGCCTGATTTCTTCCTTCCATCACCTTCACACATTAGCCAGTCACATCAAACCCTCGTTCCATCTCTTCCATTGTTCATCGCCATGCACACACTACCAACCACAGACTTCGCACTCTTTCATCTGATCCTTCTCTCTCGCCCCTTCCAAATCCCTCATTTTTCAATCACAACTAGAAGGAACGGGTAGCAGAGATTGAAAATCAGAAGAAGAAGAGAAGGAGAAGTTGTTTTCATTGTCTCACACGTTATCTACACCACTAAGATTCTTTCCACCACCACGGATCAGACAATAGAGTTTCTTTATACCCTTTTTTCTTATTGTTAGTTTGATTGTTAATTATGTATTGCTATTCAAACGTGATTAATATGTCTAGCTAAACTCCCTCTTAGTTAGGGGTGGATTCAAAGCCTCGAACGTGTGCTTTATGAATTAATTGAATTTAATCTTCCTTGCTATTAGTGATTATATTTTGCTTAAATGCTTTATAGAGAACTTTTCTTTGTATGTTTGTTAAGGTGGCTAACTTAGTAAGCATGCTAGGATCTGAGGTTAGAGTATAAGAAAGTTTCACCTAATCGTTACAATCTTGTACTCATAAGTAGTAAATACCATGGAACGTTGGTAAGATTAAACAAAACCCTAGGTAAGAACAAGATGCTGATCATACTTGTAATTGCCTAGTCAGTGTTCATATTTTCCACAAAACTTAATGATCTTAGAATGTTATCTAACTTTCGATTCCTTATTAGATAGCATGATAAGAATAGTTTGAAAGAGACGCTAAGTTTAATTTATGAGCATATGTTTAATCTTGAGCATTGTCTCTCACGAGTTAGCAAGTGATTATTGAAGATTGATTTATTAGCATATGTTTGGTGTGTGGAGATAAACCCTTATCTATTTTCTCATCTTTGTCATCCCTTTAGTTTTATTATCTTTATAATAATTTTCATAGTTAGTTTCTTAGTTTAAATTAGAAAAATACAATCCCTTTATATTTTCTTAATTAGGTTTTTAGTTGTTTCTTAGTTATTTTTAGTGCTAATTGGCAAACCCTCTAATCTCCGGTTCAAAGCGATCCCTACTTATTCATTACTACAATCACAGAGCAGGGTATTAAGTTGTGTGCTAGTAAAATAGTGCATCAAAAGCTCGTACGGCCAGTGCCCAGATAAAAGCTATTTAGGATGCCAACTCGAGCTTACGGCGCCTGACTCAGCACGAACGCTTTGACGCATGCGCTCGACCATTGCAACTCGCTTTTAGCATCAACTGCAACCGACCGGTGAGACAAACAGGATAAGCCTCAAGCAGCTTACCTTGGGAGCAAAACACAATGCGGGAAACCCCCAGCTAAACGGTTCGCAACATGCCACTATCGGACATGGCTACACAACAACCCCGAGTCGTTCACAATACACAGCGGTCAAACTCTCTATCGCAGACATACCAGTTAAGCATCCTATTGACTCAACCAACCTAAGCATAAAGACAAGGCAAAAGAAAAAACATACAATGGAGACAACAAACACAGTACTGATAAAATTATTTTCATTAACGGTCAAAACTAAAAGGGGTACAATCACACCAAGTTACTCCCTATCAGGAGAATGTACATAAATAGAAGAGCTAAGCCTAGTGGAAGATGGAACACGGATAACGTCCACACGTGCTGCGGCCTGTGTATCAGGGCCCACATTGTCTTCCTCATCCGACGATGCAAAGGCAACAGACAAATCAACATATGACATCTTCTTATACCGGCCAAGATCCCACTCCGGATGCTTCTCCTTCATCAGTGGCAACAGCTCCAGCCAGCAATGTACAACCCAACGGAACTCACACTTGCCTTGCTCCTGAAGAAGTTTTTCCGATCTCGCACTTTTAAGTCAACAAGTTCATGCTCCAACAGCTCCAACTTGCCAGTCAGCGTGTCGACTTGAGACTGCTCTGTGGCCAAACTGCTTTTCACAACACTAAGCTCATGCCACCTCAATTCGAGCTAGTCCTTAGCCTTTCTCGCCTCACAGGCATATAACTCCACATCGGATTCCAACTGCTGCTTCTCAGCAACCCAGTCAGCTTTCTTCGAAACACTCTCTTCAACAAAAGACTGCACCTCCAAACACGCCTTAGCTGCAACATCCTGCGCAACCTCAGTTTCTCGACGGATCCGACCTAACTCCTGCCTGAATCCGTCCCTTTTGGACACCACCTTTGTCAGATTATGCTCGAGGTCCTCCAGATGAACCCTCTGAGCCTCAACGGCTACGGTTGACTGATCTAATCGCTTCTTAAACCACTAAATTTCACGGGGCGCATTAGAATACAGCAGCTTCATGTGCGAGAAGACACATTCCAAGGTATATACTTTCTCACGAGCCGCCTCGACTTTCGTTTTAGTAACGGCCGCATGGCTCATGTGAGACATACCCAGCATAAGGTACTTCTGATCTTTATCCATACATCCTTCCAATGTATCCTCTTCTAATTTAGGAGCATGATCCATCAACCAGCTTTGACACCTGCTTATATGCTTCCTCGAAGTATACTCTATGTCCACCTCTTGGTGCTAGACTTGTGTGCTCATCTTTACCAAGTCAGGTGCGAGCAGGTTTATCCGTGCACCCTGATGAAACTTCCCTGGATCAGGGATTACGCCAGCACCGCCCTTCGCGGTCGCCACCGACCTCAGACTCTCATCTGTGGCCTTCTCTTTGTCTTTAACAACTGACCCTTTATTGCAAGGAGGCTAATAGGATCCGAAGAACGAAAAGGGTGAAAATTATCCAAATGATCCTCCAACACTTCTAGCTCTGGCCTAGAACAAGATGGTGAGCAATGCAGATTACAAAAGACGTGGCCGGTACCGCGGCCACCTTCAGGTGAATCAATAGTAGGGCACAGGAGCCTCCTACAGCAATGGTTCCACGTGAATCAACACCAGTGGAACCTGCCATTGCAACATGCATCAGACGGTCATTCAGAGCCTCGACCTGTGCATTACTAAGGTTCGACCTGTCCATAACTCCTGCCAACCGCAGGTAATCTTTCTCCAAGATAAAAACGTCAGTCTCCACCTCAATAGGCCTAGGAGACTCGCGCTTCTCTCTTACTGGAGTGGCTCGTGCCGAAGATGACCCAACTCTAAGGCGTGACCTCTTCCTCACAAATGAAGCAAACGTCTCAGACGCCTTTTCCGCATCGGACAAAATGAGAACTTTGGCCCCAACAACCTTCCTCTTCCCAGAAGGGGCCCCATCTTCCAACTTAATAAGTGACTCTCGATACAGAGTAGGAGCGACATGCTAGTTGTCGCACAACCCACTACGGATGAAGTTGAAAACTCTTATGACATCGACCGCCTTTCTTTGCAGTAAAACATAGAACGTCTCCATGGTGTTTTGCTCTTCTAATGTAAGAGGAGTTGTAGGAAACCTTTGTGCAAGGGAACACAAGTAATGAGAAGTCAACCCGCTACCAAACATATAAAAATCACAAGAAAATGGTTGAACTTACGACGCCTGAATTGTTGCTTGAGCGAACGACCCCTGTACCGAAAATACTTCGAATCTGCGGGAGCAAGAAGCGATACTTCTGCTAGAACTTGAAATCATCAGGCAGTTTACCGAAACACTTCAGTGACTTCATCTTACAAACAACATTGCTCTTCAGCTGGGGAGAGGTGAGCAACAGGATCACCCGCGGAGTCACGCCAACACCGGCCTCCTTAGCACTGAGCAGAATTATGAGAATGATCCTATATTCATTGGGCCCCAACTGAGCCGGAGGAATCCCTAAGAGATCCAAGAACTCCAAAATCACGCCCAAGACTGAAAAACGCACTCCAGTTTGAAACATCCCACGATGTAAACAGATGAAACCGGTCGGAGGTGACACGGGCGACCAATCGCCCATTTGGCGATACAATAGCAGGTCTTCAGGAACTCCAAACTTCGTACGGATTTCAGCAAGACCAAGCTCGGACAACAACCTGTCTTCAAAAAACTCAAGGGCCTCAGCTAAAAAAACATCATCAAGAAGGTTTTCTTGAGCCATGAAGAAGACGAACGATCTTTTCATAACAATATCTTCTAAAGCAAACAAAGTAGAAGAATCAGACTCTGCACCGTGGATGACCTAAATAGAGGATGTTTCCCGCCTTTTTTTTTGCCGAATCAATGCACGTACCATTAATGCGGTGTGCGGCTCAAGCAACGATTCAAACTCAATCATCATGAGCGGCACATCCCTTCAAGAGATGACTTAGCAAACCGATGTGACAGCCCACTAACTCAGGGGAGTAGCTGATGATACATAAAAACGGTCACACCCCTGAGCCGTACACGTGTCATGATGATCTTGAGAAACTATAGGCCCCAACATCAGCTCAATACTGATCCGGCCCAAGCGGTTTAAGCTCGGTCGACTTCAATCCGCCAGGCGGACCTGGACTCTCACAACACGCTAGGCCCACACGTCTCAATACCCTAAGAGCCCTCCTTAGGCAAGTATCTCGAGGATCAGCTTCGGACGTGCAACTACGGCTGCTCTCTAGTTCCAACTTGGAAGCTAACATCAGAGTATCTTCCACAAAGGGAAACTCCCTTCTACGGATTGTTCTTGGATTGGGAACAATCTCCCACGTATCATGGAGCGCAGAGCTAATAGGGAACTTCCATCTTACATCATGACTCATAATTAGAGAGGGATCTCCACGAGATCTCCTCCCTAAACTACGACTATGATGGCTTGATTAAACCAGGACTCCTTGCACTATAAATAAGACATGAGGTTGGTAAGCTAAGGTACGCTACAAATTCCCAGTTACAGCATTACACCTTCCTCAGAGCTCTGTCTGACTATAGCATCGGAGTGCCATCGGCCACCCCACGGTGGTATGTGGCTCACGTGTGCGACTTGTGCAGGTCAACAGGTTAGCAGGAACCAGGTCAGAGAAGGGAGCGAAAAATGACTGCATCACATTCTATAGTGTTTGACCCTAAAGTCTATAGTAATTTTATCATAGGCTTGAGTGTTAACACACCTAACTAAAATTGTTTAAGTTTAACTAAAATAGCCTTGTAATATGCTCAGACCAAATTTTAGATTAATTAAAATAACTAACTCCTCACTCATCATCTATACAAGATCGCAAATTTTTGGTTTCGACCTTTTGATGAAATAAACAAAATAAATTCAAACCAAGTTGAACTTGAATATCAAATGACATCTAACCACGATCTTGTTTTACTAATAACTTCTTCTAGAAGATTCCATTTGACTCTTCATTTGTGGCTTTTATTTTCTATCAGCGAGTACTCTTCTAACATGTAAAAATCCCAAAATTTCATTTTTTTTATTGGCAAAATGTAACATTTGAGTCATATTAGGGTTATAGTTCGACATTTGGTTCTTCGTTTTGTTCTTGAGTTATATTCGTTTTCTTTTTACAATTCAGCATCTCATGGGTTGCATATCTCAAAATTGCTTGATCATATCTCTTGTTTCAGAAAAAATAAAAATGTGACATTTGTGGCTTTTATTTTTTGCCTTTATTTATTACATGCTATTGTTCGGCCAAGTCCATTAGTCACCAAACAATCGAGTAATGTTGTATACCCTTGCTTTGTATTCAGGTGAAATCCATTGCTTCAAGGAGATATACTCTATGAATATCATACAAGGACAATGGATGATGACACGTAGGTAGGGCTCCTATGTCAATAGAGGAATTCATGAAAAATGCATGCAAACTGCGCAACGCGTCTTTACTTATTTCTTATGTACATTTTGGTTGTTGCTGGAACCCATTTATTGAGTAACCCTAAAAGCTTGTGACATTATGCTTGTTCCTTCCTCAGAGGCTACATTATTGATTCATGAATTAGAAATGTAATTTACAATTTTAGCATGTAACTGTCTAAGTCTAGAGTCTATAGAGTATTGTAGATTGTCTAGAGTATAAATCTACGAATTTTTCATGGATTAGAAGATTTGCCACGATGTTTCAACCATAAGTAACATCATTAATTAAATGAAAATTAATATTATAAAGGATAAATAAATAGTGAAAATATTTTTGAATACACATCAAGTCTTAAAAAAAAACATCTATTGTCATCCAAAACATGGCAATTACTAGGGCATAAATGGGACCGCGTTGATCCAATATTCTTACCACCCCATATCTAGTACATATAGATCTCAAAACATGACCCGAATTAGAAAGTAGATCTGGTATGGGTTCATGTTTTATGTCCCAAATTAGGTTTGTGGAGGATATGGGTCGACTCCTCAGGTCCCAGCCAATACTATTATGACACATTAAGTATGATTTTATATTTAAATAAAATGCATGAAACTCATATTCTCATGCCTAGTTCATTAATTGCATACGACTATGTGTGATTATAACTCGTACAACTAAAATTATATATATATATATTCAGTTGTCCTTGATATGATTTAAATTACTATTGCACAAATCTATCTAATTGCTCCTAACAAATTTGACCCGACTCGACAAATAGGAATCTATGCGAGTAAGATTTTAGTATCCATTACAGGAAATGGCTTGAGTATCTGACTGAGACCCAAATGGATATGAATTTGGGTTATTCCTGATTTGATCTAGATTTGACCGGCCCATTTAATCCCTAGTAATGTCATTTTGGATATGAAATGAAAACTCATCATGAAATGGGATTGGACCTATGACCTCAAAGATACGAGTACTGCAACCAATCAAGTAAAAATTGTGAACGACCATGATACTTTAGAAATCAAGACTCAACTGCAAAAGAGAAATTTAAAAAAAAAAAAAAAAGATCAAATGGCATAAGAATAAAATGAAGAAGCTGCTTTATCGATAAAAATGAAATCAAACAAAAAACTCAACATTAAATCAACAAACCTCTTACAAATAGCAAGTCAACAAACCTATTCCAAAGAGCAATAGTTTGTGAGTTTCGTGAAGGGGTAAACGAAGAAAAATGATGGATTTAGACTAAATTCTAAAATGTTGAAACAGCCATGAAATACCTTGATGTATGAGGATTATGTTTTGATAACAATACTCGATCTCGAAATAGCAAAAGATGGGATTTTATAGGTAAACCTAATGACCAAGTACGCCTAGACCGTTAGATTGAATGGTTCAGTCTCATCCAAACATAAATCCCAATACACAAAGTTTCCCTTTTTATAATGAATTACAATATAAGTAATGTTTCTTTATTACAATTAAAAAAACCCACTAAAGAACATTTATTAAGCATCATCTATATCATATTGAGCATACTACCACAAAAGATTAAACATTTATAAGACTTAATATCTTCTTCATTAAATATCCATTTATTATGTGTTATTCATGTTCTTCTTTGAGAAACACAATTTTGATTGAAAATAAAACCCTAACAATATATGCTTTTGTTTAGCAATAGTTGAAGATCGGTCCCAAATAAACTCAAATGAGGAGTCAAATGGTCTAGCCATGAAGAAGATGATCGCTTTTGTCTAAAAAAGAACAGAATCTAGAAATCATATCATATTAAATTCTTTTTTAATGAATGAGAAAATATAATTGTTATTAAAATCTTATTATTATTTTTTTTATTCAAACACCTTATAATTTTTTGAATCAAACACAATTAAACTCAAAACCCTAACAAAGAGAAGAGGAGGAAAATGTTATATTCAGTGAGAAGAAGCAGATAGGAAGAAGAATTAAAATTGAATACGAAGGAAATGAAATGTCGTTGAATTATTTGATCAGTTGTAAGAGATGGTAGGAGGAAGGTGAACTGTAGAGCAGGGGAAAAGATGAGGAAATATGGCAGAAAAGGGAGGGGTAAATTAGTTGAGGTATCTCTGAGAAATTTGTAATTTCCTTTTTATATTTTTGTGTGTTGTCTCTAGTAACTTATCGTGGGTTCATTTATCAGCCACCTTTTCAAACTTTAACCATGTGTAGAAATTTCAAATAGTTTACGAGAACATTTATTGAGCATCGTCCATATGATATTGAGCATACTACCACAAAAGATTAAACATTTATAAGACTTAATATCTTCTTCATTACAAATCCCTTTATTATGTGTTATTCGTGTTCTCCTTTGAGAAACACAATTTTGATTGAACAAAAACTCTAATAATATATGCTTTTGTTTAACAATAGTTGAAGATTGATCCCAAATAAACTCAAATGAGGAGTCAAATGGTATAACAATGAAGAAGATGATCGCTTTTGTTTCAAAAGGGACAGAATCTAGAAATCATTTCTTATTAAGTTCTTTTTTAATGAATGAAAAAATATAATTGATATTAAATTCTTATTAAATTTTTGTTATTCAAACACCTTATAAAATTTTTTAATCAAACACATTTAAACTCAATACCCTTACAAAACGAATAGGAGGAAAATGTTATATTCAGTGAGAAGAAGCAGATAAGAAGAAGAATTAAAAATGAAGAGGAAGGAGATGAACTGTCCCTGAATTAATTGATCAGTTGTAAGATATGGTAGGAGGAAGGCGAACTGTAGAGCAAGGGAAGAGAGGATGAGAGATGGAAGAAAGGGAGGGGTAAATTAGCAGAGGTATCTCTTAGAAATTTGTAATTTCTTTTTTATATATTTGTGTGGTGCCTCCAGTAACTTATCATGGGTACATTTATCTGCAGCCTTCTCAAACTCCAACCATGTCTACAAACAAATTTCAATAGTTTATGAGAACATTTATTGAGCATTATCTATATCATATTGAGCATACTACCGCAAAAGATTAAACATTTATAAGACTTATTATCTTCTTCATTACAAATCACTTTATTATGTGTTATTCATGTTCTTCTATGAGAAACACAATTTTGATTTAACAAACTCTAACAATATATGTTTTTATTTAACAGTAGCGGAAGGTCGATCCCAAATAAACTCAAAGGAGGTGTCAAATGGTTTATCGATGAAGAAGATGATCGCTTTTGTTTAAAAAATGACAGAATCTAGAAATCATTTCTTATTAAATTCTTTTTAATGAATGAGAAAATATAATTGTTATTAAGATCTTATTAAATCTTTGGTATTCAAACACATTATAATTTTTTTAATCAAACAAATTTAAACTCAAAATCCTAACAAAGCGAAAAAGAGAAAATTGTTATATTCAGTGAGAAATGTAGATAGGAAGAAGAATTAAAAATGAAAAGGAAGGAGATGAAATGTCGCTGAATAATTGATCAGTTGTAAGAGATGGTAGGATGAAGGCGAATTGTAGAGCAGGGTAAGAGAGGAGGAGAGATGGGAGAAAGGGAGGGGTAAATTAGTTGAGGTGTCTCAAAGAAATTTGAAATTTTCTTTTTATATTTTTGTGTGGTGCCCCTATTAACTTGTCGTGGGTACATTTATTAGTCGCCTTCTCAAACTCCAACCATGTGTAGAAATTTCAAATAGTTTACGAGAACATTTATTGAGCATCATTTATATCATATTGAGCATACTACCACAAAAGATTAAGCATTTATAAGACTTAATATCTTCTTCATTACGAATCTCTTTATTATGTGTTATTTGTGTTCTCCTATGAGAAACACAATTTAGATTGAACAAAAACTCTAACAATATATTCTTTTGTTTAACAATAGTTGAAGATCGATACCAAATAAACTCAAAGGAAAAGTCAAATGGCCAACCCACGAAGAAGATGATCGCTTTTGTCTAAAAAGGACAGAATCTAGAAATAATTTCTTATTAAATTATTTTTTAATGAATGAGAAAATATAATTGTTGTTACATTCTTATTAAATTTTATAATTCAAATACCTTATAATTTTTTGAATCAAACACATTTAAACTCAAAACCCTAACAAAGCAAAAAGGAGAAAAAATGTTATATTCTGTGAGAAGAAGTAGATTAAAAGAAGAATTAAAAATGTAGATGAAGGAGATGAAATGTCCTTGAATTAATTGATTAGTTGTAAGAGATGGTAGGAGGAAGGCGAACTATAGAGCAGGGGAAGAGAGGAGGAGAGATGGCTGAAAGGGAGGGCTAAATAAGTTGAAGTATCACTTATAAATTTGTAGTTTCCATTTTATATTTTTGTGTGGTGCCTCTAGTATCATCATCTATATCATATTGAGCATACTACCACAAAAGATTAAACATTTAGAAGACTTAATATCTTCTTCATTACAAATCCCTTTATTATGTGTTATTCATGTTCTCAATTGACAAAAAAAAATTTGATTGAACAAAAAATCTAACAATATATGCTTTGGTTTAACAATAGTTGAAGATCGATCCCAAATAAACTCAAAGGAGGAGTCAACTGGGTTAGCTATGAAGAAGATGATTGCTTTTGTCTCAAAAAGGACAAATTCAAGAAATCATTTCTTATTGAATTATTTTTTAATGAATGAGAAAATATAATTTTTATTAAATTCTTATTAAAATTTTGTTATTCAAACACCTTATAATTTTTTGAATCAAACACATTTAAACTCAAAACCCAAACCAAACGAAAAGGAGAAAAATGTTATATTCAGTGAGAAGAAGTTGATAGGAAGAAGAATTAAAAATGAAGAGGAAGGAGATGAAATGTCCTTGAATTAATTGATCAGTTTTAAGAGATGGAGGGAGGAAGGCGAACTGTAGAGCAGGGGAAAAGAGGAGGAGAGATGGCAGAAAGGGAGGGGTTAATTTGTTGTGGTATCTCCTAGAAATTTGTAATTTCCTTTTTATATTTTTATGTGGTGCCTCTAGTAACTTATCGTGGGTACATTTATCAGTCACCTTCTTAAAATCATACCATGTGTAGAAATTTCAAATAGTTTACGTGAATATTTATTGAGAATACTGCCACAAAAGATTAAACATTTATAAGACTTATTATCTTCTTCATTACAAATCCCTTTATTATGTGTTATTCGTGTTCTCCTTTGAGAAACAAAATTTTGATTAAACAAAAACTCTAACAATATATGCTTTTGTTTAACAATAGTTGAAGATCGATCCCAAACAAACTCAAAGCAGGAGTCAAATGGTCCAGCCATGAAGAAGATGATTGCTTTTGTCTAAAAAAGAACATAATCTAGATATCATTTCTTATTAAATTCTTTTTTAATGAATGAGAAAATATAATTGTTTGAATCAAACACATTTAAACTCAAAACCCTAACAAAGTGAAGAGGAAAATGTTATATTCAATGAGAAAAAACAGGTTGGAAGAAGATTTTAAAATGAAGAGTAAGGAGATGAAATGTTCCTGAATTAATTGATCAGTTGTAAGAGATGGTAGGAGGAAGGCGAACTGTTGAGCAAGGGAAGAAATGATGAGAGATGGAAGAAAGGGAGGAGTAAATTAGCTGAGGTATCTCTTAGAAATTTGTAATTTCTTTTTTATATTTTTGTGTGGTACCTTTAGTAACTTATCGAGGGTACATTTATCAGCCTCCTTCTAAAACTCCAACAATGTGTAGAAATTTCAATTAGTTTACAAGAACATTTATTGACCATTATCTATAACATATTAACCATACTACCACAAGAGATTAAACATTTATAAGAATTATTATCTTTTTTTTTTATTACAAATCACTTTATTATGTGTTATTCGTGTTCTCCTTTCTCCTTTGAGAAACACAATTTTGATTTAATAAAAACTGTAACAATATATGCTTTTGTTTAACAATAGTGGAAGATCGATCCCAAATATACTCGAAGGAGGAGTCAAATGGTTTAGCGAGGAAGAAGATGATCGCTTTTGTCTCGAAAAGGATTGAATCTAGAAATCATTTCTTATTAAATTCTTTTTTAATAAATGAGAGAATATCATTGTTATTAAATTCTTATTAAATTTTTTTATTCAAACACCTTATAATTTTTTGAATCCAACACATTTAAACTAAAAACTCTAACAAAGCGAAAAGGAGAAAAATGTTATACTCAGTGAGAAGAAGTAGATAGGAAGAAGAATTAAAAATGAAGAGGAAGGAGATGAAATGTCCCTGAATTAATTGATCAGTTGTAAGAGATGGTAGGAGGAAAGTGAAATATAGAGCAAGGAAAGAGAGGAGGAGAGATGGGAGAAAAGGGAGGGGTAAATTAGTTGAGGCGTCTCTTAGAAATTTGTAATTTCCTTTTTATATTTTTATGTGGTGCCTCTAGTAACTTATCATGGGTACATTTATCAGCTGCCTTCTCATACTCCTACCATGTGTAGAAATTTCAAATAGTTTACGAAAACATTTATTGAGAATCATCTATATCAAATTGAGCATACTACCACAAAAGAATAAACATTTATTAAGACTTAATATCTTCTTCATTACAAATCCCTTTATTATGTGTTATTCGTGTTCTCTTTTGAGAAACCCAATTTTGATTGAACAAAAACTCTAACAATATATGATTTTGTTTAACAATAGTTGAAGATCGATACCAAATAATCTCAAAGGAAAAGTCAAATGTTCAAGCTACGAAGAAGATGATCGCTTTTGTCTAAAAAAGTACAGAATCAAGAAATCATTTCTTATTAAATTATTTTTTAATGAATGAATTAAAAATGAAGAGGATGATGATGAAACGTCCCTGAATTAATTGATCAATTGTAAGAGATGGTAGGAGGAAGGCGAACTGTAGGGTAGGGGAAGAGAGTAGGAGAGATGGTAGAAAGGGAGGGGTAAATTAGTTGAGGTACCTCTTAGAAATTTGTAATTTCCTTTTTATATTTTTGTGTGTTGCCTCTAGTAACTTATCATGGGTACATTTATCAGCCGCCTTCTCGAACTCCAACTATGTGTAGAAATTCAAATAGTTTACGAGAACATTTATTGAGCATCATCTATATCATATTGAGCATACTACCACAAAAGATTAAACATTTATAAGACTTAATATCATCTTCATTGCCAATCCCTTTATTATGTGTTATTCGTGTTCTCCTTTGAGAAACACAATTTTGATTGAACAAAAACTCTAACATTATATGCTTTTGTTTAACAATAGTTGAGGATCGATACCAAATAATCTCAAAGGAAAAGTCAAATGTTCAAGCTACGAAGAAGATGATCGCTTTTGTCTAAAAAAGTACAGAATCAAGAAATCATTTCTTATTAAATTATTTTTTAATGAATGAATTAAAAATGAAGAGGATGATGATGAAACGTCCCTGAATTAATTGATCAATTGTAAGAGATGGTAGGAGGAAGGCGAACTGTAGGGTAGGGGAAGAGAGTAGGAGAGATGGTAGAAAGGGAGGGGTAAATTAGTTGAGGTACCTCTTAGAAATTTGTAATTTCCTTTTTATATTTTTGTGTGTTGCCTCTAGTAACTTATCATGGGTACATTTATCAGCCGCCTTCTCGAACTCCAACTATGTGTAGAAATTCAAATAGTTTACGAGAACATTTATTGAGCATCATCTATATCATATTGAGCATACTACCACAAAAGATTAAACATTTATAAGACTTAATATCATCTTCATTGCCAATCCCTTTATTATGTGTTTCTCGTGTTCTCCTTTGAGAAACACAATTTTGATTGAACAAAAACTCTAACATTATATGCTTTTGTTTAACAATAGTTGAGGATCGATCCCAAATAAACTCAAAGGAGGAGTCAAATGGTCTAGCCATGAAGAAGATGATCAATTTTGTCTCAAAAAGAACAAAATCTAGAAATCATTTCTTATTAAATTATTTTCTAATGAATGAGAAAATTTAATTGTTTGTATCAAACACATTTATACGCAAACCTTAACAAAGCGAAGAGGAAAATGTTATATTCAGTGAGAAGAAGCATATAGGAAGAAGAATTAAAAATTAAGAGGAAGGAAATGAAATGTCCTTGAATTGATTGATCAGTTGCAAGAGATGATAGGAAGAAGGCGAACTATAGAGCAGGGGAAGAGAGGAGGAGAGATGGCAGAATGGGAGGGGTAAATTAGTTGAGGTGTCTTTTTGAAATTTGTAATTTCCTTTTTATATTTCATTGTGGTGCCTCTAGTAACTTATCGTGGGTACATTTATCAACCGTCTTCTCAAACTCCAACCATGTGTAGACATTTCAAATAGCTTACGAGAACATTTATTGAGCATCATCTATTTCATATTGAGCATACTACCACAAAAGATTAAACATTTATAAGACTTAATATCTTCTTCATTACAAACCCCTTTATAATGTGTTATTCGTGTTCTCCTTTGAGAAACACAATTTTGATTGAACAAAAAACCCTAACAATATATGCTTTTGTTTAATAATAGTTGAAGATCGATCGAAAATGAACTCAATGGAGTCAAATGGTCTAGCCATGAATAAGATGATCGTTTTTGTCTAAAAAAGGACAGAATCTAGAAATCATTTCTTATTAAATTCTTTTTTGATGAATGAGAAAATATAGAATTCTCTTGCATTTTTTTCATGGGATACAAATTTAGGAGAACAAATGCCATTGTAGTTACCTACCGTAGGACGAAAAGGTTACAAGGATAAGTAATTTGATAAAGTTCCTTGCATTCTCCTAATACAATTATCCAAGGAATGTGATTTCTCGAAATATGTGTCAAAATTTCATTGAACATTTCTTATTTTGAAGTTATCAAAATATTATAAAACTTACAAATATTTATTTTTGTTAATGGGCAACTCTTAATTCCTAAACATTTTAACCAACTAGAACCTTATTTTAGTATTAATAGTTTATTATTGAGTGATTCTTACGTGAAATATATGCCACTATGAATCTTGTAAGACTCTCTATGTAGTGTTTTAAGTGCATAACTTTTATTGTTAACTTTAAAATGACAACATGTGATTGGTAAAATCGAAATCTTTTGCGAAATATTTATTAAAATCAAGGTATCTAAATTACTTAATTTTCACAAAATATATCACAATCCTTGCAATCATCAACCCATTACTTGCCAAAATATAGAGATTATGAAAATAATATTTGTGTATTAGTATGAAAACAATATTAGTTATATTTGTAATAAATATAGGTTTAGCAAAGAGTTATTGTAAAAATGTATTGACTAAATTATAAAGTCATGCATACACTACAAGAAATATGGCATTAGGTGGCGAAATTATATGTGACGCTTCGAAAGTTGTCACATATTTGTTCAAGCAAAAATTTGGTTTCCAATTCCTCACGTAAATATTTCTCAATCGTCGCACAATAGAGGGCGAGAAAACTAATACTTAAATAAAATACATTTTGTGAGGAAAAGTAGGCCTCGTCACATCTCATCAATATTTTTCTAATTAAAAAAACAAAAAAACTGTTTCTAATATTTTTCTCTTCTTTAATCTCAGTCTTCTCTCTTACATCTCGATTTTGTCTTCAAGCTTCCTCTTTGAGCAGCAACATTAGGAGAACAAGAACCCTAGCTCCTCAGAGATCCAAAGAAGAAGAGCGGCAAAGATGGGTTGAGTTCGAACAAAGACAATGAAGAAATCGTCACGACAAGTGATCAAGCGGTACTACTCACAAATGACGCTTGACTTCCACACGAACAAGAATATCTTAGAGGAAGTGGCAATCATCCCATCGAAGCGTCTGCGCAACAAGATCGTCAGGTTCTCGACCCATCTCATAAAGCGAATTCAGCGTGAACCCGTTCGCGGGATCTCGTTGAAGCTCCAGGAGGAGGAGTGCGATAGGAGGATGGACTTCGTGCCTGAAGAGTTGGCAATCAGGACTGACGAGATTCAAGTCCATAAGGAGACCATGGACATGCATGCTGCTCTTGGGATGGCGGATCTGCCTGGGGTTGTGAAGCAGAAGGAGCTGTCACAAGCGTGACTGTAACTCTCAATACACAAGAAGAAGATGAAGAACAAGGAAGGAATTTGAACTATTATAACTGGAAAAATAGGATAGTAATCTCTTCGGGTGAACTCAACCCAGAAAGAGCCTTTAATACAAATTCTTTATCTGTTTTCTTCATTACAACATCTCTCATTTTATTCACACTCAGCTAACACGTCTTTGGCTAATAACCTTTCATCTGTAACTAACTCTATGAGTTTTTACTAAACTGTCCCTATTTTCTAAATTGAAATTGAAAACTGGCGCCTCTTTTTTGGCGCCCTTTTTATCAGCCCTTTTGCACTTTCATTCAACTAAGGATTATCAGCCCTTTTGCACTTTCATTCAGCTAAGGAACGTGACAATGCCCTCCCCTGAAGACCGATCCTTGTCCTCAAGGATCAAACAAAGGAAACATGGCATGGATGTGTTGCCAGTCTTCCCAAGTAGCATCCTTTGGTAATGAATTAGACCACAGAACAAGGACTTGTGTGACGGCCTTATTGTGTCGAGGGATCAGCCTGCGGCCTAAGATGGCTATTGGTTCAGCCTTGAAGTGCCCTGATTGATCAACCAAAGGTAGTAGGGGAGTGGGGACAATGGAGGCACCCAATTTCTTCTTCAGCTGAGACACATGAAACACATTGTGGATGCGTGACAGTGGTGGTAATTCCAGCTTGTAGGCAACAACACCTACGCGCTCAATGACCTGAAACGGACCATAGAAGCGAGAAGACAACTTCAGATTGCGTCGGATGCTCACTGAAGTTTGGCGATAGGGCTGGAGACGAAGGTAAACCCAGTCGCCTACAGTGAACTCACGCTCAGTTCTATTTCTGTCAGCGTAAAACTTCATGCGTTCTTGAGCCCGATGGAGTTTGTCCTTGATAATGGAGAGCATGTGCTCTCTATCAGTGAGATAACTCTGAACATCAGAGATAGTAATCTGGACCACGGGAGGGAGAGCCATCAATGGAGGGATGTATCCATATAAAGCTTGGAAAGGAGATGTTTGTAGGCTGGAATGGTATGATGTATTGAACCACTATTCAACCAAATATAACCAATTGGTCCATTGAGAAGGTAAGTCACTTGTCATACACCGTAGGTATGTTTCTAAACAAGCATTAGTGCGCTCCGTTTGGTCGTCTGTTTGGGGATGGTATGCGGAGCTCAAGTTTAGATTAGTGCCCAAGGCCTTGAATAAATCCTGCCAAAAAGAACTGAGAATGACCTTGTCTCGATCACTAACAATGGACATGGGCAGACCATGAAGCTTATAGACTTGCTGGAGGAACAGTTCGGCTATACTAGCTGAAGTGAAAGGGTGAGCCAGTGAGAAGAAATGACTGAACTTGGTCAGTCTGTCCACAATTACTAATATCACCGTCTTGCCTTGGGACTTAGTAAGATCCTCGATGAAATCCATCGAGATGTGTTGCCAAACGTGGTCCGGAATAGGTAGTGGTTGAAGGAGACCCCCGTAGGTGGATTGGTCATGTTTTTTCTTCTGACAGGTGGAACATTCAGTGATGAATGTAAACACAGCTATTTTCATTTTTGGCCAAAAGAAATACATTTGTAGTCGCTTGAGAGTGGTGGTGATGCCAGAATGGCCGCCAAGAGCAGAGTTATGGAGCTATTGTAGTAAGGTCTGTCTAAGTGAACCAGTTGCACCAATATATATCTGCCGCCTGTGTTTCAAGAGACCATTGTGTACTGAGAAAGGAGGTTGAGCATCCGGGTGAACAAGCAATTTTGGGATGAGCTGCTGGGCCAATGGATCCTGCTCATAAGAGTTGATGATATCCATAATCCACTGAGGGATGATCATGGAGAAGGTTGAGCACTGGCTTCCAGAGACCATACACCCTGTCTGTGACTCTGTGGCAGAGTTAATTCCAGGTTCCATACACCTTGACAGTGAATCTGCGGCAGTGTTATCCGAGCCTTTTTTTATAGTGAATTTCATAGTCGAACCCAAGTAGCTTGGACAACCATTTCTGCTGTATCATTGTAGTCACCTTTTGTGCCAGGAAGTATCTAATACTCTGGTGATCAGTGAAGATGTGAAACTTGGAGCCCAACAAATAAGATCGCCACCTGTGGATAGCCATTACAATAGCAAGCAATTCTTTTTCATATGTGGATAAGGTTAGGTTTTTTGGACTAATTGCTTTACTAAAAAAAGCAATTGGTTGACCCCCTTGAGATAACACAACCCCTACACCTCGACTACATGCATCAGTCTCAATATTGAAGGGAGAAGTAAAGTCAGGAAGAGCTAGGACAGGGGCGCTACACATAGCTTCTTTCAATTGGGTAAAAGCCACTGTAGCTAATGGAGACCAATGGAAGGAGTTTTTCTTCAAGAGTGTTGTCAAATGGAGAGCAATGTGACCATAATTTTGGATGAACTTTCTATAGTAACCTGTGAGACCAAGGAAACCCCTTAATTGTTTAATATTGGTGGGAGTGGGCCACTTGGTCATTGCCTCTATTTTGCTTGGATCCGCTTCTACCCCGTTACCACTAACAATGTGCCCAAGATATTCAAGTCGAGGTTGAGCAAAAGAGCATTTAGAAGATTTGACATATAATTGGTGTTGTCGAAGGATAGAGAAAAAAGTATGTAAGTGTCCCAAATGAAGGGTGAGAGAAGGGCTATATACTAAAATGTCATAAAAAAATGACATTTTCTTAAGAAAGGATTGAAGATTTGGTTAATCAAGGCTTGGAAGGAAGCCGGAGCATTTGTGAGACCAAATGGCATTACTCGAAACTCGAAGTGGCCATGGTGTGTTTTAAAAGCGGTTTTATGGATATCGGGAGGGTGGACAAGTATTTGATGGTACCCGGATCTCAAGTCTAATTTGGAAAAAACAGTAGCTCCATGCAACTCATCTAGTAACTCATCAATCAAGGGCATGGGAAACTTGTCCTTAATGGTTATTTCATTTAGCTTCCTATAATCTACATAGAATTTCCACGACCCATCTTTTTTTTGAACTAAAAGGATTGGGGCAGCAAAAGGACTTTGGGAGGGTTGTATAAGGCCCGAGTCTAACATTTCCTGGACCAATTTTTCAATCACAGATTTCTTGACATAGGGGACCTTGTAAGGGTTTTGGGAGGGAGGTGGATGATCAGGTTTTAGGCGGATGTGATGGTTGAAGTTTCTATGTGGGGGTAAGGTAGTGGGTTCTTGGAAAATGTCTTGAAACTCATGGATCAATCCTTGTATGTCAGGGGTTAGTTGACCCTGTTGACAAGGAGCAGCCATAGAAAATATATGGCATAAAAAAGAATTTGCATGTTTCTTCAAGAATTTTGTAATGTCCTTACCCTCCATGAAGTTTAAATCACCAGTGTCAGATACTCCCTGCAAGGTGATAGTTCGTCCATGAACCTTCAGGGTGAGTTGTAACTTTTGCAAGTTTAAGGTGATATCCCCAAAGGGCTTCAACCAATCTCCCCCTAGTACCATATCATAACCCCCTAGGGGAAGTACCCTGACAATCCCTTCAAATTGGATTCCCTGCATCCACCATTTTAAAGGCTGACAAACCGCATTGCTAACCAGCTGATCCCCATTGGCAACCTTGACCAACATCTGAGGAGTGAGTATGGTTGGCCATTTTGTGTCCTTGACCACTCTAGGATCTATGAAAGAGTGCGTGCTGCCGGTGTCCACTAAGATGGCTATAAACCTCTTCTTGATCAGCCCTTTGATCAGTAATGTGTTAACAGTCATGCTGCCATGGATTGCATGTAGAGATACCTCCATCTCAGTTGGAATCTCCTGGAGCAGATTTTTTGTAACTATGGGAGGCGCATCTACTTCCTCTTCTCCCGATTCATCTTCTGGAATGAGCAAATAGAGCTGTTGCTGTTTACATAAGTGGCCTGGCCTATACTGCTCCTCGCAGTTGTAACACAGTCCCCTCTCCCTTCTCAATCTCATTTGTGTTGGGGTTAATCTCCTAATGGGAGGTATATTATTTGTAGGTCTTGGTTGGTTTAGGTGGTGGTGGAAGATGGTTGTTTATTGGGATGATTGGAAGGGTAAGTGGCTGGTGGTGTTAGGTGAGGATTACTACGAAAGGTGTTTCTGCTAATGTTGTATGAATTAGGTGGGTGATTGGTGGAAACATTTGTATACATAGTAGGTGAGTGATTGGACTGTCTACTCCCTGTGTTAGAACTGTGGTACTTGGAGTGGTGGGGTTTGGAAGTGGTAGCCTCATGCATCCTAGCCAGTGATAGGGCTTGTGTAAGGGTTGTAGGCTTGAACAGTTGAACAAGTGCCTTAACTTCTGGACGTAGTCCGCTTAGAAAACTCAGCACAAAATAGTGCTCGTCCAAGTGCTTATTGTGTGACAACATAATGGACTTCAACTCTTCGAATTGGTTGAAATACTCCATCACTGTTCCTTCTTGGTGTATTTTGTTAAATGAGTCCACATAATTGTCTAGGGTTGAATCCTCGAACCGTTCACACAAATCATGGACAAATAGGTTCCATTGGAGCATTTCATTGTTTATTTGGTAGTCAAGAAACCACGTATCTGCTTTCCCTATTAAGTGGATCGAGGCCATACCGACTTTACTCTCCTCTGCTATTTGGAAAAAGGAGAAGTATCGATTGCATTTTTTAACCCACGACCTAGGGTTTGTTCCATCAAACACAGGGAAATCCAATTTAGGGATCCGAGGGAATGTACCTTGATGTTCCCAAGGATTTTGGGAACTGGTTTTGTGATTGGTAGCTCCTGAATTGGTAGTAGAAGAAGAACTCGGTCCTACCGCAGGTACATTGTTCATTTGGCTCTGAATAAGTTGGAACAGTTGATCGAAACGAGTGTCAACTCGCTTCTCTTGAGCTTCCTGGTTCTGAGTGAGCTTCTTGAACTCGTTCTTCAACCATTCGATTTGATTCGCAGTCTCACCTTGGTTCTTCCTGGATTCCCTCATAAATGTTTCCATTTCTTTGGTTCTTGTCTCCATGATGGCCCAACGTGATTGATTACTCCCAGATCTGTGAATCGTCTCCCGCTCTGATACCAAATGTCACAAGCGTGACTGTAACTCTCAATACACAAGAAGAAGATGAAGAACAAGGAATGAATTTGAACTATTATAACTGGAAAAATAGGATAGTAATCTCTTCGGGTGAACTCAACCCAGAAAGAGCCTTTGATACAAATTCTTTCTCTGTTTTCTTCATTACAACATCTCTCATTTTATACACACTCAGCTAACTGATTTTCAAGCTTAACAAATAGCAATCAAACATGTCTTTGGCTAATAGCTATTCATCTGTAACTAACTCTATGAGTTTTTACTAAACTGTCCCTATTTTCTAAATTGAAATTGAAAATTGGCGCCTCTTTTTTGGAGCCCTTTTGCACTTTCATTCAGCTAAGGAACGTGACAGGAGCCCAGTACTGTGCCTATTGCTGCTGGTGGGTACTCGAGAGGTGGTGGGTATGCTGGAAGGAGGAATTAGAGTAAGAGATTGAATGGGTAAGTAAAGTGATTAAGCTTTTTGTTTTCAAGTTTGGGGTTTTGATTTTAATGTTGTTTGCTAAAACCCCAATTGGTAGATTGTTGAATTACTGTTTAATTTTGAAGTTCTTTAAGATAATCAAGAGGATGAATGGGTTCTGATCCAAACCACACAGACAACCCAAAGACACACTCAAGATTCTCTCTTTCACAGACAACACACAGAGAAAGTGTTTACAAACCCTACGTGTTTGTGTTGGTTTCAATTCATTGCAATCGATCTGCAAACACCAATAATGAGTTGTTGATGATTAGAACAAATATGTTGGAAAGATTAGTGTTTGGTAAGAGAAAAAGGAGTTGGGGGTTTGCACTTCAAAACCTTCTACTTGTACTAAGCCAATTCGATTATCCCCTCTCGAGAACAGCAACAACCCATTCAAAACCCCATCCCCAAACCTCCAGTTTCCCCATTAACGGTGAAACAGAGGAAGCGAAAGCTATCTAGACACTGTTGTTTGTTGCTGGTTTGAACATTCTGGACTCATTGATGTTGCTCCTTGGTAAGATTTAGGCTTTATTGCAGAGTGCAATCATTACAGTATTGTTTATTTTGTAGCATTTATGCTCTGAATGTTGTTATGTGCCCTAAGAACTAAATCAAAGACATAATGTAGAACACTTTTTGAGTTGGAGTATCAGTTCAACATCTCGCAAGAAACCATAAAACTTTAGAAACCGAAATTTTTATTAAAATAGAACACAAAAAATGACAAACTCTTGTTGTCATGGTCTCACTTGGATTATCTTGATACAAAGTTGTATCAAGACTAAAGTCTAGTCTGAGTTAACATGGTATTTGAGAGGTGTTGAGTTTTCCAAGGAATTGTTGAAGCATTTTCTAGTATTTTTCATATGACTGCCATTTGTTTAAGGATCAGCTAGCTGCTCACATTTTTATCATATAAGTGCACAATTTGACAGACAAATTATTCAACTTTATTGCTTCAGTCAATTTTTTTAGTTTTATGAAATTTCAACTAAAATCTAAGTAACATATGCATATGCCTATAACTACCAACCAACTACTGAGTTGAGTTGCATTTGCTTCATAGATTAGCACTTCTAATGGAAAGTTTTTCCTTAGAAGCTCATGAAGTGGTGTTTACTGAAGTTTATCTTGGATTTATTTACTGGTTTTGTTGGGGGTTTGAAAAACTGGAGGAAATGATTATGTTTCTTCATCATTATGCCAATTTTTTTTGATAAATTCTAGGCTTCCCTAGATACCCCTCTCAAAACCAAAACATAAAAGAAATTAAGGGTCTGCTTTAATGCATAAAGGGTTTAGCTTTAGTTGGGGAACTATGTACCAACTGTGTAGACTTGCATTATCGCCACTCTAGTCAGAATCTCGTGGTTCAACGATTTCATTCTTGTAACAACAAGGATCAAAGTGGTCCTGGTCAAACCTTGTTAAGTTTGTACTGGCTACCACACATTGGAACATTATTTGTTTATCTTTATCATTGACTGTTTTTCTACAGGACCGATTTGTTAAAAGGAGGCAACAGCTTCTGGTGTCCAATTCATTCACAGTTCATCCACTCTGAAGGTCTGTGTAGTTAAATCCCCAGGTGTATTGACTAGTTTTAAGTTTTCCATAGCATATAATAAATGTTGAGAGTTAAGCCTATATGCATAAATTGAAGACCTTATAATTGGCTCAATGATGGTTGCCATTTGGTGTGTGTATAGTGTCTATATTCTTTTATTTGGCTTACAGAAGGCTATGGTTTTATGCAGGCTATTGAGATTTTGATGAACTGTTATGTGCTAGTTCAGGTGCAGTATTGTCGCTTGTTTTATCTTCTTTCTATTCCATGTGTTTCATTAAAAGGTTTCATATTACTTTGTCCTTAATGTCCCAAGCAAATAGTTGTTCACCCTACCCGTGGCAGTAAAGTACTAAAATACTAAAGCGATGCTTGCAGGGGAACACAGTAGCTGCTATCGGTTCATAAAGGCCTAAAACAAATCTGAAGGATTGTGGAAGATTGCATTCAGAATAAAATGCATCCTATATTCCATATCAAGGTGAAACAAAGTCATTATCTATTTTTGCAGTTAGCATTTTTTACTCAATTGAACTACAATGGTGAATCCGTCGTTTCTACAATTCGGACCCTGATTATCCCTTGTCTTCTATGATTTAGACCCTGATGATCAAGAGAGAGCTTGAAAAAATCCAGAACTTGCAAATGACAAATAGGATAGGTTCCTTCCCAAGTATCAAAAGTAAGGCATTATACTAGCTCATCTAACCCATTTTGAAAAGATACCGTAGTCATTTTCCTTATGCTTTTCTGTTTTCCAGGAAGAATGTCAAAACAAAGAAAGTCAAGAGCAAAGAGAAGAAACTACACCCTTCCTCCTCCTCAACAACCAAGCAAGGTAAATGAATTTTCTTATGAGATGCAGTGTTGTATGCAATCTCATATGATATGCATAGTTGCTGCCATTTTATTTCAGCTGCAAATGGTACACAATATTCTTTTTTCCATATGTAGATACAATATAACATCGATATATAATGAAGACTTACCGTGGGAATGGCAGAAGCAATGGTTGCATAAACACTTGCCTTGGTCCCTTCCATAACACCCCTGTTGATAAATTTTTTTTTTAATGCCCTTATCTGTCGATAATTAGACTAATATCATAGAAATTTTATGCATGTAGCTTGTTAGCAAATATATTTACACATAATATAGGATTTACCATGAGAAGATCTCTTGGCCACTTCAAGTCTTTGGAAGAGATAAACATATGATGGAAGTTTGAAAGATGTTTGAGTTTGGTGAGATTGCTTTGAAGGTGAAGTAGGCTATTTGTAGGGGAAATGGTGATGAGTTGTTTAGAGGTTTTAGAGAGAGGTCTGTATTGGGTGTTCACCTGAGATAGAATATTCTATATTCAGTTTCTTCAGTCGGTTCTTGAGAGTTGGCATGGTATTTACCAATACCATATAGATATGTAAAGAAGTAAATGGAAGAGTTTATAGTCTTTTGCATAAAATACTCCTGCAATGTTTTTACTTGTCATTCGGAGGATTTCTTAGTTAGATTTCACTCCAGGTAACCTCATAACTTCTTGATTTACATGTATACTTCTTCCTAGTGAGTATAGGCTTTTTTTTATTAATTGTTCATGTGTTTCCCGGATCTTACTTATTCAGAGTTGGAATTGCAAATCCAACAATTGAAGTTGAATATGAGAATATCATTGTTGAGGCCTATATTGGTAGCAGAGCTTTACCTACAGTCTTCAATGCTACAATTAACGTATTCGAGGTAACTGATATTAATCATATAGTAGATGAATTAATTGTTCAACCTTGCTTACCGACTTTGTTTAAGGAACCCTGTGTACTGATTTGGTAGTCTATTCTATGTATGTTTTCAAAGGGGCTCTTGAATTCTGTCACATTGCTTCCAAGTCGAAAAATGGAGCTATCTATTCTTCATGATGTTAGTGGAATTATCAAGCTTGGCAGGTAATTGACTTGAAGATAATGGTTTATTGTGGTTTCGGTATTAAATTAGAGATGTTGAAAATGTTTCATGAAAAAACTAATGTGTTTGCATATTTTTATCAGTAAATGTGTTGGTCTTTATTCTGGTTTGTCATTTTGCTCCAATCTACAGGAATACAAACATGCTGGTTATAACAGGCATTTTATGTGAGTCAGCGATTGTGACGTTGATGAGTTAACCCCATAACACTTTACTGACAAACAAATGGTGGAAGGAGTGGCATCTACTCCGAAGGAGTTTTTTCCCTTCTTCGAAGAGATCGAGTTGATAAAAAATTTGAAGAAGCTACATTTGTGAGCACATATAGTATAAGGATGATAGGAAGTGTGAAGTTTGAGGTTTATGATAGAGTGTTTTGGTATCTGGGATCTTGGAGATGTCTAATGGTAATGGTTGCAATGGGAAATCAAAGAACCATACCAAGCAGTGGAGCATGAATTTCCGATCAGAGATGACTTGATGTCATTATTAAACTTTTGTAGACTTGTTTGGTGATGATATATAAACATATATATTGTATTCAGTTATGTGACTTTGCATATGCAATGAAATAATACATTATTTTTTTATGAATGGAAATTCTACTATTTTAATTTTAGATTGTGCTTTACAAAAAAAATAGGTGGTGCTATTTAAGATTATGTGCTAGTAGACAACTACAATAAATGGGTGAAGAATGAGTTGTCACAAATATAATGAAAGTGTGAAGAAAAAATCGTCACAGGTAGATAATTTTAATGTATGAAATCACTACCGTGACAAATTGTTCCTAATGTATAAATTATATAAGTGAGGAAAGATTCCTTATAGAAAGTCATAGTAGATATTTAAATCACTATCGTGACAATCTGTTCCTCACATATAAATCACATAAGTGAATAACGATTCGTCACAGAAAGTCACCACATGTGACGCCAGATTTTCGTCACGCATAACACTCTACAGTGACGGAATTTTTGTCACGCATGTTGTAATTGTATATTCGCGCACTAAGTTTATGTGAGGAACCACTCACCACATAAGTGGACTTTCCATGATGAATAAGGAATTTGTCACCTAATACTTTCCTTGACGCCCCTTATGTGAGGGGCGCTGTGACGACTGAAATTTATCACAGTTGCTGAACGGTGACGAATTAACATATTTCAGTGAGGAACAACATTTGTTACCAAGGTCTGAATTTCTTGTAGTTATACTGGGTTGTGAGTGATTGATAAAATTAGATTATTCAAATGCAATCGTGAGACTCAACCAAAGGCGACAATGCAAAAAAATGACATCAGTCATGCGCTAATAAACGTCAAAGCCAAAGTCAACCAAGGACAAAGTCAATTCAAGAAACCGAAGTGGAAGAAATGAAGACCGGACAAACAATGTTAAAGCTTCAAGAAGTGGACAATACCAAGTGACATTTGAAGACAAGGTAAAAATAGCTTTTGGGCCAACGGTAGCTTGGTTGGATGGTTAAGGCTGTGGTGGTTTAACTTCACGTCTTGTGTTCTATACCCACTGGCGACACGCTTGCTTGCCAAATTTCAAATGAAGTGCTAGAACTATTTGAAGGCAAAAATGTGTGAAAACCAAAATTTAAAGTTTGAATACAGGACAATCTCTTACATGAGAATGAATATTCCATCACTTTGGACATGTCCATGTGCTTAAAGGAGAAGTCCATGTCAATTACAATGACATGCGACCAAGAGAAAGCTTTTGTTTTAAAAAGTTGTTTGGGCAGAGCAAAGTCGACCTCACCCCTGAAATGTTCTTATCAACATGAAATCGTTCTGATAAAGCAAAACTCGTTTTTAAACTAGCCATTCTGAAAAGCGAACTCGAAAATAGTGAAGTCGACTTCACGCATCTAGGATTAGTTTATAAATATATAGTTGCATCCTCATTTGCCTTATTCCGCGTTGGGAGTACAAGAAAAACTTGTTAAGGGTTATTCAAGAGCAGTAAATCCAACAAGAAAAAGAGTAAATTTCTTCCAATTTGTCAAGAGAAATCTCTCCATATATCCATACTATCTTTGAGTGATCTTCAAAAGAAAGAAAGATAAGTAGGGCACAAATTGAGAGCTTAACCTAGAACAAACAACCTTTTTGTTTGAGATCTAAAGGCCCTAGTGAGAAACATTTCATTGCAATCCCAAACTTTTATATTGTAACACTTATATTCTATAAAGAAGTGAGAAATCCGAGCTTAAATTTTCTCCCATCCATCTATTTGAGATGCTTGAGAAACCTCTTTGAGTGTTAGTTTGCCTGAACTCAACCAAATCCATATTGATTCTTAAATCCGTGTTGTGGATTCCTACTAGTAAGTGTCACAAGAAATCCCAAGCAGGTAATAAGTCTTGGTTGTGTTGCATTCCATGATGGTATGATACTGGGCAATTTGATAAGTCTTACGTAGTACGAACATAAGACCAGGTGGTATCTTCAGAATCCCAAGCACATGTTTGTCAGACTTGGTTGTGAATTGAGATTTAACCAGCGATTTTCTTACGGAGTACGCTCTTAAGGTTGTTTAGGCAATCTCTACTAAGTCCCTCCATAAAAGTCACCAAACATGATCTACGAATATGAGCAGTTTTCTACAATCTCTACTAAGTTCCTCCATAAGAAACAACATTTTCCTAGTGAGCATTTAGCATAAACAACTGTAAGAGCATACTCCTGATTAGAAACTAAATCTCTAACTTCACATTCGATAAGTCTTACGGAGCACATCCGATTTTGTCAACTTGAGATTTAACCAACTATTGTGAATTGAGAAAATTACCTTAGGGTGTTGTTGTTGCACATGGAATCCTATTCCATGGACTTTATGGGAGTACCATTACTTTGAAGGCAATTTTGAGGTTGCAAGAGCATATCTAGTGGAAAGATCAACCTCAAGCTCAAAATGGTGGACCACTCTGAGGTTGAGTGGATGTGCTCCAATGGGTCATTCAATACAATCCTATAAATGGCTCAAAAGTAATTTCAAGAGGGCAACTATCCATTTTTACACTATTTCCAGTTGGTCAAATTAGTCATTTGAGCTACACATACAGAATAGTCAAATTAAGATTATGATGATTTGGTGACTATGAAATAGGTCTAGTGTAAAAATTAGGACTTGGTTCGCAATAGTGTAAAAATTTGGTTAACGAAGGTGTAATAATTTTCCTTGCTATACATTGAACACGACAAGCCAATTAAACGTCAAATTAATAAGATGTTTGATGAATCACTTTACTGCATTGGGGGACAAAACATCCCATAAATGTTGGACACGTGCAAGAAGGAATCCAACAAATTTAGGGTTTAGTTGGCCAGCTAGGCCCCACCACCCCCTCTAATATTTGCCCATCTACCCACCATATCTCCCTTCCAAATCTGGCTTATTATTGCTACTCCTCTCTATCTTGTCGAGTGGGAATGAGTTGGGAACTTGGAAGTTCAATTCAGAAAAAACTCAGAAGGATAGGCAAGGACGGTACCAACTTCAACACATGAATGAAAAGAAGTTAGAAGATAGCAGCACACAATGGAATTAGGAAGGTGTTGGGATGAGGTTGAACGACCACATAAAAATTAAATTAAATAAATAAAATAAACAATCTCATTTCCCATATATTGAAAGCTTATTGCAAGATCACTGCGACTATTGTTTTTTTCTTTCTCTCACCAACTGTTGATTCAAATTCTATAACACAAACCAACCAAATTAGTACTTCAACCCTGGAAACTCTAGTTGCATGCCATTTAATTTGAAATTTTTTGTTGTAACTTGATGAGTGCACGTCAGTTTTATATATATATATATATATATATATATATATATATACAAAATACTGCTAATCGATCACTTTTTTGCTTGCTTGGTTGGTCATCCTCCATAATAGTTACTACATAAAAACTTTTGCAAAGGTATGTTTGTCTTATCTTTGATTTTGAAGGCCGACCTAATCTTTGATACAAATTTGAACAAAAATTAAATGCCATGCACTTTGAGAGGTTTGATTTGATTCAAAATACTACATATTATGGGTTCATTTGTTCGTTAGCGCAAATATTTTTTATAATTAAAGATCACGTATTTTAAACAATACTATTTTATATATGTATGTTAGCTAGCGCCCTTCATCTTTTGTTAAAATGGAATTATGTAATTCTAACTACTACTATTAAGATATGTTCATTGGCATTAATAATTATTATGAAGATGAGTTGAGCCATCAAATCCCAACTTAGCTAGCTAAGTTGATGCATGTCTTAAGTTCTGACTTGTCTCTAAATGTTCACTTGTTCCTAATTCTTTATTCCATCTTAGTGAAGGGAAAGAAGAAGAAGAAGAAGGTAATACTAGAGGCGAGGGATCGCCCCATTACCAGAACCACTACCGCCAAGGTGATTAATGAGTCCAAACAATCGCATGTTCTAGAATGGGCAGGGAGTAGGAAATAAAGCTATTGTCAACCAGCTAAAAAAAATTAGTGTTTTAACATAAGGTTAGATTGTTGATGGTGGCAGAGCCAATGGTGGAAACGACGAGGCATGTAGAAATTAGACGGAAAACTTATCTATATAATTTTTTCACAAATGAAGCGATGGGTGGAAATTTTGGTTGTTTTGGGATAATGAGTTCAACATTATAGTGGTTCGTTCTTTGGATCATCTTTTACATCGTGAAGTTAGAGATTTAGTTTCTAATCAGGAGTATGCTTACAATTATTTATGCTAAGTGCCCCAAGGAAAATGTTGCTTCTATGGAGGGACTTGGTAGAGATTGCGAAAAATTGCTCTTGTTCGTGGGTCACGTTTTGTGACTTTAATGTCATTGCCTCCCAAGAGAAGAAAATGGGTGGAAATGCTCTAAAACATATGGTGGATTTTGTAACGTGTATTGAAAATTGTGGTCTCCTTGATTATGGGTTTAAGGGTCTGTGGCTCACATGGTGTAATAATAGAGGAGTGGGCAATAGAATTTGGGCCAGATTGGATAGGGTTATGGTTAACTGTCATTCGATGGTATTTTTTCCAATGGTCTAAGTGGAGCATTTTATTCGCATTTGTTCGGATCATTCCTCAATTGTGGCATCTATTCTTGCGTCTGCTCACTCGGGTAAATCTCCTTTTAGATTCCAAAGGATGTGGACTTTACATGATGATTTTCTTGGTTTTGTGGCAAACTCTTGGCATACAGATGGAACAAATGGGTACTTAGTAATGCCTGTAGCAACCTGTGCAGAATTAAGGATCAATTGAAAATATGGGAGTTGTTTTCACAGCGAGATTGGGATGGTCAGGTTTTCTCTAACTATAACAAATGTGAGTCGGAGTACAAATAGGCTTTGTTACAGGAATAAGTTTACTGGAAGCAGAAATCTGCTGAGAAAGAACTGAAAAAGGGAGTCATGCACCAAGTATTTTTTTTTTGGCTTCGGATAAAATTAAGCAAAAAAGGCAGGCGGTTGTGGAAATTGCCCATGGCACCACCATTTCGGATCAATGGTGGATTCTTCAAGAAGGTAATGATTTTTTTTCCAGTCGTTACTTTTTTCTCAATTGGTGAACATTGAGGATCGACTGTTAGATTGTATCCCAACTTATGTCTTAGACGAAGAAAATATGGATCTTTCTAAACTGCCCTTGATGGAGGAAGTAAGGGAGTAAGTTTTTAGCATCCCACAGGATAGTGCTCCGGGACATGATGGTTTCACTTTTGGCTTCTTCCAAGTTTGCTGGGAGATTATTAAATTTGATTTGTTAGCAATTTCACAAGTTTTCTTATCTGGGAGGTCCTTGCCAGATGCATTCACTGCAAATTTCATTTATCTGATTCCTAAAGTGGAGTGTCCCAAAATTTTGGTGATTTTCGCCCTATCAGTTTATGCAATGTTGTGTACAAAATTTTTAGTAAAATTATTTGGAAGGGGCTGGCAAGAATTCTCTCATCTATTACTTTTTAAGAACATGGTGCGTTTGCAAAGGGCAGGTTGATCACATAAAATATTGGTCTAGCTAAGGATTCGACGCGTTCCATTGGTAAATGGGCTTTTGGAGGTAATGTGATCCTCAAGCTTGATATGGAGAAAGCAAATGAGAGAGTTGAATCAGCTTTTTTGTTTGTCGTCATCAGAAAATTTTTAGGCTGATAACAAGTTTTGTCATCTTATCTCTAATTGTGTTAGTAAATGTGGGTTTTTAGTGCTCATGCAAGGTGTCTATGATTGTTTTTTTAGGTCTACCATAGGACTCTGTTAGAGAGATCCGTTGTCCCCCTAATTATTTGTGATTGCAGCAGAGGTTTTAAATAGAGGCCTAACCATTGCATTTTACAAGGGTCAAATTGGATACCTTGTGTAACGACCAAATCCACATGGTACGATATGTCCACTTTGAGCTCAAGGCCCGCACAACTTTAAAAAGCGTTGTTCCATGGGGATCAAACCTTGCACATATATAGGACATCTCCTTCCCTCATATAGGCAATGTGGGACTATAACACCTAGGTAGCATGTCAGCTTCTGAGTCCGCCCACACAAGGTAGTCTGCTAGCCTTTGAGCCCGCCCACACAAGGTGTTACAATCCACCCTCCTTAGAGAGCCCAACATCCTCATTGGCACATTTTTGTTTGGGTCAAGCTCTGATACCATTTTGTAACGACCCGATCTACATGGTACAATATTATTCACTTTGGCCCAAGGTTCGCACGACTTTAAAATGCGTTGTTTCATGGGGAACCGATCTCACACATATATAGTACATCTTCGTCCCCCACCCAGGAGACGTGGGACTGTAACACCTACGTAACTTGCCAGCTTCTGAGCTCGCCCACACAAGGTAGCCTGCCGGAAGTGTGCCAACGAGGTCGTTGGGACCTAAGGGGTGGATTGTAACACCCTTGTGTATACAGGATTTGAAACTAAACATTACTTGGGCGAGCTCAGAGACTGACATGCTACTTAGGTGTTATAGTCCCACGTCGTCTCGGTAGGCAAGAAAATGTACTATATATGTGCGAGGTTGGTTCCCTATGAACAACATGTTTTAAAGTCGTGCATGCCTTGGGTCCAAAGCGAACAATTTTATAACTCATGTGGGCGGGCTAGAGGTTGGAAGCTCATTGTGTAGGCGTTATCAGAAATTGACATGATATCTTGTGTGGGCGGGCTCAGAAGCTGGCAGGATACCTTGGTGTTATAGTTCCACATTGCTTGGCCAAGGGAAGGAGATGTGCTATATATGTGCGAGGTTGAATCCCCTTGGTACAACGCGTTTTAAAGTCGTGCGGGCCTTGGGTTAAAAGTGGACAATTTTGTACTGATGCAGTCGTTTTTCGCTCCCAGCTTTGACCTTGACCTGCTGACCTGCACAAAGAATGCACGTGAACCACGAACCACCGTTGTGGTAGTCGATGACACTCCGATGCTAAAGTCAGACATGGATATGAGGAAGGTGTAATGTTGTAAACAGGCAATTTGTAGCGTACCTTACCTTACCAACCTCTTGTCTTATTTATATTGTTGGAATCTTGATTCAACCAGGCCATCAATGGCGTAGTTTAGGGAATGAGATCTTTGTGAAGATCCTTTTGTAATTAGGAGTCGTGCTGTGGAGGGAAGTTTCCCTGTTAGCCTTGTGCTCCTAGATACGTGGGAAAATAGTTCCCGTTCCAAGAGTAGTCTATAGGTAGAATTCTCCATATGTGACATATACTTTGGAATCTTCTTTCTAGTTGGAAGCAAAGAGCTGTTGTACTTGCCCGTCCGAAGCTGATCCTCGAGATATTTGCCTTAACAAGGCTTACGGATATTGAGGATAGTTATGAGACAAGTGGGCTTAGCAGGTTGTAAGAATCCGAGTCCGTTTGGCGGACTGCATTAGGCAGGCTTAAAACCGCTTGGACCAGATCAATGTTGGGCTGACGCTAGGACCTATTATTCTTCAAGATCATCATGACACATGTACGGCGTTGAGTTGAGAGCATTTTTGTGTATCATTTACTCTACCCCGAGTTAGTTTGCCATCACATCGGTTCGCCAAGTCACTTCTGGAAAAGATACGCCACTCATGATGATTGAGTCTGAATCATTGCTTGAGCCGCGCGCTTCATTAATTGAATGTGCGTTGGTTCAGTAGAGAAGAGACGAGAACCCAATCCTTATTTAGGTCATCATTTATTCAGAGACTGACTCTTCTATTTTCTTCATTCTTAGAGATTTTACATTGTTCTTCTTCTGATTGAAAAGATTATTCATCTTCTTCATGGCTCACCAAAATCATCCTGATGACGCGACTTTGGCCAAAAGCCTTGAATTTTTCGAAGACAGATTGCTTTCTGAATCGGGCCTTGCTAAAATCCGGACGAAGTTCAGGATCCCTGAGGACCTGCCATTATATGCTTTGAAGGACTATAAAACGCCAATGTTTCCATCGGCGGGGTTCATCTATTTGCATCGCAGAATGCTCCAAACTGGAGTCTGCTTTCCTGTTCTTGACGTGATTTGGGACTTTTTGGATTTCCTTCGAATTCCTCCTGCCCAGTTGGTACCTAATGGGTATAGAATCGTTCTTCACATTTTGATTAGAGCGAAGGAAGCTGGCGTTCGTTTGACTCCGCGGGTGATTCAGTTGTTGACTTCTCCCCGGCCGAGCGATCACGCCGTTTGTAAGATGACTTCACTAGCTTGCTTTGAGAATTTGCCTGATGACTTCAAGTCCTGGTAGAAGTATTGTTTCTTGGCTCCTGCGGATTCAAAGTACTTCCATTTCAAACGTGGGTCGTCCGCTCGAACGAGAGTTCAAGCCACTTCGTAAGTGTAGCTTATCTTCCAATTTCGTTGCTCTTGATTGTATGCTATTCGTTGCTCTTGATTGTATGCTAATCGTTGCTTGTGTATCCTCATAGGACGGTTTCCCACTACTCCTCTTACCCCAGAGCAGCGAAACACTATGAAGAAATTCCCGACTTGCCGACGAAGAATGTGGAGGATGTCATTTGTGTTACCAACTTTATTCGCAGTGGGTTGTGGGACAACTGGCATGAGCCACCCACTTTTTATCGATCATCGCAAGTTAAGCATGAAAGTCCCCTTTTAGGAAAAGGAAAGCCGTCGGAGTCAAGGCTCCTATTTTGACTGACAATGAAAGGTTGTCTGAGACGCTTGCCTCCTTTGTAAGTTAAAAAAAATCTCGTGTTAGGATTGGGTCATCTGAAACGGGCTACTTCAATAAGTGAAGAGCGTGAACCTGATCGACCTGCTAGTACGGAGGCCACAGTGTCCGGCTAGGAAAGGGACCACCTGCGATTAGCAGGAGTTGAAAATGCAGCGAATCTTAGTGTTGCGCAGGTAGAAGCTCTTAGCGAGAAGCTGATGTTGGCTGCCATGCCAACTTATAGTGGTGTTGATCCGTCCGGGACCGTTCTGCTAGAAAGTCCTGATGAGGATTTGCTTGAGATTCTAGAGTCCAATCGTCCCTCTAGTGGGTTGTCCGATAGTGGTCGTGGCAACACAGGTCAAGTTCCTCACAGTCTGCATTGTTCCCATTTTCACTCCAAGCCGCATCTAAGGGTGGTGGAGGGTCCATTGGACAACTCACTCCCTCCTCTTCCTTCGGATTCTGTTAAGTCATCTCGCAATAAATGGTCGGTTGTTGGTGACAAGGGAAAGGCTATGGAGGAGGGGTTGGGATTAATAGTGACTACGAAGAAAGGTGCTGGCATGTTTCCTCATCCGGGAGATCTTCATCCGGATGCGCGGATAAGTCTGTTCGTTCCGAACTTAGTGAAGATGCGTAATCAGGTCTGGCACCAAGAAGTAGATGTGGATTATGCTTCAAGGAAACATATAAGCATGTGTCATAGTTGGCTGATGGATCACGCTTCAAAACCAAAGGAGGATACGCTAGAAGGGCGTATGGATAAGGGTTTAAAGTACCTTATGCTGGGAATGTCTCACTTGAGCCAGGTGCCCTTCGCTGGGACTGAAGTCGAGGCGGCTCGTGAGAGGGTGTACACCATCTATCGTGTCTTTTCGAACATGCAGATGCTTTTTTGACGCGCTTTATGAAATTGAGCTGCTGAGGAGAAGAGGCTGGAACAGTCGGCCGTTGTCGCTAAGACTCAAAGGGTTTGTCTGGAAGCCCTTGAATTCGACCTAGTAGAGGCGGTGTCTGCGAGGGACAAATTCAAATAGGAGTTAGATCTGACCCATTGCGACCTGGAGATTGCGCAGGAAGCTGCAGCTGAGGCGCGTTCTAATTTGTGATTTATCGCTGAGGAGAATGTCTTGAAGGAGGTTGATTGGGCTGTTCATAAATAACAGTTGGAGTCCGATATGGAATTCAACGCTCGGGTGGAGAGGAAGGCCTAGGATCAGTTTGAACTGGAAAAACATGAGCACAATGTTGTAAAGAGTGGTCTGATTACGGAGCAGTCTCATGTCGACGTGCAGACTGGCAACCTAGAACGTGAACTTGCTGAAGCAAAAGTGCGCGAGGAAGAGCTTCTCTAGGAACAAGGCAAATGTGAATTCCGCTGGGTTGTACAAGATAGACTGGAGCTGTTGGCGCTGATGATGGAGGAGCATCCAGAATGACACTTCGACCGCTATAAGAAGATGTCGTATGTAGACTTACCAATGGTTTCTACGCCATCAGACGAATAGGATGATTCGGATCATGATGCTCAGATTGAGACATGTACGGACGCGACTCCTGTTCCCTCCTCTGTTAAGGTTAGGGCATATGTCTCTATACCCCCTTCTTATAAGGGATAGATTTTGTATACTTGTACCTTTTTTTGTTTCAATTGTTAATGAAAACATATTCATTTTAAGTACGTTATGTATCCGCTCTGTGCTCGTTTTCCCTATTGCGCGCTTTCCGTTTCACCTTGTCCTTTTACTTTGACATAGGCTAGTTGGGTCAATAGGAAGTCGAGTGGTATGTCTGATGTTGAGAGTTTGACCGTTTGCATTGCGAGTGACTCGGAGTCACTATTGTTTAGTTACATTCAATAGTAGGCATTCTGTGGATGGTTTAGAAGTAGGCTATGCTACCCAGTTGTAGTACATCCTCAAGGTAAACCACTGGGGGCTTGTTTTGCCAATCTGACCGTAGGTCGCGGTTGCTGGCATGAGTGAATTGTGATAGTCGAGTGCATGCATTGTCTTTGACCTAGAGCTGCTGGCATGTAGCGCTCGTTCGCGTGTTGGCGAGATGATTTGTGGGCCGGCATGAGCGACCTTTGCTGGTAATAGAATGTCAGCTCGTTTGAGAGTGAAGACGCTGCTTTAGCTATGATTTATCTTTGCGACCATTGTTTCGAAAGAAAGTGGTGGTAGCGTGGTGAGTTGTTTAGGGCTCTGATAGGGGCATAATTAGGCTATTTTTAGTACCATTTTCTATATATCTTTTTAGCTATTACTTTTTAATTATGGTACTAATTGCTATTTTCATGTTTGTGTAGGTTTCCAATTACAATATTTTAAAATAGAAGCAAATTGGCAATTTAGAAATACTAATTGCACAAGGAAATCACACAAGCAAGGAAATCACACAAACAAGGAAACAAGGAACCCACACCAACAAGGAAACCAAACAAAGAAGGAAACAAAACAATTATAAAAGGGATGATACCTTGCTTTGAAGAGATCCATCCAGCAATAACATCCATCCACAGCTTCCATCGCTTATCCAGCAATAACCCTCGCGTTCACGATCCAGCCATCTAGCCTTCATCCATCGCAGCAGAGAGCATCCACGGCTTCCATCGCCTACGCAAGCCATCCACCTCGCCTCCATCAAACCCAATCGAAACCCATCCATCCACAACCTCCATCCTCGCAACAGTCCATCAAGCCTTCATCGCCTTCATCTCTCTGTTTGTTGAAAATCAGGGAACCCTAGCCACCTCCATCGAGTTATCAAGTGATTATTGAAGATTGATTTATAAGCATATGTTTGGTGTGTGGAGATAAACCCTTAGCTAATTTCTCATATTTGCCATCCCTTTAGTTTTATTATCTTTATAGTAATTTTCGTAGTTATTTTCATAGTTTAATCAAGAAAATCCCACCCCCATTATTTAATTAATTAGGTTGTTAGTTCTCTTTTAGTTATTATTAGTGTTAATTGACAAGCCCTCTAATCCCCGATCTAGAACGATCCCTACTTATTCTATACTACAATCACAAAGCAGGGTATTAAGTTGTGTGCTACTAAAATAGCGCATCAGGTTCCCACCTTTCGAATTATCTATGTCCGAGCAGAGTGGACTACAGGTTCGGGGAACAAGGATTTGGTGATCATGGTCTGTTGAAGAGTGATGATCCCGTGGCAAGCCATCGACATCAGTTCAGAACTGACTAGTTTCCCACCTTTCAAACCATCTACATCCATGCATAGCGTGCTACAAGTTTGAGACGAAGGGATTTGGCGACCATGTTGAAGAGCAGTGGTCCCATGGCAAGCCGTCGAAATCAGTTTGGGACCGACTAGGCTCCCGCCTTCCAAATCATCTACACCCGTGCGCATCGAGGTACAAATTTGGGAGTTTTTGATGACCATGGTCTGTAGAAGAGCAGTGGTCCCGTGGGGAGCCGTCAGAATTAGTTCGGGACTTACTAGACTCCCACCTTCTAAACCATCTACAACCGCGCAGTGGGGCTACAAGTTCAGGGTCGGTAATTCGGCAACCATAGTCTGTAAAAGAGCAGTGGTCTCGTGGCGAACCGTAGGAATCAGTTCGGGACTGACTAGACTCCCACCTTTCAAACCTTCTACACCCGCATAGTGGAGGCTACAGGTCTGGGCTTTGATCAGAAGCTATCGTTGCCAGCCATCACCAACTAGGCTTACATGATCGGGTTCGGTGACCGTTGTCTGCGAAGGAGGCAACGATCCCTGGCAAGTCGTCGTCACCTGACGTGACAGCGCTGATTAGACTCCCACTTCCTAAACCATCGACATCTATGCTGGGCAGACTAGGTGTCAGGATGAACTAGAAGTCGCCATCGTCAGCCAAGGCTGACAAAGTTTGTCAGGCTAGGTTGAGGCTCTTCCAGCTGCAAGCGTGCAAGCCTATATCTGCAAGTGGAGTGCATTGTGCGGATGAGTTATGAAAAGATAGGAGTACCTTGAATCATCTGGCGATATGCAGGTGTGATCCATGAGTCAGGAATGACTAAGGTTTCTAATGCTCGTGTCAGAGACGTGGTAGAATACTATTTGAATAGTGGGCCGAGCCTATGGGCCCGTAGAGTGAGAGCTAGGGTTTATTGTACGAAATACACTACGTGTACTATATAGATCGCATGGTAACACGTGTATGGCTTAGATCGCGAGATGGTTGAGTATCGGTCACTCCCCCTTAATTAATGGGGTTGTGTGCAGCCTCATTGATTGGACGAATGTGACCTTGTGCAATTTCCTTAGGAACCGTCGTTTCCTCATTTCCCATACAGTATTCAATGCTGACAATTAATGTTGAAACGCCCGTTTGGTGAACCATTATGTCTATATAATGGTGTTTCTTCATCGTTGTAGGCATTATCTTCTACAGAGCGTTTCTTCTGTAACATCATTACTCGAAGAAAATGCTTTGGAATTTCCAAAGGTTGAAGGGAGATCTCCATCGTTGGAGTTTTCGAATGTTCTGACATTTGCGCCAATGAGTCACGATGAGAATCGTTGTTATATGTAGTCACTTGCTTTGGGTGAGCACCTAATTGGCTCGTTGAGATCTCGTAATTTATTCTCATGTTGCAGAGAAGAAGTACGAACTCCCTCCCAAGGGATGAGTCTGTCGTTTATGCACTGGTGCCTTGTCGCTGCTCTGGAGCGCTTACTCTCAAAGATAATACCAGCAGCCAACTCTGGAGTGGTTGCCTCCATCACTTCTCGATTAACCTCGTCGTCTCGCCTTGCATTGGAATTCAGGATTTCAGGACGGGGTGGAGTTGGACATGGTCCACTGGATTGGGCCATTGATTTTGGACGCCCTTCTCATCCTTTTAGTGGGAGGGTGCACTCGATCTATATCAACCTGATACTTGTCGCAAGTTCATCTGGTCGACCAGATCGAGCGTGTGAGTTGGCCGTAGCTTTTCACGGGGCCCCCGATTGTCGATTTTGTACCACCTCAGACCATATTTGAGGGTTGTGTTCACAGAGGGGCCTTGGATCGGATGTGTTATTTCATCCTGCTCTTGCACATACCAGTCCTTCGTCATGTTATCGTTTGCAGATAACGTTCATCAGAGAGTTTGCAGAGCCTACTTTGGGTACCTTAGGTCTCTTCTGGAGTCAGACTGTTTAAGCGAGTCTTTACTTTATGTCACATCAGATTCAGATGCTCGTAGTATGTAGTCTTTTGCATCCGCCTCAGGGCGCCGGTTGTTACATCTTTCCAGTAATCAATAGAGTGTGTTTGCGTAATTTTCTTTTAGTTCTTGATTGATTGCAAATCACATAAGCTTCTAAGAACTAAAACTCTACATTGACTATGAAAAGGAAAATAAACAACTGAAATAGACTAACTGTTGGTGGAGAGAAGTCGATCCGGCCCTGAAGTGAATTCGCATGGCCCTTGCTGGATTGTTGGTACTTCAACGAACTGCCAAGCGTTGTTGATGTCTCTAAGGCGACTGAAGAGTAAACCTTGCGTGGGAGTTACTTTTCGCGCCAACGGAATGTCGGGGGGTTGTACTCCCCTTTGCATTGATCTCTCCACCATGCTAGGTTGAAGAGTGGATTGCTCCTGTACCACTTGACATCCCCTTTTTCGAAACGAGCCACCGCTGTTGGGATCTCGTGCAAGTGGAGTGATGCATCTGCAGTCACTAGGTCTAGCTCTATTCTAGATTGCACTGTGGGATCCAGTTGGATATGGGAACATTCTATTTGCTTTAGTGCAGCATAAAGGCAACCTCGTGCTATAGGTTGGTCCCTACGTATCGTTCCTTCAGAGTGGTTAGCAGTGTATTTAACGTACTGGTGAAGGTTGGAGACTACTGCTTCCATTTGGTGGAGCCATGGTCTTCCCAAGATAAGGTTGTAGATAGATGGAACGTCTATAACCATGAAGTCCAGAAACAATACCTTTCCGAGTTGTGACTTTCCTGCCACTACTGCTAACCTTATCTTCGCGATTGCGAAACATTTCTCTCTGCTGAATACAATCAGCGGGTAGTCTGAGGACGTCAGGTTCTCTTCCTTGAGGTCTATGTCACCGAACGCGTTGTAAAACAGGACGTTGAGCGTGCTTCCCGTATCTACTAGGGCTCTCTTTACCTCCCACCTTGCAATGTAGACCAATATGACGAGAGCGTCATTGTGCGGCGCTCGGAGTCCTTGTTTGTAAAGGTTTAGGTGGGAATGGGGCTTTGCACTCTCGATTAGCAAACACGGTTGTCTTCATCTGTGGGCTGAGTCTGTATCTCCAGTAGAGTCCACTTGTAGGACATGTTTGATTGGTCTTCATCCGGTCTAACTCCATGAAGAACATAGATTGTTCCCTGAGCCTCCTTCTCGATCTCCTTGACCAACTCCCCCCGGTTCCTGGGTTGTTTTGGTTGCTTATCAGAACCCATGAATTCTTTTAGTTTGTCTCTGCGGATCTAGTACTCGATCTCGTACCTTAGAATCTTGCAATCGTTGGTATCATGGCCGCCCTCCTTGTGGTACGAGTAGTACTTATTGTTGTCACATTTGGAGGGGTCTCCGCGTTTCTTCGAGGGCCACTTCAGATCTTCCCAATTTTTCATGGAATTCAAGAAATCCAATAGGCTTGAATTGGGGGGGGGGGGGGGGGGGACAGGGGGTCACGTATCTGGATTCAACGTAGTTGGAAGGTTTATCTGTCTTGGCCCGACCAGGGTCCTATCTACTGTCATTGCGCTTTCGCTTGCTCCTTTCTTCATCCTCACGTTTCCTTCCCTCCTTCCTGTCCTTAGGAGCGGCAGGCTTCTTATCACCTTTTATTTCCTTCTTCACAGTTCTCAACTCTTCTAAGGTGATGTACGTCTGGGCGCTCCTGAGGAGCTCCATCATATCCAAAAGGGGTTCCAAGGTGAGGCATTAAAAAAGTTTTCCCTCTTTTAGGCCCGCGATGAAAGCCGTCACGGCTGTGTCGTCATTGCAACCGTCAATGAGTATCAACTCGTCGTTGAAGCGCATGACATACTCTTTGAGTGTCTCATTGTATCTCTGCTTCAGAGAGAGTATGTAGTGTGGGCCCTTTCGGAGGTGCTGGCTTCCGACAAAATGCATCAGGAACTCCTTCGCCAGCGTCTTGAATGAGTGAATTGACTTTGGCGAGAGGGTGTGGAACCATGTCAATGCTGACTTCTTTAGGCTGGTAGGAAAAATTTTGCACATCACCAACTCAGATTCTTCTTTGAGTGCCATTACATGCTGGTAATGGCGTAGGTGGTCGAACGGTCGGTGGTCCCGTCGTAGAAGTCGAGCTTTGGAGGCGTGAACTTCTTTGGAAGGGCTTCGTTCATGATACGATCCACGAAACAGTGGAACAGAGAGACGGTACAACACGTCTGGGTCGTATGCCCCTCTGTGGAGGGGGTTTTGAGGATCGAGCCTCTCTGTCATGAGAGTCGATTATGCATTGGCCGCGCCGCCTCCTCTAGTCCAATGAGAACTAGCAGGGGCTTGATTCTCATGTGCTTGCTCTCTGTCGTCTTACGGAGATGGAGGCCTGTGTTGTTCCTATCTCCATTAGCGGGTAGAGGGTTCTGTTGTACGAGAGCCTCTACTGCTTTGGCAATTTGTTGTATTTGAGACAACAACAAATCTATCCTAGGGTTCGCCGTTGCTGGCATTGGGGTGTGAGTCTGTTTCCCGTGCGTCACTGGCATCGCTGAGAGCGGCGGTATAGCACCAGTTTGAGCATTTGATGTGTCCCCTTGTTCTCCATTATTGTGTGATCTAGTGGTCACCATCTTTTTGTATTTTTAGGAAAGATAATGCTAGTGAAAGGTTATAAACTTTGTCGTCCCTACGGACGGTGCCAAACTTATGCATTCATTTTCTGCTCCCTGCTTTGACCTTGACGTGCACAAAGAACGTACGTGAGCCATGGACCACCATTGTGGTGGCCAATGGCACTCCGATGCTAAAGTCAGACATGGATCTGAGGAAGGTGTAATGTTGTAAACATGGAATTTGTAGCGTACCTTAGCTTACCAACCTTATGTCTTATTTATAGTGTTGGAGTCCTGGTTCGACCAGACCATCGATGATGTAGTTTAGGGAAGGAGATCTTCGTGAAGATCATTATCTAATTAGGGGTCGTATTGTGGAGGGAAGTTTCCTTGTTAGCCTTGTGCTCCTAGATACGCGAGAGATAGTTCTCGTTCCGAGAGTAGTCTATAGGTAGAAGTCTCAATATGTGAAATATACTCTGGAGTTTGCTTCCTAGTTGGAAACAAAGAACTGTTGTACTTGCCCGTCTGAAGTTGATCCTTGAGATACTTGCTTTAATAGGGCTTACTGTATTGAGGATAATTGTGAGACATGCGGGCTTAACAGGTTGTAAGAATCCAAGTCTGTTTGGTGGACTGCATTTGGCGGGCTTAAAACCGCTTAGACCGGATCAGTGTTGGGCTGACGCTAGGGCCTGTTATTCGTCAAGATCATCATGACACGTGTACCGCACATAGTTGAGACCGTTTTGGTGTATCATCATGTACCATTTGGGTCGGTTGTTACACCTTTACACATCAAGATAATGTAACCGATCATGCATTTGTTGTATGTGGATGACACTAATTTTTTGTTAATGGATGGAGTTCCTCGGTTAAGGGTTGTCTAGATTTTTTGCAAGATTATTCTATTTCTTCTAGCCAAAAGGTGAATGTGGACAAGAGTTCTTTCATAGTTGCAGCTATTTCGATAAGGGATCGTATTGAAAATATTCAATAGGTAATTAGTTGTCAGCGAAAGACTTATCCATTCAAGTATTTGGGTGCGCCTATTTAAAAGGTAAGGGAAAAGTGAGTTTCTTTGAGGCAATATTGGATAAGGTTACTAAAAAAATTGGGTGGCTTGGTCTTGTCTGAGTAACCCAGTTAGGGAAAAAGGTTTGTTCGTGAGAGATTTGGGGTTGCAATGTAGGATTTCAGACTGAAAACTCTTTGGAACCTCTTGCACTTTAGGTCGCTATAACTATTTTTATGCGGAGAAAATACTCATTGAATTCGGTTCCTCTAATAGCGTTTAAGGAAAAAGAAGACTCGTCAAAGCTTTTTAAATATATGTTGAAACTGAAGGTTTTCTTAATAAATAATTCGGAGTGGACTATTGATAGGGGCGCAAATGTTAGTTTATTTTATGAGAATTGAAGTAGAACTGGTATTTTGTTCCGCAATCTATCTTTATTGGTGATTGGCCAACGTTGTAATCTGGTGTTCATAGCAATTTTGTGCTACGTTGCATAGTGGGACTAGGGAGATAGCTATGTAAGACTTTGTTTGCCAAAAGCAAGTGGATGGTGGAAGAGATGTGTTAAATTGGAAGCATATGTAAGATGTGAGGATTTCGGTGAAAACAGGGTATGAAGTTTTTTTAGGGAGAAGGGAACAAGACAAGGTCTTTGCACTCTTATGGCATCCCTTGTTACCATTTAAGATTTCAATATTTGTCTGAAAATTATTGAGAGAAACTATTCCAATAGAAGGGAATGCGAGAAGAATTGGTTTTAACTTGGCTTTGAAATGCCATTGTTGTGATGCACTTGATTTTGAGTCGACAAAACATCTATTCATTGATAATGAGTTAGCTGCGCGTGTTTGGAAACATTTTGAACCCATTTATGTGATCCATTTTCACAGACTTGGGGAGCTTTAGTCGTTGTTACTGGTTTGGTTTCGTTGGGCAGTGAAGTATATGTAACTGAGAGTTTTTTTTTATAACTTAGCTTATTTGTTCTCTCTTTGGGAAATTCGGCTACAAAGGAACCAAACAACCTTTCAAGGTCTAAAGTGGAATTTGAATTACATTATTATTCGTGTAAGGTATTGGCATAAATTGGTTTCACAAATATTTTGTCCCAATAGCCAGGTCTATGGACCCTAATGGGTAGATCTCTGCTCTTAGCTTAAAACCAGGCAATTAGTGCAAAACATGTCAACTACTCCTTTTATTGTGTTTTGGAACTTCACTCCTCCTTCCTGGGTGGCGCTCAATGTTGATGGGTCTACTAGAAAATCAATGATTATAGGGGGTGCTATTATGAGAGGCAGTGACAGTTCTTGCATTTTATCAAAGCAATTTTTTTTGGCAGAGGTACTAATAATCGAGCAGAGTTGTTGGCCCTGCTTGAAAGGCTCAGGATGTGTACTGAAACGAGGTTGGAAAGGGTAGTGGTCCAAAATGATTCAAAACTAGTCCAAGGATGGTTTTATGAAACGTTTAAGATTCCATGGAAGCTCGAGCTATATGGAGGAAGATTAAGAAGAGACTATGCGATTGAACATTGTTTGTACACATGTTTTTCCTGAGGCAAATGCAGTAGATGATGCCTTGGCAAGTAGTACACAGGTGGAGAAGGCCACTCGGCTATTCAATGCCAAACATTGCCAAATCGTCCTAAAACACTATTGCTTCTAGATATATCGTACACGACATATATTAGGTTTCTGAAGTAATGCAGGTATGGTTATATTTTAGGATTTTCAGGAAAGAGAGCATCAGAAGAACACTCTATTTTTGGGAATTTCAAACTCTTTGTCGTGACAGTGTCTGGCAGCTACTGCCAATAGCGGAAGAGGTTATTTTAGCAGGTGTCGAGAAGCTGTTCTATCTTGGCAGCGTATGATAGCTATTGCACAGAGTGTGAGAGGTTGTAATAGGTATCGTGGAGCTGATGAAGGTGTAGCAGGTATGCTCTGTTTTTGGGTTGTTATCAGAATAGTGTTTTGTTCTTTTGAAAATAGCAGGGTCGTCTGTTCTTTTGGTTGGAGCTGGTGGCTGTCGGAGGGGGGTTGTTTGGCTGCAACACTAGTTGTTAATGGGAATTGTGCGAACGGTTTAGAAGATGATGACTTCATCTAGGGGCGACTGCCGACATATTGCTACTCATTTTTGTAGTGTTTAGTTCTGCCAAATGTTAGTGTTCAAGAGTGTTTTGAGTTTAGAGTTTTTGCGGGTAAAGTCGTAATGTACCCCCTTTTGTACTTATATTTTTTAGAAGTAATAAAGGCCTAACATCCCAAAGTTGCCCCTCACTTTCGGAGGTTTGATTTAAAAAATAAATAAATAATAAAAACTGACCTTACTTGCCTGTACGTAAGAAGAATACATTGGGAGCTAGGGAATTAAAGAAAGACAAATACTAAAGAGTCTGTTTGGTTGCACGGAAAATAGACACGAAAATTGAAACCGATTTCGAGGCCTCCCCTCCAGACTTGGATTCCCATGAGTAATGGAAAACAAACTTTGAAAAATTGATTTTTCGTCAGTAAATAAACAACTAAACAACTTTTTAAAAATATGCATAACAAGGGAAATTGATTCCATTTCTCAAGAAAAATAGCTAACCAAACAAACCCGAAGAGAAAATTATTGCCAATTTGGTATCTCAACAACTATTTTTTTGTCCTGTCTGAACTACTACAAGGTTTAATGTTACCTTCTACTCTTTGAAATATTAACAACATGAATTTATAGTGATTCTTGTAGAACCGACTGCCGAAAGTCACAGTAAATGTATCGTGTTATATTGTCTCAAATAAGATAATGGACCAAATGTTTTGAAATTTTAATCATACCTATTGTCTTCGTTTTATCAAGTAAATGGAAATCAATTTGCAATTTCAATAAGGATACAATCGTTCACAAGTCTGAATCATTTGTACCATGGTGTAGATATTTGTTGTAGGCATTATTAAAAAACACTACATCAAATTTGCATGAGCTAACTTGACGTGCCAAGTTATTTGTTAGGCAAGGAGTTTGCGCCTATAACATGGATTTGTAGAAACAATTTGGGCATTATGTAGGTGTTTTTTTTTTTTTTTTTTAACTTTTTCCCTTGTCCCTAACTTTTTTTTTGGTTAAAAGCTTATAGCATATATACTAATAATTATGGTTACAATATTGTTGTCCTGCTGTAGTAGCTAAGTTATGAGCCTTGAAGTTGAGGTATCTATTAATTAATTTACATGTCCAAGAGCTATGTAGAGTAAGAAGACGTCGAATGCTGCCAATTAGAGGATGCCACATCCAACACATAACTGTCACCAGTTCATGGTGTTCTTCTTGCAAAATGGAAAGGAGCATCCCGGAGTCTCCCCGAAGAAGTCATGCTCTCTACAGTCTAGCCTAGATAAGCAAAAGAGCTGCCTCAGCAACGTGACATTTCGCCATAGAGCTATTTAGCACTTTTCCTGAGATTGGACAGGCAACCCAAGCAAGTACCATACCATGGATATTCACCGCCAAAACCCCTATCTCCCTGTTTGGATGTGTCAAAGAAACCAACATCATAAGTAACAATAATAATGTCAAAGTCCAAAGTAGGGAGGCTGAGTCTAAATTGTAAAGATTTGGAGTTAAGCCTATGATATGTAGCTGACTGTAATTGGGCATGTATCAACTCTATCCTGGTGGTTTCCGCCTCAGTGTGGGGACCAAAATAAGCATCGGGTTCAACTCTAGCGGTGTGAGGAATCGATCGACTATCAGTTATAGTTGTTTCTAGAATACGGTGAATGGATATAAGCATATCTGGACCAATAATGATATGGGAGATAGAACGAAGTGAATGGATGAGATTTTTGGGGAACCATTGATTTTGCTAGGAGGTCTAAGTGTGGTGCAAAGAGAAAGGGAACATTTGAGTGCAAAATTTGGTTTTCTGGAAGACAATTGTTGCGAGTCTGCTAAATTGTCTGAATAACAGCCATGAAGTGAGAAAGCATTTCATGTCATGCCCCGATTTTCGAGAAAAACGAAATCCTAAAATCCACGTAGGATTATTCGTTTCGCCAAAACTCGGGACGTGAAATGCAATAACAACATAAACATTTAGCAGCAATGACAAAAATATAGTTCAGAAAATAGGAACAAACTAAAATTTATAACAAAACTCTAACCAGGAAAAACTGACGTCGCTAGCCCCACTAGCGGAACTCCCGTAACGTTGCTCAAAAGTCTCTAAACTTGAAAGGCAAATTGGCTACATTCCCAAAGTAATGTACCCAAGAAGAAAAAGTTCACTTGGGTCAGCAATAAAGCTGGTGTAAGAAATCTTCATCCCAAAATCAATAAAATCGCACGTGATAAACATCAAGTTAAACACAAACAATACACAAACACACCAACATGTAGTTCCTCAACGAGGCAAAAGTGTGATGCAAGAAAACACATTTCCAAGAATTTAGTTCCTCAACGAGGCAGTCATATCATCATCCTAATAAGTAAATATGCATGTACTTGTACTTACGCTGTAAAAGTTGACTATGGCAAGTTTGACCTGCAAAAATATTAGTGGACTTGCCATCCTGCATGAAAAGGATTAGAAACAATATAAACGTAATTTATTCGTTTTTTATTTGAATTTGATTCATCTTTTTAACGGAATGGTCACTTAGACGATACCACATTCGCACCACCTCCGTGCCGAACATACATGCCCGTATGCCTCTCTCATATAAAGGAGGACTACTCCGTCATCCATGCCCAAGTGGGGACATCACATACAGGCATGCATCGCGGATACCCCTAACTATATGAGTACCAAAAGCCACCATTGGGCTATCAATGTGCATAAACTCACGTCACATTTTTTACGGATAAATATCAAAGCATATTTTAGGCATACAAATTCACCTCATTTCCACAAGACTAACCCGAGGGTTATTTTAGTTTCTCTAGTAGAAAATGGGTGCCCCAACTCCACAAGACGACCCGTAGATTATTTAGTTTCTCTAGTAAGAGAGGGGAAATAATAAACAAAAGAGGTGTGGTAGTTCTAAGTGATACAAGTCCAAGTGGTTTATATTTTTAGAAATCAAGGTTTACCAATATCATTTATTTTTTATAATTCAGAATTCCTCCACAATGACATTTTGTCATACATAAGTCGATTCACAATCGTATCCACCCACATTTATGGGGAAAACATTGCATATTCATAAATCATGCTTTATAATAACACGGTGATCAAGTGACATTTTGTCATTCATAATGAAATCCACCCCTTCCTTTGGGAGAACATAACCATTTCAAAATGCATACATACAGAGGAACACCATTAATCTTAAATGGTCTTACATCAATAGAATCAACGAGACATCAAAACAAAACAAACCATAGTGCAAAATCAAACACTACTAAACATAGTACTCTCCATATGAATGTGACTTGTAGGGATAAACCCATACATCTTAGTTTGGCAGAAAGTATCTCAAATGCTGAATCCAACAAAGCCACTACATGCAATCTCCGAAAAGACAATTTCAACACAAACATGAAAGTGCATGACAATCATGGGTGAACACTAACTTACACCAAAGCAACCATCCAAATCCCAGTATAGCACACATAACTTAAGTTGTTTGAAAACATCCACAAATTCCTAGTTAACACCAACTAACTCCTTTGAGTATTTCCATACAATAAAGAGATATGGGATTTCCAATACCATTCACCCAAAATTTGCATGTTTGCCATTTACAAACTAAGGTCCCCACTGTGACAAATCCACATGCTCTTATGTGCATAATGCAAGTAACACATTGGTTTAGAAAACATAACAAGGTATAATCCATCTTCACCACCTATTCACACACATCCAAATAATGACAACACCTAAAACATAGCAGACCCAAACACCTCTCGTCCTCCATCCTTCTGCTCATTCCAATCATTCCATAGGCTCTAGCAACAACCAACTTGTTCTTTGTACTCGGAATGACAATTATCCTCTAATACTATCATCAAGAGGTTTAAATGTTTTATTTGGATAGCAAGTTATGAGCTTAAGAAGTGGGTCAAGAATCCTACATGTTTAAATGGATTAACCCATTCAGACCAACAAAACACAACACACCAAACCAAATAATAATGAAGCTAAAAGGCTTTACTAAAATCACAAATACCTAGACTCAAAACTCAATTCCAAGCAACCCCATAAACCCAAACTATCTCAAAATCTCCTCTTACAATAATATTTGCAAGATGCAAACACACCCAAAATTCAAAATAAGAAAAAGAACTCAATCTGGTTTCATACCATGACCTTCTAAATTGGTGTTCTTATGTATAGGTAAGACATCCATGTGGATGGACTAGATAATGATGTTTCCATTTTGACATTCTCATAAACATGCAAGGTCTGGCATGTTCATGTATTTGGTATTATTCTTGTAGAGACAACTAGATCATGTAAGAAAAGGTGGGTTTATGGTATTAGCTTAGTTATCGCCTAAATTAAAGTCACTATTCTTGACCTATTGGTGGCATTGGTATGAATACCAACTTTCATAAGTTGCCATTAGTTTGAGATCTTGAAACACATTCTTAGTTCAAGAAGTCATGACACAACTCTCGGTTCAAGAAATCATGACACAACTCTCGGTTCAAGAAATCATATCACATTCTCACAAATAGCCACTGAACTTGTGTAACCTCTAATAATACAATATGTAAGAAACCATAAACTCTTTTAATATGTGGCCTATGCAAGAGACAATAAATGCCAACTCCGCACCCTTACTGAACCAACTGATACTAAAACCCTGGAGGCAACAATTTCTAGCATTTCAAACAAAGAATGGATGGAGTAGATGCTAAGAAAGGTATACAGCTCATGAAAATGACTCCTAGAATACCACTAACAAAATTAGATTTTACCAGACCATGCAATTGTTGTAGTTGTCATTTTCCATTGTTTACCAAGAAAAGAACAAACTGAACATTTCTAGAAAGTGAAACTAAAAGAGAAGCTTTACACTATGTTGAGCAAATAAGGTATCTATATTTACAGTAAGATGACGAGGATGAACTATCAATCACTTGATCTCAAACAAAAACAGCAGAACTGGAATGGTTGTTCAACTCACCATCATCATCTCTAGGCTTCAAACTACAAAAGTCATCAACATCATTATCTTCTCCACCAGTCTAACTGTAGCCTCCTCGGTGTTCTCATCTGATTCAATCTCGTTCATGATGTGTTCCAAAACCCAATTCTGGATCATCTTTCTCCTTCTCGAACCATAATCCAATGACGGTTATCTCAATAACAATAATAAAGACCGCACTAAACCCATAGAGACAATAGGTAAAGGAACAATATGATGCATTGGCATCCTACCACCAACATCCTTTTAATCCCGTTGCATATTTTCGCGCTCACACCCGAACCCAAATCTTCAAAACATTTCCAAACACACCTCTCAATCAAGACACTGACAATATGAAATCCCCATTTTTCTAACACAGAGCTTGAATTAGCCTATTCAAAACCCTATCTTTCCGATGGTCACTAATCAACCCAAACCATCAAATTCAACCAATTTTCAAATACACACAAATACAGGTCATCACACCACCGGACCATAATCCAAAACATAACCACACATCCTAACAATCAAATTTTCATAAAACTCAATTATTCTCAACTTTCCGATCAAATCAACAATCCCAAATATTCTCAACTTCATACAAAAATATATATAAAAAGGAGTATGAGGAAAAAGTAGACAACTCACAGTAGAAATGAAGAAACTCACTGGTTCAGTTTCTCCATCCATCACCACGACATTGTCATCGATCCATCTAATAACATCTCGTGCATAACATCGCTCAGCTCGGTGGATGGCAAGTCTAGCCATGACAGCAGCAACAGCCTCTTGGTCAAATCCAGAACAGGTTGAGAACCTCTCTTCACCATCTCTTGAGACAAAGAGAGCATCCACCATCGCCCTCCATTTCTTCCCTCGCACAAACCCCTCTCACTGCCAACCGCCATCGAAGAAAGAAAAAAAAAAAAAGGACAATTCTTCCTGTTGCACAAGAGAAGAAGGAAGGGTTTTTTTTTCTTTATATAGTGTGGGTGGCTATTCGCCCCCACTAAATTTTTGAGAGCACCCGCCCTTTAACTCACCAAATAAACCCTAAAATTTTGAAACCTGAACTTAATTAAATGTAACCCTATTTTATTTCATTCAAAATAGAATAAATTAGTTTTATGAAATTTAGGGGTGTTACATTATACACACGTTAAATGGAATCTCGTCCCGAGATTCGGAAGGTAAGAAAGTTAACTGGATTTTGAGAAATACGACTTGTCAAACAAAAGAAGATTTAAAAATAAATTTTCAATTGAATTTTATTAACATAAATATTTGTTGGCATTAGAAAAATAGGGGTGTTACATTTCATTCGCTGCCGTTGGTTGGGATACAAAGGGTACGCAAAAATGATCATTAAGCCAATTAATCAGAATAAGAGAGAGTTACCATAACTGATTAATGATTGAGGAAAGGAAAAAAAGATATTGTCCCTGACTTAGAATTTTAATCATGAACATATAGGCAGGGCCGCTGTTGAGTAGATTAAAGGGACGTGCTTCGGGGCCCCATAATTGCATATATCTATACATAGAAAAACACCCCCAAGTTTTGGAGAGTTGTAATTGCTTGAGTCAATGGGTAGGCATTTGGATTGATTTTGCTAAGTTATCAGTTCAAATCACATTTCCAACATTTTATTATATTTTTTATTTTTATTTTTGGTGGAAGAGGGCCTTATTTTAAAGTTTGCATTGGGCCAGCCAGGGCTGATCATTTCTTAAACATATAAACATTAGAAGATTGCAATTTTTAAAGTGGTGATACCTCTTGTCGTCGGGAACGCATCAAATGGAATATGACCCCTCTTCCTCAATCCTCACTTCTGATTAAGGAATGTGATTTCTCGAAAAATGTTAAAACTTCACCGAATATTTATCTTTTTTTAGTTACCGAAATTTCTTTCGAAACCAAAGTATTTTTTTTCATTAGTCAATCTCAATGTTGGTACATTTTAACCCATTATAATTTTAGTTTAGTATTTAAATTTTGTTATATAAGTTATTCTTATGCAATATGTAGTTTGTATGACATTATGAGTCTCATAGTACTCCTTATGTAATATATAAGAGTTTAAAATGCTTATTTATATTGATTACTTCAAAATTACAATTGAAATTTTTACGTTTTTCTATACACAACGAAATATTTCTTAAAATCAACTTACCGAAATTACCTCAAAAAACGAAATCACAATCCTTGCTCCTGATGCATTTGGGGACCATTTTAACCTGCTACAATTTCATATTGCATATTGCATTGCACCACCTTCTTTTCTCTACTACTATACTGTTAAGGCAACGACTACTCCACACCTCCATATCCTCTTTCTCACACCACCATTGAGGTTTTTTATTTATTTTTTTGACTTTCTCACACCACCAATAAATATGCATAACAAAGAAATCCAAACTCAAAGCGAAAAAAAAAAACGCAAAATAGGGTAACTTTCGACCAATTTAAACCCTTAATTGAGATCGATTATCAAGCTCATCAAAATTGTTGTAGTACTATGAGTTATCTAATAAACACAACTTGAATCACTTGAAAATGTTTTGAAATGAGCAAGTTATGGTCATTTTACAAAAGTCGAGCAAATCTGTCTCGCAATGAAAACGGGATAGTGTTCCTGACTTTTGGCCAACTTATGTGCTCGATCGAGGCTGATTCTCAAGTTGATCAAAAAACAAAAGTTGTAGTACTCTGAATTACCTAATAAAAACAACTTGAAATGTTTTGAAATGAGTAAGTTATGGTCATTTTACTAAAGTTGCACAAATTTGTCTCACAATAAAAATTGGATAGTGTTCCTGAATTTCGGCCAACTTATGTGCTCGATCGAGACCGATTCTCAAGTTGATCAAAACACATATATTGTAATATCTTAGTTATCTAATAAACCTTACATGAATCACTTTAAAATGTTTTGAAATGAGCAAGTTATGGTCATTTTACTAAAGTCGCACAAATCTGTCTCGCAATAAAAACATGATAGTGTTCCCAACTTTCGACCAACTTATGTGTTTGACCGAGACCGATTCTCAAGTTGATCAATGCACAAAAGTTGTAGTACTCTGAATTACCTAATAAACACAAATTGAATCACTTGAAAATGTTTGAAATGAACAACTTATGGTCATTTTACTAAAGTAGCGCAAATCTATCCAAATTTTTTTTCTGTTCACAGAGTGCACTGTGGGGAATTTGGGATAACCCGCATTGTGCTCTACGTCTCGCACGGGACATTGCGAGTTATCCCAAAATTCCTGCATTGTGCTATGTGTTTCGCACGGGACACTGCAGGTTATCCCAAAATCCCCACAGTGAATTTTGCGATCAAAATTGTTTTTGCTACAAATTTGCGCGACTTTAGTAAAATGACCATAAATTGCTCATTTCAAAACATTTTCAAGTGATTCAAGTTGTGTTTATTAGATAACTCAGATTATTACAACTTTTGTTTTGATCAACTTGAGAATCGGTCTCAATCAAACACATAAGTTGGCTGAAAGTCAAGAACACTATACTATATTTATTGCGAGACTGATTTGCATGACTTTAGTAAAATGACCATAACTTGCTCATTTCAAAATATTTTCAAGTGATTAAAGTTGTGTTTATTAGATAACTCATAGTACTACAACTTTCGTGTTTTGATAAGGTTGAGAATCGATTTCAATTGAGGGTTTAAATTGGTCGAATGTTACCATATTTTGCATTTTTTTTTTTGTTTTGAGTTTGGGTTTATCTGTTATGTTAAGTTATGCATATTTATTAAGTTTGGGTTTAAGGGTTTCGACTTTGAGAGAAATTTGAGAGTTTTAGAGGGAAATGGAGGAGATTTGCAAGAAATTTGAGTGTGGGAAGAGATTTGGAAGAAATTTCGAATGGAAGAGAGAGAAACTGTTGTCAATTTGAATGATGAAGAGAAAAAATAGATGATTTCTATTTATATAGATAGTGTAAGAAAATATGATGGTGTGAGAATGAAAGTAAATAATGTAATAGAATAAAATAGTGTGAGAAAGAAAAAAGGTTAGTGGAGCAGTCGGCCCATATTGTTAATCAATCAATCAATCCACCCCACCCTACCCCACACCACACCAACTATGGGGTTTAAATAACCACATCCCCATCTTATTTAATACTCTTCCCCACCACCACCTCTCTCTTTCCCCTTTGCTATTGCTATTCCTGATTGTTGTATACAAGATAGATTATTGAGCGAAGAATAGAAGAAAAACCAAAAAAAAAAATTCCTCTCTTCAATTTCAAGTAAAGTGAAGCAACGCCTTTTTCTTTTGCTTTTGCTTTTGCTTTTGCTTCCTCACTTCACCCTTTTTTTCCCTCTTTCTTTCTGGGTTTCTGTGTGCTCTTGAGATCTACAGCAGATTCAAATGGGTAATAGTGCATTGACTCAAGACAGAAAGAGGAGGATCTGAAATCCCAAAATGGTGCTAAAATCCAAGCTACTGCTGCTTCCCCAAATCGACCTTCATTGATCATTGAAGCTTCTGAATTTGATACTAGAGTTAGAACACTTGTGCAGAAGATGGTTTGGGAGTTTGGGTTGGGGTTGAGTTGTGTCAAGAAGGGTCAAAGAAAAGCCGCCTTAAAGAAGCAGCAGCAAGAAAATGAAAGAGATTCTTCTTCATCTAATGAGCATAACAAAGCTTGGTTACTTGCAGAGTCTGGAGGTGGGGAGCAACACTTTGACTCCCAATCAGTCCATTCGTCATTTCGTTTCAGCTTTGGTTCTCAACTCGACCATGATTTGAACTCCCACTCTGCTTCTTCTTCTTCATCCTCAGTTGCTGCTGTTCTTATGGTGAATTTAGACAATGGGTTAAGAGAATCTCTTTCCCGAGACTCGAAATGGAGAAGGATTGAATCATTGGAGAGAAGTATTTCTCCAGTTGCTCATACATTAGTTAGATACACCTACTCTGAAATTCGCTCTGCTACTCGCAATTTCTCCAAAGGTATTGCCCATACCCAATTCAATAAATTTTCTCTTTTATTTCAGATTTACTATAAATTTGTCTTCACATTTTCTTCTTGTTGTTGGTTAGGCAGAGTCTTGGGGAGAGGAGCACTGAGTTATGTTTATAGAGGTAGATTTGGGTTTCGAAGAACTGCAGTCGCAATTAAGCGATTAGACAAGGAAGATAAGGAGTCTGCTAAGGCGTTTTGTAGAGAACTGATGATAGCAAGTTCGCTTCGTAATAGGAATATTGTTCCTCTTCTTGGGTTTTGTATTGATCCGGATGAAGGTCTGTTCTTGATTTACAAGTATGTCTCAGGAGGAAGCCTAGAATATCATCTCCATGGTAAGAGTTTCTTCTTTCTGTTTGGGGGAAATTAGCTTTGGTTTTGTGTGTTTGATTTATAAGATATCCATTTGCAGAGAAGCAGAGAGGACTAAAAGGGTGTTCTTCTCTTCCGTGGTCGGTGAGGTATAAGGTTGCACTTGAGATTGCAGAAGCAGTCGAATACCTTCATAATGGAACAGATAGATGTGTTGTTCACAGAGACATTAAGCCCTCTAACATCCTTCTATCTTCCAAGAAAATACCCAAGGTGAGAAAGTAGTTATTCATATCAATTGGCCTTTTGTTTTTTTATGGAATCACACCTATAATGTTTCTACTTGATTTGTTTTTCGATTTTGTTTTACTTAATTTTGAATTTTGATGCAGCTGTGTGATTTCGGATTAGCTACATGGACTCCTGGACCATCTGTTCCCTTCCTATGCAAAACTGTCAAAGGAACATTTGGGTAAGTTTTAATTCACCGAACATGCTCCAATTTGGTTATTGGCAAGATTTTTTTAGCTGTTTAGTTAGTAACTAGAGATTCTCAGTTTTGTTCATATCTGAATTAAATTTGATTTGCAGTTATTTGGCTCCCGAATATTTCCAACATGGTAAAGTCTCAGACAAAACTGATGTATTTGCTTTTGGGGTTGTCTTATTGGAGCTGCTAACGGGCAGGAAGCCCTTTGAGGACAGAAGAGCACCAGGAGAAGAAAACTTGGTTTTATGGGTAAGTACTTATAAATACTTGCACCGACAGTAATTTACATTCACTAATGGAGCCAAATTGCCATCACTATCTCAGACTGGTATGGTCCCAGCCAAAGTTTGATTTATCTAACTATTGATTCTCCAGAAACTGATAGCTTCCATGCACTAAGGTTAAATAATAGCCCATGTAGGTTTAAGACTAATCCTAATACATTACATATACAATAGCTGCAGCTATGCTGTATTAATGGAAAGTGTCTTCATCCTGATGAAAGGTTATGCACATTAATCCTGATGAAACAAGAGCAAAATTTTGTTGTTTCCCCCATTTTTTGTCTGCCACTACTGGAAAGTGTCTTAATCCATCTTTCATTTGCAGGCAAAGCCAATCTTGCAAAAGGGTGAATCAATTGAAGTTTTAATTGACCCGAAACTCAAACTAAGACCGCACAATTCAAGACAAGTCACCCGGATGGTTCAAGCTGCAGCTGCCTGCATCAGTAGCGAAGAATCAAGGAGACCAAACATTGACAATGTAATTTCTATACTGCGAGGAGAAGAAAATTATTGCTTGACCAGAAGCAAATCCACTTTTTCTGAGAATAGTTGCGTTTTGGATTGCTATCCTCATTTGCATGATTTACAGTCAAAGGGTGACATGAGGAGTCACTTTGCTCTTGCCATGCTAGGGGTTTCAGACATTGAGGACGATGATCACTACTTGTATTGCCGTTAAACTAAAAGCACATATCAACAACTTGCTTTTCTTCTTAATCTTTTGTCTTTATAATTTTTTCCGCTCGCTATTTAGGGAGAGTGAGAAAAGGATGTACATGAATACTAGCGACTATGTATATACATTTGTCTTCTTTTAGAAAGGAAAAAATAAAAAATTTGAGTTTGGAATTGAAAAAAAATAGAAATATTCTCGTGATATTCCAAGGTTAAGAGATGTGGAGAAGTACTCACAGAAGCATTGACTTCACCAAATCATTTTTGCCCAAAATTTGAAAGGCTATTCCAACAGAGAATATGAAGAGGAACTGAAACAAACTGGTTGCAGTTGGGCCATATCTTTTTTCTTTCATCACCAAATTCACCCGTATGTCAAAACTTAACAAAATAAGAACTGTGATTATGGAGACCCGACAGCTTGAAACCATCCAAAGGATTGTAGGCAGCGTCCAAGTTCCGCGACTAGTGACATGGTGAGGCGAGGTCTGCTGCGAAGAGTGCAACTTTTGATGCGAATCATGCATCAGTGTGCACATAAAATTTTCAGGATATTCCCAGAATATTTGGATTTTGTAACTAGGATAGATATAATTTGTTGGTGGTGCCTGTGCAAGATATCCTGTGGTGAAATTGAGGTCGAGCTCCATCTAGGCTAGTCTCTTAAGACATTCATGAGACCAGGATGAGCATAAGGTCGTAAGCTAAGTTGAGCTACACTTGCTAACATGCGTTGTGTGTCTCTTTCCGTGTATATCTCCTAACCGAAGACACCTGGAATTCTTGTATCTTATTATCAATGTATAGAGGTTCAAGTTTGCTGAAGGGATAATATTTGCCCATTAGTTTAGCTGTTTAACTTGCACTTGTTTTTCTTTGGTTTTGTTTCGTCTTTGTTGCATTGGAACCTAAGCTCCGGGTTTAGTAGAACTAAACCAATATTACCTAGCATACATATAGCACAAATAACCTTTTGCTAGGCATCTCTAAACTGCCAAACTCCTTGAGACTTTTTTTTTAGAGTTTGGCCCTCAATTATTTATGTCTAATTGAGTTTGGCATTCATTTAAAAAATCTAATTCAATCTAGCCTCATAACTATAACAGTCAACTAAGTTGACACTCTTGACTTGTGTAACTCTTTGAAAATATAAAATTAATCTTTACATGAGACAACATGTGCAATGCACAAACCATGTCTAAAACATATCTAAATTTCTTACCATGATTAGTTTTGCAGATCCCAAACGATCTTAAAAATACAACAAAAAAAAACCGAACCCTCTCTCTACATTTCAGACTTTCAGCTTCACTCTCTCTCCTCTTCTCATTTGATTCCACTCAAACCTCACCACCGCCACCTCTTGAATCTCTTCATCTACAACTCAAAACCCAAAACCCATCACCAAAACCCATTAACTCAACAACAACAACAAGAACAAAAAAACATTCGATTTGGGTAATTCAATCAATCTCTTCTTCTTCTTCTTCTTCTTCATCATCATCATCAATTAATTAATCAATCATCAAAGAAGCTTTACTTTAATGGAAGAGAAGGTGTTGACAAGAATCTCAATCACTTCACCTTCAGAAAAAAAAAACCCAAAGAGCTCCCTCCATGGACGCCCGAAGAGCTCCAAGAAGCGTCATCGATCCCAAAGTGTGCCAGGTCGATTTCTTCACCTCAACCGGACCACTTGACCGCTCCCAGTCCGCCCCCGCTGGCCTCCAACCTCTCTCCCTCCAGGAACTATCTCTTTTCGGTCATGATACCCCCGCCATGTCACGCTTCCAACAACCTCTCCTCCTAACGTGCCGTTCCCGTGCATTCGCCTTGGGAGCTACAACCCTTTCCGAGTCTCTCTTGGGTTCATATCCGGTGCCTTCGAATTCCAGCAAGGCCGAGGATGCTGAGTTTTCCAAGGACATGCCGTCGTCGGGTAGGGCCTGGGCCGGGAAGGCAGGTCCTTGGAAGGCTGCTTCCTCTTTGCCTAGTGGGGGAATCAATGTCACTGCCATGAACAAATCTTACACTGCTAATTTCACTGCTCAGAATTTGGAAAGATAAGTGAGCCAAGTTTCTTTCTTAACAATCATAATATAGGCAAAGATAGCAGTGAAGAAGGGAGTAATAGCCCCAATTGCCCGATTGAAGGAAACATGCAAGAATCAGAGGGAAACATTCCCACTAACAACGGATGCGCAGAATACAAGACTGAGTTCGGCGATCTTGAAGAACTGAATGCGAGATCTGATGGTCTGCATCAGGACCATCTTCATCCATGCAATTGTGATGTAGCTAAGTAGAGCACATGAGGTCGGCACATAGTGAGGAAGATCGAGTACTTGAACCCATAAGTGCTTAATAAGTACTTGTTCAGGAGAACAATTATGTTTGATGAGTACCACGCCGTTACGAGCCCTATCGTGAAGAATTGGCCCGTACTCTTCACCATTCACACCGACGACTACTTTAGAAAATAGAGAGACAGAAAGAGAGATTTTGATCAGAAATTTGTTAATGTAGTAAGAATTGGTGAGAGGATCTGACTGTAAATTCAACGACATCTGTCACGCCCCGATCCGCCACGGGAATTGCAGCGTGTCGATGCGTGAATTAACCCGTAATACAGGCAGATCGTAACCGGCCACAACATCATAATATAACACATTCTTGATACGAGGATGAAACGGAAATAAAACTACGATAAAAATTTGAACAAAATAAGTATATTTGATTCGCCCCGCCAGAGTCATAGCGACAAAACCTATATACAAGCATCTAGTATAACAATATAGTACACCTGATAACACAGATGAAACAAAAGATACTCGTACAGGGTGGACACGACCAAACAGCACAAAACGCGCCTACAACGGAAAACAGGGCCTAAGCGTCACGATCAGCAGGAACACCAACACTGCCTGCACTCCAATAGAAGCTTACCCCTTGCGGGGTCAGCAAAACACAAAGCTAGCTGGTGCAAGCGAACTAAATACAAATAACAGAATACTATACAAGGAAAATTCATGCCAGACAATAAAGGATAAGTAACAAGTTCTAAAGCCTAAATCACACCGTGTCTCTAAAGATAATATTTCTAAGTTCAAGCAACAACACAAACATTTCAGATTCAACAATAACTACAAGTTTACGATATATGCCGATCATTACACGTGATTCAAACATGGTAAATATCAAGCGATGAAAATAAAGACAATCTCATAGTTCTTTCTAGTCTCCTAGGTATAACAATCACGTCGAAACCAAAAATCCTGTAAAATTCTGTATAAGTGTTTCATAACGTAGGTATCCGCATACCCTACGAATGTGTCTCACCCAGACACATCCCACAACGTGCACCAGTACCACTCCGGGCTTGTTTGTATCCTAATGGGGTGCCATCTGCCAGGATACAAACTCAAACATCCCAAACGACTGGCCTAACATGGCCAACCTAACACAATCAAACTCAAGTGCGCTGGGAGGGAAAGCGAGTAATCTCCAAAGGACGTCCTCCGCGACCCGTCCTACTGCACTCTATAGTGGCAAGTGCGTGCGGGAGCTCACCGCACCTCAGCAAGCTTGCCACATGCAATAGCGTCCTCAATGTCAGGTGCGAGTCATCTCAAGCACCATCCAACTCACGATGCGAGCAAACTCCTAAGCATCGGCACAACAGGCATTATAGCGGGATAAAGACACTTACACTAACATTCACATGCAAAAATGACGAGTCTATACATAATCAAAGGTAACAGACGTGCAATCATAATCAATTCGGCAATTTTTATAAAACCATGACTATGCCAGAGTCCCAACATGGCCCAATTCACCACGATAAATTTATTCGAGTCGATTATCATACATGCTCAAGACTCGGCAATCCACGGTAAAACATGACATACTATGCAAACTCGAAAACGAAGCATACAAGTCCAATGTCATTACCCCAAAGCCGAATCACACCAAAATTCATTCACTATTCGATTTCATTCAAGTATATCATGCTTTCAGAAAACCCAATACGTAATTCATTCACAAATAACCAACACAATCATCAAAATATTTGAAAACCCCGAATTTCGAATTTGGATTCAATTGTACACAATCGTCAGTATGATGTAAAACTTAAATTCAGGATTTCAAATACTTATTTCTCAAAATAAATATTATAGTTCCACTCACCTGAGCGGAATGGGTTTTCATAACCCAATTCCTACCGGTCGAAGCTCCTAACACGCAAAACCACGAATGCGGGACCACGAAAATTTTTAAAACTGCAAGGCGGACTCGAAGGTGAGCAAACTAGCCGAAAACTAGAAAAATAAATAAATTACCAATGGCGCGTGACTGAAAGAAAAACTTACAGGCAATAAAAATTCGGCAAACACCCCGCCGAAACCCAAAGTTTGGCGAAAACTCGCTGAAACCCTTCCTACTCCGATCTGATCGCCTCCAAACCGCACACCAGGCCAGAAATAGGTCTAAGAACACTCGGAGTCACGAATGTGAGGCTCACCCACGCACCTAAAGTCCGGATCCATGCCGAAGAACCCTAAAAAAAAACATGCACCCTGATTTTTTTGAAAAAACCGGCCAACACCGAAATCACCCTTGCATGTCGGGTCTACAGACTCCAAATGACGCCACCAAGGCCCCTCAACGGCTGATCGGAGCTACGAAAACCGATCAAACAAAACCAACACCAAATAAGCCCACACAAATATGAAATTTCAATTTTCTTAAATGAAAAACCGAAACAAGAAGGAGAGGGGAGAAAAATGAAGAAAAATGAGGAGGAAGAGGTGAGATTTGGTGGAAGAAAATCGACAAATACCACGACGATTTTCTCGCTGGAGACGAAGAGGACGAAGGGGTCTCGCTCTCTAGAAAGAAAAAAAAAATCGAAGAAAGAAAGGGGGGTTTGTCTTTAAAGGGTGGGTGGCTATGTGCCCCCACGACATTTACCGAGTACACCGATGACCAAATTTTTTTAAAAAAAAAAAAAAAACACAGATATTACATCATACACACCTTAAAAGAGATCTCGTCCTCAAATCGGACAAAGCCACGACAAGAAAACCTAGGCGAAAAGCTCGGGGTATTTCTGTCTCATCTGGTCCTCCAGCTCCCAAGTCATGTCATCCTCTCAGTGGCTCCACTGAACCTTCACTAACTTCACTGTCCTCCGACGAAGTTGTTTCACATCATCATCAACAATGGATACTGGCCTCACTGGATACGTCAACTCATCCGAAATCTCCACCTCAGCGGGCTCTATAATCTGTGACGGGTCTGCCAAACACTTCCGCAACATGGATACGTGAAACACGTCGTGGAGACCTGACATACTCTGCGGCAAAGCCTATCTGTAGGCCACTGGTCCAATCCTCTCAGTAATCTCATATGGCCCTACATACCTCGGTGCAAGCTTCCCTCGACTTCGAAACCTAACAACTCCGCGCATCGGGGAAACTTTCAGAAAAACCCTGTCACCAACATCAAACTCTAACTCCTTACGCCTCTTATCAGCGTAACTCTTCTGTCTACTCTGGGCTGTCAACAAACGCGCTCTAATCAGCTCAATCTTCTCAGTAGTTTTTCTCATCACATCCGGCCCCATCACAACTGACTCTCCAATCTCTGCCCAACAAACAGGGGACCTACACGGTCGTCCATAGAGTGCCTCAAACGGTGCCATGCCAATACTTACGTGGTAGCTGTTGTTGTACGCAAACTCGCATAACGGTAGGTGATCTTCCCAACTGCCCCCAAAGTCTAAAATGCATGCTCTAAGCATGTCTTCCATTACCTGATTCACTCGCTCAGATTGGCCATCTGTCTGTGGATGATAAGCTGTACTCATGTCCAATCTAGTACCCATAGCTTGCTGAAAGCTCTGCCAGAAGTGGGCTGTGAAAAGCAGATCTCTGTCGGATACAATAGAAACAGGCGACCCATGAAGGCGGACTATCTCCAGAATGAACAACACCGCTAGACTTTCTGCCGTCCGATTCATACTAACAGGAATGAAATGTGCACACTTCGTCAACCGATCAACAATGACCCATATCGACTCATTACCTTTCCTCGATCGTGGAAGTCCATCGATGAAATCCATAGTGATATACTCCCACTTCCACATCGGGATCTCCAATGGATGCAATAACCCAGACGGTCTCTGATGCTCAGCTTTCACCTGCTGACAAGTCGCACACCGTGCCACAACCTCTCCAAGGTATTTCTTCATGCCACGCCACCAGAAAGAACGTCTCAAATCCCGATACATCTTTGTTCCACCGGGGTGAATGGTGAAACGAGATATATGAGCTTCCTGTAAGATATCTCTTCGCAACTCCTCATCAGATGGAACACAAAGCCGCCCATGAAACCGCAACCCTCCATCTGAACCCACCGACCAATCGGTAGGGCACTCATCCATTGTGTCCACTGCCAAATTTTCTATCTGCCTCGTAATCACTGGATCAGAGTTCTGTCTCTCCACCACTCTACTGATCAACGACGGATAAACTGCTAAACCCGCTATCATGCTGCCTTTTGTACTGAAAGTAGACTGAACTGCAAATGACACTAATGTCTCAAGTGTTCGGTACTCCTGAATCATCATGGTTGCCATCACTGCATGTCGCCTACTCAAGGCATCTGCAACCACATTGGCCCTACCAGGCTGATACTGTATCTCGAAGTCATTGTTGCTAAGAAAATCAACCCATCGTTGTTGCCTCATATTCAACTCCCTCTGAGTGAATAGGTACTTCAAACTCTTGTGATCTGTGAACAACTCGAACCTTTCACCATACAGATAATGTCTCCAGAGCTTCAAAGCAAAGACTACGGCTGCCAACTCTAAATCATGTGTCAGATATCTTCGCTCATGGGGTTTCAACTGTCGAGACGCATAGGCTACGACGTTCTTGCCTTGCATCAACACTCCACCCAATCATGTACCTCAAGCATCAGTAAATACCACCAGTCGGTTACCAGGTGTCAGAATAGTCAACACTGGTGCTGAAGTCAACCGAAGCTTCAAAGTTTCAAACGCTTCTTCACACTTTTCTGACCATACAAAAGGAACATTCTTCCTAGTTAACTGAGTGAGTGGTGCCGCAATCAGGGAAAATTTCTAGATAAACCGTCGGTATTAACCACCCAAACCCAGAAAACTATGAATCTCTGTCACACTACTCGGTCGTCTCCAAGACTTTACTGCTTCGACTTTCTCGGGATCCACTGCAATACCTCCACTAGAAATGACATGCCCGAGAAATCGAACTTCAGGCTCCCAGAAGTGACACTTATTGAACTTCGCATACAAATGATTTTCTCTAAGTGTCTGCAAAACAATGCGAAGGTGCTCTCTGTGCTCCTCTAAACTCCTCGAGTACACTAAGATATCGTCAATGAAGATTAGCACAAACTTGTCCAAGTACGGAATGAACAATCTATTCATTAAATCCATGAAGAAAACTGGTGCATTTGTCAATCCAAATGGCATGACTGGAAACTCATATAAGCCATAACGGGTCCGAAAAGCGGTAATTGGAACGGAATGTTCCTCAATTCTCATCTGATGATACCCAGACTGCAAATCTAATTGTGAAAAAACTACGGCTCCCCTCAACTGATCCAATAGATCATCAATTCAAGGCAATGGATACTTATTCTTGATGGTCACTTTATTCAGATCTCGATAATCTATGCACATCCTCAATGATCCATCCTTCTTGGACACAAATATTGCTGGAGCTTCCCAAGGTGAATTGCTCGGCCGAATAAACCCCTTACGAAGCAACTCATCAAGCTGTACTTTCATCTCTTCCAATTGCTTAGGTGCAAGCCTGTACGCTGATTTAGATATAGGTGCAGTACCAGGAACCAGGTCAATCCAAAACTCTACCTCACGACAAGGAGGGATACCAGGAATCTCCTAAAAGACATCAGGGAACTCACACACAACCTCAACAGAATTGGTGTCGGGACTAGAAATCTCAAGAGAGTTAAGAAAACTCGACATCAAAGAAACCGAAACGGGCTCACAAGCCAACACATGAGGCGAAGCATCAGGTGGCGCTAACATCACTAACCTATGCAAGCAATCAATGATCACCGGATGACTGGACAACCAATCCATCCCTAGAATCAAATGATAGCCCTCAAAACCCAAAACAATAAAGTCAAACACAAAGTTGTACCCCAACAAGGAAAACTCGAAACGGGGGTAATATTCCCACAACCAAACCGAACTGACCAAGGGAGACACAACGCACAAGGGCTCCGGTAAAGGCACTACCTCAAGGTTGTCTCTAACAACCAACTGTCTAGAAATAAAAGACCTAGATGCTCCTGTATCGAAAAGAGCCCTCAACTGGGAAGACGACGAGTGCACAAAACCTGGCACACAACACATACATCCTGAGCCACATAACAACACACTAACATGCAATTTTTCCTACGCATAATGCACATAACACAAATCTTACTACATCTGGCACACACAACTACAATAAAAAAATAATAACATACCCTCAACATTTCCCTGACCGGGAATAGCTGCTAGGCGAACAGGCGGTGCTGGGAGAGGTACTCTCTGACCAATTCCAGGCGCAGGTGCTAACTGTCCCTGAGGCGCCCTCTGCTGTGGTGGTCCATCCCTATTATGAGGACAAAGTCTGGAAAAGTGCCCCAATTGCCCACAAGTATAACAAACTACATGCTCCCATCGATTTGTCTGACCTCTTGGACAATCACGGGCTACATGTCCCTCCTGACCACAAGTGAAGCAACCGCTCCTAGTTCCTGTCTGACCACCCCACCTAGGTTGTCTCTGTTGCTGCTGCTGTCGATGATCTCCTCGGGAACGTCTGTCACCTCTGCGGTCTCTGCCAGTCCTAATTGGTCCCCCTTTACCACGGTCTCTCTGCTGGACAGCGACACGCTCTGGCTGTTGTGCCTGCTCAATTGTCTAGCTTCCTCGGCCAAACCTCTGACTGCGTTCAGAACCTTTAGCTCGTTGAACCAAAGTCTCTTGTCTACACTCGGCGTCCACTCGCTCTTGACTCAAAGTGACGTCCACTAATATCTCAAAAGGACGATCGATCATCACCATCAATTGTTTCCTTAGGAACGAGTTCAGACCACTCAAAAAATTTCCTGTTCTTCTTCTATGGAGTATCTATAAAACAAGTGGCATAGCGGCTCAACTGTGTAAACTCGGCCAAGTATTCAGAAACAGATCTAGACCCGGCTGTAAATGTATAAACCTGTCCACTATCTCAGCTCTGGCAGAATCAGGAACAAAATGTTGTTCAAACACCTGGCAAAATGTATCCCACTGCATCTCTGACACATCACGACTCTGCCTCACTGAATCCCACCAGTACATAGCCTCTCCGTCAAACTGGTGTGCTGCTAACTCAGTACGTTGTATCAGTGTCAGCACCATCCTATCAAATATGAGTTCTACCTTACGAATCCACCGATCTGCATCTAGAGAATCTCCAGTACCATCAAATCTTTCACCACCCAAGCTGACGAAATTCTTGTTGCGCCGAGTAAACGGATCCTCTGACTGATTGCCCTGCCTCATATTCAGTGCCCATTGGGTCATCATTTCCATGAAAGCCTAAGAGACCTCCTCTCCAGCAGTGCCTGATCCCTCACCCCGGGATCTCTTACCACGCGCCATCACCGCACCCCCTCTACGTACAAGAAAACACACATACAATACATCAAACAACACAACAAAAATCCTACTCCTCTACCCAATTCACTCAAGAAAGTGGTATACGATGATGTTCTATGTGAACCGGTAAATAATGGCTCTGATACCAAGCTCTGTCACTCCCCGACCCGCCGCGGGAATTGCAACGTGTCGATGCGTGAACTAACCCGTAATACAGGCGGATCGTAACTGGCCACAACATCATAATATAACACATTCTTGATACGAGAATGAAACGGAAATAAAACTACGATAAAAATTTGAACAAAATAAGTATATTAGATTCGCCCCGCCAGAGTCATAGCGACAAAACCAATATACAAACATCTAGTATAACAATATAGTACACCTGATAACACAGAGGAAGCAAAACATACCCGTACAGGGTGGACACGACCAAACAACACAAAATGCGCCTACAACGGAAAATAGGGCCTAAGCGCCACAATCAACAGGAATGCCAACACTGCCTGCACTCCAATAGAAGCACACCCCTTGCAGGGTTAGCAAAGCACAAAGCTAGCTGGTGCGAGCGAACTAAATACAAATAACAGAATACTATACAAGGAAAATTCATGCCAGACAATAAAGGATAAGTAACAAGTTCTAAAGTCTAAATCACACCATGTCTCTAAAGATAATATTTCTAAGTTCAAGCAACAACACAAGCATTTCAGATTCTACAATAACTACAAGTTTACGATATATGCTGATCATTACACGTGATTCAAACATGGTAAATATCAAGCGATGAAAATAAAGACAATCTCATAGTTCTTCCTAGTCTCCTAGGTATAGCAATCACGTCAAAACCAAAAATCCTGTAAAATTCTGTATAAGTGTCTCATATCGTAGGTATCCGCATACCCTACGAATGTGTCTCACCCAGACACATCCCACAACGTGCACCAGTACCACTTCGGGCTTGTTTGTATCCTAATGGGGTGCCATCTGCCAGGATACAAACTCAAACATCTAAAACCGAAACAAGAAGGAAAGGGGAGAAAGAGGAAGAAAAATGAGGAGGAGGTGAGATTTGGGGGAAGAAAATCGACAAATACCACGACGATTTTCTCGCTGGAGACGAAGAGGACGAAGGGGTCTCGCTCCCTGGAAAGAAAAAAGAAAAAAAAGAAAGAGAAGAAAAAAAGGGTGGGTGGCTATGTGCCCCCACCGCATTTACCGAGTACACCAATGACAATTTTTTTTTTAAACACAGATATTACAACATCCATCACGGAGAGGCGTTTAATTTGATTTTTTTTGTTGTATTTTTAAGATCATTGACGTTGAAATCTACAAAAACAGTCGTGGCCCTTAGATGAAATTTAGATCAACAATTCTAGGCAGCCTGGGTTTTGCTGCCTGGGGGGCGACTTTACACTTTTGCCCCCCCCCTCTTTAAACACCTTTTCCAAAAAAGTGTTTAAAGAAGGGGGGGGGGGGGCAAAAGTGTAAAGTCGCCCCCCCCAGGCAGCAAAACCCAGGCTGCCTAGAATTTCTGAATTTAGATATGTTTTAGATCTAGCATGTGCATTAATTGCACATATTGTCTCATGTGAAGGGTAATTTTGTATTTTGAAAGAGTTTAACAAGTTACTGTTTGGGGGTTAGACTGAATTAGTTTTCTAAATGAGTGTCATACTCAATTAGACATAAATTAATAAGGGCCAAACTCCAAAAAACCCTTCTTTTTAACTCACAACTCTTTTGGAGCGAGGGACACACTTCTAATGTGCGTCTTGTTCATTCACATCCTGGAAATATTCCGCCATAGTTAGGGCAGTCAAACCAACTCTCATACGATATTTGTTCTGTGATGATTTCAAAATCGAAAAATCTATTCTATATTTGTATATATATTAAATATAGAATATATAAAATTGAGTAATTCAATTCAGAACAACCCTTTTTCGTTAGCAAGCATTCCTCTTTGTAACATAAGGAGGTTGGGGAATATAGAGGCTTTTCTTTCACATTTTGATTAAGAATGCAGCAAAGTGAAATAAAAAAAAAATTAAATCTAAATAAATACAGGACGTAAGGTTTATCTAAGTAACTTCAATATGACTATAAGCCAGACATGCATACGCGGAAGAGCCCATTCTTTGTTTCTTTTGTCCATTTCAGGCCTGTTCGAACCGGAGTTTGAAACCAAACTTCTCCTCAGGAGGATAAATGGGGCAATTCAGGTGAGATCCAATGTAAAATCCAACAGATAAAGGAAAGAGAATCATTGATTATCTCACAAATCAAATATTAATGTTTTCATTAAAACCAAATCACAAATTTACAATTTTTTAAAAAGGAAAACAAATAAATATGGAAAAAAAAGAATACAGTAATGCATTACTTCCTCTTCAACAACTTGACATTGTTGTCCCACCTTTTTCTTCAATGATTATGAAAATGCAGTGAAAAACCCATATTTTAAAAGATATTTTCATCAAACTACACTTTAGCAATTACAAGCTACAATAACGAATAAACATAACATTGACACTTTTAAATGAATTTTAGTTATTAATTATTAATAAAAACCATCTCATAGGTCTGCCATCGAGCTATTTAATGAGAATGTTGCTTTTTTGCATCATGTGGGTAACGGTATCTATATCCTTTTAGCCATCCATTGCATAATCAACGACATTTGATTGGATTTATTAAAGCGATATCATGAGAAAAAAATAAAAAAAAGGTAAAGATGGAATAATTGGAAGGAAAAAAAAAAGCCATGAAGGAGTAAGAAAATGCATTATTGGAAATTTTTTTATATTTTTCCGTATTCTGTGGCTTCTCTCTTTTCTAAAGAGGGTAATTTGTGATTTGGTTTTAACAAATGCTAAGATTTGATTTATGAGATAATTAAGGATTCCTTTTTTTTTATTTGTGATGCAGTCATTTTTCGCTCCCTGCTTTGACCTAATCCCGCTGATCTGCACAAGTAACACACGTGAGCCACAGACCATCATTCTAGTGGCCGATGGCACTCCGATGCTAAATTCAAACAGGGTTATGAGAAAGGTGTAATGTTGTAAACAATGAATATCTAGCGTACCTTAGCTTACTGGCCTCATGTCTTATTTATAGGGCAGGAGTCCTGGTTTTATCAGGCCATCGAAGGCGTAGTTTAGGAAAAAAATCTTCATGGAAATCCTTCTCTAATTAGGAGTTGTGCTGTAAGAGGGAAGTTCCCTGTTAGCCATGTGCTCCTAGATATGCAGGAAATAGTTCACAATCCAAGAGTAATCTGTAGAAGGAAGTTTCCCTACGTGGAATGTATTCTGGTATTTGCTTCCTGGTTGGAAGCATGGAGTTGTTGTAATTGCCTGTCCGAAGCTGATCCTCGAGATACTTGCCTTAGTAAGACTTATTGGTATTGAGGATAGTTGTGAGACGTGTGGGCCTAACATGCTATAAGAGTTTGGGTTCGTCTGGCGGACTGAATTAGGAGGGCTTGGAACCGCTTGGGCCGGATCAGTGTTGGGCTGACGCCGGGGCCGTAATTCCTCGAGATTATCATGAGACGTGTATGGCTCAGGGATGTGACCTTTTTTGTGTATCATCAGCTACTCCCCTCGTGTTAGTGGGTCGTCACATCGATTCACTAAGTCATATCTTGAAAAGATACGCCGCTCATGATGATTGAGTCTGAATCGTTGCTTGAGCCACGCACTGCATCAATTGAGTGTGCGTCAATTCAACGGAAAAAAGGCGGGAACCTAATCCCTATTTAGGTCATTTGTAGTGCACAGTCTGACTCTTTTATTTTCTTCGCTTTTCAAAATACTGTTCTGCTCATCTTTTGATCAGAAAAGATTGTTCATCTTCTTCATGGCTCAACAAGACCTTCTTGATGAAGCAACCTTGGCCAGAGGCCTATAGTTTTTTGAAGACAGGTTGCTTTTTGAGCCCGGCCTCGCTGAAATCCGTACAAAGTTTGGGGTCCCTAAGGACTTGCCGTTGTATGTTCTGAAGGGTGACCAGATGTCAATGTCGCCACCGACGGGGTTCATCTGCTTGCATCGTGGGATGCTTCAAACTTGAGTGTGTTTTCCCGTTCTTGAAGTGATTTGTGATTCCTCCTATCCAATTGGAGCCTAATGGATATAGGATTATCCATCTCATTCTAATCAGGATAGGGGAAGCTAGCGTTTGGGTGACTCCGCGGGTAATCCAGTTGCTGACTTCTCCTCGGTTGACGACACTAACTTGCTTCACAAAATTTCCAGACGACTTGAAGTCTTGGAAAAAGTATTGCTTCTCTGCCCCTGCAAATTCAAAGTTCAAGGATCGTTCGCTCGAACGAGAGTTCTAGCCGCTTCGTAAGTGTAGTTTTTCCTTTTGGCTCTACTATGTTTAATTGCGGGTTAGCTATTCATTGCTTGTGCTTCTTCGCAGGACAGTTTCCTACTACTCCCCTTACCCTAGAGGAGCAAAATACTATAGAGACGTTTCACGGCTTATCAACAAGGAACATGGTGGATGTCATAAGCGTCCAACTTCATCTGTAGTGGGCTGTGGAACAACTGGCACGTAGCCCCCACTCAGTACTGAACATCGTAGGTTAAGCTTGAAGACGGGGGCCTCTTTTAGGAAGAGGAAGGTTGTTGGGGCAAAAACTCCTGTTATGTCCGACGTGGAGGAGCTGTCTGAGACGCTTGCCTCTTTCGTGAGTTCGAAGAGGTATCGTGTTAGAACTGGGTTGCCTTCAGCACGACTCGCTCCAGTGAGAGAAAAACACGAGTCTGATCGGCCTGTCAGGGTGGAGAATGATGTATCTGGTTGGGAGAAAGATTACATGTGGTTTGCAGGGGTTGAAGATAGGTCGAATCTTAGTTATGCGCAGGCCGAAGCTTTGAATGAGCAGCTGGTGCGGGTTGCAATGGTGGCTTCTATCAGTGTTGATTCGTTCGAAACTGTTCCAATAGAAGGTTCCAGTGAATATCCACCTGAGGTTGTGGAATCTGATCGTCCCATTGGTGCGTTATCTAATAGTGGTCGTGGTGGCACATGCCAAGTTTCATGTAGTCCGCATTGTTCACTGTCTCGTTCCGGGCCACAGCTCAAAGTGTTGGAGGGTCCTTTGGATAATTCGCTTCCTCCTTTCCCTCCGAATCTTGTCAAGTCGTCTCGCACTAGAGGGTCGGTTGTTCGTGACAAGGGAAAGGTCACGGAAGAGAGCTTGGGAACAGTGGCAACTGAGAAGGGTGGTGCAGGCGTGATTCTTGATCTAGGAAAGCTTCATCTAGATGCGCGGATAAGCGTGTTTGCACTAGACTTGGTAAGCATGAACACTCAGGTTTGGCACCAAAAGTTTGATGTGGAGTATGTTTCGAGGAAGCATATAAGCAGACCTCATAGCTGGTTGATGGATTGCGCTCCAAAACCCGAGGAGGATACGCTAAAAGGGTGTATGGATAAGGGTTTAAAGTACCTTATGCTTGGTATGTCTCATCTGAGCCAGGTGGTTGTCATTGGGATAGAAGTCAAGGCGGCTCGTGAGAGTGTATACACCATGGAGCGTATCTTTTCGCACATGCAGGCACAATATTTTGATGCGCTTTATGAAATTGAGCGGCTATAGAAGTAGGCTGAGGAAAAGGTGCTGGAGCAGTCAGCCATGGTCGCGAGACTCAAAGGGCTCGTCTGGAAGCCCTTGGGCGTGATCTGGCAGAGGTGTCCGAGAGAGACAGACTCAAGCAGAAATTGAACTGGATCTGCCGAGATGCGGAGGCTGCGGTTGAGGCGCGTTCTGAACTGCGGTTTCTTGCTGAAGAAAATGTTTTGAAGGAGGCTGACAGGGCTACTCAAAAGAAACAATTGGAAACCTTGTAGAGGGGCTAATCAATATGTGAATTTGGATGGCCCTTGTGGATCGTAAGTTGTCTCTGCGGACTGTCAAGATTTGCTAGCATAGGTTACTGAAGAGTAAACCTTGTAAAGGGGCTAATCTCTGCACCGACGGAAGGTTGAGGGTTGTGTTCCAGTGTGCTTTGGCCTCTATCGTCATTCGAACTGGCACTGGTTCAGGCTGCTCCGCAGGATGTAGTTGGATCTAGGTGCATTCTATTTATTTCAGTGCGGCATAATGGCAGCCTCGTGTCATAGATTGGTCTCCACATATTGTCCTTTCGAAGTGGTCAGCGGTGTACTTAACACAATGGTGAAAGGTGGAGACTATTGCTTCCATCTGGTGGAGCCATGGTCTTCCCAAGATGAGGTTGTAGGTTGATAGCGCATCTACCACCATGAGGTCCAGAAACATGACCTTTCTTAGCTACGACTCTCCTGCCACTATTGCTAACCTTATCTTTCCGATGGGGAAGCATTTCTCCCCGCTAAATCCAATCAACCAGCAGTCAATAGACGTCAGGTTTTCCTCCTGGAGGTCCATATTACGGAATGCGTTGTAGAACAGGACGTTGAATGAGCTTCCTGTGTCCACCAGAGCTCTCTTTAGCTCCCACCTTGCAATGGATGCCTAGATGACTAGGGCGTCATTGTGTGGTACTCGGACTCCTTCGAGGTCTTTGTCCGTAAAGGTCATGGTGGGAATGGGGCTCTGAACCCTCAGTGACAAATGTGTCTGTCCTCGTCAGTGGGTTGTGTCTGCATCTCCAGTAGAGTCCGCTTGCAAGACCTGAACGACTGGTCTTCACTCGGTCCGACTCCATGAAGGACATAGATTATCCCTGGAGTTTTCATTTTCTATTTCTTTAATTGACTCCCCCCGATTCCTGGTTCATTCTGGCCGCTTCTCAAAGTTTAGGAATTCTTTTAGTATACCCCTGCGGATCCAGTACTCAACCTCATTCCTCAGACCCTTGCAGTCGTTGGTATCGTGACCACCCTCCTTGTGGTATGCACAATACTTGTCGTTATCATGCTTGGAGGGGTCTCCGCGCTGCTTTGGGGGCCATTTTAGATTCTCTCAGTTTTTCATGGAGTTTAGTACGTCCGACAGGCTAGAATTGAGGGGTCCCACGGCTCTGGATCAAACATAGTTGTCACCGCGCTTTTCTATTTCTTTCCGATGGTCTGCCTTGTTGTCACCGCGCTTTCTCTTGCTCCTTTCCTCCTCCTCGCATCTCTTTCCCTCCTTATCCTTAGGAGCGGAGGGCTTCTTCTAGCCTTCGATTTACCTCTTCACGGTACTCAACTCCTCCAAGGTAATGTGTTTGTGGGCGCTCTTGAGGAGCTCCGTCATGTCCAGAGGGGCTCTTGGGTGAGGTCTTCATAGAGCTTTCCCTCATTGAGGCTCGCAGTGAAGGTTGTCACGGCTGTGTCATCATTGCATCCGTCGATGAGAGTTAGCTTTTTGTTGAAGTGTGTGACATACTCTCTGAATGTCTCATTTGACTTCTGCTTTAGAGAGAGTATGTAGTGTGGGATCTTTTGGAAACGTTGGCTCCCAACAAAATGTGTCAGGAACTCCTTTGCCAGCGTTTTCAAAGAGTCGATCGACCTTGGCGGAAAGATGTGGAACCACGTTGTTGCTGACTTCTTTAGGCTAGTGGGAAAAGTTCTGCACATCATCGACTCAGATCCTTATTTGAGAGCCATTATGTGTTGGTAATGGCGTAGGTGGTCGAATGGGTCGGTGGTTCCATCGTAGAAGTCGAGCTTTGTGGGAGTAAACTTCCTCTGAAGGACCTCATTCATGATTCGGTCCACAAATGGTGGGACAGAGAGACGGTTCAACACGCCCGGATCGTGTGCCCCTCTGTGGAGGGGGTTCTAAGGGTTGAGCCTCTCTGCCCTGGCGACGGGCTCAGCGTTAGCCGCCCAACCTCCACTAGTCCAATGAGAACTAGTGAGGGCTTGGCTTTCCCGTGCTTGCTCTCTGCCATCCTAGGGAGACGGAGGCCCATGCCGTTCTTGGTCTCCATTAGCAGGTGGGGGATTTTATCGCCTGAGAGCCTCTACCGCTTTAGCGAGCTACTGTATTTGAGATGACAACATCTCTATTCAGAGGTCCGTCGTTGCTGTCGTCGACGCAAGGGCGTGAGTCTGTTGTCTGTGCATGACCGGAACCGCTGAAAGCGACGGTACAACACCAGCCTGAGCGTTTGACGTGTCCCCTTGTTCTCTGTTGTTGCGTGATCTAGTGGTCACCATCTCTCTGGGTTTCAAAGGGAGACGGTGCCAATGAAAAGTTAGGAACTTTGTCGTCCCCACGGACGGCGCAAAACTGATGTAGTCATTTTCCGCTCCCTGCTTTGACCTAATCCCGCTGACCTGCTGCCCTGCACAAGTAACACACGTGAGCCACGAACCACCGTTGTGGTGGCCGATGGCACTCCGATGCTAAAGTCAGACAAGGTTCTGAGGAAGGTGTAATGTTGTAAATAGGGAATTTGTAGCGTACCTTAGCTTACCAACCTCGTGTCTTTTTTATAGGGCAAGAGTTATGGTTCTACTAGGCCATCGAAGGCGTAGTTTAGGAAGGAGATCTTCATGGAAATCATCCTCTAATTAGGAGTTGTGTTGTAGGAAGGAAGTTCTTTGTTAGCCCTGTGCTCCTAGATACGCGGGAAATAGTTTCCAATCCAAGAGCAATTCATAGAAGGAAGTTTCCCTGCGTGGAATGTACTCTGGTATTTGCTTCCTTGTCGAAAGCAGAGAGCTGCTGTAATTACCTGTCCGAAGCTGATCCTCGAGATACATGCCTTAGTAAGACTTACGGGTATTGAGGATAACTGTGAGACGTGTGGGCCTAGCATGATGTAAGAGTTTGGGTCCGTTTGGCGGACTGAATTAGGTGGGCTTGGAACCGCTTGGGCTGGATCGGTGTTGGGTTGACGCCGGGGCCCGTAATTTCTCGAGATCATCATGAAACTTGTATGGCTCAGGGATGTGACCATTTTTGTGTATCATCAATTTGTTTGTTGGGTTTAGATAATAGAGGGCACATTTCGAAAGGGCAAGATAAAAGGTTCAAAAGAGAAGATAATTGGAGAAGATAGCTAGCATCCCTCATCTGCACTTCCTCTTCTCCTTTGTTCTTGTTCTTTTTTTTGTTATTATTATTATTATTATTATTATTATTATTATTATTATTATTATTATTATTATTATTATTATTATTATTATTATTATTATTCTCCTCATTTTCTTCCTCTTATTTTCTCTTCTTCTTGTCCTCTCTTCATCTTTGTATTTTGTTCTTTTCTTTTTTTCGCCTGATTTCTTTTATTTTTTCTCTCTGTTTTTTTCTTTTTCTATTTTTTTATCCTCTATTCTTTTCCCTTGTTTATTCTCCTTCGCCCTTGCAGAGGTTCCTGCGAGTGGAAATTCCTCACTTGCCAGAACCTTGGGCAAAAATAAGAATAAGAAGAAAAATAAAAAGAGAGGACAAAAAGAAAAAAATAGAGAGAAAAAAAGTGGAGAATGGGAAGAAGAATAAGAGAGAAAAACAGAAAAGAAGAAGAGGTGAGGGGGAGGAGGAGGAGAATAAGAAGTTGAAGATGGGAGGAGGTGGGATGAGAGGTGGCAGTGGTGATTGATGGAGAATAAGAAGAAGAAGAGGGGGAGGAGGATGAGAGGTTGAGGTGGCGGTAGCGTGGTGGTGGTGATTGAAGAAGAAGAGAGAAGGAGGAGGGGGAGATGTGGTGAGGTGGTAGTGGTGAATGGGAGGGGGAGGAGGAGAGGTAGCGGTGGTGATTGATGGAGAAGAAAGAGAGAGATGAGAAGATAAGAAAATATAGTTTACGGTTTTTTTGCTTATATTGATAGTATCCTTCAGCAAGTGGGGGTGTCCTTTAGAAAGGTAGTGGTGTGTCATTCAGAAAGTAGGGGGTTGGTGGTGTCCTTCAACAGAAATGGTGGTGTTATTTAGCAATCGTATTGGGTTTTTTCTCATTTCCCTATTTTTCTCTCCCCTTCTTCTCTCTCTTCTTTTAGGGTTCGTGTTCTTTCTGACGAAGATCAATAAACTCCCCCATCTCAATCTCAATTAAACTCATTTCTATATAAAATACAAGCGGAATTAGTGCTAGCGTGTGTAGCCTTACACAACTTTCTTCGTAAAGAGCGTCGTTCTGATGAATTTCCAATTGAAGAAGATGACGAGCCTTCAACACTGTCAGAAGAAGAAGTTTTTCAAACCCAAGATCAACAACGATAGAAAGCTAATGAATGAAGAGCAACTATATCTTCAAATATATAGAGAGATGCTATGAGTGTCGGGAGTCAACGATGAGCAATGAAGATGGTGAACTTTTTGTTTTCTTCTTCTTTTGGTTATCTATCTATTTTTATCGAAGAATTATTTGCATACAAACAATTCAATTGTTTGATTTTTTAATGTCTTTAAATTGATTTTTTAATTTGATATCAGAGTATTTGGTTAGCCTATAGTTTGGTTAACCAAATGCTCTGAGCAATTCAATGTATTTGAATTGATTTTTTAATTTGAATTAAAATTCTCATAACATACAAACAATTGTTTAATTGGTGTTTTGAGATATGTTTTATGATCTGTGTTGGCATGGATAACAATGTAGGTGATGTTCTTTCATTGCTTCGTATTGCTAATAACATATTAATAAGAATTCATTGAATTTATAAGAATCCATAGAAATCCATAACAAATCTTTATTAAATCTACAAAATCCAATCATTTTAAATCCATCAAAATTCAGTGGATTTTGTAAAATCCTTTGAAATATTTTAAAATCCATGAGATTTAAAATCCTTTAGAATCCATTCAAATCCCGAATTGAATACCCCCCCCCCCCCCAACCTCCCATCTCAATGAACAAGTACAGTTTAAGAAACACAAATCCACCTTCTTCTTCCTTAAAACATGGTAGCCATCACTATCGTTCGTATAACCAAATCCCCTACTTGTCCCTTCCCCCCTTTTTTCTTCTTATTAGTAAAACAACTGAATGACCGAATCTCAAAATGGGTTTTAGTTTTACGATTTGACCGACTTCGTATAAAAGAGGGACTCAGGTGGCATGCGGAAGCGAGGGTTTAAATGGAATGAGGATGAGATTAGATTTGAGTGAGGGTGGTTTAGGCGAGTCTGATCATAGATGAGGGATTTGAGTCGAAGTGGTGGGGAGGGGGTTAAGGGTTGAGGTGGGAGACTTTCAGTTAAAAGAAATTGGGGTTTGGGTTAAAAGAAGGTGAAGGATGGGTGAGGAAATGGTTCCAAGTAGCCATTAATTTCCAACCGCCATTGTTGTTGTTGTTAAAGAAAATTAGTTTATTGATTTGGGTTCACCGAATCAATCAAGAAACGTCAAGTCATGAAAAATCGTAAACTAACCGATGATAGAAAAATTCTAAATAGGCAGGCCCATAGCGCTAGAGGAGCTAGTTAGAACGTGATTATGAGAGAAAGCGTGATAAAAAAAAAGATGAATATGAAGAACAGAAGAAGAAGAAGAACAAATGAATAACAGAAGAAGAAAAACAGATAAAAAAGTGGTAAAGAGCAAAATCTGGCGCTTTCCTGGTGCCATGGGCCTGGCTCTCTAAACTTACTCTTGATGACACATCAAATAAGAGTACCATCACGAACGTACACGTGGCAAAAATCAATTATCACGAGGACCAAGTATTTCAATCCAGGGCCGACTCATGAAGCACAAAAAGAAATATCCAGCCGTTAGAGACAAAAATAGTCATTCAAAGCAGATCATAGTCAGAGGCCCAAAACCAGGCCCAATGAGTCTCTCATTTAAAGTAGAGAAACGTTACAAAGGAGATGAGTCATGACAAGAATTATTCTCCCAAAGACGTATCTCCATACAAAAATAAGACTGTTACAAATAATGTCTCCCTTGGTCAAGTGTTAAGTCACACAAAAAATTAATAATGACTACTACATAAGGTAAAGGGAATATTCGACAAAGGTATGCAAGTTTAACTGAACTCTGTCTAAATTAAGCTCTCTCCTACAAATTTACTGACTTAAGTATCGTAGTGCCTTTGGCCACAAAAAAGGTCGTCGTTGACAATCTAACCCTTGTTTTGCAGGATGGATCTTTAGGAGGTAGGATTTGGATGCATCAGTTTGGCGTCGTCTGTGGGAAACGACAATTTCCTTGCTGAAAGAGAGTTTGAGGTTAGAAATTTCCTTAGCTCTAATCAACAACAAAAAAGTTAGAACAAATGGAATATTCTACATACCCTCAACCCAACAACAATCAAGGCAATCCTTCTACTGGCGAAGCTGAGTTACCAATAAGGAATGTCCAAAATCCAACAACAATAGACTCAACTATGCCAGGTAACACAATATTACAACATGGAATGGTGGCCCAATCGTCTCAAACATCTGGCGGCACAGTAATCCACGTGTGGACCAACTCCTGGTGCATATGGATTATCTGATTAAAGTAGTGGATAAGCTCACCCAAGAACGTACTCAATCTGCTGAACACGTCCAAACGCCGCTGCAACAGAATTCAGCCAACCACGTTTGAGAGAACCAAAAGAAACCCGTGTTGAACTTCGATGATCGAATTTTGAAGTCAAAAAACCACAAGGAGGTTGCTTCCTAAGTGATGGAATTCCTATACAAGTTCTATTTAGGAACGGAGTCACAGATCCTAACGTGTTTTACGAATTGGCCAGACTGTCATTCTCTAATGCACTCATGAAAACTTCTCTACCAAAGAAGTTCACTCCCCCAAAGTTCAAAGTTTATGATGGCTCTACCTATCCGATAGACCATCTGCAACACTTCCACCACATGATGGCTTTGAAAGAAAGCACAATGTCTATTTTATGCCGAACATTTCCGATCCGTCTCACATTCACAGTGATGAGTTGGTTCAACAGTTTTCTACCCAGGTCAATAGACTTTTTTCAAGCTCTGGCCAAGACCTTCATCAGAAGGTTCATCGAAACCAACGAAACAGAAAGGGTCCGCATTACTTACCCCACATCAAGCAAGAGCTTCAAAAAGCCATCAGTGAGCATGTTACTCGTTTTACTGACGAGTTAACCATGATTGACGGTTGCAGTGACGAATGACCATTGCCACCTTCACTTCCGGATTGAAGAGATGATCGTTTTACAATTCTCTAAACCTAGAACCTCGAAAAAACATGACGACTTATTGAAGACCGCTGAAAAGTATTACCCTTGAAGAGATGTTGGCTGCCAAGAAGAAGAACGAATCTAAAAGGAAACATTTCCTAACAAATCGGGAGAGGAGAGAAGAAAGAAAAAAAGACAAAAATGACCATTCGAAAAGGCATCGAACAATGGCATGTCCGAATTTAACCAGCAAGAACCCGAAAAGCTACAATCCGGAAGACCCAGACATGAACGAGTAACAAGTGTGGAAAAAACACGTATAAACCATACACGACTTTGAAAACAGGTCGAGCAAGCATCCTAAAGTCCATGACAAAGTGGGAGGATATCAAATGGTCATTCAAGATAAGAGGAGCCCTAGATGGACGAGATTAGATCAACTTTTGCTTTTTCCACAAGGATCATGGGCATGACACAAAAGACTGCTACAATTTGAAGAACGAAATTGAGTATTGGATCCAGAAAGGGCGACTAGGAGAATTCGCCGGGCTGACAGACAAGCAATCTAAAGGAAAAGAGAAGGTAGACAATACCACAAGGTCACAAGAGCAACCCAAAGAGCTGATATATGTTTTACATGACGTAGCTGGGGAGAAAGAACGATCTAATCGATAAAGAAAGCGATCAATCCTAGATTTATGGACAAAGATTCAATACCCGAAATCTTTTGCACTATGCGAGAAAACAACCCAACGATGCCCTAATTGCAATATTGATAGCCAAGGTGGGAGGTCAAGGAAGTACTAGTCAACATGGGCAACTCAGCCAACCTCCTATATCTAACAACATTCTGCAAGATGCAATTCAATGAAGAGATGTTGGCACCTATTGATCAGCCAATGATAAGTGTTTGAAGTATCACACCGACGACGACATTGGGATCATCGAAGAAGACCAGTCATTTGTGCGTGAACGTCACTACATAGCCATGAAGGCCCCAAACAGATAGCAAGCATCATCACGACCAGAGGAGCCACAACAGCAACTCGGTCAAACGAATTTCAACCTCCAAGAAGATAATACAGCTCCAAGCAGTCTAAGAGATCGACCAAACACTAGACAACTAGAAGAAGAAATAACACCAATCCTTTTATATGTAAAAAGGGAAGGCGAAACAATTCAGATTGGCACCAAAATCCATCCAAAACTAGCTGAGAATCTGATATAATATTTAAAGACATCCAAGACGTCTCCACCTGGACAATAAAAAACATGCTACAACCATTCCTCAACATGCAATCACAAATAACATCAAGGGCGTGCAAAGCCTCAATGATAGAATAACACTTCTTAAAGGAAACAAAACATTCAAGTGGGATAAAGACTGCAAGAAAGTTTTCCAAAAGCCTAAAGTCGTACATGGGAAGTACTGAACTATTGTCAAAGACAAACACAGGCAAAATGCTGTCTTATACCTATCAGTGTTCGAACATACAGTCAACTCAGCACTAATACGAGAGGAAAAAGGCATATAAAAGCCAATCTACTACGTCAGCAAGACATCCGCAGATGCAAAAGTGAACTACCCGGCTCTTGAGAAACTAGCACTTGCCCTCGTCGTATCTCTTGAAAAGCTACAACTATACTTCCAAGCTCATCCAGTCATAGACATAACCGAACAACCACTTTGGTCGGTGCTGCACAAACCAAAACTATCTGAAAGAATGGAAGAGCACACCAGATGAACTGTTCACGAATGGACCCTGCACTGTGACGGAGTATCCAAAGAGAAATGAAGTGCAATAGGAATAATAATGTACAACGCAGAAGGTGTAATATTGAAAAAGGCGATTAATTTCAGCTTCAAAGCCTCAAACAATGAATTCGAGTATGAAGCAGTGATAGCCGGATTGCAGTTGTCCAACACTTGGGAGTGAGAGAAATCAGTGTCTTCACCGACTCTAAATTGGCAGTCAACTATTTGAACGATAAGTTTCAAGTTAAGGATGCCCGGATGAAAGCCTAGCACCAAAAAACCACTGAGCTGATGGAAAACTTCCAAGTGGCAACCATTCAACAATGTGCAAAAGCAAATAATGATAAAACCAACAAATTGGCCAAGGAGGCATCACGAGCTGAAGAAATTGATAATCCACCGTCACAGTACAGGAGAGCTCAATACTAGAAAACCAAGTGCGAGAAACATGTACAACAAATTAGGAGACCAATTCGACGACTCCAATCTTGACGTACATACAATGCGGAATACTTCCAACAGATAAAATGGAAGCTTGTAAGCTACGAACGAGAGTATTTCGGTACACATTGGTTAGTGACAGACTTACAGAAGAACGCTTCTCAGCATTTGCCCACCCACAAGCAAACAGACGAGTTGAGGTAACTAACATGACAATCCTATAAACAATAAAAAAAATCTCAAAGCATCAAAAGGATTGTGGGTGTCCGAATTACTAGGTATCCTTTGGGGATTACAGAACAATGAAAAAAATTCCAGCCGAAGGAACCCCGTTTGCCCTCTTATTTGGATCCGTAGCAATGGTCTCGGTAGAAAGTGGCATGCCAACATTCAGAACCGAAGAATTCTGAGCAGCGGATAACAACGAAGCACTAAGAGTAAGATTAAATCTCCTCGAAGAGAAGCGGCAAAAAGTTTTGGTTAAAGTAGCACAACGGATTTCAAGCTATTATAACAATAAAAAAAGTAAAGCCTCGTACATTCAGCTTCGGCGACTGGGTGCTAAGAAAAATTCAACTCAATACAAATGAACATGGTGTGGGTAAACTGAACCCAAGTTGGGAAGGGCCATATAAAGTGGTAAAGATCAACAGACCAAGAACATAATGGTTGGAAGACTCAGAAGGAAAACAATTATCATGACCATGGAATGTCGAACATTTTAAAAAATATTATCAATAAGACTCCCAAAATTTTGGAAATCCTTCGCCTCATGTTCAAATAATCTATTTTAGTCAGGACATTAAAGTCAGACTAGGAACCTACTCAAACAATATCTGACAGAAGGTAACCTTGGATCACGACGAAAGAATACACAAAGGGAGAAGAGTTGAGACAAATAAGTCAGACTTACCCAAAGAACTTCTGGTCTGATCAACCATGAAACATACTTACAAAAGTCTGGATGTATAAGTAAGAATAACTTGTAAAACCTTCTGGCACGACCAACATGTCGAAACACGAAGTATACTTACAAAATATGTATGTATAAGCCAGACTTACTTGTAAAACCTTCTGGGCCGACCAACATTTCAGACCACGAAGTATACTTACAAAAATTTGGACATATAAGTCAGACTTACTCGTAAAGCCTTCTGACACAACTAACATGTCGGACCATGAAGTACACTAATAAAAGTTTGGACGTATAAGTCAGACTTACTCGTAAAATCTCTTGGCTCGACTAACAAGTCGAACCACGAAATATGCTTAAAGAAGTCAAGAAGAAATGAAAGTTTCAGACAATCAAGAAATGAGTGCAAAGGCAAAAGTTCAACCAAGTCTAAACAACCAAGTACGAGTGGCGAGATCAACGCATATTTACTGTCTACGATCAGATATCGTGATTGATCCATACGATAGAAAGCTACGACTACGACAATTTACAAAAACACAATCTATAAGAAAAAGACATGCACATCAGAGAACAATAAATATGAAAAAGACAAAACTTAAGAGTGTAAAAAAAATTAATAATTTGTCATTCATCTCTCTATTCGGTTACATCAAGAGAAAAAAATACAACAGTTGGAAAGGGGACAATAGAAGTAATCAGAGCATTACTACTAGGAACGCTCGGAGGAGGGAGAACAATAATATTAATAGCAGAAGCTTTCTCTTCATTAACAACGGCAGACGATGGTGGGGATCGATGGATGAGGGGACGACTGTTCTTCATCACCTGAATCACTTGGCGGATCTGTAACACATTCCTCATCATCATCAACGTCTTCACAAACCTGGTCAGTTAGATCATGATATCTGGTCAGATCAAGACCCTCCTCCCCCTCCAAGAAATCGATGAGGTCCATTCGACCATCAACAACCCTTTTCCAATCAGCCGCTTTATCCTTGACTACTGCAAGCTTGTTCTTGGTTGAAATAAGTTATCTCTCAATAGTAGTTAGCCTTTGAAAAGCGTCCGACTTAGCATCAGCAAGCTCAGTCGTTAACTGCACCACCCGTTCCTCAGCAACCTTACGACTGGCGGATTGCGCAATAGCAAAACGCATGGCTTCATCATGAGCAACCTTCTCAATGGACAACTCCTCAACAATGTCAAGCCGATCACGAACTATGTTTAACTCAACCTCTGTATCCTCAAGTTCAACATCGAACTTATCCCGAACAGCCTCCACTTCCTTCAATGAAGCCCGAGCAGTCTAAGCTGCGTTATCCTGCTCCGCATACTGCAATTTCAGAACGTCAAGCTGATGGAAAACGTGGAAAAACACCAATGCCTGTCTTGCCGTCTTCTTTTCAAGAGATGCCACCTGACCACACACAACCTGGTAGTCCAACCCCATCGCCTCAGCATTAGTGAGGTGATTCATCCCTTCCATTAACTATTTGAGACCGTGTTCAAGATGATTACTAGGCTCGCGCTAGTATTGGAGCCCTTAATTAACCGCCTATGCCATCGGTTGATCAGATTACGTGCACTATCTTGCACGCCAATCTCTGTAAACCAACTTATTTAATGTGGATGTCTTCAGAGTTGGGTTCCTTCCAACCAATCTGTGGATGAAGGACATGGGGATCAGGGAGTATTAAAGCCCCAACCCAGTGGTCGGAATAACGGTCGGAATTAGGGGTGGGCACGGTCCGGATCGGTTCCAAATTTGAAGGAACCTAACTCGAACCGTTTACATTTTAACGGATCGGTCCGGATCCCTTCATTTTGATAATAGGAACCGAACCTAACTCGAACCGTTCTAAACGGTTCGGTTCCACGGTTCCAAAACTTTCAGAAATCAATCATATTCATACAATAAACAGAAATTGATCATATTCCAGAAATCGATCATATTCATACAATAAACAGAAATCGATCAAATTACAATCAACTAACTAATCATCAAACTCACAATACAATAAAATAAATAAAATTCAACTCCAAATTAAACTTCTTACCTCACTAGCTTCTCCTTCTTGAAGTCCATCCCATCATCAGGTGATTCATACATCGCAAAAACATCAATCACCAAAACATACAAACACCAAAACTTAAACTTCTAGCTACACCTAAGCAATCCAAATTCACTCTTCAACCACCAACAGATCCTGATTCAGTTTTCCAACCAAAGAAAACAATCCAAGCTCGGGTTGATAGGGTTTCATATAACCCAATAGAGAGAGAGACAGAACGTTTGAACTCTCCGATACAAAAGTCTTGAAAGGGGAAATAATGGAACAAAACAAAGACCTAATTACTGAAATCTGAAACTGTTTGAAGAAATTCCCCAAAGAGACAAGGAGGAGAAGTTCCGCTATAAGCTGATCTCGGCTTCTTCTCGCTGATCTGCTTCTTCTGCTTCTTCAGCGAGTGTTGATCTCGCTGATCTCTTCTGCTTCTTCTGTTGATCTCTTCTGCTGCTTCTTCGACAGAGAAAGGAGTGTTGATCTCGCTGATCTCTTCTTCTCTGCTGCTTCTTCGACCGAGAGAGAGGAGACGGAAATGAGATCCTGCTGATTCAGAGAGGAGATATCATCTGCTTCTTGAGGAGATCTGCTTCTTCTCGAGACAGAGACCGAGAGAGAGGAGACATCCTGCTGCTTCTTCTCGAGACATAGACCGAGAGAGAGGAGACATCCTGCACCTGCTGCTTCTTCTCGAGACAGAGACCGAGAGAGAGGAGACGGAGATGAGATCTCCTGCTGCTTCTCTACCTTTTCTTCTGCTCCTCATCTTCTTGGTCTCCTGCGGCTTATAACAAAGATCAAAGAGAGGAGAGACAGAGAGAGGAGAGGATTTAGCATTTAGGTTTAAGTTTTTTTAGGGTTTGGTTTAGGTTTATAAACTTTATATAGTAATTCGATTTGAAACGGTCCGGACGGGTCCAACCCGGACCGTTTCGTTTTAAAAAACAGAAACCGGGACCGGACCGTTTTATAACGGATCCGGACCGATCCGAACCGTATCAAAAAATTCAAAATTAAAATCCGGACCGTTTTGCTCAAAACGGTCCGGTTCGGTTTGAACCCGCGGATCCTCGACCCGTTTGCCCACCCCTAGTCGGAATAGCAATGATAACAGAAAAACCACTATTGCCTTTTCTTTTCAAAATAGTAGTGGCAGAAGTGGTACAAATAATAGTAGCAAGAGTGGGCAGGAAGCAACAACAGAAGTGTGACAAGGAGGCGAGGAAGCGGGCAACTCCATTGTGTCTTCAGCATGAATAGGAAAAAAATGAGGAGGAGACTTAAAACTCTAACCATGATCATCGACCTTTTCGTCGTACAGTGGATTGAAGTCAAAGTCAGCTATGGTCTTTGTGCTATTTGGATCCTTTGATCGCTCCATAGCAAGCTAAAACATCTTATTGTTGATGACACGAGGGTCATCATCAGACCACTTGGCAAAGTCATGCACACCATGAGTAGAGATGAGTCTCTTCTCATGCTCATCCAATGGATGGGTCACCTATTTTTTGCTCATCTCCAGAGCTTGATTTATCTCATCAACCTCTTGAGTAGGTAGGCGACCCTCTTCCCTATCTTCCATTCCAGACAACCTAAGATGAGGAGCAGTATGAGTAGCACCATGAACAGAACTAGCAAGTTGTTTCTTTTTGGGAACACGACCAGGGCTTATTGTCAGTTGCTTCAATAGACTAGCGGGCCTAGGAAGCTTCATTTTTCTAGTGACTAAACCAACACTACCAATGCTAAAAGGAGCATTGAGATCCATAACCCCCTGTCAGACCTCACTTTCCCATCAATGCTAGCATCACTAACACCAACAGGACCAACACGAGCAACAATCTCAGTAGCTTGAGCTTCAGTAAGCACCACCTGTTTCGCCTCATTCATAGTGTACAAGCCCCTATGCTTGACAACATCCATAGCGAGGAATGACTCCACAACAAGTCAAGCTTCAAAACATGGCCACTGATATCTTGTTCCTCTACAAGTAAGTGCAAATTCTTTTACTTCTTAGGCACATGGCATGACCTCATAATCTGTCGACATTGCAACTTGAAGTAGCCAGAGTTGACAGAAGCATAAAACCAAAACCTTGATCAGCCCCTTTAATCATCATTGAGTTTTCCAAAACAGGCGGAAGAATGGAGAAAACACATATTATTACTGCTTACAACAGGCCCCACCATAGAGTGAAAAATCCTACTAGTCAGAAGAATGCCAAAAAAAAGTGGCCCTCGCATGAGTAGAAACCATCACCCTCCAGCCATTGGGACCCATTTGAGCTTGAGTAATGCCCAAAAAGTCCCATTAATCCCAGAAGATCTCCGGAACCAGAAACCTAAGACTTGACTAGAACATGCCAGGGTATAACGCAATATAACCAGGCCTTGGATGACAAGGACTGTCATCATGCCTAGGTAGAACAATCTCAAGGTCAGATGACAATGAGTAGTAATCGTAAACACTTTCCAACATTGCTTGCGACACCTTCTTGGGCAAGAAGAACACCTCACCATCTAGTATCCTGCTAGTAGACATGGGAAAGGAACTGCACAAAAAGATAGTGAAGAAGAGGGGAAAAAGTAAACTTTGATAACAAACATAACATAAATAGAGAAACACAACTATCACACCCCCTTTTGTAGGGCTGAGCAACAAATAGACAACTAATAAGACGATGTGCGAGACATGATGGTTGCACAAAATCCCAAAAAATGTGCTGAAACGAACAGACAGATGAGGGATCAGAATAGCAACCGCATCAACAACTTGTTAACGACATTAAATGCACTACAATGATGAAGTCAAAAATCCAACAGTCGTTGAGTTAGTGGCTACGTAAGCATGCCTACTAATAAGGGAGGAGTAGCTGATGGTACATCAAATAAGACTACCGTTAGGATTATACACGTGGATAAAATTACTTATCATGAGGACCAAGTATTTCAATTTCAGGCTGACTCAAAAGGGCCATTCAAAGAAAATCATAGTCAAAGGCCCAAAACCAGCCCAACAAGTCTCTTCCTTAAAGTGGAGAAACGTTACGAAGGAGGAGGGTCATGGCGGGAGTTACTCTCCCAAGGACGTATCTCCATGAAAGAGAAGATTGTTACAAAGAACGTCTCCCCTCGTCAACATCCTTAAGTCACGCAAAGAATTAATAACAACCACTATATAAAGTAAAGAGAACATTTGACAAAGGTATGCAAGTTTAACTGAACTTTATCTAAATTAAGTTATCTTTTACAGATTTACTAACTTAAGCATCGAAGTGCCCTCAGCCACCAAAAATGCAGTATTTGGCAATCCAACCCTTGTTTTACAGGACGGATCTCTAGGAGGCAAGATTTGGACGCATCACTAATAGAGATTGATTTTCTTCTTACAAGATGGAAAATAATATTCATGTTGAGTTGGGTTGTTTCTAAACCAAGAGGGAGACAGAGGAAGGAGAAGCAGAGCTTTCAGTTGCAAGGAACAGTAGTGCAGGAGTGGGTTCGGTTGTTTTAGGCAAGAAGGTAGATTTGTGTTTTTAACTTTAGTGAGATAGGGCTTAGATCCCGAGGAGATCTACAGTTTTTTTGGTAGGGGTGGGAATTTCATCCTGCGATCGTGATCCCATCCTGGTTTCGTCTCGTCCCATCCCAATTGTCTTGGGATTAATCAAATTAATCCCGTTTGGGATGGGACGAGGTCGGGTGAGGTCCATCCCGTCTCAGTCCCGAATGAACTGGATGGATAGGGATGAAGTCCATCCCGAATGACACCACCATTTCTGTTGAAGGACACCATCAGTGCGCTACTTTTTGAAGGACACCACCGCCTTTTTTACGGACACAACCAATATTCAGAATTTGAATATTCATAATTTAACCTTTCCAAAATCGAATTTTTGCCCTTCTCTCATACAAAACAATCTCATCCCTCTCCCAAAATTTGAATATTCGCACCATCTTCACGCTTTCATTCTCCCTTTACTTTCTACTTTCTGCTCTTTCCTTCCGCTCTTACTGTGCAATTCAGAGCTAGGAGGTTTTGGGGTGCGATTTGTGTTGGACTAGGAGGTTATGTTGGTGTGTGATTAACTGTGATTTAGGGCTGTGTTTGTGTGCAGTTCTCTGCTATTTGCAGCGTGGTAATTTTCTTTGCTTCTTTCTATTCGATTGTTGCTATGGGAGTTCATCTTTACATTCAACCAAACCCACAAAGTCAGGTAAAGTCTAAATCTCCATTTCAAAACTCTAATCTCCATGCCTCATTTTCTGGTTTGTTTAATTGTATCATTTTGTTTTAAATGTTTAGTTAGTAAAGACAACAAAGATGTCGCGTCTTCTTTAGTTGGTGGTCGTAGGAGAGATTATCCAGCTAAAAGATGACCAATGACGGCATCTTGGAGAAAGGTCATTGCAATAAAAAATAAAAAAATATATAAAAGAGAGAAAAAACTAACAATGCAAGAACGCAGAGGAAATATTGTTGAATCGAGAATGATTTGATTGACTCAGATGAAGCGGCAATACTCATATTGCTATAGTAAAGTCAATGTGGTGTAGTTGGTGAGGGTGTTGCACATGACGTTGAGGAAGCGGATGAGGGTGAGGGTAAGAGGGATGAGGAGGGTGGGGGTAATGGGGATGAGGAGGGCCACGAGGATGCGGATAGTCAAAATGAAGAGGGTGAAGTCAAAGTTTCTTATTTATCCTGGTGATCCCAAAAATGGCTCCATATTATAGGATCATGGCCATGTTTCTAAGTTCCTTTGAGCTGGTAAGGAGGTAATTATAATATTTGTAAGTATTTAAAATATGCAGTATTTAATGTTTCTATATTATTCGGATGATGACTAGTTTTTTTTTTTTTTATTGTTTGTTGCATTTAGAAATAAGGCAAGTTGAGATGTCGGCATCAATATAAGAATTTTATAGTTTGGAAGTTGAGTGAGTATGCAAGAGAAATAACTTTAATGGTCTATAAGAGTGGTTTATGATCCTTAATCGACCATTGCAAGGATAATGTTGATAGGGTGACCATTTGAGTTTTTATCGAGCGTTGGCAAACTGAGACCAACACATTTCAGCTCCCTTTTGAAGAGATGACCATCATCATCCACAGAAATGATGGTTTTGAAATAAATCAAAAATGCCAAAAGTGTATTTAACACATATGAATTGAAAAAAGTAAAAATAAAAAATGGACAAAATCTAAAATCTGTCTACTTGCAGAGGACACTGCGGGTGCAATTTGTCCACTCGCAATGGCTCACGTGATTGTTTAAAGACCACTCGCAGAATCCTCTGCTACTTACTAGACAAATTCCATACTCTATCAATTTCTTTGGGTTTTTTTGAGTTTGACTTTTTTTTTTTTCAATTCCTATGGTTTAAATACACTATTGACATATTTTATTTATTACAAAGCCACCATTTTAGTGGATGCATGATGAGAAGGTCAAAATAGGGGTTCTGCAATAAATTAAATATACTAAGAATGTATTTAAACCATATGAATTGAAAAAAAAAATCAAAATAAATAAAAAAAACCCAAAAAATGGACAAATTCTAGAATTTTTCTAGTCGCAGAGGAAACTATGACTGCAATCTAGCCACTTGTAGCTACTATTGCGATTGTAAAAATCCCCATCACTGGTGATGTTGCGTTTGTCAGTCAGGTGTCTAACGTGTTTTGTTCTACGTTTATTATTGTTTCGGCCTTTGCGAAGATGTATGTAGTTTTTGCAATGGATCTTGCGTTTGTGGTCAGAAATGTTTACTGTCATTGAATTTTGACTTTGTGTGTTCAATTTTTCGAGTTGATTGATCAAAGTTATTATATTTAATTGATTATCAATTAACTTTGTAATTATTACCATGATATAAATCATCCTTACAACCAGTCATCTACAAAATATAAACAAAAGAAGTTGTCATGAAATGTAAAATATAATTTGTTGACATTTAATGATTACAAAGGTACAAGTCATCTATAAGTACAAAAATGGTGAATTCTTTTACAACTAGATAATCGTATCTATGTCATTTACAAAATGTGCAAAAAAGTTACAAACATACTTGTATGTCATTCAAGTTTGACGAAGATTGAACATACATAAACACATAAACACACAACCATAACGGTTTGCCACCAGCTCTAGCATATCCGGTTGAATCAACCAGTTTCAGCATGTAATGCATATTGTGCCTTATGGAATTGTCAAGACAAACTTTACAATCTTCACCCCATCCTCATTCGACATTCGAAGCCACAACTCATGGTTAGTTTCTAGCTCTATTAGTAGCTCATTTCTGACTTGCTTCCAGCCACTATTATTGTCGTAACTTAGGAAGATGCCTATGCATGTGAATCCACAATGGCCATCGGTGAGTACATTCTGAATGTCCTCAACATAATCCTGAATCCACAAAGGAATTTGCTTCATAAACGTAGTTTTCCACTTCTCCGCCTTCTATTTTGGCTTAGAAACATTTTTTTTTACTTCTAAGCTCCTATTGTGTCTTGGTGTACTCGTGACCAAATGGGTCCCTTTTCGTGGAATTCTCATGCTTGGATAATTTCTTCTTTTTAGGTCTCCCCTTGCTCTTTATAGTTTCAGATGGTTTGATCATGACACTTGAACCAGGGCAACTCAACTATAAAAGCTTCATTTTTAACACCAACTAATTATCATAAGTGGATTTAAAGAAGTTTTGCTTAACGGCGTCGACCATTGAAACTATAATCACATCCACATTGCAAGAAGATGTGTTTTGCCAAATTGAATCCAATGCTTATGTAAGATAGACAATAGAAACTATCCTGTAGGAGTGAGATATTTTGCCTTTTCATGAGCACAAGGCAACCCATGAGTGGTTTGAATCACACATTGACACTTGACTGGGTTGTTTCCCACAAATTCTGCTTCAAACCTACGAATTTCTGATTGCATCAAATAAAAAACCTTGTGCAATACAAACCCATGAAGTTTTCCAAATAAGAGTGACATATGCTATTTCTTGACCTTCATCAGACTTTTTCTAAATGACGCTTCAATCTCCATAAGTTGGACTTGGATCATGTCATGCATTTTTGTCCATACATTATAAAATATGCCTTGGAAACTTCCCAACATTTTCTTTAGCTTGGAGTGTGCGCCTTCGATGCGGCCGGTTGTCCATTTGCTAAAATGTATGAAAGTCATGCATTCACAAAGAACTCCTTATGCGCAAAAGCGGAGCCAGGGTTCTAATAGAAGGGGGCAACAAATTATCATAGAAGTTAGTGGACTAATGGATCCACCATTTAAGGTAGTGTGTGTGTGTGTGGGGGGGGGGGGGGGGGGGGTGCAAAATGAGAGGCAAAGTGGAGTTTGGGGGCAATTAGTACTATTAACTAAGTGGACCCCTTCATAGGTAAATTAATGAAATATTCAAAATTGAGGGGGGCAATTCCTCCCTATGTCTCCAAGGTGGCTCCTCCCTTGCTTATGCGGATATAAAACTGTCTGTAGATAGTCGAAATACTTGGGATATGATATACATCTTCTCTCGAACTCAACAATGCTCTTGTTTCAGTCTTGCTTTGTAGTTGATCTATACAAATCCGATAAATATTATATAAATTTGTTCCACCCTTCATTATCCTCAAAATATTTTTTTGCAATTCTTCTCCACATTTGAATTTACGTGCCACATGCACAACAATCTCCTTGCTTCAGGAAAGACTCAATCAATGGCTATGATCAAACCAAGCTCTCTGTCAATCAAAAACATTGTTGGCAAGTTGTCTGGCTCAAACACCCCCAGTAATGTTTTCAATGCCTAGGTGTTCGATTCTTCATTTTCATAAGACATAATACACCAACCAACATTGAAAGTCTTGTCGGTCGACATGACACCTACAACCTCAAATAGCGACATCTGATAGTGATTGGTTTTGTAGGTGCAATACATAAGCATACCGATGGTAAACACTTCGCTAGTTGAATTGACTCAGGATGCAACTAGAAAATATTTGTGACTCTATTTTGATCGTCAAGTATGTACCACTCAATATAACCATTCTCGCTCAACAAGTGCATTATGGATTGCAAAGTTGTTTGCCTTTCACTTGGAGTGTCTTTAGTTATGAATGGCTCAGTCTTCAAATATGACATATTGTTGGAAAACATCTCTTATAATCCAGACAATATGTAGCGAGGGGCTACAACCGATGTTGAAACGTTCTACAAATATCCGAACTCTGCTTCGTTGAGTTTGTCAGCAAAGGAATGGCCAAGAAAAGATTTTGGTCGTGGATGATTGTGGGTTCCACAAGTCACTTGCAACCTATAACGATCGTTGACTTATTGCATCCCTCTCAATTAAAATGGGCACCTATACTTCTTTGTACTGGTTGATCAACCAACCTCTAATTAAAATGTCTGCTATTAGTGGGTTCCAATTTAGTGATAATCAGAACCATGTTATTATCCCTACCAACACCTTGGCACCAAGCTATCAAGGACAACCTGGATGAGAATACATAGAAAAAATAATGCATACTCACGTTAGGAACACTAATAAACTTGTTACGAAAATCAATGAACTTGTGAGATAGGATTAGACAAGAATGATATGCCTACAAGCTCAAGTCTTGTTTGGGCAAAAATGGTTCCTCAACAACCCAACTCCTGTTCAGGATTGGAGTCTGTTACGAAGTCTAGTCAAACGTGCAGAGATCACTTCTTCCAAGTTCAAGTCCTCTCAAGGATTGAGCTAGACAAACATAGGAGTCTAGCCCGTTCGAGCAAAGATGTTTCCTCAACAACCTAACTCATGTTCAGAAATGGAGTTTATTATGGAAAATAAGCCTAGAAAGGCAAAAACAACTTCCTTCAACTCAAAGTCCTTCTCAGGACTGACAGGACTACAGGTCTATGGTACCGAATTCCAGTCCGGCAAGAGATAGTTTCTCAAGCAACCTAACTACTGTACTAGGTGAGAAACCATCAAGGAAGTCTAGTCTTCAACTTCTAAGGGAGACAATAATTACGTCACTAAGGGACATGACCTGGACAAACAAATGTGACTACCCTACAGCTTAACTCTTAAAGAAGATTAAATTATTACTATTGTGAGCATATGAACCCATATAAGCAAGAAAGGGTTGTAGTCTAAACTAAAGCCCTACTTCAGGTGGGGGTCCACACCCATCTACTCAACCTAAATTAAGGAAGAATTGGAAGTGACAAGTATGATAACTACAATGCAGATAAAAAGGAAAAACAAAATTCTCATTAATAAATTTTCATCAGTACAAAAAACCGCTCATGCAACGGGAGTACAATCAAGAACATCTCCTTGAGAAACAGAGTCAGAAGCAGTTTTTATGGGCAGCATGATCTGAAACAGGCTCTGGAACATCAAGGTGGGCAACAATATCTACGGCACCCGAACTAGCTTCTGGGCCATCTCGCGGACCAAAGAAAGAGTTGTCCGCCTTGTCGAATTGAACATAAGCAAGAGGAATATAAGTGGAAAGATCCCAACCCTCGTTGTCCTGCTCGATATAATCCAACAGATTTAGCCTCCCAGCAACAACCTCACGGGTCTAAGCATTTTTGGCAGCCTTGAAAGGTCCTTTCTCAGGAATCCCACTGTGCCTTCGAGCTATTCAGCTCTCCAACTGCCTTGGCCAAGCTTTATTTAGAATCTGTAAACTTACAGAACACCTCATCATGACATGCACACTCGGGGTCACGCTCTTGGGTGAGCACAGAAAACTGTGCCTGAAGAGTCTCCCGAAGTCCCCTTTGGCAAACTACCTCAGCGAGCTAACTGTCCAACTCACTTTGGGAGTCAACAGTAGACTTCATGACATTCGACAAGCGCTCTGCAAACGTAACATGTTCATATATCACCTTGTTCTGATGTTCCTGGGTGTCTTTCAGCTTAGGCAATAGCTCGGTTTGGCAGCATGGGCTTCATTTTGACTCCCTTAGATCACTTTCAGCTGAGATTCTAGTAACAACTGGGCAACCAACGCGTTGTTCAGAGCTCTCTGTGCTTCAACCAACTGAACATTTAGATCAATCCGGAGGCCAACCGTTTGGTCAGCGAGTATGCCTTGCTAAGGGCATCAGAGAGTTGCGCCTCCTATCGATGAACCTTGGCACCCGCCATACCAGCATGGGTCAGGTGAGTTGTCGCCTGATTGAAAAACAACGCACGGGTATAAATGACAAAGCACGACGGAAAACTAAGTGACAAATCAATTGAGTTGCCAACTTATTAACATCAGAAGTTGTTGCCCACGATTGAGGTGCATTCTCGCAGCCATTTTCCCCAACGGCAGCTGGTCAGCTAACATAGATAAATTATTTTCATCAGGTCGACAGTAACAGTCCTGTGATCCACCCCTGGGTCCATGTATGTTGCTCACTAGAACTCAGAAGAGCGCCCATTGGGGCACAACAACCGACATTAGTGTTAGTACGGAGATATTCAAGGCCAGAAGCCAATCCCTTTTCTCTCTCGCACCTCCTAATGGAGAGGACTCAACAACCTGCTTCCCCTTATCAGTAATAGTGGAAGGAGGCTCAGACGCAACTTCATTTCCCAGACCAGTGGAAGGATCATGAGCAGTGATTTCAGGAACATATTGTTCCTCTACAGCAGATAGGCCAGGGGTAGCAACCACCAAAGCTAGTCGTCTCATTCCCGTTTCAGCATGAGCCGGGGCCTCTACTGACTCCTCATCAATGGTCAGGTCAAAACATCCATTACCATGCTCTGGGGAGTAGCATGAGGAGCAGTGGATCCCAACTTGAGCCTCTTAGAGCGATCAGAGGGGGTAGAAAGCAATCCCTATAGAGCTTTCTTCTCTGACAGGCTAGGCATCTTCGCCACCTTCCTCTTCTGAGACCCAGGTGCCTGCAGTTTGGTGCCCGAAGAAGAACCAGTAGGTGCAATCAAGGGTCGCCCCACAACACCGATCTCGCCTAAAAACAGACCACTCCGCCTGATATTATTCGGATGAATAACTTCCAGGATAGGCATCGGCGACAGAGCGAGGAAGTCAGCTCTCATTTTCTCCTCTTTAGAAGAAAGGGCGACATGATCATGCAGCCTAGTAAAAAACAACGAGTAAGCCAGACAATGACATATACTAAATAGAAAAACAAAAAAAACTTACGGAGGTCCTCAAAGCAGCGGAAGGCCCGCAAACCATCGAATGTGAAGAACCCAGACTTCATAGAGGCATAAAGGTAGTACAATTGCCAATCCTCCGGGTCCTCGAACCGACCAATCAAACAACTTGGATTCACCAACCAGTAGATGCCTCACTTATTCATCTTGAAAGAAGTCAAAAATTGAAGTAATTTCGTCGGTAGTTGGAGCTCAACATTATTTGCCCTGATTAGAGTAGCAATCAGTATACTCCACCTACTCGACACTATCTGAGCCAAGGCAATGCCCAAGTAAGACAAGTATTGCTAGACAGTGCTAGGAACAGGGAAGCGCAGGCCAACTTCAAACATGGCCTTGTGCAGGCAGATGTGCCCTCCGTCGGAACAGTATGAGAGTCACTTGCCGAGAGGAGCGACAATCCCATATCACTAGGGATTTCATATTCCTGACAAAGGGCAGCATCCCTCTAAAGAAGTGTAGACAACCTTGGTGTCGTTCTCGCAAGAAATCAAGTTGCACAAACATGGTTGAATAAAAACTCGACCTTAATCAAGCCGGAAAAGTAAAATATAGAGAACATAAAGAAGCTCTGAGAATGTAAAAGTAAAAACTCTACCAAAGCAGGCTTATATAGGTTTGGCACATAGGAGAGACGATTACCTAACCGCTGCAGTTCGACGCTAGAAAAAGAACCAGTAGGTGTGATCACGACTTGCCCCATGCCACCGGTCTTGCCGAAAAACAGACCACTCCGCCTGATATTTTTTGGATGAATAACTTCCAAGATAGGCATCAGCGGTAGAGTGAGGAAGTCAGCTTTCATTTTCTCATTTTCAAGACAAATGACGACATGATCATGCAGCCCTAATAAGAAACAACGAATGAGTCAGAAAATGACATATACTAAATAGAAAAGCAAAAATAACTTACGAAGGTCCCCAAAGCGGCGGAGGGCCCACAAACCATCGAAGGTGAGCACCAAGACTTCACAGAGGCATAAAAGTAGTACAACTGCCAACCCTCCGGGTCCTCGAACTGACCAATCAGACAACTTGGATTCACCAACTAGTAGATTCCACGCTTATACATCTTTATTGAAGTCAAAGAATGAAGCAATTTCGTCCACAACTAGAGCCCGACATCCATTGCCCTAATTAGAATAGAAATCAGTATACTCCACCCACCTGGCAGTATATGATCCGGGGTAATGTCCAAGTAAGACAAGTAGCGCCAGATGGCGCTTGGAACATGGAAGAGCAAGTCAGCCTCAAACATGGCTATGTACATTCAGATGCGCCCCTCTGTTGGAACAGAATGAGACTCACTTCCCGAGAGGAGTGACAATCCTAGATCATTAGGGATTTCATATTGCTGACAAAGGGCAGCCAAGTTCTATCTGGACAACAATGACCCTCTGAAGAAGTCTAGATAGCCTTGGTGCCTCTCTCGTGAGAAATCAAGTTGCTTAGACATGGTTGAATAAAAACTCGAGCTTAATCAAGCCGAAAAAGTAAAATACAAAGAACATAAAAAAGCTTTGAGAAGGTAAAAGTAAAAATCCCCCAAAACAGACTTATATAGGTTTGGCGAATAGGGGAGATGATTACCTAACCTCTGCATAAACATTAAATGCAGCGCGAAAGTAAAAAATATACCATCATGGCACAACACGAACCCCTACACACTGTCAGCTAGTGGACCAGTGCACAACCCACTAACTAGGGGGAGCAGTTGATGGGACATCAATCAGTCATACGATTACAGCCGTACAAGTGGCATGGATCAACCCTAACATGAGAAAGGCCTCAACTCAGTCCCGAGCAGACCCGTTCATAAACTATTGTTCAACTCGTAAGTCAGGTGTCTAGGCCCAAGTTACGCCAATACAATAAGCACGGGTCTCGGGGCTTGGCCTAGGACAATAAAGTCCGAACACAAATCTCTTAGCTGCCATATTTCCTTGATCTACTTGCACAAATAAACTCGTAGCCCAATCAAGCATTGAGTCCTAAATAGAGTCAAGTGCTGAAGAAAATCAGTCATGCACATGTAAGATTCTGGGCGAAATCTCTTTCCTCCATCATGCCCTCGGTAATAGGGACAGTTGTGGAGGGAACACTTACTACTTAAGGTGAGAAAATGGAATAAGAAAGGTATGCATATATTTTTATATTTACATTAGTTTTCACTTTTCTTTGCACCGTTACCTGACTTAAGCATTGGAGTGTCTTTAGCCACCATAATGGTGGTCCCTGACTAACCATTGTTTTGTTTTAGAGGATCGATACTTGCAAGATCAACAATGACAAATTTGGACACATTACCACCACCCCATCACCCAATAGGCTCTTCACCCCACCCGACCCCTACTATGAGGACCCCATCCACTTCCACCGCCTTCCCTTCCTCCATTATTGCCTCCCCATCCAGCCACCGCTACCATACTTAGCACCCTCCAGGCTTTCCTCTAGCGCAAAATTAAACATAATACATAAACAATATTAGAGAGTTTTATCAGACGTGTATAATAAGTAGAAACCATTTTTATAATAGATACTGGTTTGAAACAGATATTACTAAGCCACCATTTATATAGTTTTTGAGTTTAAGAGAGTAGCTAGTGTTTGTATCGTCACATATGAGACCCTCACCTGTATGTAATGAATTCAAGACTTCATGTTTAAACCATATTAGGTGGCAATGCTGAAAAATGAAACTAAAACATAAATGCTTTTGTTCATTTCAAAAAATTGCTATTAGAGTTTGGACATATAATTTTAGGATACTTACAGCTTTTTCAATTGTCAATATATGATTTGAAAAAATTTGTGCAGGCACTACACTAAATTGACATTTTTGTAACATTTTCAAAACAATATCACTTTGAGTTATAACAGTCCACCAAACAATTTTACGCATTTTCACAAATAAAGTGATACAATAATTGTATCACCATAATGAGTATGGTGCTACAAGTGATACTAGTCATAGTGATCTTTAAACTGTTTTTCATTTTTTTGAATAAATTTAGTTTTGACTTGAAATTGTTTGGTGGACTATTATATCTGAAAAATGATACTGTTTTGGGGATTGTTATAAAAATGCCAATTGAAGTAGTGTGATTTTATGACGATAATAAAGTGTTCATAATTGACTTGCTATTGTTCGCCAAGACTTCTACGTCAACTACACTATAATTTTTAGGATTGAGCTAAGCTTCAAGCCATATGACAATTTAGGCATGAAATGAGCTAGAGCTAGGTAAACACATGCATTGACATACAAATGAAACCAAATATTAATTTTATTTCTTCTTTGATGTGTTTCAATTTCTACAATACATACCTTAGGACTGTATATAGAAAGTCCAAAGTCATAAGCTTAAACGAGAAATATCTAGAATTTTGTCAACAGTAGGCTACTAGTCAACTGCATGGAGCCATTGTGGATAGTTGACTTTGTTCACTCCTTGTAAAACCCATTGTTTGATGGAACCCACAACTCTCAATCACATTTTGAGTTGTTTTATAATTGAGTAATTCTAGCTGGCCGGGTAACCAGCATGGTTGACTGTCTGGGGGTGAATTTACATTTTTGCCCCCCTCCTTTTAAACACTTTTTTCGAGAAAGGGTTTAAGGAGGGGGGGGCAAAAATGCAATTTCGCCCCCCTCAGGCAGTCAACCAGGCCGGTTTTCCCAGGCCATTTAGAATTTCTGTTTATAATTTTGAGGGGACAAAAATTTCCATAGCGGAGTTTTAAGTAATTATGTCTTTAATTTCTTGGGAAATCTAAAGGGTATTGTTAGGAAGACAAAGTAATTTAACAATTTTTTTGTAAATTTAGTTTTATATTTCTTACCTAATTAATTAGGGGTATTTCTTCTATCGACGATCTTCACAAATCCAAAGTTAGAAACATAAAATCTCGCTGTCTTCTACTTGTTTAGCTAGTAAGTGTTTGTTTTTATTTGTCTAAACTTAAAACCTTCTTGCAGTCTTTGGTGGTTGGTTGCACAGCACTGCATAGTTCAAATGGTTTTTCATGCATAGCCCTCCTCCCTCCCTTGACTGCCATTATAGTATTTGGTTCTACCCAATCTGTGCTACATGGTGGAAATATAGTTTTCCCCACCCTCATTTCAGGTACTCCCCAATACATTTGTGGAATAGAATTGTTCAAACTCTAGATTGAGAGAGCCATATTAATTTAAGTAATATAAAGATTGAATTAATCTTTGTGGGTCGAGCAAGAGTAAGTTAGTGAATGCCAATGAGAAATACACGATTATAGTTATAAGTACCAATAATTTATTTGTGAAGCACTTAATATTCCTCCTAGTTTAAAGCTGGCTTGTAAGGGGATTTGCTTGTAAAGGTAAGTGCAACCTCGAGTAGAAAATCTACAAATAATAATAATAATAATAATAATAATTGATGGGTCTAAAAATCGTTCTCATATGAGTTTGACCTGCAAAATAAACGTTAGACTGTCGAAAAACACTTTTTTGGTGGTCAAAGGCACTCCGATGCTTAAGTCAGCAACTCTGTTTGAAGAAAGAAATAAATCTGGACAATATTCAGTTAAAGTTGCATACTTGTGTCGAATGTTCCCTTTACCTTTTAAGCATGTGAGGCACAACGGAGTTAAAGTTGCATACTTGTATCGAATGTTCCCTTTACCTTTTAAGCATGTGGGGCACAACGGAAGGAGATGTTTCTCGTAACAATCCCCTCCTTAATGGAGATGCGTTCGTGGAGGCGTAACTTCCTCCTCGACTCTTTTTGGTGCAACGTTCATCTTCTTTATGAGAGAACTCGGGTCGAGCCTGAATTCGGACTCTGATTCGTTTGAGTCTGGATTCGGGCTTTGGTTATGTCTTGTCATTAGCGGGCTTTGTCTGGGCCTCTATGAACGGTCTATTTATTTGATGTATCATCAATAATAATAATAATAATAATAATAATAATAATAATAGTAAGGAATGTTTAGTCGGAATGCATTGGAAAATATTTGACATAAGTAACTCGTTATCCATCATACACAATAAACAATAAACAATTAATGAAAAATTACATCTCAGAAAACTGGTTAAAACGTGCAGGGCTCAAATGCAATGGAATGTCAATTGCAATTTAATATAAGTAGAAAGAGAGTATAATCAGGACTGATGATATATAACCATCCAAAATTGGTAAACAAAAACAACTATACAATACTTAGGAAAGTTACGCAGACAGAAATTATCAAAAGTGAAAGGCAAAATGTCCAGTTGCCCAACTAGAGTATGTATAAAAAACTAGAAACATAGGAAGATGCATGAATAATAGCAGCTAGGTAGATCAAAAGATCTTGGAGATATCCTTCATCAATCCACTGTTTGCACGGTGAAATGCTTGGAACTCTGCAAAATCAATGAACCCATCTCCATCTATATCGATCTCAGCCATCATTCGCTGAATCTCTTCAGCAGTAGCCGATCCAAGAGTTTTCAATGCATCACCCAGCTCTGATGATGATATTTTTCCATCACCATTGGCATCGAATCGCTTGAAGATTCTCTCCACCTCGGCGTCGTCACTCATGTTGATATTTTGATGCTAAAATGAAATGAGTTATATTGCGTTTGGTATATTGGAATTTACGTATGCAGTAGCTAGTTTGTGTTGTATGAGTTTAATTGTTACAACATACAGACCAAGAGAGAGTTGCAAATGATGGATTTTAAAGAAAGGGAGAGAGAGAAAAAGAAAATGTGTGGAAGGTGCAAGGTGAAGTAATAAGGTCTTTCCTTGGTTAGACAAAAAATTTCGGCTCTACAAACGGATCTAAGAAAATTAATATAAGCTTTGTCCTCCCTCGTTAATATTCTCTTGAAAAATGACGACCAAATGAATTTTTCAGACATAACTAGACAGATGTCTCAGACACTTTACTATTAAACACCCCCTTCATCAGCAACCCAATATATCTTAATTAAGGCCAACTCATCTTAGATTATACGAATAAAACAACATCTATTAAACATCTATTGTTTTGTCCAATATCTTCATCTCCGGAGCCCACCCAATGCGTAGTAGATAAATATGGTATTTAATAGAAATTAATCCCATAAAGATTTTGGGATACAAAATCCGATGTAGAATTTTAATAATCATTATATGAAATCAAAATAGAAAAAAAAAAAAAAAACAGAAAATCTAAGCATGAAAATACAATAAATGGAAAAAATAATTATAAAAATAATAGAACTAAAACCAATTGGATCAATTACCACACACACATATATATATTAGAAATCAGGATGGTGTTTGAGGTTAGAGATAAAAGACGGTTGAGATTTATCACAATATAAGAATCTAACGGATCACATAGAACTCAAAGCACCAAGAGTGCATGGGTTCGATTCCCATACCCAACATTTTGATATTTATTTTTCTTCAATTATTGATGGTGGTGATTAGGCATATAACTATGAAAGATGAAAACTTAAGGGTTATCATGTTTTGAAAAGTAATAAATTTTTATTGTGCCAACGGCACGGGATATACCCTAGGTTATATTACAAATCAGGATGGTGTTTGAGGTTGGTGATAAAAGACGGTTGAGATTTACCCAAATATAATAATCTAACGGATCGTATAGAACTTAGGCACTGAGAGTGCATGAGTTCAATTCTCATACCCAACATTTTGATATTTATTTATCATAATATTTAAAGTAGACTAAACTTTATTTATCATGTTAAACTTTATCATGCCAACGATACGGAGAATACCCTATTCTATTATACAAATCATAATGGTGTTTGAGGTTGGAGATAAAAGATGGTTGAGATTTACCCAAATATAAAAATCTACCGAATCACATAGAATTTAAAACAACAAAAGTGCATGGGTACGATTCTCATACCGAACGTTTTGATATGTATTTATCTTGATAGTTAAAGTAGAATAAACTCTATTTATCATGTAAAACTTTTATCGTGTAAATGATACGGGGAATCCCCTAGTCTATATTACAAATTCGGATGGTATTTTAGGTTGGAGATAAAAGACGACTGAGATTTGTCTAAACAAGAAGATCTAACGGTTCACATAGAACTTAAAGCACCAAAAGTGCATGGGTTTCATTCCCTACCCAACATTTTGACATTTATTTATCTTGATATTTAAAGTGAACTAAACTCTATTTATCATGTTAAACTTTTATCGTGCCAATGGCACGGGGAATACCCTAGTCTATATTACAAATCATGATAGTATTTGAGGTTGGAGATAAAAGATTGTTGAAGTTTATCCAAATATAATAATCTAACGGATTACATAGAATTTAAAGCACCAAGAGTGCATGGTTTCGATTCTCATACCGAACATTTTGATATTTATTTATCTTGATATTCAAAGTAGGCTAAACGCTATTTATCATGTTAAACCTTTAAAGTCCCATCGGCACGGGGAATACCCTAGTCTATATTACAAATCAGGATGGTGTTTGAGGTTGGAGATAAAAGACGTATGAGATTCGTTTCATCTAATGGTTGGGACTTAAAGTTAGCCTTTAAGTCCCAACGGCACAGGGAATACCCAGTCCATCTTACAAATCAGAATGGTGTTTTAGGTTGGAGATAAAAGACGGATGGGATTTACCTAAATATAAAGATATAATGATCCAAAACAATTTCTCATATTTGAATATATCTTACACTTTCTCAATTTCATATTTTACTTACATCCCCTCTCTCAATTTCATATTTTACTTACACTCTTTCATCTCTGTACTTTCAATTACTCATCTTTCAAGTGTAAGTTTATTTTTTTTACTAAATCTATTTTGATTGGTACACATAAATTTTCAATTGAGTGTTTTTAAGTATTTGTCATTGTGTTCAATTTCAAATTTGTTGGGCAACTACAAAATACATTTTATATTGTGAAATGAGTGGTTTTGTATTGTACATTTTATGTTTTCCAATTAATTTCTTGGGCAAAGTAAGTGAATCCATGGTTACGCATAGACATTAATAGGTTGACATGTTATTAGGTTTACCCAAAAAAATTATATCGTGCCAATGACACAGGGGACATACTAGTATTATTATATATTATATGTACAAAACATGATGGTGTTTATGGTGGGAGATAAAAGACGGTTGAGATTTATCCAAATATAAGAATCTAATGAATCACATTGAACTTAAAGCACTAAGAGTGTTTGGGTTCAATTCCGATACCCAATATTTTGATATTTTTTTGTATCTTGATATTTAAAGTAGACTAAACTCTATTTATCATGTTAAACTTTGATCGTGCCAACGGCACGGGGAATACCCTAGTTATATATACAAAATAGGATGGTGTTTGATGTGAGAGATAAAAGACAGTTGAGATTTATCCAATTATAAGAATCTAACGGATCACATAGAACTCAAAGCACCAAGAGTGCACGGGTTTGATTCTCATACCCGACATTTTGATATTTGTTTTTTTTTAATTGTTGGTGGTGGTGATTAGTGTTGGAATATTAAACCCACTCCAATTATCCATGGCCTAAATTTCCCATGTACTTATCCACGGTAGTACCGTGTGAATTTACGGTATAATTGTACGATTGGTACCAACCGATATAGTTATAATCCCACGACTCCACTCTCGCTTCCGCTTGATATATGATTGGATTCACCTTCTCTACAAGTTCGAGCTTTTAGAGAGTTTGCAATTTATCTTGGTATCAGAGCATTAGTCCTCGGAGGTCGTGGGTTCGAGTCTTGTCTAGCGCAATCGCTGTTAGAATTTTCAGTATTTTCCTTACGCTTGCGCTGAGAGGGAGTGTTGGAATATTAAACCCACTCCAATTATCCATGGGCCTAAAATTGCCCATGTACTTATCCACGGTAGTACTGTGTGAATTTACGGTGTAGTTGTACGATTGGTACCCACCGATATAGTTATAATCCCACGACTCCGCTCTCGCTTCCGCTTGATATATGATTGGATTCACCTTCTCTACAAGTTCGAGCTTTTAGAGAGTTGGCAATTTATCAATTAGGCATCTAAGTATGAAAGATGAAAACTTAAGGGTGATCATGCTTTGACAAGTTTTAAATTTTTATGGCACGGGGATTACCCTACTATATATTATAAATCAGAATGGTGTTTGAGGTTGGAGATAAAAAACGGCTCAGATTTACTAAAATATAATAATCTAACGGATCGTATAGAACTTAAAAGACCAAGAATGCATGGGTTTGATTCCCATACCCAACATTTTAATATTTTTTTTTTCAATTGTTGACGGTAGTGATTAAGCATGTAAGTACGAAGGCGGAAAACTTAAGGGTGGTCATGTTTTGACAAGTTTTAAACTCTTATCATGTCAATGGCACGATGAATACCCTAGTCTATTTTACAAATCAGAATGTTGTTTGGGGTTGGAGATAAAAGACGGTTAGGAGTTAAAATTCACTTCTACAAATCACGTCGGTAAGTATTTTCAATATAAAGACACATTCTAGCAAAGACCATGTACTCCATATTTTGAAAAATCAAAGTTTGGGGAAGATTAATTGTGGCGGTTTTAAAATGTATTTTTTTCCTAATTGTTTTGAATTTTAACTGAGTTTGACCTATACCCTGACCTACTTATCGTGGCAACGACATGGGCAATACACTAGTGTCTATATTACAAATCATAATGGTGTTTGAGGCTGGAGATAAAAGACGGTTGAGATTTACCCAAATATAAAAATAATTTAACAGATCACATAGAACATAAAACACCAATAAATAAGTTTGTAGATAAACATAGTTCATGGTTGAGATTTGTTTCAAAATTAGCATTTATGTCTTACCTTCAATCAATCCCCAATAGGAATGCATGAGTTTGATTCTCATACCCGACATTTTGATATTTATTTATCTTGATAGTTAAAGTAAAATAAACTTTATTTATCATGTTAAACTTTTATCACGCCAACGGTACGGGGCATACCCTCTATTTATCTATCTTACAATTCAAAATGGTGTTTGGCGTTGAGATAAAAAAATGTCAGGATTAAAAGTTGGGGAAGAAGTTGATAGTAGAGATTAATTATCAACAGTGACATGCTTGTAAATAAATTTGAAATAGAAAGGTAATTAAAATGAACAAAAAAGTGAAAAAGTAGGTGGAATGCATATGTGGTGGAGAGATATTTTTTGTGTTTTTTAAATGCAAATCGTTATAAATATCTACTTAGTTGTCGAATTTTAATAAACTTGGTATGGTTGAAATGCAATTTTCAAGACGTTCAAATTTTTAAAACTAGTCATTAATACAAACGGTTAAAATTTTAAATATGATTTTATGCCGTATGCATTTTCTTAAAAAATAACTATAATTTAATGCATTTCACGTCGTAATTATTTTCAATATTAAGACACGTTAAAGCAAAGACCATGAACTCCATATTTTGAAAAATCAAAGTTTGGGGATGATTACCTGGCAGTTTTAAAATGTATTTTTTCCTAATTGTTTAAAATTTTAACCAAGTTTGACCTCTTGCCATGACCTACCTTCTATCGTGTCAACGGCACGGGAAATACACTATATCATATATATTTTTTCTTTCTCAGTCACGTGTTTATCATATCTCATCCATTTAAATTTTACTTTTCTTTTTCATTTTTTTCTTCAGAAAATGACCTTGAGGGCTTACTTTTCAACAAATTAGATCAGTTAGGAACCATAGTTGATATAATGGCCAATAAGACATACTTCTCAAATAGATAATCTTAATATTTACAATCTTAAGGATCAATTTACTAACCTGGGTAAGTAAAGATAATAAATAGACAATCTTCACATTTACAATCTCGATAAATTTAACTGAGTCTTGAAACATCACATATCATAGGTGATGCGAAATCATGAATATTCAACATTTGATTCCCAATTCTTTCACCAATCTCAAATCTTTAGTTGCACATAGTAGGTACTATTTTGGTCAACATACCTGCAACTTGTACAACAAAACCAAAGTCAAGCATTAAGTCATATCCCATTCAACATTTCACACCTAAACAAAAACCATACAGAAGATGAAATTGGAGAAATCCAAGCACAAACGCACATCCACGTAATCAAATAAGAAACATTGAATTCAACATAAACATCAAATTAGTTGCTTCTCCATCCTAGAGTTCCCGTTCACTAACCTACAATCTGAAACCAACCCATCCTTCAGAATTCAAGCGTTATTTAGAAATTATACAATTTGGAAACATTGCGATTCACAATAGCAATCTCATTGACTTGCAATCAGAGGACGATGGACTTTCATGGAACAAACAAGTTGGCCAGGTTTTATCAGATCTTCGAGGCGTTTTCTAATATTTGAATCACAAATTATAGAATAAGCTAAAGATCTGTATCTCCTGACAAGACTTGTATCCAACGCCCACTAACGTAATGGGGAATAAAAAAGTATTTTTTTTATATGAAATAAATAGAAATTGTAATTTATGGTAAAATAGTGGAGATGGAGGCAATGGTTGAGGAAAGAAGACGATGATCCCAAATAATTGTGATGCTCAGGAATGATGTCTCGAGATTTATGATAATCTTTTCGAGATTAGAAAGGGCCATAACGCCTTTTGGTTTTATTGATTACTCAAGGTTAAGAATTAAGGCTTTAATGGTCTTAAAAGATAAAAAATAGGCCTTATTGTATATCTTTATTTATAAACCATGTCTTCATGAGTTTAAATCTTGGTTGTTTTCAACTCTTTAAACTTTTAATCTTAGCCCTTGTATATATTTGTATGTAAGGGCTGGTTGCATGGAATTCACGGGGACCACTTATGTTTAAGCTAAATTTTTATCAAAATGTGGTCGATTACTTTCATGGATTCCACATTTTGATCAAAGGTGGAATCTGAAATCTCATAAAACATGAAAACCTCAACTTTCTACCCCTCTTAAAGAATTAAATTCTCATATTTATGGCAATTCAACTCTCCATCTTTGATCACAGTCTACAATTCATAATAAGTAATCCAAGACATGTTAATCAAATTTGCCTTAAACATAGATGGTCTACTACATTTTAATCAAATTTGCCTTAAACACAAGTAGTCCTCCCATCAATTCAAGGGCACCCCTATGGATTTCAAGCAATTGAATTCAATGCAACCAAACAAACCCTAAGACAAATAAAAACCTATATGCCTTATTATTTATACTAGCATATTACATGTGCCTACGATACTCCAGATTATCTTTTTCTTATATAATTATTTGTCTCTAAATCTCTCTATCGATTTTAACTAAATCAATTAAAATCTAAATACATTTTCAAGAAAATCGTGTTTTAGCATATAATCTAAATGGTTTCCAAGCGTGCTAAACTTGACCAAACGCTATAAACATTTAGTTAAACTCGGTCAAATTTAAACTATTGGAAAGAAACAACGCTTTAAATTTTGAACTTTGTGTAGTGATTATTGGTTTTATTTGAAAGCTATTAAAAATGCATTTCAACGACACTAAGTTGGATCACCATGGGTAGGCAATCAAATATATTGAGAGAATTGAAATCAGATAGGCGATATGAAGTTATTGAGGGTATTCTCGACCTTTTGCATTTTGTTTTTATCCAGATTGTTGGATCTGTTGTACATTTCATCAGAAGCGTCTCTGATAGTGCTTTCGCCTCTTCCTTATGACAATGCAACCAGCTGCCGGGGAAGGAATGGATCCGGTTGGTTTAAGGAAGGGTTTGACTAAATGCCTAAGCCCCCTCTTATGTTTGTGCAAGCTCTAGGGGTTGTTCAAAGTACTTCTTTTGATAATGCTTCTATGGAGAGGATAAGTTTTCAAAAGGAAGGGAGTTTTATATTTTTGCTCACGATTTTTTATGCAATTAGGGGTGAGTCCTATTTGAAAAAAATCGATGATTTTCTTAAAGTTCTCTAGCTTTCGTACATTCTTGGAAGCCATATGAGATACGATCTATAGATCCTGGCGCATTAATGGAAGTTCACTATGGGTCTTTTGGATCCATGTCACGTGATTGTGCCTATATAGTCGGAAGAAGGAGTAAAAAAAGACTAATCATGTGACTCCTATTTGATTATGAGAGTGCGTTTCTAGGCATTCTGGTCGCATTAGGACTCCAGTTTGAAAGAGGATTCGGTTTGTGCTATTCTATGGGTTGATTATCAGATTTATCTCTTCAGTTTTTTCACCTTATGATACTAAAGGCCATTGGCGATTCTATTGGTAACTTCTACATCTAGATGATAACAAACATTGTTTCACGAGACCTAGAGTGGCTAGAATATGTGTGGAGGTGGACCTTTCTCGTCCACTTCCGAATAAGATGCGGTTCGACAAGTCGGGCTGTCACGATTTTGGCAATAGTTAATCTTTCTGGGGTATAAGTATTGACTATTACTCTTTAATTGGCCATGAAACTTCAGTGTGTAGGAAAAATTAGTTGTAAATGAAAAGAATGAAATATCAAGCAGAAATGGAGAAGAAGCAGAAAAAGGGAGGGTATGGGAAACATGTTTACTAACCTGTGCAGAAGGAAAGTGATACGGGTGAACACGGTGCTGAGCCGAGTGGGGCGAAAAATCCAAAAGGTGAAGAGGTAGTTATAGAAGATGGTGATTTTCCATTGTCACGGTGTCAGCCTCAACGCAAAAGTTCCAATTACGGACAGGTTAATCAAAGCAAATCCTTTTGTTGTTTTGGGGGATCAATCAGAAGAGACTGAATTAGAGGAAGGGGAAATAAATATAGCCAATGCTTATTTGGTTAGTTTGGTGGAGATTCTAAATAAACAACTTCAAGAAACTACAATTTTATTTAAACAAGATTGTTTGGCAATGAGGTATTCAAATAGTGCCATTGATGAAGCCTTGGCAGGAGAAAATGAGGTTTTGGCAGGCGAGATTGTTGATTAGGTTGTGCAAGGCAATGTATCAGTCAAAATCGCAGGTGTTGCTCAACCAGTTGTGGAAAATGAGGGTATAGTGATGACCCCTATTCATGCAACACAATCACACAAGCAACAATTTGGCTTGGTAAGTCAGCAGGGGGCAAAGGTTTTGCAGGTTCAGTCAGCCGGACTGGTAGCGTTGTTCATCCAGTTGAGGCAAGTGATGGTTTAGAAAGGACTCGTGAACATGCAGATCAATCACACGAGCAACATTCTGGTGCACAAGTGGCTCTTCGAAGAGGAGTGAACAACAAATTGATATGGTAGCTCCAATCGTGTTATAGGGGGTTTACGTCAGGTGAGGGCGCAGGGTGCACTAGTTGATAACTCGTTGGGTTTGGAGATAGGTTTAGCTATGGCAAGGAAAAAAAGAGAAGGGGAAATAAATAAAAAATGTGTTTGTAGCTCCCCTTATTGATGTGGTCGAGCCCCCTCGGAAAGTTGATTCTGAACCAGGGGAGGGTGAAAATTTGATTGATATTCAAGTTTTGGAATTGGGCTCTTAGTTGAAAGTGGAGGGAGATGTGAGGAAGCATAAGGTTAAGAGAGGTAGCTTACTAATGGAGGTGTGACCAAGAAAAATGTCGTGCAAGATGATGATTGAATATATAATGTTCTGGAATGCACGGGGTGTGGAAAATATAACAACTAAGTGCATGATTAAGAAGTTAGTCTCAGAAAATAAAGTTTGTATTTTAATGATTGCGAAACTTTTGATAATGTAGGTAGACATGCAGAGATAGGAAATAAGGTTTACATGTTAGGTTTTGTGACAAATGAAGATGTGGGGGTGGGTGGGGGGAGGGAGTAAGATTTGGGTTTTGTGGACAAATGATATGGTTCTTAATGTGTTGCACATGACTAATCAAGTAATTCATTGTGAGTTTTTTAAGGTCAAAATGGCCAAAGTTTCGTGATTTCTTTTGTGTATGCTAAGTGCACGATGTTGGATAGAAGGGATCTTTGCCAGGGATTGGAAAATTTATCTTTAACATGTAGTTTATCGTGGACGGTAGGTGGTGAGTTTAATAAAGTGGCAAGAGTGCAGGAAAAAGTGGTAGGGCTTAACCTTTCTTTGATAAGCCTGGTGGACTTCTCATATTTTGTTGAGGTATGTGGTCTGTTTTATTGTGGCTTTACTTGCTCTATGCGTACGTGGTTTAATAACCAACAGGGTAGGGATCACATTTGGGAGAGATTGGATAAGGTTTTGGTGAATGCCAGTTGGTATCACTTATGCCGAATATAAAAGATCATCTTTTTCATAGGACATGTTCTAATCATGCCCTAATTTTGGCTTACCTACCTTCCCAGGCAAGGTCAGGTACATTCCCTTTCCGTTTCTAGAGCATGTGGACCTTGCACCCTGATTTTCATAATTTTGTTGCAAATTTTTGGAATGTGGATTTAGGCAATATGCAAGCTACAGACAAAATGGATCTTAAGCTAAGATCCCTTCCAGGTTCATTGAAAGGTTGGAATAGGGAGGTGTTTGGAAATGTATTTAGTCGACTCTGGCAACTAGAAGATGAGATTAGATTGTGGGAAGAAATTCTCTTATTGGGATGGGAGGAGAATAATGGGATGAATAAATAGGCAAAACTTGGACACGAATGCGGTTTGTAATCTAAACAGGTGTCAGGCAGAATACAAGCTAGCTATGAATTTGGAGAAAATTTACTATAAACAAATTTTCGATAAAAAGGAGATTAAGGAAGGGGAAGCTTGCATTGCATATTTTTTGCTTTAATTAAAGCTAAACAAAAGTAGAGCACTATTTCAAGCCTTACCTTGCCTTCAGGTCCCTAGATATCAGATCCCTCCGAAATCCTTAAGGAAGCAAAGCTTTTCTTTCAGGATCTGTTGAGTTCATAGGGGTGCCAGCTGGATGAGGATTTGTTTGAGTGTGTTCCTAATGTGTTAGATGTTCAAAAAAGTGACTTTTTAGTTAGTTTGCCAGATCTAGATGAAGTGAAAAGAATAGTGTTCAATATCCCTCAGAATAGTGCTTCGGGTCTGATGACACATAAAAACGGTCACATCCCTGAGCCATACACGTGTCATGACGATCTCAAGAAATTATGGGCCCAAGCTCAGCCCAACATTGATCTGGCCCAAGCGGTTCTAAGCCCGTTTAATAAAGTCCGCCAAACGAACCCAAACTCTTACAACATGCAAGGCCCATACATCTCAAAGCTATCCTCAATACCTGTAAGTCCTACTTAGGCAAGTATCTCGAGGATCAGCTTTGAACGGGCAACTACAACAGCTCTTTGCTTCCAACTAGGAAGCAAATACCAGAGTCTATTCCATACAGGAAAACTCCCTCTTGGATTGGGAACTATCTCCCCTGTTTCTAGGAGCACAGGGCTAACATGAAACTTCCCTCCTACAAACACAACTCATAATTAGATAAGGATCTCTATGAAGATCTCATTCCTAAACTACGCCTACAATGGCTTGGTAGAGCCAGGACTCCCGCACTATAAATAAGACATAAGGTTGGTAAGCTAAGGTACGCTACAAATTCTCTATTTACAACATCAAACCTTCCTCAGATCCATGTCTGACTTTAGCAACGGAGTGCCATCGGCCACCACAATGGTGTTCGTGGCTCAAGTGGATTACTTGCGCAGGTCAGCAGGTTAACAGAACTAGGTCAAAATAGGGAGCGGAAAATGGCTACATCAGTTTGGCACCGTCCATGGGGTCGACAAAGTTCCTAACTTTTCACTAGCATTGTCTCCCTTCAAAACATATAGATGGTGACTAGTCCACGCAAGAAGGAAAAATGAGGGGAAGCGTTTGGCACTCAGCCTGACACTGATCCACCACCCTCGACAACGAGAGTAACTCGCAAACATCAAGTTGGCGCTACTGGAACAGCGGTAGCACCAATGAACCCCGAGTCGGATGACGATCTTTTTTTGTACACCAAGCTTTGTCAATGATTAAGCCGCTCATGTTGAAGCAAAGGCATGATGAGACACTAAACGCGTATTTAACCCGCTTTAACAATGAGTTAACCACCGTCCACGTGTGCAACGACACAACGACTGTCTCAGCTTTCATTAACGAATTACAGAAAGGAAAGTTCTACAACTTTCTGACACTAGACCCTCCGGCAATTATGGCAGACATGATGAATGAAGCGTAGAGCTTCATCGCCTTAGGAGAAGAATGGGCAGCACGAAGAGAAACCGAATCCAATGAGAAATCGGTCAACAGAATATGCGTGCTACATGGAGCCCATTCCGAATTCGAACTATCCAACAGGTCCAGGAGGAGGGTTTTATGAGGTATGAGGATCCAAGCGATATGCGACAAAAAATAGATACCGTACGATCGAAAACATGGCCTCTACGTGCCGCTAGTATTTACGAAAAAAGACCTCCAAGGCATACAACTCCCACACAATAACGCCATGGTGGTAACAATTTCTCTGGCGGGGTGGGAGATAAGGAGGTCCTTAGTAGACACAGGGAGCTCTATGAACGTCATGTTTCTATGTCGTTCAACAACATGCAACTAGAAAAGAGAACGTTGAACCCTGATGGTCGTCTGGTGATCGACTTCAGCGGCGAAAGACAGTCCCCTGTGGGAAAGATACAGCTGACGACAACTGCGGGAAAGCAGTCAGCTCAGAAAACCCTGTTTCAAGAGTTCATAGTGATCGACGCGACTTCGGCATATAATGCGGTCCTAGGGAGACCCTGGATACACCAAATGGAAGCAACGATCTCCACCCTGCACCAATGCGTCAAGTATCCGACGAACCTAGCGATCAATACAGTGAGAGGCGACCGGGTAGCTGCCCGAGAATGCCAGTACCTGAAGTCCCCGCCACCTGGCGATTCTCAATCAGCGGCTAGCCCAGTGGCTGAAATGACGCTTTGTTCTACCCAAAGTATAGGAGGAGAACAGCCGACCCCAGACAACGAGGCACCAGTAAGCCCTTGGGGCAGGCTCAATGCCGGACAACTAGAGGAAGAAACCATTAAGGTTTACCTTGACAACCATCACAATAACAAGGCCATCCAGATTGGTTCTCGCTTGAACAAAGAATTAGTGAAGCAACTCACAGAGCTGTTATAACGTAACTAAGAAATCTTTGCATGAACCATGCGAGACATGATGGGGATCGATCCGTCGATAATCACACATTGCCTAGAAGTGGACCCCTCGAGAAAAATTATTAGGCAGAATAATAGGCCCATAGCGCCCGAAAGAAACGCGATCATAAATGAAGAGGTACAATGTCTACTCAATGCGGGCATAATAAGGAAACACGATACCCCGACTAGTTGGCGAACATTGTTCTTGTAAAGAAGAAAATGGAAAATGGAGAGTATGTGTCGATTACACTAACTTAAACAAAGCCTACCCAAAGGACAACTTCCCATTCCCCCGCGTCGATCAGATCGTCGACGCCACTTTCGGGCACAGCTTACTCAGTTTCATGTTCACCTATTCAGGCTACAATCAAATATTGATGCACCCCAGATCAAGAAAAAACCTTTTTCGTGACAGAAAGGGGAATATATTGTTATAGGGTGATGCCATTCGAATTAAAAATGCAGGCGCTACGTACCAATGACTGGTCAACCGGATGTTCAAAGAACAAATCGACCGAAACATGGAAGTATACACTGACGACATGTTAATCAAGAGGCTCCGCAGCCTCGACCACATACAAGATCTCGCCAAAGTATTCAACCAACTCAGTAAATACCAGATGAAGCTTAACCCACAAAAATGCACGTTCAGAGTCGGGTATGGGAAACTCCTAGGCTATATAGTGAAAAAAAGGGGAATCGAGGCCGGCCCAAAATAGATTCAGGCCCTTCTCGACATGAAAGCCCCAGCCAATATCTGAGACATTCATAGCCTGATTGGGAGGGTAGCAACACTCAACAGATTCATATCAAAGTCGTCCGACAAATGCCTCCCATTCTTTAAGATACTAAGAGGGAGCAAAGGATTTTCTTGGAACGAAAAGTGCGAACAAGCCTTTTAGAGCCTGAAAGCATACATAGGGAGTCCAGAGCTACTCTCAAAGCCTACGACATGGGAAACATTTGTACTTGTCTGTTTTCAAACACGTCATTAGTTCAACCCTGGTACAAGACGACCGAGGGACCCAGAGACCAATAAATTACATCAACAAAACCTTTGTAGAAGCGGAAGCACACTATCCAGACTTGGAAAAATTGGCTCTGGCATTGGTCATATCCTCCAGGAAACTGAGGCCCATTCCATAACGGTCTTAACAAAGCATCCACACCGCTCGGTATTGCATAAACCCGAGCTATCAGGTAGGATGGTGAAATGGTCAGTGGAGCTCGAACAGTTTTACATAAACTACGCTCCAAGAACTGCCATCAAAGCTCAAGCGTCGGCAGATTTCATAGCTGAAATTACCAGCGGACAAGAGCTAAAGGTAGACCACCAGCCCTCGGATTCATATGTCCAAGCATGGATCTTGCGTTGCGACAGGCCCTTGACTGGAAAGGTGAGCGATGCAAAGACCACACTCCGCTCCCCCAGCTGTTTCACCCTTGAAAAGGCAGTCAAGTTCGACTTCCCTGCTTCAAACGGAGCTGAATACGAGGCCCTTCTTTCTGGCATAAAACAAGTATTAGGGATCGGTATAGATTGCCTAATGACATACAACGACTCGATACTGGTAGTCAACCAGGTCAAAGGAGATTTCAACTGTAAAGACCCCGCATGATAGCCTACCATGACAAGGTACTTGGCATAATGGGCAGGTTCAAGAGCTGCGAACTCACGCACTACCCCCAAGATGACAACAAAAGAGCCGACGCACTAGCCAAAGAAGCCTCAGTCTCTGACGAAGTCTCCAACGGCCTCATTGAGTATCAAAAGCAATCAAGTCTCGATGAAGAAGAACATAGAGATATTTGCGTTGCGGAAACACAGCCAAACCGGATGACTCCGATACTGGAATACATAGCAATTAGAGCCCTACCAACCGAGAAGGTCAAAGCGAGAAGACTAAAAAATAGAGCTGCGAGATACGCTATCCTAAACAACAAGTTATACAGGAGATCAGTGACAGGGCCCCTGCTCCAATGTCTATCACCTTCAGAGGCAAGCCAGGTCCTGGGTAGAATCCACAACGGTATATGCGGGAATCACTCGAGCAGGAGAATCCTTTCCCATAAAGCCCTAACTCCAGGGTACTGTTGGTCGACCATGCAGCGAGACGCCAAAGATATTGTCCGCACATGCAACAAATGTTAGAGATTTGCGCCATACACACATATGCCGACCCAGCCACTAACTCTGATAGCTAGTCCATGGCCATTCGCACAATGGGGAATGGACATCGTAGGACCACTCCCGACATCAGTCGGCAAAAAGTTCCTTCTTGTGGCTGTCGACTACTTCACCAAGTGGGTCGAGGTCGTGCCCTAATCCAAAATAGGGCAGGTCCAGATAAAAAAATTCATATGGGCCACCATCGTCTGTAAATTTGGCATCCCCAAAATATTGGTCAGCGACAACATAACTTACTTCGAAGGGAGCAAAGTCAAGAAGCTGCGCGAAAGTTTAAATATTGACCACCACTTCTGTTCATGGGACACCCCAGGCCAACGGCCAAGCAGAGGTTACCAACCGAACGATCCTAGAGGCCATCAAGCAAAAACTTGATGCATCCAAAGGGAAATGGCTCCCAGAGCTAATAGGAATACTCTGCGCATATCGGACAACCAAAAAGTCCCGACCGGATAAACACCTTTCGCCCTAGCATACGGGTCAGAAGCTATGGTTCTAGAAGAAATCAAGGTGCCAACCTTTCGAACGGAGGAGTTAAGACCAGAAGGTAACGACGAAGCCTTGCACGTAGGGCTTGACCTCCTCGACGAGAAGCAGGATCTAGCTTCCACCAAAATAGCCTCCTACCAACAACGAATGGCACAATATTACAACAAGAAGTTCAAACCACGCGAGTTCAAGGTGCGAGATTGGGTACTCAGGAAGACCCAACAGAACAGCAAAAAAGCCGGCGTAGGAAAGCTAAACCCAAACTAGGAAGGACCTTACAGAGTCACTAAAGTCAACAGGTCGGAAAGTACTAGCTGGAAGATACAGATGACGACGAGCTTAAACGACCATGGAATGTAGAGCATCTTAAAAAAATATTATCGATAAAATATTTGCTTTTACCAAAACTTCCACTGCTATCCGTTAAGACCCTCGATAAGCCCGACTATGGTCAGACTAGAATATCATCACAAAGCCTAGTCAGCTGCACGCGAGCCACAATGGGTGAGAAAGTGGGAATCTAGTCAGCGCTAGTCCTATGATGACGACAACTCGCCAAGGGATCATTGCTCTAACAGACAATGATCGCCGAACTTACCAGGTAAGCTTAGTCAGTTTGCAACTGATGACGACGGCTTTTGGGGCCCAAAGCCTAGTCCGCTGTGCGAGCCACAACAGGTGAGGAAGTGGGAGTCTAGTTAGCGCTAGTCCGCTGATGACAACGACTCGCCAAGGGATCATTGCTCTCCATTAGACAATGATCGTCGAACTTACTAGGTAAGCTTAGTCAGTTCGCGACCGATGATGACAACTTCTGGTGCCCAAAGCTTAGTTATTTGTATGTGGGCCACGACAGCCGGGGAAGTGGGAGTCAAGTCAGTGCTAGTCAACTGATGACTTGCCAAGGGATCATTGCTCTCCAATAGACAATGATCGCCAAACTTACCAGTCAATTCGTGACTGAGGACGACTGCTTGTGCCCAAAGCCTAGTCTGCGCTGCTCATGAGCCACGACGGCCGTGGAAGTGGGAGTCTAGTCAGCGATAGTCCGCTGATGATGATGAATCGCTAATGGATCATTGCTTTCCAATAGACAATGATCTCTGAACTTACCAAGTAAGCTTAGTCAATTCGCGACTGATGACGACGGCTTCTGGTGCCCAAAGCCTAGTCCGCTTTGCATGGGCTAGGATGACCAAGGAAGTGGGCGTCTAGTCAGTGCTAGTCCACTGATGACGATGACTAGCCAAGGGATCATTGCTCTCCAACCGACAGTGATCGCCGAACTTACCAGGTAAGCTTAGTCAATTTGCAACTGATGACGACGGCTTCTGGTGCCCAAAGCCTAGTCCCCTGTGCGCAAGCCACAACAACCGAAGAAGTTGGAGTCTAGTCAGTGCTAGTCCGCTGATGACGACAACTCACCAAGGGATCATTGCTTTCCAATAGACATTGATCGCAGAACTTACCAGGTAAGCTTAGTCAGCTCGCGATTGATGACGACGGCTTCTGGTGCCCAAAGCATAGTCTGCTGTACGCGGGCCACGACGACCGTAGAAGTGGGAGTCAAGTCAGTGCTAGTCTACTGATGACGACGACTCACTAAGGGATCATTTCTCTCCAACAGACAATGATCGCCGAACTTACCAAGTAAGATTAGTCAGTTCGCGACTAATGACGACATCTTCTGGTTCCCAAATCTTAGTCCACTGCATGCAAGCCATGGTGGTCGAGGAAGTGGGAGTCTAGTCAGTGTTTTTCCTCTGATAACGATGACTCGCCAAGGGATCATTGCTTTCCAACAGATAATGATCGCCGAACTTACCATGTAAGCTTAGTCAGTTCGCAACTGATGTAATGACTTCTGGTGCCCAAAGTCTAGTCCGCACTGCTCGCGGGCCACGACAACGGAGGAAGTGGGAGTCTAGTCAGCGATAGTCTGCTGATGATGACGACTCGCCAAGGGATCATTACTCTCCAACAAACAATGATCGCCGAACTTACAAGGTAAGCTTAGTCAATTCGTAATTGATGACGACGGCTTCTGGTGCCCAAAGCCTAATCCACTGCGCGTCGGCAAGATGGGTGAGGAAGTGGGAGTCTAGTCAGTACTAGTCCGCTGATGATGATGTCATTACTCTCCAACAGACAATGATCGCCAAACTTACCAAGTAAGCTTAGTCGTTTACGACGGATGTCGACGGTTTCTGGTGCCCAAAGCCTAGTCCACTGTGTGCTGGCCGCGACGATCGAGGAAATGGGAGTCTAGTCAGTGCTAGTCCGCTGATGATGATCACTCGCCAAGGGATCATTGCTCTCAAACAGACAATGATCGCCGAACTTACAAGGTAAGCTTTGTCAGTTCGTGACTGATGACGATGACTTCTGGTGCCCAAAGCCTAGTCCAATGCGCGCAGGCCACAACGACCGAGGAAGTGAAAGTCTAGTCGGCGCTAGTCCACTGATGATGACGACTGGCCAAGGGATCATTGCTCTCCAACAGACAATGATAGCCGAACTTACCAGGTAAGCTTAGTCAATTCGCGACTGCTGACGACGGCTTCTGGTGCCCAAGGCCTAGTCCACTGTACGCAAATCACGACGACTGGGGGAATTTGAGCCAAATCAGCACTTGTCTTCTAACAACTAACCAAGAAGTCATTACAGGCAATGACTGAGGGAGCCTGGTCAACCCTCAACCAACGATGATTTCTTTCACAAGGTCAACACAGCGATCAAAAACAGAAATATAATTTGACTGACAAAAACAGGCGTTCCACCCAGTAGTACAAACTCTATGATCTATGAAGCATCAAAAGCAAACACCATAATGCGGGACAAAACATACCTTTCATTAAAAAAAAAGAATATTTGTCTATCCAAAAAAGGACGTTACAACCATTTTTAAGGAGAAGCATCCACTTCGACAGCTAGTCCTGCGGAGCCAGAGTACTCCCCTCGATGAATTGGTCCGAAAGCAGCCTTCCTGTAGCGAGCAAAATCAAAATCGACGCCAGGATGCTCTCCTCTAATCAGCTCCAGAAGCTCCAACCTGCCCCAACTAACCTCAGGCGAGATTAACGGCCTTCTGCCCGACACGTTGAAAACCACTGCACCAACTAGGGCTGCGTAGTGCGAATGCTTCTCTGCCAATAGTCGTTTCGCCTCAGGAACACGGCGAAACCCCTCATCAACTGCAAATTCCAACTGTTGTCGTTCAACGACCCACTCCACCTCCGATTGCCTCCTCTTTGCTTCTTGGGCCACCAGATGAAAAGACCGCCGATTCACGACCACATCCACGAGCTCTAATTCGGCCCAAGTCTGCCTTAGTTCAGCACGAGCTGACGCCAGATCAAACTTGGTCGTCTTCAATTGAGCTTTCATACTGGAAAATTTTGCTTCGGTGATAGAAGCTGTAGCCCCAAGGTTTGTGGCAGTATCAAAATTCTGCAATTGACCATTCAGGGAATCCACCCGATAGAGAGCATCCGAATATGATATCCTCAGGACCACGAAAGCCTTATCCAAAGCAAGAACCTTCCTGTGGGCCTCGGGGTGCAGCAAAACAGGACTGTACGACTCAAGGGCATGAGTGATCACTTCGGGATCACGATAACACAAAGCATCTACACGGGACCTAACTTCCTCCCCCTTTAGGTCAACAAGGGAAGCGGAAGCATCTGGACGGAAGCCATGACCCCCCCCCAGGATGCCGCTTCTGCAGATCACGACATCCCATGGAGAGAAGCCACCCTGTCAGAGGGTTTCCTCTTCCTTGGAACAACAACGGGAGGCACATTCGCCTCCAAGTCAGCAAGCCTGGACGGGCTAGGCAGAGCCACACTTATCTTCCTCGAACGACAAGTGACCACCCCCTCAGCTAGTGAACATGGCGCGGGGCGAGCACCATGAGAACACCGTAGCAACCCGCTGCACACAACATTGCCTGGCATTATAACATCCTCAACGGATGTCAAAGGGAGCTTAAGAAACTCCCTATCTATCCGCCTCTCTTCCTCGCTAAGAGATGGAACAACGAACTTCCCTAAAATAAAGGAATAACGTCATAACCAGCTCCACATAAGGGATATACAATAATATGCATACGCCGACAACCAAGAAACTCACCAAGATCAAACTATAAGTATCGGGACACTCTACGACTCCCAAGCTTGAAGTATCCAGAATCCACTGATGCCAAAAACCAATGCTTCTCCCAAAATTTAGCGTCATCCGCCGCCAAGCGCAGACAAGAAGGACAATTCAATATACAAAGACCCCCTGGTTCCAATCGAGCAGCGGTCATGTGATACATCACCGGTGAAGTCAAACGAAGGCCAACATCATGAGCCCTCAGGAGGATCGCGAACAGAATCTTGAACCCACTCGGAACAATTTGAGCGGGAGGCATACAAAAATGAACAAAGAAGCGCCAGACATCATATGGCACTGGAAACCGAAGCCTAGACAAAAACATGCCTCGGTGCAAACTTATGTACCCCTGAGGAGGTACAAAAACATGCCTCGGTGCAAACTTATGCAAACCTCCAAACGCGGGAACAATGTCCAAATCGCTCGGGATGCGGTACAAACTACGAAGCCTGATCAACTCAGTTTCGTCGACCAAGCTACCTTCAAAGAACTTGATGCAAGTGAGGAATAACAGGTCCTGGGGAGAAAGTTCAACATTGTCAGCCATCGGTAGAAAAAATAAATCAAATTTTACAGCGATACTATGGCTCGAAAGAACAGTGCAAGTAAGAATAAGAAAATCTGCATCAAAGCGGCCAATATTTATAGGGAAGACAAATCGCACTTTCCTCATTGAGCAGTCGTGAACCCTTTAATGTTGTGAGTCGCTCGAAGCAAATGCTTCGAGTCCAATCATCATGATGGTACATTCTCCTTTTTGAAGAGTCACTGGACCGACTTAATGTCCCCATTAACTCGGGGGAGTAGCTGATGATACATAAAATGGTCACATCCCTAAGCCATACACGTGTCATGATGATCTCGAGGAATTACGGGCCTCAGCTCAGCCCAACACTGATCTAACCCAAGCGGTTATAAGCCTGTCTAATCCAGTCTGCCAAATGGACTCGAACTCTTACAATATGCTAGGCCCACACGTCTCGCAGCTATCCTCAATACCCGTAAGTCCTACTAAGGCAAGTATCTCGAGGATCAGCTTCGAACGAGCAACTACAACAACTATTTGCTTCCAACTAGGAAGTAAATACCAGAGTACATCCACATAGGGAAACTCCCTTCAACAAATTGAACTTGGATTGTGAACTATCTCCCATGTATCTAGCAGCACAGGGCTAACATGGAACTTCCCTCTTACAGCATGACTCCAAATTAGAGAAGGAACTCCATGAAGATTTCCTTCCTAAACTACGCCTACGATGGCCTAGTAGAACCTAGACTGCTGCACTATAAATAAGACATGTGGTTGGTAAGCTAAGGTACACTACAAATTCCCTGTTTACATTATTACGCCTTCCTCAGATCCCTGTCTAACTTTAGCATCGGAGTGCCATCGGCCACCACAACGGTGGTCCGTGGCTCACGTGTATTACTTGTGTAGATCAGCAGGTCAACGGGACCATGTCAAAGCAGGGAGCGAAAAATGACTACATCAGGGACCAAATGGATTCACTTCGAATTTTTTCTACTTGTTGTGCGTAGTGATGTTTGGGAGGCATCTGAGGAAATTTTCAAAGATTGTGGTCTTTCAGGGGCCTTTACAGCGAATCTAATTTCCCTGATCCTGAAGGTAGATAAACCGGGCTATTTTTCATACTTTCACCCAATTAGTCTGTAAAATTTTATTTACAAAAATTTTAGCACACTCTTGTGTGGAAGGTTGGCAGGGATTTTGCCTGAGATTGTTGCACAAGAACATGGTGCTTTCGTCAAAGGGAGATCTATTTTTTAAAAAATAAGGCTGGCGTAAGAGTTGATGAGGAACATTGACAAAAAGGTTTTCGGTGGGAATGCGAAATTTAAAATCGATATGGAAAAATCTTACAAAATAATCAAATTATGTATTCTTGTTAGACCAAGTGAAATAGTCACCTATGGATGATCCAAAAGGCGAAGGCGAAGGCTCACCCAACGTAGAAAACTCTAGTGCGCTCCTATGCCCAAAGAGAGAACGAGCTTACCTTATTATTAAAGAAAAGGGAAAGGGTTTTTTTTAGTAGGTTGTGGCGGTGTGTACTGAAGTTAAGTTAGACAAAGATCTCCCAACCTCTACCAAACTTGACGTTGGTCGGACTGAAGGTAATTTTAAGATGGTTATTGTTGAATATCCATGGAAACCCCTAATCTGCTCAAATTGCTGCCCCATTCATTCCTAGATTCCCATCACTACGGATTGATTGTCCCTACCTAACTAGATGGTAATGGTCTAGGGAAAACAATTGCTAGAGCACGTGAGAATTGAGAGCTAAGAAAAAGCAAGCGTGATGATCATTGTATAGTAATGGAACCACAAGCAGTAATCAATCTTATTTGTTCATATGGATTAAGCATAGCATACAATTTCAGATTCTTGTTTTTCCCATGCTTTATGTTGGTCAAGAGTAGGTTTATGCTTATACGCAGTAGCTAAGCGCTAAGAAGCTATTGGCTATATGCTTAACACATGCAAGTCAGACGTTGTTTTCGATCATTCTGAGATGGGATCAGGTTGCCTCAAGAAAGAAAAACATGGATTTAGAATGAGAGCTAGAGTCGATCGGGGGAGCCTTACTTCTTAGATGACTCATTAAGCTATTGTATTTTGATTGGATGGATCCCTAGTCCCTACTAACAGTAGTTATTGAAGGCCGAGTAGTGTGGCTAGACAGAGAATTATATATAAAGAGAAGAAGACTTCGCTTCCCTTGCTCCACCTCTCCACTTTTGTCTGTTATTATTTCAGAGGTTCTTAATAGATGTCTTAAGAAAGCTTTTGTTAGTGGAGATATTGGGTATTTATATACGCCCAAAAAATGTAAGCCAATATATGCAGATGATACTCTCATTTTTTTGAATGGCAAAAAATATTCCATTTCAGGCTGCATGAAATTCCTGGACCGGTATTGTTCGGATGCCAGCTCAAAAAATCAATGCAGGGAAAAAAATTTATGTTCGCGAAAAAGATGTCTATAGGAATAATGGTGGATATTAGGTCTTTTATCCGATTTTCAATTTAAGGCGCCACCCATGTGGTACTCGGGGTTCCTATATTTCAAGGGAGTAGTAAAATTATTTATTTTGAAGAGTTGATAAATAAAATCCAGTGGCGGGTGGAAGGATGGAAAGGAAACTACCTTCTCTAGGTGAGAGGTTGGTGTTGACATGTTCTGAGCTCCATCCCGGTTTATACGATTAGTGTCGCGTGTGTGCCTAAGAAGGTAGACTGAAACGAAAGTGGGTTGCTTAGTTAAAATTGAGTTTGCTGATTGTTGAAAGGGGTTTGGGAGATTTTTCATGTCTTAAAAGCCTTTCGAATCAAGGCATTATGGAGTCTCACGTGGTCTAAATCACTGTGGGTGGTCTTTATTAGGCAAAATATTTTTTAGAAGGCTTGTTGTTTTGGCGATAGGTTGGGAAAAATGGGTTATCGTCTTTTGTGAAAGAGTTGTTGGTTTTGCGGCTCTTTTTGCCAGCAATTTCGACATGGATGGTGGGTGTAGGCGGGATCAGTTTCTTTGAAGAGAACTGGAACATCATGGCGATGTTTAAGAGGCTTTCCTATTTGGAGTTTCGGGGGGTTTGGCTGAGCATAAGGGATTTAACGGAAGGAGGCTTCGAAATGGTGGATTTGCATGTCCGAGAAGTGACAAAAGAATTATATAGAACATGACTGAAGTTAGGTAGCAAACACGGAGATTCGCTTATTCGGATGCCTATTTCGGATGGTTCCTTGTCAATACATGAGGCGTATAATGTGATCAGGGATCCGGGAGACGGGAATTCTTTTTAGGGTTATTTCCCATTTGGCCCCCATTAATTTATGGCTATTCCTATTTGGCCCCTATTAGTTTTTGTATCCTAGTCTAACACCCATGACCGTGTATAAAACTACGTTGACTAACAAACTTCATCCAATTTTTTAAAAATACGAACTTACCATGCATGTGCTTTGCATATGTTTTACTAAAATCACATAAATCATGTTGCTTGATGATCATGTTTGATCCAATGGCTAGGAGAATAACATTTGGATTTTTTTTCTTTTAATTTTTTTAACAAAGAAGATGGGTGCCAATTAAAAATTATATACAAACTAATGGGGGCCAATGAAAAACTATATATAAACCCTAGTGATTTTTGTAAAAACATGTGCAAAGCACATGCAAGGTAAGTTAGTATTTTTGAAAAAAAAATTAATGGAGTTTGTTAGTCAACGTAGTTAAATGTGCAAACATGGATGTTAGACTAGGATACAAATTCTAATTTGGGCCAAATAGGGATAGCTATAAACTAATGGGAAATAACCCTTCTTTTTATGAAAAGCTTTGGCACCCTTTGCTACCAACCAAGATTTTTATCTTTGTTTGGATAATATTGAAGAGAGGAATTCCAATGCATGGTGAGTTATCATGGTGTGGCCATAGCCTTGTCTCTCGGTGTTCATGTTGTTCTAAACCAAGCACGAAGACTTTAAAGCATATGTTTGTCGAAGGTGAGTGGGCATCCAGGGTTTGGAGCCATTTTGATTTTTTGTTTGATATTCATCGGTGCAGGTAGGTCAAAGTTAAAACATTGTTGACAATATGGTTTAGTAGAGTGAGGAAGAAAACACAAGTTGGTTTTTTGTTCAACATAATTCCAATGATCCTTCTTTGGGAAATTTGGAAAAAGCAAAATGCTTCCATGTATGAAGGCAAATAGGTGAATGCATTGACAATAATCGTCAGGGTGCGAAATTTTCTGCACCTAGCTTGCTCTATTTTTCAACCCAAAAAGAGCAGCTCGAGTGTGTGGGTGATGTAAAGTTTGGGTTTGCCTATTTGTTTTGTTCAATGGAAACAGGTGAGGGTAATCAGATGGGAAGCACCACCTCGAGGGTCTTGGGCTCTTGAGGTAGATGGGTCCTCGAGTAATGGCAAGGCATCTGGAGGTTTTATCATTCGAGACAAAAAGGGGACCTATTTGCAGGTTGCGCATGTGTTCTTTGGGACTGATTTAAGCAACAAAGCGTAGACTTTGGCGCTTTTGGAAAGTTCTTAAAAAGGTGTCGGAGTTTGGGTTCCGAAGGTGATTGTCCAGACTAATTCGAAAGTGGCGCGTGGCTTGTTTTATGGTCAAAATCAAATCCCTTGGTTCCTTCATAATGAATTGGTAGAAATTAAAGAATTGGCTAGTGACTTGGATGCATTTCTAGTTCACTTTTTCTGAAGGTCTACGTTGTGGCGGATGCTTTGACTGGGTTGGCGAAAAGGGAAGGATAATCCAGAATGTTTGATAGATATTCATTACCTAGAAGACCTAAATCACTTTTGAGATAAGATGGAGAGAACATGACTTACATTCAATTGGCTAGGTAGTTATTTTTCTTCAGGGTAAAGTCGTAATGTACCCCCATTTGTATGTTAATATTTTGTAAGTTTATAAAGGTCTGGAATCCAAAAGTTGCCCCTCCCTCCTAGAGGTTTAATTAAAAAAATGACACTAAGTTTACCGAAATCTAACAATTAAATATGGGATTTGCTACATGTACCCGACTGTTTGGCTTGATTATCCAATTTTTAAATTTTTATATTTAACATTTAAAAACTTTCTTGGTATACCCAAGCTTGTTTTGTTCACCCTAAAAAAAAACATCGGGAGAAGAAAATTACTCATGTTTGTTATTGGATTCTTTGTATGAAAGATTTATAATATAAATTTTTGAATGTAGGATTTTATAAGGTTTTAAATGCATTTTTTTTTCAAATATGATACAATAGTTGCAACAATTTTGAAATTTATGTATTGATTTTATATCTTTTTAATTTTTAAAATGTATTGGTTCTGTCAACCCGTATACTGTTGATGAACACCTTGAAATTTAATAAATGAGTGACTTAATTTAGTTTAATAGATAACCAGTAGTTTTGTTATTCATTCAATAGTCAATTAACGCTCATAAACAAGAACAATTTCACCATGGAATGATTTTATTAAAAAATGATCGGTACATCACAAAGTTGATACAACTGAGCGAAATAGTCGGATACCCATAACAACTCCCTTAAATGAAATATTATGGTAATTTTAAGTTTGAGAATCTAACATAACCATATTTTTTCTTTCTGCCACGTGTCAATTGAATCTTCTTACACATTGGTTTTCCTTTTCTTTGTTATTTTTCTCTTACCCTTTTAAGTATAATTTATTTATAAACCATGCCATTGTGTAAGTTTAAATTTTGACCCCTATGAACTTCTCAACTTTCAATTATAGTCCTTAACTATCTTTGCCTCCGTGACAAACAAAAGTCGTATCTACCTTAGATATATATAATTTAATCTAAGTAACATAAGATTAATTTTCTTTGTTGTTGAACTAAGTAGGAGAACCTTAAAAGTTTATGCTCTTTGAAATCAAGGGGTGGAAGCAAAGAACTATTATGGGTAGGGTTCTAGCACTTCAAGATCAAAAAAAAAAAAAAAAAAAACTCAAAGGCAGACATACCCACATCGAACAAACTATAACCCCAAGCCCAAGCAAGCAAGAATTACATCTTACATTCTAATAAATTGAGTCCCAATAGCATCCAGTGTTGGATCAAAATCATATTTTTTAAATAGGATTTTATAACTAATTAAAAATAATAAAATCTCTATGTCTACATTGGAATACTAATAGTAGTAGTAGTAATAATGATGATTTTTTTAGTAATAATGATGACAATGATGAAAATAATAATAATTGATGTAGTCGTTTATCGCTCTCTGCTCTGACCTGGTTCCTGCTACCTTGTTGACCTGCACAAGTAGCACACGTGAGCTACGGACCACCGTTGTGGTGGCCGATGACACTTCAATGCTAAAATTAGACAAGGGTCTGAGGAATGTGTAATGTTGTAACATGAAATTTGTAGCGTATCTTAGCTTATCAACCTCATGTCTTGTTTATAATGCAAGGAGTCCTAGTTCTACCAGGCCATTGTAGGCGTAGTTTAGGAAGGAGATCTTCGTGTAGATCCTTATCTAATTAGGAGTCATGATGTAGAAGGGAAGTTCATTGTTAGCCTTGTGCTCCTAGATACGCGGGAGATAATTCCCAATGCGAGAGCAATCCTTATAAGAAAGATTCCCCATGTGGAATGAACTTTAGCATTTGCATCCTAGTTAGAAGCAAAGCGCATCTGTAGTTGCCCGTCCGAAGCCGATCCTCGAGATACTTGCCTTAGTAAGACTTACGGGTATTGAGGACAACTGTGAGACGTGTGGGCCTAGTGTGCTATGAGAGTTCAGGTCTGCCTGACAGATTGAATTGAGCGGGCTTGGAACCGCTTGGGCCTATTCAGTATTGGGCTGATACTTTTTCCTCAAGATCATCATGACACTTGTGTGGCTTAGAGGTATGATCATTTTTATGTATCATCAGTTACTCCCCCTGAGTTAGTGGGGTGTTAAGTCGGTCCACTGACACTTTGAAAAGACAACTGTACCGCCGTGATGATTGGACTCGAAGCGTTCGTCTTAAGCGGTGCATGACATTAATGGGTACGCGACTGCTCAATGAGGGAGAGTGCGGTTTGCATTCCCTATAAATATTCACTGTCTTGAGGAGGATTTCCCCATTATTATTTGCGTTATTTTCTTGAGTCATAGTATTTGTTCCATCTTCTAATGGCCGACAACGATAAATTTTCTTCCAAAGACCCGTTATCCCTTGCTTGTATCAGTTTCTTCGAAGGTAGTTTGATCAACGAAAATGAGTTGATTAGGCTTCGTAGTTTGTACTATCTTTCGAAAGATTTGAAAATTGTTCCCGCGTTTGGAGTTTTAGGTCCGACTGTGCCTCCTCATGGGTTCATAAGCTTGCACCGTGGTATGTTCGAGTCCGGGCTCTGGCTTCCAGTGCCAGATGATGTCTGGCATTTTTTTGCTCATTTTCGAATGCCTCCCACTCAAATGGTGTCGAGCGGGTTCAAGATACTACTCGCAATTCTCCTGAGGGCTCATGACTTTGGTCTTTTTTTATCCTCATCAGTGATCCATCACTTGACCAAAGCTTGGTTAGATTCCAGGGGTATCCGTGTGTTGAAATGTCCTTGTCTGCGATTGGCGGCGGACAGTGCCGAATCTTGGGAGAAGCAATGGTTCTTTGCTTCGGCGGATTATGGTTACTTCAAACTCGAGAGTCATAGAGTGTCTCGATACTTTCAGTTTGATCTTTGTGAGTCTCTTGATCATTTGTGTATGCATATTTTTGTATGTCCCTTCTGTGATACTAGTTCTGATGTTGATCTTTTGTTTAAGGGAGGTACGTTATTTTTGTCTCTCAGCGAGGAAAAAAAGCGGATAGAAGGGGAGTTTCTCAAGTTTCCTTTGACTTCCGTTGAGAAGGTCATAATGCTAGGCAATGTTTTACGTTGCGGTCTGTTGCGGTGTTTTTATGGTGCTCAACCCATGTCAGGTTCACCGGCTGAGTAGGTGGTTGCTTGTCGCACGAGGAAAAGAAGTTTGGCCTTCCCAGTCCCTCTGGGCTTGCTGAATTGGAGGCGAGTGTACCTCACGTTGTTTTCCGGAAGAAGAGGCAAACTTTTGTAAGGGCGGCCTCTCCCCCTAGTATGTCACAGTCTACAGAGGCGACACCCTTGGGGGATTGCAGCCTTTCGCTAGGCGCTCCGACTCCCATTGCTGACTTAGCAGGAAAAGAAGCTGGACCGCGTGTTGAGGTTTTGCGTCATTGCAGTCTTGGAATGGCTAATCATGCCATGGAGTCATATGGTCCTGTTTCATTGCACCCCGAAGCCCGTGGAAGTGTGCTCGCTTTGAAAAAGGCCTTCGTGGACTTGCGGACGTCATATTCGAATGCTCTTTATCAGGTGGACTCCTTGAAAGGAAGCTGCTGGAAGCCGCAGTTGATGAGGGGCTTCACCACGCTCTAAAAGCAGAGTAGTTGTGGCGGAAGAGCGCTCGCACTATGAGGCTCTGTTGGGAGCAGTAAACTACGATGTGTCAGGCAGGAGGTCGTTCATCTCGTCCGAGGTTGTTTGTGGTAGACTGGAGCTTCCAAAGCTAATTAGAGAAGAGCATCCTGGTACTGGCCTTGATTTCGCTCGCTACAAAAGGGTTTCTTTCTAGCCAATCAATCGAGGGGAGGGCTCTGGCTCCGCGAGGCTTACTGATGAGGGGGATGTTTCTCCTTAGAATGATTGTAACTTCCTCACTTGGTCAGATAATATATAGACACGTTTTTTGAATGAAAGTGTTGTTTTTGTCTCATATTGTCGTGTTTACTTTAGTCACTTCGTAAACCGTAGAGTTTTGACAGCTAAGTGGAATCCTTGTCTTCGTCAGTCAAAATATATTGCGGCCTTAGGTTGTTCCTGTTACAGGTTAGGGTTTAACCATTAGAAACCGTTGTTGGTCAGGGGTTGACCAAGCTTCCTCAGTCGTTGCATGTAACGACTTAATAAGTGTTAGCAGACTAGCGCTGGCTTTTGCTCCTATCCCTTTGGCCTTTATGATCCGCAATGAGCGGATTAGGTCACGTGTGCCGGAAGCCGAAAGCCGTTAGTTGCGAATTGGCTAAGCTTGTCAGGTAGGTTCAACGATCATTATCTATATTGAGAGCAATGATTCCTTGGTGAGTCGCCGTCATCAGCGGATCAGCACTGACTAGACTTCCACTCCTTCAGCCGTCGTGACCAGCGTGAAGCGGATTAGGCTTTGGGCACCAGAAGCCATCGTCATCAAACATGAACTGACTAAACTTACCTGACAAGTTCGGCGATCATTGTCTGTATCGAAAGCAATGATCCCTTGCGAGTCACCATCATCAGCGGTTCAACGCTGACTAGACTCCCACTTCCTTAACCGCCGTGATTCGTGCAAATCGGATTAGGCTTTGGGCAGAAGAAGTCGTCGTCATCAGTCGCGAACTGTCTGAGCTTACCTGGCAAGTTTGGCGATCATTGTCTGTATTGAGAGAAATGATCCTTTGGTGAGTCGTTGTCATCAGTGGACCAGCGCTGACTAGACTCCCACTTCCTCAGCCATCGTGATCCGTGCGAATCGGATTAGGTTTTGGGCACCAGAAGCCGTCGTCGCCAGTTGCGAACTGACAGAGCTTACCTAGCAAGTTCGGAGATCATTGTCTGTATTGAAAGCAATTGATCTTTTGGTGAGACGTCATCAACAACGGACCACCGCTAACTAGACTCCCACTTCCTCAACCATCGTGATTCGTGCAAAGCAGATTAGGTTTTGGGCACCAGAAGCCGTCATCAACAATCGCGAACTAGTTGAGCTTACCTAGTAAGTTCGGCGATCATTATTTGTAATGAGAGCAATGATCCCTTGGTGAGTCGTCGTCATCAGGGGACCAGCACTGACTTGACTCCTACTTTTTCGGCCATCGTGACCCGCATGAAGCGGATTAGGCTTTAGGCACCAGAAGTCGTCGTCATCAATCGCAAACTGATTGAGCTTACCTAGCAAGTTCGACGGTCATTGTCTGAATTGAGAGCAACGATCCCTTGATGAGTCATCATCATCAGTGGACCAGCACTGACTGGACTCCCACTTCCTCAGCCATCATGATCCACGTGAAGCGGATTAGGCTTTTGGCACCAGAAGTCGTCGTCATCAGTCGCGAACTGACTGAGCTTACCTGACAAGTTCAGTGATCATTGTCTGTATTGAGAGCAATGATCCCTTGGCGAGTCGTCATTATCAACGGACCAGTGCTGACTAGACTCACACTTCATCATCCATCGTGATTCGCACGAAGCGGATTAGGCTTTGGGCACCAGAAGTCGTCGTCATCAGTCGTGAACTGACTGAGCTTACCTGGCAAGTTCGGCGATCATTGTCTTTATTGAGAGCAATGATCCCTTGGCGAGCTGTCATCATCAGTGAACCAACACTGACTAGACTCCCACTTCCTCAGCCGTCGTGATCCGCGTGAAGCGGATTAGGCTTTGCAGTGATATTCAAGTCTGGTCATAGCCAGGCTGGTTGAGGGTTGTGATCGATAACAGTGAAAATTTTGGTAAAAGCAAAATATTTTATTGATGATATTTTTTGAGGTGTTCTACATTCCTTGGTCATATAAGCTCGTCGCCATCGGCGTCTTCCAGCCAGTACATTCCCAATTTGTAGTTTTTGGCAACTCTGTAAGGTCCTTCCCAATTCGGATTTTGCTTTCCCGCTTCGGTTTTTTGGTGTTTTGCTGGGTCTTTTTGAGTACCCAGTCTCCCACCTTGAATTCGCATGGCTTGACTTTCTTGTTGTAGTATTGCGCCATCCGTTGTTGGTAGGCGGCTATCTTAGTGGAGGCTAGATCCCTTTTTTGTTGAGGAGGTCTAGTCCCGTGCGCAAGGCTTCGTCATTTCCGTCTGGTTTCAACTTTTTCTTTCGGAAAGTTGGCACCTCGAGCTCTACCAAAACCATGGCTTCAAACCCATATGCTACGACGAAGGGTGTCTCTCCGATAGGGGCTATTTTAGTTGTTCGATATGCCCAAAGTATTCCTGGTAGCTCTGGAACCAACTTTTCTTTGGTTGCATCGAGCTTTCTTTTGATGGCTTCTAGGATCGTCTGGTTGGTAACTTTCGCTTGGCCGTTACCCTGAGGGTGTCCAGGTGAGGAAAAGTGGTATTGATACCCAGTCTCTCACACAGTTCTTTGACCTTACTACCTTCGAACTGAGTTTCGTCGTCACTAACCAATACGGTGGGGATGTTAAATCTACAGACGATTGCAGCCCATATGAATTTTTCGATCTGGATCTCCCCGAATTTTTTATAAGGCCTCGGCCTCGACCCACTTAGTAAAGTAGTCGACGACCACAAAAGGGAATTTTTTACCAGTCGACGTTGGTAGCAACTCGACGATGTCTATTCCCCATATTGCACGAATGGCCATGGGCTAGTTATTAGAGTCAGTGGCTGGGCCGGCTTATCGATATATGGCGCGAACCTCTGACACTTGTCGCATTTCTGTACGGTATCTTTGGCGTCTTACTACATGGTCGACCAATAGTACCCTAGAGTCGGGGCTTTATGGGCGAGGGTTCTCCCGCCTGAGTAATTCCCGCAGATACCGCTATGGATTGTTCCCAAGAATTGGCTTGCCTCTGAAGGTGACAGACATCGAAGTAGGGCCCTGTCACCGATCTCATGTATAACTTGTCGTTTAGGAGAGTGTACCTTGCTGCTCTATTTTTAAGTCTTCTTTCTTCAATCTTTTCGGTTGGTAGGGCTCCGATTGCTATATATTCCAGTATCGGGTCATCCAATTTGGTTGCATTTTCCCAGCATAGATATATGTATACTCTCCTTCATTGATGCTTGATTGTCCTTGATATTCGACGAGGCCGCTTGAGAGTTCATCGGAGCTGAGGCTTTTTTGGCTAGCTCGTCGGCTCTTTTGTTGTCATCTCTGGGGCACTGCGTGTGTTCACAGCTCTTGAACTTGCCTATTATGCCAAGCACCTTGTCGCGGTAGCTATCATGCGGGGGCCCCTTTGACCTGGTTGACTACCAGCCTTGAGTCACTATAAGTTATCAGGCGATCTATACTGATTCCTAATACTAGTTTTAGGTTGCACAGGAGGGCCTCATATTCGGCCTCATTGTTTGAGGCGGGGAAGCTAAACTTGACTGCCTTTTCAAGGGTGAAGTCGCTGGGGGAGCAGAGTGTGATTCCTGCTCCACTCGACTGCTCGCTCGCCTTTCCAGTCGAGGATCAGTCGCAGCGCAAGATCCATGCTTAGAAATCAGAGTCCGAGGGTTGGTAATCTGACTTTGGTTCTTGTCCGCCAGTAAATTCAGCAATGAAGTCTGCCAGCACTTGGGTTTTGATGGCGGTTCTTGGAGCATAATTTATGTCAAATTGTCCGAGCTCCACCGACCATTTCACCATCCTTCCTGATAGCTCGGGTTTATGCAGTACCGAGTGGAGTGGATGCTTCGTCACGACCGTTGTGAAGTGAGCCTAAAAATAGGGCCTCATTTTCCTGGAGGATACGACCAGTGCCAGAGCTAACTTTTCCAAATCGGATAGTGTGCCTCCGCTTCCACGAAGGTTTTGCTGGTGTAATATACTGGCCTCTGAGTTCCTCGGTCGTCCCGTACGAGGGTTGAACTGACAGCGTGTTCTGAAATAGACAAGTACAAGTAAAGTGTTCCTTCTATCACTGGCTTCTAGAGTAGCTCTGGGCTCCCCATGTATGCTTTCAGGTTTTGAAAGGCTTGTTCGCACTCTTCGTTACACGAGAACCCTTTATTCCCTCGTAATGTCTTAAAAAAAAGCAGGCATTTGTCGGAAGATTTTGATATGAATTTGTTGAGTGCTGCTACCCTTTCAGTCAGGTTCTGAACGTCTCTGATGTTGGCCGGGGCTTTCATGTGGAAAGGGCCTGAATTTGTTTTGGGTCTACCTCGATTATCCTCTTGTTTACTATATAGCCTAAGAATTTTCCAGACTCGACTCCGAACGTGCATTTTTGTGGGTTGAGCTTCATCTGGTATTTCCTGAGTTGGTCGAACGCTTCAGTGAGGTCGTGCACATGGTCAGGGCTATGGAGGCTTTTGACCAGCATGTCGTCTATGTAGACCTCCATGTTTCTGTCGATTTGTACTTTTAACATTCGGTCCACTAGTTGCTGGTATGTAGCGCCTGCATTCTTTAAGCCGAATGGCATCACCTTATAGCAGTATATCCCTCTTTCTGCTATGAAAGAGGTTTTTTCTTGATCTGGGGGGTGCATCAATATTTGATTAAAGCTTGAGTAGGCATCCGTGAAGTTGAGTAGGATGCGCCTTGAAGTGACACCCACGATCTAATCGATGCGTGGGAGTGGGAAGTTGTCTATTGGGCAGGCTTTGTTTAGGTCAGTATAGTTTACACAAGCTCTCCATTTTCCATTTTTCTTTCTGACGAGAACGGTGTTCGCCAACCAGTCGGGGTATCCTGCTTCCTTGATCATGCCCGCGTTGAGTAAATGTTGTACCTCCCCGTTTATGATCGCGTTTCTTTAAGGCGCCACGTGTATCTTCTTTTGCCTGATAGTTTTCTTTGAGGGGTCCACCTCGAGGTGATGGGTTATTAATGAATGTCGATGCCCACCATTTCCCGCATGGTCCAGGCGAAGATGTCCTGGTTACGCCACAGCAGCTCGGTGAGTTGCTTCGTCACTACCTTTCTCAGGTGGGATTTCATCTGAATGGATTTGCTGTTGTGAGGGCTGTCAAGGTAGACTGTAATGGTTTCTAACTCTGGTTGTCCGGCATTAGGTCTGCCTTGAGGGCTTACTGGTGCCTCGTTGTCTGGGATCAGTTGTTCCCCTCCTACACTTTGGGTAGAGTAGAGATTCATTTTAGCCGCTGGGCCAACCGCAGATCCAAAATTGTTGGGTGGCAGGGTCGTCTTGTACTGACACTCCTTGGTCGCTACTTGGTCGCCTTTCAGTGTACTGATAACTCGACTTGTTCGGTACTTGATGCATTGATGCAGGGTGGAGACCTCTACTTCCATCTGGTGTATCCAGGATCTACCTAGGACCACGTTATACGCTGGAGGCACGTTGATCACTATAAATTCTTGAAACAGGGTTTTCTGAGCTGGTTGTTCTCTTGTCGTTGTAGTCAGATGTATCTTTACCACGGGAGCCCCCTTTCGCCACTGAAGTCGATCACCGGGCGACTATCGGGGGTCAATGTTGTCTCCTCCAGTTGCATGTTGCGGAACGTGTTGAAAAATACTACGTTCATCGAGCTCCTAGCCTCCACTAAGGATCTCCTTACCTCCTAGCCTGCTCGAGAAACCATTCACAAAGGCATCGTTGTGTGGGAGTTGTACGTTCTGGAGATCTTCCTTCATAAATACTAGTGTTGCAGATGGGCCTCATTTCCCACTCTATTGTATCGGTTGTTCACCATGTATCACTTGGATCCTCATATTTCGTAGAAACCTTTTTCTGGACCTGTTGTAAAGTTCAGATTCGGAGTGCGCTCTATGAAGCACACATATTCTATCGGTCGATGGCTCCTCGGGGCTTGTTGGTGCTGCCACTATTCCAGAAGTGCGAGCCGATTGTCTGTGCGCAATAGGAACTGTTAAACTGAGGGAGTAGGGACAACCCGAGTTTTTGATGTGTCCCCTGATTTTCTACTGTTGCGTGACCTAGTGGTCACTGTCTCTCTGTGTTTTGAAAGGAGATGACTCTTAGTGTAAATTTAAGAACTTTGATGTCCGCACGGACGGTGCCAAACTGATGCAGTCATTTTTTGCTCCTTGTTCTGAAATGGTTCCTGCTGACCTATACAAGTAGCACACGTGCGCCATGGACCACCATTGTGGTGGCCGATTGCACTCCGATGCTAAAGTCAGACAAGGATTTGATGAAGGTGTAATGTTGTAACAGGGACTTTGTAGCGTACCTTAGCTTACCAACCTCATGTCTTATTTATAGTGCAAGGAATCTCGGTTCTATCAGGCCATCGTAGGCATAGTTTAGGAAGGAGGTCATCATGGAGATCTTTCTCTAATTAGAGTCGTCTTGTAGGAGGGAAATTTCGTGTTAGCCTAGTGTTCTTAGATACGCGAGAGATAATTCCCAATGCGAGAGCAATCCATATAAGGAAGATTTCCCGTGTGGAATGCACTCTGGCATTTGCTTCCCAGTTGGAAGCAAAAAGCATCTATAGTTCCCCATCCGAAGTTGTTCCTTGAGAAAGTTGCCTTAGTAGGAATTACGGGTATTGAGGATAGACATGTGGGCCTAGCGTGCTATGAAAGTTTTGGTCCGCCTGGCGAACTGAATTGAGCGGGCTTGGAACCGCTTGGGCCTGTTCAGTATTGGGCTGATGTTGGGACCTGTATTTCCTCGAGATCATCATGACATGTGTGTGGCCTAGTGGTATGACCATTTTTATGTATCATCAGCTACTCCCCCCGAGTTAGTGGGGTGTTAAGTCGGTCCACTGACTATTTGGAAAGACAACTACACTGTCGTGACTATTGGACTTGAAGCGTTCATCTTAAGCAACGCATGACACTAATGGGTACGCGGCTGCTCGAGAAGGGAGAGAGTGGTTTGCATTCCCTATAAATATTCACTGTCTTGAGGAGGATTTCCCCATTGTTATTTTCGCTATCTTCTTGAGTCATAGTATTTGTTCCATCTTTTAATGGCCGACAACGCAAAATTTTCTTCCTAAGACCCGTTATCCCTTGCTTGTATCAGTTTCTTCGAAGGTAGTTTGGTCGACGAATATGAGTTGATCTGGTTTCGTAGTTTGTACCGTCTTCCGGAAGATTTGCAAATTGTTCCCGCATTTGGAGTTTTAGGACTGACTATGCCTCCTCATGGGTTCATAGGATTGCACCAAGGTATGTTCGAGTCTGGGCTCCGTCTTCTAGTGCTAGATGACGTCTGACGCTTCTTTGCCTATTTTCAAATGCCTCCCACTTAAATGGTGTCGAACGGGTTCAAGATACTGCTTGCAATTCTCCTGAGGGCTCATGATGCTGGTCTTCGTTTATCGTCGTCGGTGATCCATCACTTGACCGAGGCTCGGTTGGATTCCAGGGGTATCCGTGTGTGGAACCGTCCTCCTTGTCTGCGATTGGCGACGGACAGTGCCGAATCTTGGGAGAAGCAATGGTTCTTTGCTTTGGCGGATTATGGTTACTTCAAGCTCAGGAGTCGTAGAATTTCTCGATACTTTTAGTTTGATCTTTGTGAGTCTCTTGATCGACAGTGTATGCATATTTCTGTATGTCCCTTCTATGATATTGTGTTCAGTATCCCTGTCGAGCGTTTTCCATTTTGCCTTGTCGTTTTACTTTGACACGGGTCGGGTTGGGTTAGCAGAAAGCCGAGTGGTCTGTCTGCTGTTAAGAGTTTGACCATTTATGTCATGTATGATTCTGACATGTTCTTCTGTGAGATCTCATAGTCACTATCGCTTGGTTACATCTAATAATGGGTGTTCTGCGGATGATTTGGCAGTGGGCTACGCTACCCAGGTCGTAGCTCATCTTCTAGATAAGTCATTGGAGACTTAAGTTGCATATCTGACTGTCGGTTGCGGCTACTGGCATGAGTAAACTGTGGTAGCCGAGCACACACATTTTTTTTAGCTAGATCGCTTGTCCCAAGTTAGGTTTCGTAAGCTCGAGCTGACATTCCATGTAGCGTTCGTCCACGTGTCAGCGGGTTGATTTTTAGGTTGGCTTTAGTGGCATTGCTGATAATAGAATGTCAGCATGTGTGAACATGAAGATGTTGTTGAGCTGCAATTTATTTTGGCGACCGCTGGTTTGAAAGGGAGCGCGGTGGTTGTGTGGCGAGCCATTGACATCAGTCGAGGCTGACTGGGCTTGCACTTTCCAAACCATCTATACTCGCGCGGAGTAGATTACAAGTTTTGGATGTAACAATTTGGAGATCATGGTCTGTTGAAGAGCGATGATCTCGTGGCAAGCCATCAACATTAGTTCGGGGCTAACTAAGCTCATACCTTACAAGCCATGTACACTTGCGCGTAGCGGGCTACAAGTTTCAGACGAGGGGATTCGGTGACCGTGGTCTTTAGAAGAACAATGGTCTCGTGGCAAGCCGCAGGAATCAGTTTGGAACTGACTAGGCTCCCACCTTCCAAATTATCTACACTCGTGCAGAGCGAGCTACAAGTCTGGGAATTGGTAATTCGGTGACCATGGTCTATAGAAGAGTAGTGGTCCCGTGGTGAACAATCGACATCAGTTCAAACTGACTAGGCTCCCACATTCAAAACCATCTACACCCGCGCGCAGCGAGCTACAGGTCTGGGCTTTGACCAGAAGCTGTCATTGTCAATCGTCACTAGCTAGGCTTACCTGATCAGGTTTGGTGACCGTTGTCCGTGAAGGGGGCAATGGTCCCTGGCGAGTTGTCACCAGGCATAACAGCGTTGATTAGACTCCCACTTGCTAAGCCATCGACATTCGCGCAAGGTGAACTAGGCGTTGGGATGAACCAAAAGTCGTCGTCATCAGTTGAAACTGACTAAGCTTTCCTGGTTAGGTAGGGGTTCCGTCTGTTACGGGCATGCGAGCCTACATTCGCAAGCGGAGTGCATCATGCAAACGAGTTTCCTTTTGAATAGACAGGAGTGCCTTAAATCAGCTGGTGATATGCAGGTGTCATCCGTGTGTCAAAAGTGACTAGGATTTCTAATGTTCGTGTCAGGCACATGGTAGAATACCGCTTGAATAGTGGGCTAGGCCCATGGGCCATAGAATAAGAGCTAGGGTTTGTCGTAGGATCAAGACGTTACGTATATAGTGTAGATTGCATGGCGTGACACGCGTATGGCGTAGATCAGGAAATGGTTGAGTATCAGTTCTTTCCTCCTCAATTAATGGGGTTGTGTGCAGCATCATTAACTGGATGAACATGGTCCTGTGCGATTTCCTTGGTAACCATCGTCTCCTCATTTCCCATACGGTATTCAATGCTGATAGTTAATGTTGAATTGCTTGTTTGGTGAACCACTATGTCTATATAATGGTGTTTCTTCATCGTTGTAGGCATTATCTTCCACGGAGCGCACCTCTTCAGATGCTTTTACTCAAAGATATTCTTTGGGTTTTAAAAAGGCTGAAGGGAGATCTCCAATGCTGGAGTCTTCGAACGTTCTGACATTTGCGCCGAATAGTCATGATAAGACTTGTTGTTATGTGTGGTAACTTGCTTTGGGTGAGCATCCGATTCGTTCAATGAGACCTTGTAGCTTCTTCTCGTATTTCATAAAAAAATTATTGACTTCCTCTCAAGGGATGAGTCTATCGTTTATGTGCTGGTGCCTTGTTGGTGCTTCGATGCGCCTAGTTTCAGAGATAATACCAGCAACCAACCTTGTAGCGGTTGCCTCCCTCCTCTCTCAGTTACCCCCATCATGCCACGCTGCACTAAAATTCGGGATCGCGGGACGGAGTGGAGTTGGACATGGCCTGTCGGATTGGGCCATTAACTCCTAGATGCCCCTCCAATCCCTTCTTCGAGAGGGTGCACTCGATTTGTTTCAACCTGATACTCGTCCCAAGTTTGTCTGATTGAACATGTCAAGCATGTGAGTTGTCTGTAGCTTCGGTTGGCATTTTGCGAGGCCCCCGATTGCTAATTTTATACCACCTCATGCCATATTTTAAGGGTGTGTCCGTAGAGGCATTGAATTGAACGAGCTCTTTCATCCTGCTCTTGCTCATGGAAACTTTTTCATTCTGCTCTTGTTCATGGAAAATCTTCTTCGGAAAAGTCGCGGTGTCTACTTTTGCTACCTTTGTTGTCGCTTCTAAGTCTTCTTCTGGAATCGGACTGTTTAAGTGAGTCTTTACTGTATGTTGCTTCGGATTCAGATGTTTGTAGTTTGTAGTCTTTTGTATCCGCATATGGGCGATCGTTGCTACATCTTTCCAGTAATCAATAGAGTGTGTTTGAGTAATTCTATTTTATTTCTTAAATGATTGCAAATCACATAAGCTCCTAAGAATTAAAACTCTACATTGACTATGGAAAGGAAACTAAACAACTGAATAGACTGATTGTTGGCGGAGAGTGGTCGACCGAGTCCTGAAGTGAATTCGCCTGGCCCAACCTGGATCGTTAGTACCTTCACCGAGTTGCCAGATTCACTGATACCGTTGAGGTTACTGAAAAGTAAACCTTGCGTGGGAGTTTCCTTTCGCGCCGCCTGATTGTCGGGGAGTTGTGCTCCTGTCTGCAATGACCTCTCCGCTTTGTCGGGTTGAAAAACGAATTGCTCATGTGATGCTTGAATGTTCTCCGCTTCTAAGCTGAGCCATCGCTGTTGGGATTTCGTTTCCGTGTGGGTGGAGTGACTCTTCCACAGTTACTGGGTCTGGCTTTTGTTCAACTTGCCTTGTAGGCTCGATCTAGTTGGATCTAGGAACATTCTATCTGCTTTAGTGCAACATAATGGCAGCCTCGAGTTGTAGGTTGGTCCCCACAAATTGTTCCTTCCGAGTGGTTAGCCGTATACTTGATGCACTAGTGAAGGGTGGAGACTACTACTTCCATCTCGTGAAGCCACGGTCTTCCCTATATGAGATTATAGGTAGATGGCGCATCCACCACCATGAAGTCCAAGAACAAAACCTTTCTTAGTTGTGGCTCTCCTGCCAACACTGCTAACCTTATCTTCCCGATGGGAAAGCATTTCTCTCTGTTGAATCCAATCAGCGGATAATCGGAGGATGTCATGTTCTCCTCTTTGAGGTCCATAATATGGAATGCGTTGTACAACATGGAGTTGAGGGAGCTTCCCGTATCCACCAGAGCCCTCTTCACTTCCCACTATGCGATAGAGGCCGAAATGATGAGAGCGTCATTGTACGATGTGCGGACGCCTTCGAGGTCCTTGTCTGTGAAGGTCAAGGTGGGGATGGGGTTTTGCACCCTTGAGTGTTACACGCGTATGTCCTCATCTGCAGGTTGTGTCTGCATCTTCAGTAAAGTTCGCTTGCAGGACCTATTTTACTAGTCTTCATCCAATCCAACTCTGTGAAGGACATAGATTATGCCCAGAGTCTCCTTCTCAATCTCCTTGACTGCCTCTCCCCTGTCCCTGGTCGGTCTTGTTGATTCTCTGAACACAGGAATTCCTATAGATTTCCCATGCAGTCGTTGGTGTCGTGGCCACCCTCCTTGTGGTATGAGTAATACTTGTTGTTGTCACGTTTGGAGGGGTCTTCGCGCTGCTTTGGGTGCCACTTCAGATCTTCCCAGTTTTTCATGAAATTAAGGACATCCGATAAGCTAGAATTGAGGGGGGTCCTGGATCTGAATTCAACGTAATTGGAAGCTTTTTCTGGCCTGGCCGGCCAAGGTTCGACCTATTGTCGTTGCGCTTTCGCTTGTTCCTTTCTTCGTCTTCTCGCCTTTTCACTCATTCGTGTCCCTAGAAATGGAGGGTTTCTTCTCAACTTCAGTTTCCTTCTTCGTTGTTCTCATCTCTTCCAGAGTGATGTACCTCTTGGCGCCCTTCAAAAGTTCTGTCATATCCAGGGGGTTCCAAGGTAAGGAAGTCGTAAAACTTTCCCTCTCTTAGGCCCGCGGTGAAAGCCGTCATGGCTGGGTCGTCGCTGCAATCGTCAATGAGTGTCAGCTCGTCATTGAATTGTGTGACATACACTCTTACCATTTCATTAGATCTCTGCCTCGGAGAGAGTATGCAATGTGGGCCTTTCTTGAGATGCTGACTTCCGACAAAGCACGTTAGGAATTCCTTGGCCAGTGTCTTGAATGAGTCGATCGACTTTTGCAGAAGGTTGTGGAACCACATCATTGCAGACTTCTTTAGGCTGGTAGGGAAGATTTTGCACATCACCAACTCGGAACCTTCTTTGAGCGACATTACATGTTGGTAATGGCGCAAGTGATCGAATGGGTCAGTGGTCCCGACATCGAAATTGAGCTTTGGAAGCAAGAACTTCTTTGGAAGAGCCTCGTTCATGATATGATCCACGAACGGTGGAACAGAGAGGCGGTATAGCATGTCTGGATCGCATGCCCCTCGGCGAAGAGGGTTCTGCTGGGCGAGCCTGTCTACCCTGAAGGTCGGGTCTGTGTTAACTATGTCGCCTCCTTTAGTCCAATGAGCACTAGTGGTTGCTTGACTCTTCTGTGCTTGCTATATGTTGTCTTTCGAAGATGGGGGCATGTGCTGCTCCTGATCTCTGTTGGTAGGCGGAGGGTTCTGTTGTATTTGAACCTCCACTGCTTTGGCGATCTGCTATATTTGTGATGACAACAAATCTATCCTAGGGTTTGTCGTTGTTGTTGCTGGCACGGGGTATGAGACTGTTGCATGTGTGTCACCGGCACCAATAAGAGCGGTGGTATAACGCCAGTCTGAGCGTTTGACGTGTTCGCTTGTTCTCCATTGTTGCGTGATTTGGTGGTCACCATACTCTTGTATTCTGAAGAGATATAATGTTAGTAAAAGGTTAGGAACTTTGTCGTCCCCACGGACGGCGCCAAACTGATGTAGTCGATTTTTGCTCCCTCCTTTGACCTTGACTTGCTAACCTGCTGACCTGCACAAGGAACGCACGTGAGCCACGAACCACCGTTGTGGTGGCTGATGACACTTCGAAGCTAAAGTTAGACAGGGATTTGAAAAAAGCATAATGTTGTAAACAAGGAATTTGTAGCGTACCTTAGCCTACCAACCTCATGTCTTGTTTATAGTGTTGGATTCCTGGTTCGACCAGGCCATTGGTGGCGTAGTTTAGGGAAGAAGATCTTCGTGGAGATCCTTCTTTAATTAGGAGTTGTGCTGTGAAGGGAAGTTTCCTTTTTAAACCTGTGCTCCTAGATACGCGAGAAATAGTTCCCAATTAGAGTTTAGTCCATAGATAGAAGTTTCCATGTGCGATGTATACTCTGGTATTTGCGTCCTAGTTGGAAGCGAAGTGTTGCTGGCTTGCCTGTCCAAAGTTGATCTTTGAGATACTTGCCTTAGCGGGGCTTACGTGTATTGAGAATAGTTGTGAGACGCGTGGGTTTAACAGGCTATAATGATTTGGGTCCGTCTGGCAGACTGCATTGTGAGGGCTTGGAACTGCTTGGGCCGGATCAGTTTTGGGTTGACGCTTGAGCCTATTATTTCTCGAAATCATCATGACACGTGTACGGTGTAGAAGATAGGTCGTTTTGGTGTATCATCAATAATAATAATAATAATAATAATAATAATAATAATAATAATAATAATAATAATAATAATAATAATAATAATAATAATAATAATAATAATAATAATAAAAACAACTAACAAAATGGGTTGAGCAAAGTGTGTGTTATGCACAAATACTTCACTAATGTGCCCTAAGATATGATGAGCAATACTAGAAGGGGAAGGTCCTTTATTTTGTAATTTTTTTGCCGATAGAATGCAATGACAATGAGGCTATATATGAATATTTACTTGTTACCCTGTGTTCAAAATAATCTCTTATGTCTAAACACCAATAAAACATTCAAAAATAGATGCAGAGTATGAAATGATTCAACTCTAGGTTTGATGGTCTCACAAGTATTGGGATCTAAAATTCGATCAAATAAAATACTTTTACAAAGTAGATCTAAGACTTGATGCACAAATCAAACGAACTAACCTATGATTTATTAAGTTTAAAACATGCAAGACGCGATATCAAAAGTAGTAAGATAAACAAGCATGCATAAGTAATGTAAAAAGAGGGTAAAAGACAATACTACACATAGATATAACGAGGTTCACCTAAGTCAGAGTTTGATTGGCCCCGACCAGTTAGTTCCTCGGTAGAAATGGCTAGCAAGCCATAAGCTGTTGTTATTTCTTTAAAGAAAACTAAACTCTCAATCAAAGTTCCACAATCTCGCAAGGTTAAATAATCGCGCTCAAACAAGACTTACCGACACAAACTAAGTGGTTCGCTCTACGAGTCTTTTGAACACCTTTGCGATAACCAATGGGATGTTACATAAGTCTTACATACATGTGCTTGGAATTCCGAAAATGTCACCTGGTCTTATGATAGTTCTCTACGAGGCTTATTGATTTGCCAAAGATTTCAACCATCATGGAATGCAACACAGCCAAGTCTTGCCACTTGCTTGGGATCACTGGGTGACAGTTACTCATACGAATTCACTCCAATGTATTCAAGAACCCATATGGGTTAAGTTAAGTTTAGCAAGCTAACAATAAAAGATGTTTTCTAATCGCGTCTCTTAAATATACGAATTAGAGAAAGGTTTAAGCTCAGATCTCTCACTTCTTTATAGAATAAAAGAAAGGTTTTACCCTTACAAGTATGAAGGTTTGGATTGGCAATGAAGCTTTATCTCTAGAGTCTTCAGCTCTGAAACTAAAAAGTTGTTTGGGCTAGGTTAAGCTAATAACTCAAGCTTTAGATCTCTCTTTTGAAGCTTAGACCAAGATGAAATGGAGATTGCTATTGAACAATCGGAAAAACTTGTTATCCTTCTTGTTGGATCTGCTTATCTTGAATAAATCTCACAAGTTTTTCTTGAACTCCAAAGTTGATGAAGGAAAATGAAGATGCAACTATTTATGGACTGATCATGGAGAGATGAAGTCAACTTCGTTGAGGTCATGTTTTGCCTTTTAGAACGTTTATAATAAGAAAGTCTTTTTATTTTATCAGAACGACCATCTGCTGATAGTGACATATCAAGGGTGAAGTTGACCTTGCTATGCCTGAAAAAAAAATTTAAACAAAAGATTATCTTCTGTCACATAAGCAAGTACATTGGCACATGACCTTGTACCTTGACATGAACTTGTCCTTTAAGCAAATGAGCATGTCTCATGAGGGAATATCCTTCCTCGTGAGAGAATATTCATTCCCATGGGAAATGATATCTCAAATTCAAGTTTGAATTTGGTTCTCTCAAATGTTTTGCCTCCAAATAAGTTTTGGCTCTTCATTTAGATCTTGTCATCAATAAGCTATTTTGGCTGGTCTTCATTTGCCATGTAACTTAGTCCACATTCTTTGACTTGTCTTCTTGTTCGACCTTCATAACTTTGACTTTGATATTTTCAATTGACTTCAAACTTGGTTGATTTTGACTTTGACTGACGCGTGATTTTATTTGTTCTTCTTACACCTTTGGTTGAGCCTCTATTGTCGCATTTTAATGATTTAATTTCATTGATCACTAACAATTCAATATGCATGACTTTATAGTTCACTAATATGTTTTTACAATATTGTTCCACTCAACCTATATTGGTTTTAAAATTGAAGCGGTACATGTTTCTGTTCTAATTCACAAATAACATTTTCATTAAATATCATAAATATGAGAAAATAAAAATGATCTTAAATGAGTACGTCAAGATGATGGTCGCAAGTAGGGTTCTAGGTGGAAGTGGTAGTGAAGAAATTGTTCGATGAAATAGTTCGAGTGAGAAACGGGATTTGAGGGTGGTGATGGTAGTGGCGATGGTGCTTAGCAAAAGGAAACAGAAAAAAAATATAGATGACGGTTGCAAATGGAGTTGGTGGTGGAGGATTGTGAGGTGGATGGGTAATGGTGTTGAAAAGACAATAAAAAAGAGGAGCATTGAATAAGGAGTGAGCAAAATATAAGGAAAAACAAATTGAGAAGGTGATAATTCATTTGATTATTATCTTTGTCCCAAATCTTGTGGAATATGCAAGACGTCAAAAGTGTACTAGAGTTGATAGAGGTGTGGTGGATGGTATCACATGTCACGGGTTCAAATCCGACTGACGGCATGAGTTGGGAGGGTTAAGGGTAAAAAAAAATATGCGAGACCAATTTTGGGGCTTTTATTGTTTCATGCATGTAACAAGAAACTTTGGACATTACATGCTCACAGCTTTTATGTGACTTGGTGTCTAAACTGATAGTTTGGGATTCAACATAGCTTTACTTGTTGCAAGTTTCTGCCTGAGCTTGGTTACAGCGTGATTCCCATTGTATAAGGTAGGTCTACTGCTCTAGATGGTGGGATTTGTGACTGGTAGGTAAATTATGGAAACACAAGTTTTAAGGTGTGATACAATATGGCATCAAAAGATATGAAAAGGACGAATACTTGCCAGGAAGAGATGTTGCACAATGGGTTAATGGAAATTGCACTTATCTACAATGCCATGCATTTGCGTCAAGCACGTGAAAAGACCATATTACCCCCGAGAAACTTCTTCTTTACAATATCTCTCATATGTAATTATATCTTTCCCTGACTTCAAACCAAAAGGGAATCATGTTATGATTAGCATAAATTCTAAATGACGAGGAAATGAGCGATGGAGGGGGTGCAACCCTCCATCCCCTTGAGATGCACGCCCGTTTCCTCGACAATAAGAAGGGCTCTATGATCAGATACATGTAATTTCGTAGCCATGCAGACCCTATTGGTATTGGACTTAAGTTATTTTGGAAAGTCCAAAATACCAATAGGTATTGGACTTTCCAAAATGGTATTGATAAGAAGGGCTCTATGATCAGTCCCCTTCTTATGCCAAATGGTATTGGACTTTCCAAAATACCCTTATGTATTGAGATAATTACAAGTTTAACTTACGTTATTTTTTTATGAACGACATTCACACTCATTGCACCTAGAAAATAGAAAAATAAAATAAAATAAAATAAAACCTCATGGTATTAGTGGTAATTCATAGTGCAAAAATAAAAATTAGCTTTAAATTATTTTAAAGTTTTCTCGATCAATTAATTCAAATTAATTTGTCAATATTAGTGTAACATATCCTAAAATAAATTGGGCATTGAAATAATAAAAGAAATAATCAGTGGACATCATAGAACTTATCACTTTTTCATCGAAAACAGTTTTGTCTCATCTTAATTACACTATTATAGCTGTCATCCAAAAATTAAAAAGGACCATTGGAAAAGACTCAGATACCTTTTTCCCATTTGAAAGTGAGAGATAATATCTTATATGTACGTGCATCCATTTAGAGGATAAGGAAAAGCCAAAAACTTTCTCGTCTTCTTCCTTCCTCCTGTTCCATTTGAAATTACTCATTCTCTCTGGTTTAAAAGTTAGTTCTTTAACCAATTACCCCAAAACCATTCCACATAGTCTCTTCTTCTTTTTCTTTTTTTTCTTTTTTCCTTTTTTTTCACAGTGGTAGAACAAGCTCGATATTCGGCTGAAAGCTTATGAAAAATATCTTCAAATGAGTACTTTGGTGATAAAATTAAATTCACATGAAACAATAATTTAACAAATTATTAATATATATATATATATAGGTACATAATTTTATGAGGTTTTCATTATCAGTTGAATCGTTGAAAACAAATTGCTAACGACGGAGTTATAGAAAAATATATTATTTCAATGATTTCACTCGAATTAGGTTGAAAACTTAAGGAAAATATGTCCACTTGGGTACTTTGGGAGATCAAATTAAATCCACATGACAGTAATAGATCAGATATATAATATAGGTAAATAGATCTTTCTTTAACATTTCAATTGGCTAGTAGATTGTTAAAAACATATTCTTATTGACGGAATTATTTACTACAATTTTGTTTCAATTAAATTTCAAATTAATAATGTTGAAGACTTTTAACATTGTATGTTATACTAAATTGTTTTGTATTGGTCAATCCTTAGAAATACCTTGTGACGATTGCATTACTTTTTCCAATAACAGTATAAAGCTGAACAAAATTAGTTTATGAATTATTTGCTTATTCAATACTTGACACTAGTAAAGATTTCAGTACTTTTTTCCTTAGATACTAGTCCGAAGAAACATTTTTATGACCAACATTAATTTTAAATTTTGGGTTGATTTACATATTTTTATCAATTTAATACAAAAATACCGTTTTTGAGATAACACTGACTTAAATTTTGTCCACTGATAAGTGATCAATTAAGTTACAATTACTTATATAATTGGAGATTTGTCTCATTCCATTATTTAGTTTTGAGCTAATCCTATCCAATTCACAACTCGAATTTAGTTAGATTAAGAGCTGAGAAACAAAACATTTTCCTTTCAATGATGACTACAATATATTGATGACAGATGGCTTGTTGGACGTGTGACACTTGTAGATTTAGTTCGAACCGAAGAACATGAAATGTTCTCAATTATAGTTCATGACCGACACCTAAACTTCAGATTTTTGAGATTATCGTCAATGTCACCAATCTAATCGATTTCACAACTCAAATTTAGGTAGATTAAGAGTTGAGTGACGAAACAATTTTCTTTCAACAACGATTACAATATAATGATGACAGATGACTTGTTAGATATGTCACTCTTGGAAATTTAGCTTCGAATCTAAGAGCTTGAAATTTATTTTTTGTGTGCCATAAACAAACCATAACACTTCCTTTGACTGAAATTGTTTCACTTCATTAACCCTACGCACGTGATCATAATTATTCATAGCAATACCAATGGAATAATGCAGTCGTCCATAACACAAACGTTCTTCACCAATATGTTCGGTGACATAACTACCCAACCAAAAATAATAATATGTTGCCTATTAAATGACAACACGAGTTGTACATGGAAAGATACAATCAAAAATGAAAATTCTGAGACACCTGCATAAACCTTATTATGTGTCTAAGAGATAACAATATACAGTTCAATTTCCAATAAAATTATTCACAAATTAATTTTGTACGGTGCTCTTACACAGTTAGTAACCTAAGTGACTTCAGAAATAAATGATATAAGTCTGGCAAATTCTAATAAAAATGATTATGGTGGAAACAAAACATATTGATCTCATGGAGTCAATAATGATCGCTAATTATTGAGAAAAAATGGTTTCGTCACTCAACTTTTGACACGTTCAACAAGCCATCTGTCATCAGTACATTGTAGTCGTCTTTGAAAGAAAATAGTTTCGATAATTAACTCTTACTCTAACTAAATCTGAATTGTTTTAAGTTTCTTCAAAATGCAATAAAAAAAATAGGCAACTTAAATTCATGAAATGAGGGGAAAAATAACTTACGGGCTTAGATATAATTAATGAATGTTTGGGAGGAACTGATTTTGATTGTGAAAAATATGAAATGTGGAGAGCAAAATAATGTTTTTGTTGAAAAGATTCAAACACCATTTGTTACTTTTTACCCACCTTTTGATTTTTTATGCAGTCATTATTGTAGTACAGATTATTCTCCTTTAAGTGGTAATGGCTGGATTACCATTGAGGTTGCTTTGAAATGTTGTCCCCATGATAAAGGTTTCATGGTTGCAGGGAAGGCTTTGAATTTTGGTAGCAAACAATTAACTTTTGTTGAGTTCCTTCAAGGGGATAAAGACATGTTCAAACAAGCCCATGTAGCTTTGTTGGTCATTGAGCAAATTATTATATGGTGTGTGAAACAAAGTTGGAAGTTAGTGTCGGTTATATTTGATAACTCTTTTCTGCAGTACATCAATGTTGTTATAGATAAGATAGATCCAAACCTATTGTAGATATTAGAGCGCATCAATAACTTGAAATTTTATTTACTCAAGTTTCGTTTTCGCTTGTCAAATGTCATGAGCTTTTGGATGTATATAGGTTTGTCGAGTGCATGTATAAGAAGCACCCAACTTTTATGGGTGTAGGGATGGTTTATGTATTTGTTCTTATTAGTTGCTTTGATACAAATACTATTATAAAAATTACCAAAAATATTTGACACATACTTATTATTGGTAGGGTGGGCACGTCCAGTCTAGGATAAAGAGTTTTTTTGGCAGAATCGATTGGTCCCGGATCGATTTGAACCAGGATGGAACCATGCCATCTCGATTTTTATTTTTATTTTGTCAAATCATACTACTCAGAAAGACTCGCATATTGATGAAGTGGGTAGTAATCACAATAGACATCAACGCTCTTGATATCCAAACTAAGAGGGTGTTTTTTTTTTTTTAAATAGACTCAAAAGCCTTAATAAGAAGTGAGTACTTAATGAAAATTTATTCCGATAATAACCTCACAACAAATAAGTAATGATTGTCGCTACCCCTTTCGTTTGCCAACCATCCCCTTTTATCATGCGAAAAGTATTGCCACTGTCACCACCACCCACTCTAGCCTCCCCTCATCCTCCTATTCTCTGTATCTTCTTCTCTATTGAAGATTGTATGAGGAATGAATAGGGATATAGATTGGTTTATTGTAGTGTTGGAAAGGGAACTCAATGGTATTTGGAGGAGAGAAAACAAACGGAGAAGGGGGTTAATGTTGCTGGTTTATGGTGGGCGATGGGAGTTGTGTGGTCAGCAAAAATGTTAAAAAACTTCAAATCAGAACCTAAAACGAACACCTTTTAATTTTACAGCTTCAAATCGGCAACCCATTCAGAAGCAAAATAAACAGTTCATTCAGAAGCTCGTTCAGAACTTCTACCTCTAGTTAGAAGTTAGCTTCTTACCACTTGAAAACACAAACACCGCCTAATAGCAACAGTGAGAGAATCAATCAAAGCCTTGATCTCCACATTGAGCACCAAATCCTCCCCCTCCCAATCACTCTTCCAAGCCCTTAACAATGACTTCACCACATTCAACATCAAATTCCCTCTTGGATCACTCACAGCTACACCAATTGCCACAATCCAAACCCCCTTCTTAAAACCCTTTCCCACCAACTCATTGCTATACAAACCCTTAAAATACAAACTAAATGATAATCCTTCATCCACCATCATTCTCAAACTCAAAAAGGAGCCTCATTCCTCACCAAAAGGCTTTGCAATGTAATCTCCATCTCTCTATCATATCACCTCTGAAACTTGAAGAATCTCCTACGCGAACTTTTGGTCATGAACTCAACGCTTGAGATCGAGCTAGAGTCTTTGCACTTTGGCTTCCCAAATAAAATATGAAAAAGAAAGGAAGGAAAAAAAAAAAACCTAGCTCTAGTTCGTAAAATAAGTTGGGGTTTGCTACAGTAACCAAGATAGAACGAGACTGAAATTGTGGAACAGATTTCGTTCTGGTTCCAACCGATTTGGGACCGGGATAAAAATAGTAGCAACCAGTTGGTTCCAGTTTGAAATGGGTCGAAACCATATCGGTCCGGATCGGATTGGGATTCTTGCCCACCCCTAGTTATTGGGATCTAAAATAACACTAAGTTGTTTGCACGTGTACGTGTTGCGTGCATTGGCGGCTGGTGTGTATAAAGCATAATGATTGATATCAAATCATACCGCAAGCACACGATTAACTATTGAGTTAAATAACGATAAATACGGTCGAACCCTACAATTAGAGTTGATGCATCCAAAAATGGTCCTCCGTGAGTTTGGCTTGCAAAACAATCGTTAAACTGCTAAGGACCATCTTTTTGGAGACCGAAGGCACTCCGATGCTTAAGTCAGTAACTTTGTTGGAAGAAGGAAGTAAATTTGGACAAAACTCATTTAAAGTTTCATACCTGCGTCTAATGTTCTCTTTACCTTTTATAATGGTCGCGGTTAACTCTCTGTGTGACTTAAGCATGTGAGGTGCAACGGAAGGAAATGTTTCTTGTAACAGTCTCCTCCTTAATGGAGATACGTTTGTGGAGGCGTAACTTCCTCCATGACTCTTTTTTGGTGCAACGTTCCACTTCTATATGAGAGAACTTGTGTCGGGCCTGGACTCCGTCTCGGATTTATTTGGGCTCGAACTCGGGCCCTGTTTACTTTTCCTCATTGGTGGGCCTTGTTTGGGCTTCTGTAATTGGTTTTATTCTTCCTGGGCTTTATGAGCTGGCCCAATAGATTGGGCGTTGTATTCTCGTGATGGGTATCTATGCCACGTGTATGGCCGTGATGATCGATCTATTTTGATGTATCATCAACTACTCCCACCTTAGTTAGTGGGTATGTTCATGTATCCACTAATTGTGTGGCAGTTTTGTTTTTGATTTCAACATTACGGCACATTTAGTACTCTCGCTATTTGTTGTTGTTGTTGTTGTCTCTTCGACGTTCCATCCGCCTGTTCGTTTTGGCGCAATTTATGGATTTCGTGCAGTTGTCATGTCTTGCACGTTCTCCCAAGAGTGGTCTTTTCGTTTCTCGTCCTTATAAAAGGAGAAGTCTGAGTGTGTCTCTCTTCCTTTTGCACCTCCTCATTTTCCAATTTTCGATTTCTTGAGTTCATTCTGTAATCATGTCTAACTCCAGGGTTTTCAGTAGCGGTGTTCTTGATGCCTGCGAGGCTTTCTTTTTTCCTAAGCCGGCAACGCACGCAACTCTTTACGGCATTTGTCATGATTATTCATTATTGCCTGATCTGGAGATCACCACTCTTGTAGAAGGTGACAATCCTTGTCCTCGAAAACAGTGTTCTAAAAGCGCTAGGCGGCGAGCAGGTGCCTAGCGCCTAGGGGCCTAGGCGGTTTTAGGTTTTGTATTAGAACTTTAATAATTTAAAAAAGTTAAGCATAATACCTTATCAATTACATCCAATTTAATGCCAAGATACATATGCAAAATTTATAAACATGAAAAATTAAAAATCATGAACAAAATTTATTAAAACTCAAATGACTGAAGTTGGTCATGATGGGTACTTTATACAAAGTTGAATTTCTGGAAAAATATCCAAACCTACTCTTTTATTTTTCTTCAAATTGCATGAATGACCTCAGTCATGTTTGATAAAATCTACATTACTAAAATTGGTACTGATAGATCCTTCGAGAATTCCAATAAGTAATCATCAATTGCTACATTCAGACATAAACTGAATAAAAAAAATTTTAATTGTTTCTTTCAAAAAAAAGGGAAAGAAAAATAAAATAAGAACACAATCAGCCTTATTAAATAAATAAAACCCGCCTAGGCGCCTACCCGATTTTTCACCCCGCCCAGCCATTAATCTGAGCGTTTCTCTAATGCCTAGCGCTTAAACGGTCACCTAGGCCATTTTTTAGAACACTGGTCCAAAACATGGGTACATTGCTTTGTACCCTAGTATGTTCCACTCTGGTCTCAAGCTTTCGGCTCTTATAATCATCTGGGAGTATTTGGATCTAGTTGGTATCGCTCCGGCCCAACTCGTCTCTAATGGTTGGAAAGTGATGATCTCGACCAAAGCAAGGGTTGCCTTGGTTTGTATCCTATGAATGCCAGGGTTTTGCACTCTTTGGTGGAGTTTGTCATGAACCCCAATCGCACCTGTTGCCTGCGCTCTCCTCGTTGTTTCAAGGACCTGCGAGAGAAGTATGGGGGCTGGTCGAGGTCTTGGTTCTACGCATCCCTTTTTCCAATCACTTTAGGCTTCACAGAGATTAGATTTTGCAATTGTTTTGGGAGCCTAAGAAAGTCGAGTTGTTGTTGTCTTTGGAAGAGCATGAGTTATGCAGTCGCTTTTGCGATCTTCCCCCGGATCTCGATGGAAGATTTTCTCACTACGGATGCCATTATCCGTAGTGGCTTATGTTCATCAGGTGGAGCAGGTCGCACTTCAAAAGTGACTGTCGGGTGTGTTGATGATATAGACGTCGGTCGACAAGAGGTTTCTACTGACGAGCGCGTAGGTCATGTTGCTTCGGTCATTACCCGAGTTCAGGGGGTGTTGTCTCAATTGTGAAGAAACGAAAAGTACCTAGGCCTCCCAGCCCTTCCAAGATGTTGGCTGTCAGTTTCGGCCGTGTGTCAAAGAGAAAGAAACTTGCTTCCTCAGTTCTTGACGATGCTAGGACTCCTCTTCGCCTTACTTCTCTTCGTAAAGGAGGTCATGGTTTAGAGGATGATTCTTTTGTTCTGGAGGAAAATGTGGTTAACCAAGTTCTCGAAAAAAGTAAGAAGGAAGTCTCCCGCCCTCTAAACAAGGAAGTCTCCCGCCCTCTAAATGATCGCGAAAAAGATCTTGTTGCTTTTTACGATTTGCCCGCCTCTACCGACCTGTCTATCGATGATTCAAGCATCATCGAGAATAAAATGCTTCAGCTTGGTGTTTGGCAGTCATAGAATTCGGGGAGTATCAAAACCTTGGACGACTTTGAGTATGATCCGTCAGTGGAGGATTGAGTTACTGCCCAAGCTTGAGATTTCAAGCTCACTGTTTCTTCTATCATGGCTGGGACCTCGAGATCCTGCTACTCCTTCTGCGTCTCATCCGCTCCTACTGTCCTTGGTGAGACCTTCTGGCCTTTCGAGGCAGATGTCCAGAACAGCGCTCGCAACCTCATTGGCGGCTGTCACGGGCGGTTGGCAAATAGAGTTCTTGTGTCCGTACGACAACCACATCGTCATATTGACGATGGCCTCCAGCATCTTATGAAGGGGATGACGCATCTTACTTATGTAGCCATGATGGGGTCGGATTGTAAGGTGTCTCGTAACCAAGCTGCATCGAGCGGAAACTATCAGGACACATTCTGGTCCTTTCTCGTGCTCTCTGTCGATTGAATTTGTTGAAGGCGCAGTAAATGGAGCATGAGAGGGTTGCGGATTCTTTGCGGTGTCGTTAAGGGAACTCGAGGCTACATGTGATATGTTTGCTTCGGACCACGAGACATCCAATGAGGAATTTGGCAAGTTGCGATCCCATCTGGATGTTGCTGAGAAGGAGTTGTCTGACCGAATGGTTGAACGTGATGAGGTTGTTCGTTCTGCCGAGGATTGTTCTGCTAAGCTCAAGGCTTTTACTATTCGCATCGCTCAACTAAATTCTGAGTTTGCATAGACCAAATCAGCGCTCTTTGCTAAACTTGCGAATGTTGATAGAGAGTTAGCGTCAACCCAAGCTGAGTTGTCAACTGTTATTGAGAAGTTGAAGGCGGCGGAGGCCGCGGATTGGAAGAGAGTGGTCGAAGGTTGCCATGATTTCCTAGATTTCCTGGATTTTCTAGAGACGCAAGGTTTGGACATGACCCCATACCGTTGCTTTACTGAGTAGGAATTTGATGATGTCGAGGAAGTTGTTATAGATTCACTGGGTTATCCGGATGTCGAGGAGTCTTCTGATCCTATGTTTCCTGGAGATATTTCCCACGATATTGATTCTCCTTCTTAGTTAACATAAATGAAAAAAAAATATTTCGCATTTTTGTGTCCCGTATGTCTAGCTTGTTAGCTTTCATTTAAGACATTTCTGGGAGATTTCTAACTTGTTTGTCCAGATTTTTATGAATGGCTTTGATGCTCGACGTTCTAGTTGTATAGAAGCTCTAGTTTACATAATCTTGTTTTACATTCGGATTACGATGTCGCACATTACAGTCGACGTAAAAGTTCGGCTCTTATGTCCTGGTACTTTATTACTTCGTGGTTGATCGGGCCAGAAGTTATTGTTATATGTTTGACTCGTTCGTCCAGTATATGCATTTGTTTTTGCTCGATACTCAAGCGGTGTTGAGTATTTTCTCGAGTTGGTTTTTAATCCGACTTTTTGTCTCGATTAAATTTTTGTGGTTTTGAAATTGAGAGCAAAAGACTTTATTGATAATAATTTTTCAAGTGCTCTACATTCCATGGCCGAGGTATCATTTCGCCATCTCTAATTTCCAACCAATATGTTCCTGGTCTGTTGACTTTTGTTACCCGGTATGGTCCTTCCCAGTTGGGTTCAGCTTGCCCGCACTGGGCTCTTTCATGTTTAGTTGGACTTTTCGTAACACCTAGTCTCCGGCGTTAAAAGTTTTGATTCGCACCTTCTTGCTATAATACCCTGCTGATGCAGTCATTTTCCACTCTCAGCTTTGACCTAGTTCCTGCTTATCTGCACAAATAACGCACGTGAGCCACGGACCACCGTTGTGGTGGTTGATGGCACTCCGATGCTAAAGTCAGACAGGGATATGAGGAAGGTGTAATGATGTAACAAGGAATTTGTAGTGTACCTTAGCTTACCAACCTCACATCTTATTTATAGTGCAAGGAGTCCTGGTTCTACCAGGCCATCGTAAGCGTAGTTTAGGAAGGAGATCTTTGTGGAAATTCTTCTTTAATTAGGAGTCGTGTTGTAGGAGGGAAGTTTCTTTGTTAGCCCCGTGCTCCTAGATACGCGACAGATAGTTCTTAATCCAAGAGCAATTCGTAAAAGGGAGTTTTTTTTTTGTGGAATGTATTATGTTATTTGCTTCGTAGTTTGAAGCAAAAAGCAACTGTAATTGCCCATCCAAAGCCAATCCTTGAGATACTTGCCTTAGTAAGACTTATGGGTATTGATGATAGTTGTGAGACGTGTACGCCTATCATGCTGTGAGAGTTCAGGTCCGCCTGACGGACTGAATTGAGAGAGCTTAGAACCGCTTGGGCTGGATCAGTGTTGGGCTGATGCTAGGGCCCGTATTTCCTCAAGATCATCATGACACGTGTTTGGCTTAGAGGTGTGACCATTTTTATGTATCATCACCTACCATGCATTGTTGGTAGGCTGTTGTTTTATTGGAGGATGCCTCTCGCTTTTCTTAGAAGAGATCCAGTTCACTGTTAATGCTTCTACGTTGTCCTCAGCGCGAAATTCTTCGATTCGGAATGTTGGCATTTCGATCTCCACGGGTATCATTGCTTCTGACCCGTACGCAAGGGTGAAAGGCGTTTCTCCTGCCGGAGTTCATTTTGTTGTTCCGTATGCCCAAAAGACGCCAGGTAACTCGGATGTCCATAGCATTTTTGCTGCCTCAAAACTTCTTTTGATTGCTTCCAATATTGTCCTGTTAGTGACCTCGATTTGTCTGTTTGCTTGCGGATGAGCTGGCGTGAAGAATTGTTGCTGGATATTCAAATTCTTGCATAACTCCCAAACCTTTTTGCTTTCAAATTGCCTCCAGTTGTCCATGACGATTACTCTTGGGATCCTGAATCTAAATATGATGTCTCTCCAAAGAATTTTTTTGACTTGTGCTTCCCTTATCTGTGTGAGGGGCTCTACTTCTACCCATTTGGTGACGTAGTCTAATGCGACGAGGAAAAACTTATTCTTATCGGACGCTGGGAGAGTGATCCTATGATGTCCATTCCTATTGTGCGAACGGCCAGAGGCTGCTCATTGGGATCATATTTTGTCCCGACATGTAGGGGTGTATGGGGTGAATCTTTCGCACTTGTCGCATTTATGAACTAGCTTTTGAACACCCGCTTGCATCGTTGGCCAATAATAATGTGAGAGCTTTGTTGGCCAATGTTCTTCCCCTATATGATTTTCGCATGTGCCATGGTGTATTTCCTGCAGGACGTATTTGACATCTCCAGGTGCAAGGCACCTCAGTAATGGGCTCGTGGCAGACCTCCTGTACAGTTTTTCATTGATCATCGTGTATCTTGCTGCCCGATTTCGTAGTTTTTTTGCTTTTATCTTATCTTTTGGGAGTTCTTCGTTTAATATATACGCCACGATTGGAGTTGTCCAATTGGTTTCTCGGTTTATGGCGCATGCTTCTTCCGATTAATTTTCGAGTTGGAGCTTCCTTGTGTCATGACGAGTGAGTTGTCATTATTCTTTGTTGTCGAGGCTTTTTTTGCTAGTTCATTGGCTATTTTGTTCTCTGCTCGTGCACATCGTTGAATGGTAGCATTTCGAAAGCCTTTTTATTAGCTCTGTGGTTTTCTGGTGGTAGGCTTTCATTCGGGTGTCTTTTACTTGGAATTCGCCGTTTAGTTGATTAACTACCAGCTTGGAATCAGCACAGACACTAATGTCTTTTATTCCCAATTGTTTTGCTAAATGTAGCCTGTTATCACAGCTTCGTATTCAGCTTCATTATTAGAGGCTTTAAAACTGAATTTTATCGCCTTTTCTAATGCGATGCCTTTCGAGTTGTACAAGACTAGTTCAGCTTCGTTTCCTGCCTCGTTGGATGCCCAATCATAGTGGATGATCCAATTTTTGGGGATTGGTTCGGGCTGTTCTTTTTTGTTTTCCTTATCCTCATGTTGGTTGTTGCTTCCTGTGAACTCGATGATGAAATCCGCTAATGCCTGAGCTTTGATAGCGGTTCTGGGGGCATAGCTGATGTCAAATTGTCCGAGCTATATTGCCCACTTTACTATTCTTCCCGACAGATCCGGTTTGTGTAATACTGACCAAAGCGGTTGTTCGGTCATAATCGTGATTGGGTGTGCTTGGAAGTATGGTCGCACTTTTCTTGATGACACGATTAGAGAAAGCGTTGGTTTCTCTAGGGCCGGATAGTTGATTTCTGCATCTGCAAGTGTTTTGCTGATGTAGTACACTAGTTTTTGCATGCCCTTTTCTTCTCGTATAACTGTCGAACTTACCATGTGGTTGGACATAGATAGATACAGATACAGTGTTTCTCCTGTGTGCTTCCCATGTATGTCTTAAGGCTTTGAAAGGCTCTCTCGCATTCATCGTTCCACTCGAATGTCTTGTTCCCATTCAAGATATTGAAGAAAGGCAGACACTTGTCTGGTGATCTGGAGATAAATCTATTCAAAGCTGTTATCCACCCATTAACAGTTTGAACACATTTTATGTTTGTCGGTGACTGCATGTTGAAAAACATTTGTATCTGCTTTGGATCGGCTTCAATTCTTTGTTGGTTGACCATGTAACTGAGAAACTTCCCTGACTCCACTCCAAAGGTGCATTTCTCTGGGTTCAGCTTCATATTGTACTTTCGCAGCTGGGAGAAACATGTTCAAGATCCACGACGTGGTCCGTTCTGTGTGAACTTTTGAAAAGCATATCGTTGATGTAAACCTCCATTGTTTTTCCGATTTGATCTTTAAACATCTTGTTCACTAGTCGTTGATACGTTGCTCCCGTGTTCTTTAATTTGAACGACATTACTTGATAATAGTATGTACCCCTTTCCGTTATGAAAGAGGTTTTTTCTTGGTCAGGAGGGTACATTTGTGTCTGATTATATCCAAAGTATGCATCCATGAAAATCAACATTTCGTGTCCTGCAATTGCGTCCACTATTTGATCTATTCGTGGAAGTGGAAAGTTGTATTTAGGGCAAACTTTATTTAGGCCGGTGTAGTCCACGCACACCCTCCATTTTTCGTTCTTCTTCTTTACTATTACCGTTGATGCAGTCATGGCAAAAGAGAGGTGGCTGATACCATAAGAGTTTACAATTTTATTTGTAGTGGGCTATGAGACAATTGGCACGTTGCCCCCACTTTGTATCGAGAGTCGCGCATTAAGCTAAAAGATGGGGCCCCTTCCAGGAAGAGGAAGCCTGCTAGAGCCAAGACTCCCGTTCTGCTTGATGCGGAGGATCCATCTGAGATGCTTGCTTCCTTTGTGAAGAAGCCTCGCGTTAGGACTGGTCTGTCTTCCGCACGACCCGCTCTGGTGAGATAGGAGCGCGAGTTCGCTAGGCCTGTTGAGGCGGAAACTAATGTTCCTAATTTGGATAAAAATTATATGCGGTTGGCGGGAGTTGCTGATGAATCGAACCTTAGTGGCGCGCAGGTTGAGGCTCTGAATGATCGCCTGGTGCGGGTTGCAATGGCGGCTTCCACTGGCGCTGATTCGCATGAGGCCGCTTGGTATAGGGCTATGTTGAAGATTTGCCTGAGGTGGTGAAATTTGATCACCCTAGCATTGACTCGCTTGAAAGTGGCCATGTCTCCTATAGTCCGCATTGCTCACCATTTCGTTCTAGGCCGCATCTAGAACTATTGGAAGGTCCTTTGGATACTTCAGACCCTCCTCTACCTCCGGATCCTGTTGAGTCGTCTCGCAATAAAGGGTCGGCCGTTCTTGACAAGGGAAAAGCCACGGAGAAGAGTTTGAGGAGCGACCGTAAAGGGTGGCGCTGGCATAGTTCCGGATCAGGGGAAGTTTCATCCTGATGCACGGATAAGTCTGTTCGCACCGAACTTGGTGAAGATGAGCTCACATGTCTGGCACCAAGAGGTGGATGTTGAGTATGCTTTGAGAAAGCATATAAGCAGGCATCACAACTAGCTGATAAACCACGCTCCAAAACCCGAGGAGGATACGCTGGAAGAGTGTGTGGACAAGGGTTTGAAGTCTCTAATGTTGGGTATGTCTCATATGAGCAATGCGGGCGTTGGTGGGACGAAAGTAGAAGCGGCTCGCAAGAAAGTATATACTTTGGAACGTGTCTTCTTGCACATGTAGATAGCGTATTCTGATGTGCTCCATGAAATTGAGCGGCTTAAGAAGTAGGCCGAAGGGATGCGATTGGATCAATCAATCGTGGCCGCTGAGGCTTAGAGGGCTCGTCTGGAGAACTTTGAACAAAATATGGCCGAGGTGGTGTCCGAGAGGGATGGACTTAAGCAAGAGTTGAGCCGGCTCCGCCTAGAGGTCGAGGTTGCGCAAGAAGGTGCGGCTAAGGCGCATTCTGAGATGCAGTCTTTTGCTGAAGAGAGTGCTTCAAAGGAAGCTGACTGGGCTGCTGAGAATCAACAGTTGGAATCCGATGTGGAGTTCTATGCTCGAGAAGCGAGGAAGGCCGAAGACCAACTCGAACTGGGATGGCATGAACACAGTGCTGTGAATAACAGTCTAGCCACAGAGCAGTCAGGCACCTTAAGCTCGAGTCGGCGTCCTAATTAGCTTTCATCTGGGCATCGGTTGTACTATCCTTGTATCAGCACGAGTGGCCTTTTTTCTAATGTTAGAATGTCAATCCGTTTGAGCATGAAGGCGCTAACTCAACTAAGCTTATATTTGTGTCCGTAGTCCTGAGGGGGAGTGGAGGTCAAGTGAAGAGTTGTTTGAGATTCCCACCTTTCGAATCATTTATGACTGAGTAGAGTGGTCGATAGATTTAGGGAGTAAAGGTTTGGCAACCAGGCTGAAGAACAGTGGTCCCGTGGCAAGCCGTCGGAATCAGTTCAGGACTAACTAGGCTTCCACCTTTCGAATTATTTATGACCGAGCAAAGCGGTAGACAAATTCGGGGAGTAAAGGTTTGGCAACCAGGCTAAAGAGTAGCGGTCTCGTGGCAAGCCGTCAAAATCAGTTTGGGACTGACTAGGCTCCCACCTTTCGAACCGTCGACACCCTCCCCGCGCGGTGGGGACTACGTATTTGATAGGTGTTTGGCTACCACGCTAAAGAGCAGTGGTCCCGTGGCAAGCCATCGGAATCAGTTCGGGACTGACTAGGCTTCCATCATCCAAATTATCTACACCTGAGTGCACCAAGCTACAAATTTGGGAGGGTTCGACAACCACGCTGAAAAGCAGTTGTCCCGTGGAAAATCGTCAAAATCAGGTCGTGGTTGACTGGGTTCTCACCCTCTAGACTATCTACACCCTCACAGCGCGGGCTACAAGTCTAGGTTTTGTGATTTGGCGGCCACGCTAAAAAACAGTGGTCCCATGGCAAGCCATCGCAATCAGCTCGAGACTTACTAGGCTCCCACCTTCTGGACTATCTACACCCTCGCAGTGGGGGCTACAAGTCCAAGTTTTAATCAAAAGCTTTCGTTGTTGGTCGTCACCAGCTAGGCTTACCTGATTAGGTTCGGCGAACACTGACCATGAATGGGACAGTGATCCCTGGCAAGTCGTCGTCACCCGGCGTGGCAGTGTTGATTAGAATCCCACTTTCTAAAATATCAATGCCTGCGCTAAGCAGACTAGGTGTCGGGGTGAACCAGAAGCTATCGTCATCAATGTTGGCTGACTAAGCTTGCCCGGTTTGACCAGAGGTTCCGCCTGCTGAGGGCCGTGCGAACCTAGTGGTTCATGGTGTGGACGAAGTTACCTTAACTCAGCGAGTGGTAAAGTCTGTACGTTAAAGTTAACTAGGATCCTCGAGTGCTCCTGCCAAGCATACGACAGGGTGTTGTTCGAATAACAGGCTGAGCCCATTGGTCTATAGAGGAAAGGCTAGGGTTTCTGGCGTAGTGTGTTGCGTGTACGGTGTAGATCATGTGGTGATGCGTGTATGGTGTAGTTTGTGTGACGTTTGAGTATATCGGTTACTCCCCCTCAATTGATGGGGTTGCGTGCAATGCCATTAATTGATTGATGTGGTCTACGCAGTTTTATTGGGAACCATCGTCTTTCATTTTTCCATACGACATTCAATGCTTGGAAGTTAATGCTGGAGTGCCCGTTTGGTGAATCACTATGTCTATATAATGGAGTTTATTTCCTTTAATGTTCTTGTCTGGAGAATATGCTTTGGGTTTTCCAAAGGCTGAAATTGGATCTCCATCACTGGAGTTTCCGAAAGTTCTGATGTTTACATCGACCAGGCATGATGATAGTTGTTGTTATGCGTGGTCACTTGTTGTGGGTGGGCACGTAGTTAATCTGCCGAGGTCTCATAATCTCTTCTCATATAACAAAGAAGTAGTGCGGATTTTCTACCAAGGGAGATGTCTTGGTGTTACACCGTACCACTTGTGTCTTTGTGTGCTCGGATCCCACTTCTAACCAATGGCAGATCGAAGTGTTAGTGGATGTGCGATGTCTCCGAGTGTTGTAGCTCTCAGTCACACCTGCCATTGCATATGGGAAAAGTCGTATCTCTTGATAGCATTGTGAGACCGTAACAGTGTCGCTGCTTGTGGCCATCCTCATCTTCCTTCTTTTAAGCCCTTTGAGAAGGTTGGATAGACTGTGGGACGTCTCTTGAGGAAATCAACAGCTAGTCGTGAGGTCTTCAATGCTATAAAGAGAGCACTTTCCTGGAATGATTTGAAGGAGCAATCTGACTGCTCAGTCATTTCAATCCCCTCTTACACTTTGCCTTTATCTTGGGAAGGGGTCGAGCATTTCCCATTCTCTTAACTCCGTTGTCTTTGAAAGGGGTCAAGCAGTTTTTATCTTTGTTATCACTGACAAATTACTCGCATCGAAGGATTTGCAAGTTTTCGTCAAACGTTGTACGTAGCAGAGTTGTCTAAGCGAGTCGTTTACTTCAATTCACACTATATTTAAATGCCTATAGTGCTCAATCTTTTGTATCCGCCTCAGGGCGTTCGTAGTATGTAACCTCTTGTATCCGCCTCAAGTCATTTGTTGTTACATCTTTCCAATATTCAATAGAGTTTGTTTATAAAATTATTGTTTTATTTCTTAAATGAGTGTGAATCACATAAGTCTCTTAAGAACTCTTAACTTAATATTGACTACGGAAAGGGAAACAAACAACTTAAAGCAAACTAATTGTTGATGGAGATAAACTAATCTTGGCTTCGAAGTGAATTCGAATAGCTTTTGCGGATCTTTTGACGAATTGTTGGGCATCATACAAGCTATTGAAGAGTATACCTACAGAGGGGCGAATTTCCGTACTTACATGGCGTCGGGAGTATGCGCCTCTGCTAGCCCCTGTCTTCTAATCTAGCATAGCGGAAGAGCTTGTTGCTCCTGTTTTGCCTGAAAGTGACGTATCTTCCGTCTTTTGGCCTTGCACTGGTTCAAACTGTTTTGCAAGATGTTGATGAATCTGGGAGCAGTCTATCTGTTTCAGTGCGGCGTAGTGGCAGCCTCATGCCATAGGTTGGTCTCCACGTATTGTTCTTTTTGAGTTGTTAGCAGTATACTTAACACACTGGTGAATGGTGGAGACCACTGCTTCCATTTGGTGTAGCCATGGTCTTCCTAGGATGAGGTTGTAGGATGATGGTGTGTCTATAAGCTGAGGGCTTCTTGTTGCCTTCGATCTTCCTTTTGGCGGTCCTTCACTCCTCCAGGGTGATGTGTCTCTGAACGCTCTTGAAGAGCTCTTCCATGTCCAGAGGGGGCTCCAAGGTGGGGTCCTCGAAGAGCTTTCCCTCTTTGAGGCCCACGGTGAATGTCATCACAGTTGTATCATCGTTGCACCCATCGGTGAGGGTCAGCTCGTTGTTGAAGTGTGTGACATACTCTCGGAGTGTCTCGCCAGACCTCTCCCTTAGAGAGAGTATGTAGTGCGAGGCTTTTCTGAAACACTGGCTTCCGACGAAACGTGTCAAGAATTTCTTTGCCAATGTTTTGAAGGAGTCAATGGACTTCGGCAGAAGGCTGTAGAACCACATCAATGCAGGGCCTTTAAGACTGGTGAGAAAGGTTCAGCACATGACAGATTCAGATCCTTCCTTGAGTGCCATTACATGCTGGTAATGGCGTAGAAGATCGAAATGATTAGTGGTCCCGTCATAGGAATTGAGCTTCGGGGGAGTGAAGTTTCTCGGAAGTGTTTCACTCGTGATCCGGTCCACAAAGAGTGGGACGGAGATGCGATATAGTACGTCCGGGTCATGTGCTCCTCTGCGGAGAGGATTCCCGGGACCGAACCTCTCTGTCCTGGCGACTGGATCAGCGTTAGCCGCGTAGCCTCCCTTAGTCCAATGGGAACTAGCGGAGGCCTGATTCTCCTGTGCTTGCTCCCTATCGTCCACTGGAGGTGGAGGTCCGTGTTGTTCCCGGTCTCTATTAGCAGCGAGTGGATTATGTCGTGTGAGCGTCTCCACCGCCTTGATGACCTGTTGTATTTGAGACGTCAGCACCTCGAATCTAGGGTCGTGAGTAGGATGCCCATGCATGACAGGAGCTGGTATAGGGACAGCCGAAGCGATGGACGTGTCCCTTGGTTTGTTTTTGCGTGACCTGGTGGTCACCATCTCTCTGGGATTAGGTAGGAGACGACGCTTAGTATAAAGTTAAGAACTATGTTGTCCTCACGGAGAGCGCCAAACTGATGCAGTCGATTTTCGCTCCCTACTTTGAACTTGTTTCTGCTAACCTGCACAAGTAACACACGTGAGCCACAGACCACTGTGGGGGGCCGATGGCACTCCGATACTAAAGTTAGACAGGGATCTGAGGAAGATATAATGTTGTAACAGAGAATTTGTAGTGTACCTTAGCTTACCAACCTCATGTCTTATTTATAATGCAAGGAGTCTTGGTTCAACCAGGCCATCGTAGGCGTAGTTTAGGGAGGAGATCTTTGTAGAGATCTCTCTCTAATTAAAAGTCATGTTGCAGGAGGGAAGTTCCATGTTAGCTTTGCACTCCTAGATACGCGGTAGATAGTTCCCAATCCAAGAGCAATCCGTGGAAAGGAGTTTTCCTGTGTGGAAGATACTATGGTGTTTGCTTCCTAATTGGATGCAGAAAGCAGCTGTAGTTGCCCATCCGAAGCTGATCTTCGAGATACTTGCCTAAAAGGGGCTTATGCGTATTAAAGATGACTGTGAAACGTGCGGGCCTAGCATGTTGTGAGAGTTCGGGTCTGCTTGGGGGACTGAAGTTGAGCGGGCTTAGAACCGCTTGGGATGGATCTGTGTTGGGCCGATGCTTGAGCCCGTAGTTCCTCGAGATCATCATGACACGTGTTCAACTCAAGAGTGTGACCGTTTTTATGTATCATCAACCATGTTCGCCAACCAATATGGGTAGTGAGCTTCTCTTATCTTTCCTGTGCTGAGTAGTCGGTGCACTTCTTCGTTTATTGCCTGATTACGTTCCAGTGCCACCGGTCTTCTTTTTTGTCGAACCAGTTTCTTATCTAGATTCACATGCAATTTGTGGGAGATGATGGATGGGTCTATCCCCACCATGTCCTTTTATTGTCCTTGCAAAAACATCTTGGTTATCTTTCAGCAGCTAGATCAGTTCCTTGGTGAGTTTAGGGTGAATCTTTGTGCCGATTTGGATTGCCTTTTCTACTTCGTTGTCTAAGTAGACCTCAATCGTTTCTTCTTCCAATTGTTCAGTGTTATGCCGATCTCGCGGATTGGTTGGAGTTATATTGTCGTCCAGAGAGTCTGAACTCTTTTCATCAAGCTATTATGAAGGCTCTTTCCGTCGTTGCAATAATTGCTATTATGGGGAGTCCTTATTGCTGTAAAATGACACTCCCGGGCTGATGGTTGATCTCATTTGATCCTTTCGATACCGTTGTCGGTATGGTACTTCTAGCTTTGGTGCATAGTGGAGAAGATTGTGCCCATCTTGTGTATCAACGGTCTCCCAAGTAGCATGTTGTACGCAGCAGGAGCGTTGATGACGAGAAAATCTATCAATAATACTGGCTGGCTTCCCGACTCTCCCGCTTTGACCGATAGTTGAATTAGTCCTAGTGGGTGACATTGTTTTTCACTAAAACCTACCATGGATTGATCGCTTGGTTAGAACATCTCATTGGTGAACAGCATCCTTCGAAAAGTTGTTAGGTATAAGAGGTTGGTTGAGCTGCCAGTGTCGACCAATATTCTTTTGATTTCCCATTTAGCTATCATGACCGAGATCACTAAAGCATCACTGTGTGGGAAATTAACCCGATCAACATCTTCGTTTGAGAAAGTTAGTCATTTGCATTGTTTTTGCACGTTGTGCGAATTGTTCTTGGAATCTGATATTTATACGTAAGTCTTTGACTATATGCTTTCGAGATCGATTGGATTGCTCATTTTCCCTGGCCGCACCTTGCAAGACGTAGATTGTTTCCTTTACTCACTTTCTTAAGACTGCGACAATCTTCAATATCGTGGTCGTAATCGCTGTGGAAGATGTAGTGTTTGTTCTTGCTTTGCTTATTCGGATCTCCTCTCAATTTTTATGGCTATTTGACATCTTCTCTTCTTGCCATAGTTTCAATAATCTCACTCTGACTCCCTATCAGAGTCGAGATTTATCTCCCCTATTTTTGCTTTTTCGGTTGTAAACTTTCAAACTTCCCTTGATTGCACTTGGAACTATTATTAGTCTGATGTCTCTTAAGCTTGTTGATTTCTTCTAAAAAATTGTTGCCCTTCAAGTCTCGGATGATTCTGTCTACCATCTCGATTCCGTGGTTCATCTGGGCCATAAGTAATGTTCCCAGTAATGTTCCATGTGATTCTCATGTTCATGGGACTTTCATTCCCACCATTGTTTACAAAATCAAGTATTTCTACTCGGGGATCTGAGGGGATTTCCCAAGACGTCAGAGACATTTGAACCATTACCTGTTGGAGCTTTTTTCCAGTAGGTACAGTTGTCATTGGATCAGTATTGTGCAGCACGTCGTATATTTCATTGCTATATTGAAGATTTGTAGAGTATTCAATTGATTTTCTATCGGGTTGTGTGCGTTTTGTTACTGTGAAAGGAAACTCTTTGTTTCCCATAGACGGCGCCAAACTGATGCGTCCGAAAATCGCCCTCCGTGAGTGTGACCTATAAAACAATCGTTAGACTGCCAAGGACCATCTTTTTGGTGGCTGAAGGCACTCCAATGCTTAAGTCTGTAACTCTGTTGGAAGAAGGAAGTAAATCTAGACAAAACTCAGTTAAAGTTGCATATATGTGTCGAATGTTCTCTTTACCTTTTATAATGGTCGTGGTTAATCTGTGCGTGACTTAAGCATGTGAGGCGCAACGAAAGGAGATGTTTCTTGTAACAGTCTCCTCCTTAATGGAGATCCGTTCGTGGAGGCCTAACTCCCTTCACGGCTCTTTCTTGGCGCAATGTTCCTCATCTTTATGAGAGAACTCGTGTCGGGCCTGGACTCGAGCTCCGATTTGCTTGGGCCCAAATTCGGGCCCTATTTACGTCTCCTCATTGGTGGGCCTCATCTGGGCCTCTGTAATTGGCATTATTCTTCCTGGGCTTTATAAGCTGGCCCAATAGATTGAGCGTTGTATTCCCGTGATCGGTCTCTATGCCACGTGTACGATCGTGATGACCGGTCTATTTTGATGTATCATCAAGAGTTATAGAATCGGAAAACTAATTTTCAAATTTATTTTTAAACTTAACCTAGTTAGAAAAGAAGTGATTAGTGAGGTGTTTGAACTAAAAGCTAATACGAAATGCTAAGATAATGAGTGTGGAGATACTTAGGGCTTTAGAAAACGCCATATTGGGTTGATGGCTCTCTTAGACTAATCTAAAGTTTATGTTCTTCCAAATATTAACTCATCGTTAGATAGGTTCTCATCTCACCTAAGGATGGAAAATATGACAATGAAATTCGCATACTCAAACTAAATGGATAATCATTTCTAAACAACATAAACATGATCTAAAAACATAAAAGGAATCGATACTTAAATGAAACACCTAATATCTACAAATCATGTTTACCCTTATGCTATAACTATACTTAGAGTATTAAGAGGTGGGTTTGTTAGATCTCATACATAGTGAGACATCTTTAATCTATGACTTTTAGAAAAATGAAAATAAAAGTAAGAAATGTAACCATAATGATGAAAAAACACAACTTCTATTCATTTCATTAAGCAATAATACCCCAGTGCATAGATTGTGCTAATTACAACATAGGTCTAGTAAACATGGAAGAAATTAAGTTGAGAAAACCTAATCGAGGCCATCCTCCCATGGGGCTCATTCACACCCTTAGAGAGTATTTAGCCACTCATGAAACCTTAGGTTTCTCAAGGTGATAAACATAAATAACATGACACTAAACCTTACAAATGAAACTCTCAAATCTCTACAACTTTCTCACAATTTGATTCACAACTCTTGGGTGATCTTTGCACGGAATGAATGTGCTTTTATATAATGGTGGTAGGTTAGTAAGGCGGGAGGCAATAGGTATGACTAGTTAGCCTCAAAATTTGACCAAATGTAAGAAATCTAATGTGAATGCATAATATACATAGTAACTTTGGAGGTTTTGTGAGAAAGTTGTGGTAAACACATGCGGAATGGACATTACAAAATTTTCATTTGGGGTTTGTTGTTGAACACAGTGTTGTCAAAGCCATCCAAAGCCACCGCTTCAAGCCAAAAGTCAAGCCAAGCCATGACATCTTGTTTCGACTAGGTCAAAGCCAAGCCACTACCCTAAAGCCACAAAAGCCACCGCTTTTAGCGTTTTTTCATTGAAGCATGAAGCCACCAAAGCCATAGCTTCAGTAAGCAAAAACCTTTTCTTTCTTTTTTTTTCCTTTTTTTGTCTTTCTTCTTCTTTTCATACTTTTTTATCTTTTTCCTCTCTCTTTAGAGCTTCACGGCTGATCAGAAAGCTTTATTAGAGCAAGAGTTGGAGATCTTGTCCAAGGTACGAATCTTCTTACCTTCACAAAAATTTCCACCTTCATGACCCCGAAGAAGGAACCCACATCTACACATTGATTATCTATGCATTAATAATGTTGTTATTTTTTGTTTACTTAACGTGATTGATTATGGAGGAAACTCGTGGGGCAAGGGAGAGTGGTTCTCGGGAAGACATTGGTTGGAAGTGCGGTGTTGCAATGAAGGGTAACAAACATCATGACATAGAAAGCAATATGAACACTTGTATTGACTTGAGCTAACACCTATAAATCTAGTAGAAAAACAGAATAAATATATTTAAAAGCTTAAATACAAGCAAAATGCATATATTTACATTTTTATATACTACTAAAATCATTTTTTGGGTGGTTTTACTTGCGTAAAGTCATCGCTTCGCTTTTTGCTTAAAGCCAAACCATGGCAAATCGTTTCACCTTCGCTTCACGCTTTGACTACCTTGTTTGGGAGGGTTGAGTTTTAAATGTAAAAAAATTAAGTTGTGAGGGAAAAATGGTTAAAATGTTTAATAGTTTTTTGTAAATACTAAAGAGTTTGAAGGGCAAAACTGGAAACGAAAATCAAGTTGAATACACCAATTCATTGTTTATCCGAGTAAACCAACATTATAATTGTTGGCTGCTACTAAATAACACCACCATTTCTCTTGATGGACACCACCATCCCCCTTTTTTTGGTTTTTTTACTAAAGGACACCACCACTATATAAACAAAAAAGGAGCCCAAATTCGCCCAAATTTTTGCGCGTGTGGGTTTCTTATTTGCAGGAACCGCCGCAAGGGACAAATTATTTTGCCCTTGCAGGAACCGCTGTGAGGGCGAAGGAGAAAAAAAACAAGAGGAGGTCACCGCCACCTCTCCTCCATTTTACCACCACCACCTCGCGATCACCACCGCCAGGGAGAAAAAGATGGGAGGAGGTGGGACACCGCCACCTCTCATCCTCCCCTTTACCACCACCACCACCACCTCGCCATACCCAGAGAATAAACAAAAAAAAGGAGGAAAATAATAAAATGGGAGGAGGTGGGACACCGCCACCTCTCCTCCTCCTCTTCACAACACCATCTCACCACCGCCACCTCACCACAACTAGGGAGGAAAAAAAGAGGAGAAGAAGAAGAAAAAAATAGAAGAATAAGATGGGAGGAGGTGGGACATTGCCACCTTTCCTCCTCCTCTTCCCCTTCACCACCACCACCTCACCACTGCCACCTCGCCATCACCACCACCACCACCTCGCCACCGCCAAGGAAAAAATAAGAGAATAAGAAGATGGGAGGAGGATGAGAGGTGGCATGGTGGTAGTGGTGATTGAAGAAGAAGAAAAAGAAGAAGAAGAGGAAGGGAAGAGGAAGAAAGGTGGCGGTGGCGAGGTGGTGGTGGTGAAGGGAGGAGGAGGAGGTGGCGGCGGTTGATGGAGAAGAAAGAAAGAAATAAAGAAAAAAGGAGGAGTTAGGAGATTTTTATCCCTTATTTATCAGCCTAATTGTTGAGATTTAGATTGATAGTAGACCCACTAGGGGTGTTAATCAGTTCGATCAGTTCAAAGTTGGACCAAAATCGAACTTAACCAAGAATTCGATTTTCGGTTCGGTTTTCACATTTCAAATAAATAACCAAAACCGAATCGATCGGTTCAGTTTCGATTCGGTTATTTTCGTTTTTTTCCTTTTTTATTCTTTTTCTTTTATTATTTTTTTTTTTTTTTTTGCTGCTACAAACAACCGAGTTTGCTCTAGCACAAAAGGAATAAGCCTCAAAGTTACAAAGAATGTAAAGAAGGAAATGAAGCTTGGTTTGCAATGGAGGAAAACCCAGAGATAGAGAGTACAAATAAAATATAAGAGAGATAATGGAAAACAGTAAAGGGAAAGCAAATGATAGATGAACACAAAGAGAGTTTCAAGGCTCCGTTTATTCATTTATAAAGAATTCTTTCAATTTATTTTTGCCTATTTCTCTTGATAATTTCATAAGATTAAAAAAAATTGTCATGTCTCTCATATACACAATATTATAACATCATACATAATACTATAACTATAACTCCACTGTTTGCATCTTAATCTATCTCCACCACACCCATGTGATGATCTGAACAAGACTGAAACCTTCGATGACGATTCCACCAGTCTCGTAATTTCATCTTGCAAGAAGGTTTTTTTTTTATCAAATCAGAAGTGCTGAAATTGTCGCCATCGCCATTGCTTGTCTTTGCTGCAAGATTGAGTCAATCTCTGTCTTTCCTCCTCAACTTGCAAGTGGTTGGATAGAGAGAAAAAAAGTTTAAAAAAATGACATTAATAAAGAGAGAGAAGTTGGGTAGGTGGGTGGGGCTTAAATAAGATAGAGAAAGTATGTTTTTTCAATTCTTTCTCTGAACGAGACATTAAAAAAAGGAGAAAGTGGGAGTTAAAATAGAGTGTGGGGACTGGGGTGTATTGGAATGGGGTGAAAAGTTAAATAAGAGTGCGTTGGTTGGTGATTAAATAAGAGAGAGAAAGGGTTAGCGGGATTAAAAATAAAATAAGGGGAAAGGTTCAGTTCGATTCGGTCCGATTGTTTCGAATGAGTAAAAAAACAAAAACTGAAACTGAACCGAACCAACTCGGTTCGATTTTATAATGTTTGGTTTTGATTTTTCTCGGTTCGAGCTTTTTCGGTTATATTTCGATTCGGTTTGGACGGTTTTCAAGAACCAATTAACATCCCTAAGACTCACCACTCCCAAGTATTTTTTATGAGGGGGAACAAAGATAATAAATGGGTGTGGATAGTGGTGTCCCAGAGGTTGAAGATGAAGCCGCAAACCCTAAACCCTAGAGTGAGGAGAAAGAAAAGAGGAATTGTCCACAAGCATCTAGAAGGTACCAGGGGATAAAGCTGCTGATGCATTTATAAGAAAGAAAGAGTAAAAAGGCCGAAGAAGAAGTAGGGAGAAGTTGCTGCGATCGGCTGATAAACAACAAAAAGAGAGAGAGAGATGGCAGGATCATTTAAGCGTCTGATACCAAGTTTGAACAGGGTGTTGGTGGAGAAGATCATCCCTCCTTCCAAAACCAGTGCTGGCATTCTGCTTCCTGAAAAGACAACTAAGGTATCTATCTCGTCACTTTTTATCTTTAATTTCTCCGTTTCTTGTTTGATTTGATTTGATGTTATTGGTTTTGTAAAACAACAAAACAGTTGAACTCAGGGAAAGTGGTAGCAGTAGGACCTGGAGCAAGAGACAGAGATGGAAAACTGATTCCAGTTAGCCTCAAGGAAGGGGACACTGTTCTCTTACCCGAGTACGGAGGAACTCAAGTCAAGCTTGCCCAAGATAAGGAGTTTCATCTCTTCAGAGAGGATGACATTCTAGGAACCTTACATGAATGACAATCATTCCTTGCTATGGATTGATTGGTAGGGATGATTGAGAGACTTTATCCAAATTTTCTGTCATCATTCTATGCTTTTCTTTGTTTTAGGCAGCTGAGTTTTGCATTTGCATTAGTGGATATGCTTTCTTTTTCTTACGAGACATGAATTCATATGCAATTTAGAGATTGATCTAGTTGGTATTGTTTACTATTTGTCTCACTGCACATCTCGAGGAGATGGGTGGTTACACTACCCCTCCTTGCGCGTTTCCTCGCCCTTTAGAATTCCTGGTTGTACATAACATCCTATTACCATTTTATTGCGTACAAAGAGGACGACCCAAATTTGTCTTCCTTTGAACTTCACAATGGCACATCCCACCATGAACTGAACTGACAACAAACTTCTTATTTTAGGCTATGTCAATACAACCTTAAAACTTCAACCCCTGTGCATCCATGAATGGATTGATGGTATTCTCTACAACAAAATTCGGAGTCATCTGCAAACTGCAAGAGAATTGCTTATGTTACAATACCAATGATAATTGAACAACATCATTGGATTATTCGCGGGCATGATGCAACTATCTACACCAGAATTTTAACCATGGCATCCATCACAGCTGCTCTTGTTGGCAAAGCTGGAATTGCACCCCGCTCCATCACTGTTAATGCACCACATGCATTTGCAAACCTTAGAGCTTCCCTTAGACCTTCTTCGTTCTGTTTAAGAAGATGAAACACAAGCATATCGTTAGTCCTCAAGTACATGGGCCCCACATTGTGTTCAGTTCAGTTGGAGATGAAAATTCAAGCCCTGATTCTAGGGAGCGAGGGAGAGAGAGGGATGGTGGTGGGTGGGCTTTGCCCTCACCTCGCTAGGATGGTGGTGGACGGGCCTATCTCTCCCTCACTGACAACAAACAATCGCTACTTGCACAACACGGTTAAATGAGTAACCAGAACTAATATATCAGTTGTTTATAATTCCTTTATAATGGTTAAACCCTAAAGAACACTGCCTAATATGCCAATGGTGTTATGGCCTAGTGGTTAGGGCTGTGTGGGTTTGTCCCTCCACGTCCTAGCTTCGAATCCCACCTGCGGCATAGTTACTTTCTAATGGGTGTTGACCTATAGGTCGCGGTTGATAGGTTATGGAATCCTTAAAAATTCAGCTCACCTTCAAAAAAAAAAACAACTGCCTAATACCTGTGACGGTTCATTGTTGCACACGTGTCATCTTTAACACTGAGAAGTTGCTGATGTCATTGTTAACACTGAGAAGTTGCTGATGTCATTGTTTGATGGATGATATTATCTGGGTTGCGTAGGAACCTAGATGTTTTTTGCAGTACTAGCAAAGCTAATATGAATTTCCACAAAATGGTCCACGGACAAACGAAAGAACCTAAATAAATGAAGCACCATCTAATTGCTAAGATCAAGCAACCCAGTGTTTGTAGGTCAAGATCATATTTCAGTAGAACTTCAACTTTCCTAGTAAAATTGAACTTCAATGGACTTCTTCAATTCATAATTTGAATTGAAGTAAAAACATCATGTCAGTAAATGTGTAATGCTACCAAACGATTTATTATCATTTTTTCCGTTTCATTTTTGCACAAGAATGTTGGGGGTATGCCTGTTTGTAATGAGTCAGTAACTTGGTGCTGGAGGTATTCCAATTCTAGGTCTGGTAACATCACTCACAATTTTTTTTTTTTTATTTTTTTTTATTTTTTATTTTTTATGAAACATCACTGACAAACTTTACAAAACAAGTTAGCTGGAACCAGCAAAAACGTTGTGTAAGCCTGTTATTAATGAGATCAGGAAACCCATCAGGAAAACCAGTGCTGGCAGAGTTATCACCGGCTTGTCCCTGTTACTTTGTAGCATCTACATTCACAATGAGGTACAATTTATGGTAACACAGACATTATGATGATCATACAATTCTCTGGTTGCTGACCCCCTATGGGCACAATGATGTAGCCTTCGGACATTGTTTCAACTTTCCTTCGCGGGGGGGGGGGGGGGGGGGGGGGGGGGGGGGGGGGGGGGGGGGGGGCTGCATTGTAGCCTTTGGGCATGGATTAATAAATAAAAGGGTCCGCGATTATGTCTTTAGGTTTCTTGGAAATTTTTATACTTTCAGGATCAAAGCCGTCTAGAGAATGTTGAGGCAGTTGAATAAAGAGGGTTGGTACTAGAATGCTAATAAGAGCATCCATCTGAGAGTGAGCGCTGAGTCTCAGATAGAGAGGGAGATTTGGCCCAATCAAGTACAATATGAGGGGTCAAAGTATCAGGTATTTGAGAGCATCTCGCACTCTGAGATGGTACACTCCAATTCAGATGGCGTCTGTGCATTTACATCTTCATTTAGCGAGTTGTTAAAGTTGCATACCCACTAACAACGGTAATCAAATTTAACAACAAAAATGGGCTTACTGTGGGTGGTTGGAGTTGTAAATTTGAGTATTTCTAGAGATTCATGGGCTTAAAAGTTTTAGGATAAGTATGTTCATGGTGTGTATGTATTAGATGCTGAGAAATTTTGCAAAATTTTCACATCATCCTTGTAGCTGTTGTGATTGTCAGTAGGTCAATACCTGAAGTAGGGAGATATCAGCAGATAGTTGAGATAATATTCCAGCCACAAAAGCATCCCCAGCACCAGTCGTGTCTACGGCATCCACCTTCAAACCATGTACTCTTCCATTGAAGTCCTGTACAAATAAAAGTTGTTTTAGTCCATTACTTTATTTTCCAGTTATTGTCATTGGCGCTTTCATTGCTCAACAAGACACAGAAGAATGTAAAATGAAAGGCATAATAACCATGAAATTTATTGCTTCACAACATGAAGGCTAGTCTTTTTCTTTTTTTTCCATTCTTCCTATTTCATTGGTCTTGTGAAACCAATTTCCCTCTAAATTCACGTCTTTCATTTTTAGGTTCTTGATCACAGTCAAATTAAAATTTTATGAGTAAAAAAATTCAAACTATGAGAAGAAAAGGTTGCAGAAATGTAGGGTTCCATAAAGTAACAGAACCACCTGATCAGCCTTTGTCATCCTCTGTATGCAGAACCATTTAAGTGAATTTGAATTGATATGCCTAATTTCATAGTTTACCAACTCATTAAAGAACTAGGACTATCGTCATGTTAAGATTATTACTATCTTAAGCCATTATTGGAATCATCTCTGCATTAGGATGAGTGCTGGATATCAAAGACGTTTCCTTCTAGTTTAGCTTTTGGCCAACTGAACTTGGTACTAGACAGACTTGAGTACAGTGTCGAGTCTTGATCAGGGCATAACATCTCTCCCTCATATACTTGAGAAACATCAGGTTGTGTTTAGATAATATAGTGGTGTTGGGTGGAGTAGATAGACCCCAGAACATTAAAGGCATGGCTTAGATATAATTATGGCTCTGCTTTGTACTGACAGCAAATATGGACAACCTATGTCAAGTTCTCAAGAAATTAATAATAAATTGGACATAATACGTGACTTCTGGCGTATATGTAATTAACTTTTCATGGATGATATAGTGACTGATTCCTACTCAATGGCTTACCTTGGAATAATATCTACATCCCTGTGGGCCCTCAGTCACAAGTAGCAATTCAGATTTGGATGGTAAAGTTTACGAATCACAGCATCATCATATGGGTCTTCACCTTTAGTCAGAAAAGAGATCTCTTCTTCACTTATCTGCACAAATTTGAATCTTCCAAACTATGATACCATATGCAAAGGGGATAGCAGAAACAGTTGCATATTACAGAGACATTGTTATCATAAGTCGATTGCTCTCTACCTTAATAATATCAGCAGTCTCCCATATGCTTAGTATTCCTTCTCTGGCACTCTCTGCAGATGGCCATAATGGAAGTCTAAGATTGGGATCATAAGACAAAAGGACACCAGCATCTTTTGCAGCTTTCGCTGCTGCAATATGAGCCGACTTGCATGGCTCTGTTATCAAACTTATGGAACCATAATGGAAAATTTTTGCCTGTCAACAGATTTATGACAAAGAATTATGAATTTAAACAAATTAATCTTCAATAACTAGTTTAATTACTGTGGAAAACTCCAAAATGTCAAATAAAATCCTTTTAGAATAAAAGGTGAAAATCTATCAAAACCTGCCTAACTTCCTTTTGGAAAGTGTGAAATACCTTTGTGATGATATCAAGGTCGAGTTCAGATTCTTCAAGCAGCATATCAGCACTAGGATTGCGATAAAACATGAATTCCCGTTCCCCATCAGCCCTCAATGTCACAAATGCTAAAGCAGTTCGGGCGCCAGGATCAAAACGCATTCCTTCATTGTTAACACTATTTTCCTTCAATATATCAGCGAGCATATATCCAAACTCATCTTCACCAACCTGAGCACGAGATAAGTGGTAAAGGGCCTATCTTAAATGTTGGTCAAATGTTAAGTGGTCCAACATGAGATTCAATTAAAGTGTTTCTTGTTATTAAAACAGGTTAATCAGCAGTTACTACTGAACAAGTAGTTACTATTGCAGTGTCGAATGAAATAAATTTCATTTTATTACTTTCACATAAGAAAAATATTGCTGGAATCCAGTAAAAAGCATCATAAACAAGAATGCTTACACAGAGGGAGGATGGGAGTGTTACGACATGCAAAACAACTAATTATGTGAGTTATTAGATGCATAACACCTCACTATAATACCAACAACACTCTCCTATTAACATCCATGAAGGCACGGGTCTTTAGCTCAAATCACCAACGAGACTGATTAAAGCTATGTTCGAACCATTTACTCTATAATGTTCTCCAGAGCAAAATAGGACCCAATGCCAGCCTCAATAAATTTTCACAATCATCACAATTCAAAAAGGAGAACCATTGATAAGTACGTTATACGTAAGAAAATACTTTGTTATGATCTTTCACAAGATAGCATATGGGTGCGCTGATCAACTTATATGGCAAAATAATGATATAAGAAACATAAAGGTTCATGACTCATGATAAAGTGGCAAAAGTGCAAAGCAAGATCAGAGTTTCCTATTACTAACTAGAAATGAAGTTTGAAAATGTATAACAACCGATAAAAACATTGAACTATAGTTTGCAAAGATTGTGGAAATAATTGAGAACTACACTTCTCCGCAAGGAAATGATAATGTCCTAACCTATGGTGTCAAAATTATTGAATTACTACTACGACTAGAGTGGTGCGAAACAATCAATCCTAGCTATGCCAACAGCAACATTAGCAGGTGCGAAACAAAAGTGATACCTTGCCAAGTTATACGTAAGAAAATACTTTGTTATGATCTTTCACAAGATAGCATTGTATGGGTGCGCTGATCAACTTATATGGCAAAATAATGATATAAGAAACATAAAGGTTCATGACTCATGATAAAGTGGCAAAAGTGCAAAGCAAGATCAGAGTTTCCTATTACTAACTAGAAATGAAGTTTGAAAATGTATAACAACCGATAAAAACATTGAACTATAGTTTGCAAAGATTGTGGAAATAATTGAGAACTACACTTCTCCGCGAGGAAATGGTAATGTCCTAACCTATGGTGTCAAAATTATTGAATTCCTACTACGACTAGAGTGGTGCGAAACAATCAATCCTAACTATGCCAACAGCAACATTAGCAGGTGCGAAACAAAAGTGATACCTTGCCAATAAAAGCTGATGAACCACCAAGCCTAGCTATGCCAACAGCAACATTAGCAGGTGCACCTCCTGGAGCCTTTTTAAATGCTGGCGCTTCAGATAGCGAAAGCCCACTAGCAGTTGGAACAAAATCAATCAACATTTCTCCAAAGCAGACTACACGAGGCTCATTTGCATCCGCGGAACCATTGTCACTTTGAATTGCTTTCCCTGGGAAAAAACAAGGAGAAAACAAATCAATTCATTATAAAAACTCATTAAGGTACTATAAATTGAATGAAACTTGACTGTTGACAAGGTCCAAAGGAAACTTTGAAACCTCTAAGGTAAATGCGAAGGTGGATTGGATGAATGCAATCAAGTCGTCGAGAAGGGACAAATAAAATAATTTATGCATTCTTTTGGGAGAAAAAAAAAGTTTACTAAGCAAGTTCTTAAAATATGCCAGTTGATGGGAAACATGCACCACAAGGGGAAAAGGAGCAACCACAGTGTCAAAGATTTATGATTTTCTTTCAAGATTGAGGTATGTTAGACGAATCAACGGGGACCAATACCCATAAGAGAAATTATGATGAATGATTACTCTACCAATTGTCATTACTTGAGAGAATTCTTTTGAAACATTTTCTTTAGAAAGATCAGTAGTATTCATTATGTGGTTCGCATGTATGTAGTATTTAAGTATTTCTAATTACATGGGTTAATACTTTATGAAACGAATCCAATTATATTAGAAATTTTATTGGCAACAAGAATTGTATGTTTTCTATAATTATTATCCTGCTTTGATGGGGGAAATAGGAGTTATCATCTAATTAGGAAACTGTCACTCTTCCTTGACTCTATAATTACACTGACCCACTGATATGTATGTATCTCAATACATTATTTTAATAGAATAATGCAAGAGAGAGAAACAAGTTTCCCTGTTCTTCAAGTTTGTGGTTCTTGCTCTTCAGAATCATATGCTTCAATATCGAATCAATCAAGCGCTATCAGTCAAGGTATTTCGTGACTCTTAGTGATTTAAGATCATCTAACTATGATTTCAAGTTCGATACCTCCGCACACTGGCAAACAAATTTTTTTTTTTATGGGATCTTCCAAAGCATTCCCACATGAGTTGAGACTTCAATGAGGGTCGACCACCCTAAACACGAGAATGTTAATTGTCGTTGTTGATTGTACAATCATGTTCTACATAAGGCTCAAGGAGATTAAAAATTTTCCTTCGCATTTATCTTAACACTCAATTAAGTTAAAGTGGACAATCAGGATTGATAAATTAAAGGCTCTAATCAGTTTAGTGTTGGTGGTAGCAGCGACAGTGGTGGTGGTGGTGGTGATGGTGGGGGGTATGCTATGATGGTTGTTGTGGTGATGGTGGGGGTATGCTATGATGTTTGTGGTGGTGGCGATAACGATGGTGACTATGAAGGTGGTAGTGGTTGAGGTGGTTATGCTATGGTAGTTGAAGTGGTGGTGGTGGCTATAGTGGTTGTGATAGTTGTAGCAATGATGGTGGTTACTGTATGGTAGTTGTGGTGGTGGCGGTACTATGGTGGTAGCAGTAAATGTGGTGGCGGCTATGCTATGGTGTGGTTACAATGGTAGTTGCAACAATGGTGGATGTCAAGGCGGTGGTTATGCTATGGTAGTTATTGTGGTAGTGGTGGCTGTGATGGTTGTGGTGACTATGCTATGGTAGTTGTCATGATGGTGGTGGTGGTGGTGGAAGGCAATGGCAATGGTTGTGATGGTGGTAGTGGTTGTGGTGGTTATGCTATGGTAGTTAAAGTGGTGATGGTGGCAGTGGCGGGTATAGTGGTTGTGGCGTTGGTAGCAGTGATGGTGGCTGTTATTGTATGGTAGTTGTGGTAGCGGTGGTGCTATGGTGGTAGTAGTGAAGGTGGTAGTGGCTATGCTATGGTGGTTATAGTGGTAGCTGCAACAATGGTGGATGTGAAAGTGGTGGTTATGCTATGGTAGTTGTGGTGGTAGTGATGGCTGCAATGGTTGTAGTGGCTATGCTATGGTAGTTGTGGTGGTGGTGGTGGAAGGTAGTGGTGGCTTTAAAAATGAGTGGTGCCAGGGTGGTTATGAAGAAGTTGATATTATATTTCGAGAAAAATATGGTGAGAGTTTTGCAAAGTAATGCAGAAGATTTGTCCTGTAAAGTTTTGCAAGATTTTATAACTAAGAAATGCAGAGAGTTTGAATTCAAATTTTAATAATTGTTTTCCTTAAAGTCAACCAAGCACCAGAATTTGTGCAACTGCTATAAAGAATTGCATATGCATTCTTTAACTGTGTGCCAAATGGAGCCTTAAAACCTATGTAGAAACGACACTATTTTTACCAAAAAAAAAAGTGTGTCGACACGTATTGTGTCGGATCCTCGTGTGGTCACTCACCACTACTCCCATCAAACACTGTACGTTTTTTCACATATCTTTGAAAAATTTCAGTTTTATACTAATGTTAAATCATATTATGGCATGTTAGCGGTACCTGAGAAACAATATTGACCTACACATGAATGGATATGACCAATAATTACAAACTTATTGCTGAAAAGTAAATAACACTAAAATGTAAACATGTGTCCTTAGCGTGTCCCCTGACGTGTCCGACATTTCGTATCGGTGTGTCGGATACAAATACTTGCATCCATGTCATCTATGCATAGCTTGAAAACCTTTTTTGTTGCTCAACAAAAAACTGTATTTTTCCCCCCATTTTCTACGTCACACACGAACCATATCTTGAGTCATCTTCACCAACAATTTATCTTCCCCTTTTTCTCCCTCTCCTCCTAAGCCATCACCGTATTTCTCCCCATATCCCAAGGCTCTTGTGGATATTATGTAGAAACATTTTTCCTTTAATGCATGAAAGATTTTAGTCAAGTTTGATAAAATTGCTTGTGTACTTGATACAAAAGTCAGAATCTGTGTATAGATGACCAAACCTAGTGTTTTTTTTAATGCATAACTAAAGCTAGTCGTGTTTGAAAAAATCTGGATGACCGATAAACCTTGTCACATTTTAGATTTGGATGTCATACGGTTTGAAATTTCTTAGGAAACTCATGGTAGGAAAAGGCAAGCAACCATGACGTATATTCAAAATGTCGTTATCAGAGAAACGCTCAAGAGTTTTCAGAGAAGATACAAGTTTAGCTATTTTGAGGTTCAGCTTTAACTCTTGATGGCTTAAGGTTTCTCAATAAGTTGTAAATTAGGGGGTATAATTAGATTGATTTATTGAGTTATTTATTTATTTTATAATTACCATATTTTGGTATAATGATTGTATATGAATATAGTTAATCAAAATGCGGTGCCTGAGGCAGGTAAGTTATGATAAACATACTTAACCTATCCTTTTTCACAATATTACCATTTTCGAGGTGGAGAAAAAAATCATAAATTAATAACAAATAAGTCGGAAGAAAAAGAAATGTAAGTGAGTTTTGAGAGGAATAATAATAATTGTGGTTGTAAGAGAAGAGGGAAAGGAAATAAGCAAGTTGAAGTAGCAGGTACCTTGTAATCGAGAGGGGCGACGTTGATGGAAGAGAGGAGTAGGAAATGAAGCAGATGAGGAGAAACGGTTAAAAGAAACCGAGCGTCCTCCTCCTCCTTTAGTATTATTTGTAATACTTGTGCGATGATGATGGGAGTAGGAAAGGGCAGCAGCACCATTGAAGAAGCAGCAGGAATTCAGAGCCATCATCTCGTTGTTGCTAGTGCTAGTCAGTGAGTCACGAGTGTGATCTTGTTGGGGCTCGGAAACTTCTCTGATCGATCTGCCTGCTAATTCTTCTTCTGCTTGCTGTTCAATTCAATTTAGCTCCCTCCTCCTCTTCAACTCCTTGTGCACATCGTAATTGTAATCATTGTTAGTTGGCGTTACAAACAATCAATCATCTTTCGCTCCATCTCGAGTAAGAAGAGAAAGTCAATTAAGAGTCTAAGACTTACTTTCAAGACTGGAGTAGTTGGAGTCCGGGAGACTTATTGTGTCAAACAAAGGGAGTTTGAGTTGAGTTGTGAGTGAGTGGTAGTTGCGACTTGCGACTTGCGACTTGCGACTTGCCTCTCCTCTATTCCTGTTTTTGGTACGGTAACAAACTTGCAATTATTATATCACATCACGTGACAAGCAGTCCCACCATCTCCCTCCATCCCTCTCAAGTCTCAACAACTGGATGATTTTATTTTGGAGTTATTCGGTGGAGAGGAGCGGACACTGCGAGAAGAATGGGACATTTGAGTTTTGTGACTAGAGCCAAACCCTTCGGCATCTTGCGTCTGCGTTATTGAATCTCACCCAACACCCTACTATTCTTGCTTTCTGCTTACCCGTCAATCGGATATCCAACAGTTTTATTGGATTCTATTTTTGTGTTTTACTTTTTATCCTATTGGATTTCAATCTCAATTTTGGATTTTTAACAATATCCAAAAAACAATATAAAATCTAACCATTATAAATTGACATCAAACTCAACCATTTATGAGATTTATCACTGAAGCATTTTAGACATAATAGCAATTGTTATCAAAGTGAACACATGGAGCTGCAGGTTGAAAAAAAATGATATTGGCTCAAAATAGTACCAGATGTAATGGGGGTGATCCACTCCAATAATACGAGATATATCCAAATAATATGATTCTTCATAATATTAGTACAAGAGTAGATCAAGAAATAATACCGTCACTCTTGTGTTGCATAGGAAATAAAGGGGCTCATACATTGATTTATTTACAAATAGTAAGTTTAGGCAGCCAAGGAAATACAATCATTTTTTTGTCAGGTTTCAGCTTTTTTACAATTTTACTTCTCTTTAAAACACTACCACAAATATCATTTATATGATGGGTAAAAGTGTAAAAAACCTACAATCTAGCAAAAAAATGATTGTGTTCCCTGACTGCCTAAAATTGTTGATTTACAAAGGAGATGTTCTTCAGAACTTTAACACGTATACATAAATTTTATTTTGTGGACTTGCCACAAATATCACTTGTAGCTGCATATTTTATTCCCAGATCTCCTTGAGTTCAGCTTCAATGCTATTGATTCATCTTCAAGCTCTTTTTCTTTTTTTGGATTCATCTTCAAGATCTTCTAAAGTGTTTTTTTTTTGTTGTAATGTGCTGCTAGAACTTGTTTTCAAAAGACCCACGAAATGCTTTAAACATGACACATACTCTTCCTTGACGTCGGGAGAATAACATATCAACATTGGGATTCCAAATAGCGTTGCCTACACAAAATCATCATGGAACGAAATAGTCGAAGAAGATCACCCGTCTTTTCAAATAATATTTATGGATCGGGATTTCACTGACCCACTATTTGCCTACTGATGATACACAAAAATGGTCACATCCTTAAGCCATACACATGTCATGATGATCTCGAAGAATTACGGGCCCTAGCGTCAGTCCAACACTGATTCGGCCCAAGCGGTACCAAACCCGCCTAATTCAATCCGCCAGACGAACCCGAACTCTTACAGCATGATAAGCCCACACATCACACAACTATCCTCAATACTCGTAAGTTCTCAGACAAGTATCACGAGGATCGGCTTCAGACAGGCAATTACAACAGTTTTATGTTTCCAACTAGGAAGTAAATACCATAATACATTTCACGTATGGAAACATCCTTCTACGAATTGCTCTTGGATTGAAAACTATCTCCCGCGTATCTAGGAACACAGGGCTAACAGGGAATTTCCTTCCTACAGCACGACTTCTAATTAGATAACGATCTCCACGAAGATCTCCTTCCTAAACTACTACTTCAATGGCCCGGTATAACCAAGACTCCTGCACTATAAATAAGACATGAGATTGGTAAGCTAAGGTACGCTACAAATTTCTTGTTTACAACATTACACTTTTCTCAGATCTCTGTTTGACTTTAGCATCGGAGTGTCATCAGCCATCACAACGGTGGTCTGTGGCTCACGTGTGTTACAGGCAAGTCAGCGAGACTAGGTCAAAGCAGGGAGCAAAAAATGACTGCATCAGTTTGGCGCCATCTGTGGGGATGACAAAGTTCCTAACTTTTCACTAGAACCATCTCCCTTCAAAACCCATAGAGATGGAAACCACTAGATCATGCAACAACGGAGAACAAGGGGACACGTCAAACGCTCAGACTGGAGCTGTACCGCCACTTTCGATAGTTACGGTCATCCACGGACAACAGACTCATACCCTCGCGCCGACGACAGCGACGACAGACCCCATAATAGAGATGTTTTCATCTCAAATACAGCAAATCGCCAAGGCGGTGGAGGCTCTCACGCGACAAAATCCACCACCTGCTAATGGAGATCAGGAGCAACACATGCCTCCGTCTCCGGAGGATGGCAGAAAGCAAGCACAAGAGAGCCAGACCCCCGCTAGTTCTCATTGGACTAAAGGAGGTTGCGCAGCTAACGCCGAGCCCGCCGCCATGGCAGAGAGTCTCGGCCCTCAGAACCCCCTCCGCAGAAGGGGCACGCGATCTGGGCATGCTATACTGTCTCTCTGTCCCATCATTTGTGGACCGAATCATGAATGAGGCACTTCCGAGGAAGTTCACTCCTCCGAAGCTCGAATTCTACGACGGAACCACCGACCCATTCGACCACATGCGCCATTACTAGCACCTTGGAGGAATTGAGGATCGTGAAGAGGGAAACCGAAGGCGAGAAGAAGCCCTTCGCTCCTAAGGACAAAAAGGATGGAAAGACACGCGAGGATGAAGAAAGAAGTAAGAGAAAGCGCTGTGACAATAGGTCAGACCCTGGTCGGTCAAGGCCAGAAAAAGCCTCAAACTACGTTGGATCCAGAGTCATGACACCCCTCAATTCTAGCCTGTCGGATGTACTAAACTCCATGAAAAACTGGGAACATCTAAAGTGGCACCCAAAGCAGCGCGGAGACCCCTCCAAGCGTGAAAACAGCAAGTACTGCGCGTACCACAAGGAGGGTGACCATGATACCAACGACTGCAAGAGTCTAAGGTATGAGGTTGAGTACTCAATCCGCAGGGGCAAACTAAAAGACTTCCTGAACTGTGAGAAGCGACCGGAACGAACCAAGGATCGGATGGGAGTCGGTGAAAAAAATAGATAAGGAGACTCCATGGAAAATCTATGTCCTTCATGGAGTGGGACCAAGTGAAAACCAGTCGTACAGGTCCCGCAAGTGGACTCTAATGGAGATGCGAACACAACCCGCGGACGAGGACAACCGCATTATCCACTCCAGGATTCAGAGCCCCATTCTCATCTTGACCTTTATGGACAAAGGCCTCGAAGGAGTCCGAGCGCCGCAACACGACACCCTAGTCATCTCGGTCTCCATTGCAAAGTGGGAGGTAAAGAGAACTCTGGTGGACACAAGAAGCTCGCTCAACGTCCGTGAAGAGGAAAACCGAAGGCGAGAATAAGCCCTCTGCTCCTAAGGACAAGAAGGAGGCAAAAAGACGCGAGGATGAAAAAATGAGTAAAATAAAACGTAGTGACAACATGTCAGACCCTGGTCGGACCAGACCAGAAAAAACGTCTAACTACATTAGATCCAAAGCCGTGACACCCCTCAATTATAGCACGTCGGATGTACTAAACTCCATGAAAAATTGGGAAGATCTGAAGTGGCCCCCAAAGCAACGCGAAAACCCCTCCAAGCGTGACAACGACAAGTACGGCGCGTACCACAAGGATGGTGGCAATGATACCAACGACAGAAAGAGTCTGAGGTATGAGGGTGAGTACTGGATCCGCAGGGGCAAACTAAAAGAATTCTTGAACTCTGAGAAGCGACCCGAACGAACCAGAGACCGGGAAGAGTCAGTGAAAGAAATAGAGAAGAAGATTCTAGGGATAATCTATGTTCTTCATGGAGTCAAACCAAGTGAAGACCAGTCATACAGATCCCGCAAACGGACTCTAATGGAGATGCGGACACAACCCGTGGATGAGGAAAGCCGCATTTTCCACTACAGGATTCAGAGCCCCATTCCCACCTTGACCTTTATTGACAAAGACCTCGAAGGAGTCCGAGCGCCACACAATGACACCCTAGTCATCTCGGTCTCCATTGCAAGGTGAGAGGTAAAGAGAGCTTTAGTGGACACAGGAAGCTCGCTCAACGTCCGTGAAGAGGGAAACTAAAGGCGAGAATAAGCCTTCTGCTCCTAAGGACAAGAAGGAGGCAAAAAGATGCGAGGATGAAAAAAAGGAGTAAGAGAAAGCGTAGTGACAACATGTTAGACCCTGGTCGGACTAGGCCAGAAAAAGCCTCTAACTAAGTTAGATCCAGAGCCGTGACACCCCTCAATTATAGCATGTCGGATGTGCTAAACTCTATGAAAAATTGGGAAGATCTGAAGTGGCCCCCAAAGCAACGCGGAGACCCCTCCAAGCGTGACATCGGCAAGTACTGCACGTACCACAAGGAGGGTGGCCATAATACCAACGACTGCAAGAGTCTGAGGTATGAGGTTGAGTACTGGATCCACAGGGGCAAACTAAAATAATTCTTGAACTCTGAGAAGCGACCCGAATGAACCAAAGACCGGAGGGAGTCAGTGAAAGAAATAGAAAATGAGACTTCAGAGATAATCTATGTCCTTCATGGAGTCGGACCAAGCAAAGACCAGTCATATAGGTCTTGCAAGCGAACTTTAATGGAGATGCGGACACAACCAGCAGACGAGGACAGACGCATGTGCCACTCCAAGATTTAGAGCCTCATTCTCACCTTGACCTTTACGGACAAAGACCTCAAAGGAGTCTGAACACCGCACAACGACGCCCTAGTCATCTCAGTCTCCATTGCAAGGTGATAGGTAAAGAAAGCTCTGGTGGACATAGGAAGCTCGCTCAACGACCGTGAAGAGGGAAACTGAATGCGAGAAGAAGCCCTTCGCTCCTAAAAACAAGAAGAAGTGAAAGAGACCCAAGGATGAAGAAATGAGTAAAAGAAAACGTAGTGACAACAAGTCAGACCCTGGTCGGTCAAGGCTAGAAAAAGCCTCCAACTACGTTGGATCCAGAGCCATGACACCCCTCAATTCTACCCTGTCGAATGTACTAAACTCCATGAAAAACTAGGAAGAGTGAAGTGACCCTTTAAGCAGCACGGAGACCCCTCCAAGCGTGATAACGACAAGTACTGCGCGTACCACAAGGAGGAGGGTGGCCACGATACCAACGACTGCAAGAGTCTTAGGTATGAGGTTGAGTACTGGATCCACACGGACAAACTAAAAGAATTCCTGAACTCTGAGAAGCAATCGAAATGAACCAAGGATCGGGGGAGTCAGTGAAAGAAATAAATAAGGAGACTCCTAAGATAATCTATGTCCTTCATGGAGTCGGACCAAGTGAAGACCAGTCGTACAGGTCCCACAAAAAGATTCTACTGGAGATGTGGACACAACCCGCGGACGAGGACAGACGTATTTTCCACTCCAGGATTAAGAGCCTCATTTCCACCTTGACTTTTACGGACAAATACCTCGAAGGAGTCCAAACGCCGCACAACAACGCCCTAGTCATCTCAGTCTCCATTGCAAGGTGGGAGGTAAAGAGAGCTCTGTTGGACACAGGAAGCTCGCTCAATGTCTTGTTCTACTGCGCGTTCCGCAGTATGGACCTCAAGGAGGAAAACCTGATGTCCTCGGATCACCCGCTGATTGGATTCAGCGGAGAAAAATGATTTCCCATCGGAAAGATAAGGTTAGCAACAGTAGCAAGAGAGTCGTAGCTAAAAAATGTCCTTTTTTTGGACTTCATAGTAGTAGACACGCCATCAACCTACAACCTTATCTTGGGAAGGCCATGGCTCCACCAGATGGAAGCAGTAGTTTTCGCCCTTTACTAGTGCGTTAAGTATACCGCTAACCACTCAAAAGGGACAATACGTGGAGACCGACCTACAGCACGAGGCCTCCATTACGCTGCACTGGAACAAATAGAGTGCTCCCAGATCCAACTGAGTCTTATGGAACAACGTAACGCATGCACTTTCCTGAGGTAGGAAAGACAAGAACATTTGAAAGTCAATGGCCCATTCAAACAGGCCATGTCCAATTCCACCCCAACCCGGATGTCGACTTCTAGCGCAAAGCGAAACTACAGAGCTAATTGATAAGCGGTAAAGGCAGACGCTCGGATAATAACTGCTGGTGCTATCTCTGAAATTAATTATACAAAAACAACGATAGGCACAAACACATAAATGACATACTCTTCCCTTGGAAGAGAGCTCGTACTTCTTCTCTGCAATGTGAAAGAAATTACGAGATCTCAGCAGATCCACTACATGCCCACCTAAAACAAGTGACCACGCATAACGGCGATTATGATCATGCCTGATCAATTCAAATGTCAAAACATTCGAAGACTCCATTGCTAAAGATCTCCCTTCTTTTGGAAAACCCGAAGAGCATTTGCTTTAAACAAGAATATTACAAGAGATACGCTCTGCGAAAGATAATGCCTACAATGATGGAAGAACACCATTATAAAGACATGATGGTTCACCAAACGGGCACCCCAACATTAACTGTCAGGCATTGAATACCGTATGGGAAATGAAGATATGGCGATTTCCAAGAAAACTGTGCAAACCACGTTCGTTCAATTAATGGCGTTGCACGCAACCCCATCAATTGAGGGGGAGTAACCGATACTCAACAGTCCCCCAGTTTACACCGTACACGTGTTACCGCGTGATCTATATTGTACACGTATCGCAACCATACTGGAAACCCTAACTCTTCCTCTGCGGGCCCAAAGGCTCGGCCCACCATTTAAACAGTATTCTACTACATGTTTGGCACGAGCACAAATCCAAATCAGCTTTGACGCACGGATCGTACCTATGGATCGCTGTTTGATTTAAGGTAATGTCGTCCACACAGTGCGCGACACTAGCGGACATGGGTTCGCAGGCCCTCAAACGGGCGAAACCTCTCTCCAACCGGGAAAACTTAGTTAGCCAAGGCTAATGCCGACCCAACACCTAGTCCGCCCAGCACGGATTCCGATGGTTTAGGAAGTGGGAGTCTAATCAGCGCTACCACGCATGGTAACGACAACTCGCCAGGGATCGTTGCCCCTTTTGGGGTCAATGATCACCGAACCCGATCAGGTAAGCAAATCGATGACGATTGACAACGAAAGCTTCTGATCAAAGCCTAGATCTGTAGCCCCCACTGCGAGGGTGTAGATGGTTTGGAAGGTGGGAGCCTAGTCAATCCTGAACTGATTCCGACGGCTCGCCACGGAACCATCGCTTTTTAGCGTGGCCGTTGAATTACCAAACCTGGACTTGTAGCCCCCATTGCACGGGTATAAATAGTTTAGAAAGTGGGAACCTAGTCAGTCCCAAACTAATTCTGATGGCTCGCCAAGGTACCACTGCTTTTCAGCGTGGCTGCCGAGTTGTCAACCCTGGACTTGTAGCCAACATTGCGCGGGTGTAGATAGTCTAGAAGGTGAGAGCCTAATCAGTCATGAAATGATTCCAACGGCTCGCCACAGGACCACTACTCTCCAACGTGGTCGCCGAAAAATCCCAAATTTGTAGCTTGATACGCACAGGTGTAAAAGATTTGGAAGGTGAGAGCCTAGTCAGTCATGAACTGATTCTGATGGCTTGCCACGGGACCACTACTTTTCAGTCTGGACGTTGAACCCCTTTGACTCAAACTTGTAGCCTTCACCGAGTGGGTGTAGATGGTTCAAAAAATGGGAGACTAGTCAGTCCCCGACTGATGTCGATGGCTCGCCACGGGACTACTGCTCTTCAGCGTAGTCACCAAATCCTTACTCCCTGAACCTGTAGTCCACATTGTTCGAACATAGATGGTTCGGAAGGTGGGAACCCCAAGCAGCTCGCCACGTGATCACCGCTCTCATATGAAACAGTGGTCGCAAAGTCAAATCTAGCTGATTGAGTGTCTTCACGTTCAAACGGACTGGCATCCTATTAACAACAAAGACAACTCGCGCCAACACACACATCATCCGACCAGTGCCCAAATAAGTGCTACATAGTGTGTCAGCCCGAGCTTACGACACCTGACTCGGCACAAATGCTTCAACGCGTACGCTTGGCTATCACAACTCGCCCAAAGCAGCAACTGCAGCTGACCAATCATATAAGTGAGGCAAGCTTCCAGCAAACTTACCTCGAGGACAAAACAATAGCACAGGCAAATCAACCCCAGGCTAAACTGTCTGCAACGTGCCCGCCATCGAACATGACTATGCAACAGTGACTCTGAGTCACTCGCAATGAAAACGATCAAGCTCCTGACAGTAGACAGACCACTTAACACCCTAATGATTCAACTAGCCTATGCCAAAGCAATACGACAAAACGAAACGAAAAACATACAATAGAGGCAACAAGCACAAAACAGGTAAAGCTATTTTCATTAACGGTCGAACAAAATGAGTACAAAATACAGAGTTCACTCCTTATTAGGAGAAGGTACAAAAATAGAAGAGCTAAGCTTAGTAGAGGAAAGAGCAGGAGTCGCGTCCACACGCACTACGGCCTGGGCATCAGGGTCCAAACTGTCATCGTCGTTCGATGACGCAAAGGCAACAGACAAGCCTACATACGACATCTTCTTATAGCACCCAAAATCCCACTTCGGATGCTCCAGCCTGTCGTGTACGACCCAACGAAACCAGCATTTGCCTTGTTCTTGCAGAAGTTCTTCCTCTCGCGCCTTTGCATCAGCAAGTTCACGCTCAAACAACTCCAACTTGTCTGTTAGCGCGTCAACCTGAGACTGCTCTGTGGCCAGACTACTCTTCACAGTGCTGAGCTCATGCCATTCCAATTTGAGCTAGTCCTTGGCCTTCCTTGCCTCCCGGACATTGAACTCCATGTCAGATTCCAATTGTTGTTTCGAATCAGCCCAGTCAGCCTCCTTCAAAGCATTCTTTTCAGCAAGAGACTGTAGTTCAGATCGCGCATCAGCCGCAACTTCCTGCGCAGCCTCCATGTCTCAGCAGACCCGGCTCAACTCCTGCTTGAGTCCGTCTCTCTCGAACACCACCTCTGCCAGTTCACGCTCAAGGGCCTCCAGACGAGCCCTTTAAGTCTCGGCAACCACGACTGACTGCTCCAGCCACTTTTCCTCAACCTGCTTCTATAGCCGCTCAATTTATATAGCGCATCAGAGTACAACGCATGCATGTTCGAGAATACACACTCCATGGTGTATACCCTTTCACAAGTCACTTCAACTACCATCCCAGCAACGACCACCTGGCTCAAGTGAGACATCCCCAGCATAAAGTACTTTAAACCCTTATCCATACACCCTTCTAGCGTATCCTCCTCAAGTTTCGGAGCACAATCCATCAGCCAGTTGTGACACATGCTTATATACTTCCTCAAAGCATACTTCACATCAACCTCTTGGTGTCGGACTTGAATGCTCATCCTTACCAATTCTGGTGAAAACAGGCTTATCCGCACATCCAGATGAAGCGTTCCCGGATCAAGAATCACCCCTGCACCACCCTTCGCAGTTGCCATTGTTCCCGGGCTCTCCTCCGCGACCTTTCCCTTGTCACGAATAGCCGACCCTTTAGTGTGAGACAGCCTGATGGGATCCGGAGGGAGAGGAGGAAGTGAATTATCCAAAGGACCCTCCAACACTTCGAATTGTGACCTGGAATAAGACGGTGAACAATGCGAACTACATGAAACTTGGCCTGCGCCACCACTGCCACTATCAAATAGCGCACCAACGGGACGATTAGATTCCACACCCTCAAGCGGATTTTTACAAGAGCCTTCTATTGGAACGGTTCTGCGCAAATCAACACCGACAGAAGCCGCCATTGCAACCCGTACCAGCAACTCATTCAAAGCTTCGGGCTGCGCTTCACTATGATTTGACCTGTCTTCAACCCCTGCAAACCGCAAATAATCTTTCTCCCAGCCGGATACATCAGTCTCTGCCCTGGCGGGCCGATCAGACTCGCGTTATTTCTCACTGGAGCGGGTCGTGCTGAAGGCAACCCAATTCTGACACAGGACCTCTTCGAACTCACAAAAGAGGCAAGCGTCTCAAACGACTCCTCAACGTCAGACAGAAAAGGAGCTTTGGCCCTAACAACTTTTCTCTTCTTAGAAATGGGCCCCATCTTCAAGTTTAACCCACGATGCTCGGTACAAAGTGGGGGCTATGTACCAGTTGTCCCACAGCCTATTATGGATGAAGTTGGGGAGGCTTATGACATCCACCACGTTCCTCGTTGACAAGCCGCGAAATGTATCTATAGTATTTTGCTCCTCTAACGTAAGAAGAGGAGTAGTGGGAAACCGTCCTACAAAAAAAATACCAGCAGTGATTAGCCGACCTACAATCAAGCATAAAAGAGTCGAGAGAAAAAGTTACACTTATGAAGCGGCATGAACTCTCATTCGAGTGAACGACCCTTAAATCGAAAGTATTTTGAATCCGTAGGGGCCGAGAAGTAATATTTTTGCCAAAACTTGAAGTCGCCTAGCAAATTCGTGAAGTAGGTCGGCAACGTCATCTTACAGACATCATTACCCTTCAACCAAGGAGAAGTCAGTAAGTGAATTACCCACGGAGTCACGCGGACGTCGGCCTCCTTTGCCCTGATCAGAATGAGGAGGATAATCTTATATCCATTAGGCCCCAATTGGGTCTGAGGAATCCCAATGAGGTCCAAGAATTCCCAAATCACGTCAAGTATAGGAAAACATACTCCAGTTTGAAGCATCCCACGATGCAAACAGATGAACCCCATTTGGTGGCGACATTGGCGTCTGGTCACCCTTCAGGACAAACAATGACAGGTCCTCGGGGACCCCGAACTTTGACAAATTTCAACGAGGCCGGGCTCGGAAAGCAACATGTCTTCGAAAAACTCCAGGCCTTTGGCCAAGGTTGCATCATCAAGAAGATCTTGTTGAGCCATGAAGAAGATGAACTATCTTTTCCAAATCAAAAGATGAACAAAACAGTATATTCAAAAGCAAAGAAAATAAAATAGTCAAACTCCGAACTACGAATGACCTTAATAGGGATTAGGCTCTTGCCTATTTTTCGCTGAACCGTCACACGTTCAATTAATGCAGTGTGCGGCTCAAACAACGATTCAGACTCAATCATCATGAGCGGCGTATCTTTCAAAGAAATGACTTTGCAAACCAATGTGACGGCCCACTAACTCGGGGGAGTAGCTGATGACACACAAAAATGGTAACATCCTTGAGCCATACATGTGTCATGATGATCTTGAGGAATTACGGGCCCAGCGTCAGTCCAACACTGATCTGGCCCAAGCGATACCAAGCCCGCCTAATTCAGTTTGATAGACGGACCCGAACTCTTATAGCATGCTAGGCCCACACATCTCACAACTATCCTCAATACCCGTAAGTCCTCCTAAGGCAAGTATCTCGAGGATTGGCTTTGGACAGGCAATTACATCAGCTTCATGTTTCCAACTAGGAAGCAAATACCAGAGTACATTCCACGCAGGGAAACTTCCTTCTATGGATTGCTCTTGAATTGGGAACTATCTCCTGCGTATCTAGGAGCACGGGGCTAACAAGGAACTTCCCTCCTACAACACGACTCCTAATTAGAGAAAGATCTCTACGAAGATCTCCTTCCTAAACTATGCCTTCGATGACCTGGTAAAACTAGGACTCCTGCACTATAAATAAGACATGAGGTTGGTAAGTTAAGGTACGCTACAAATTCCTTGTTTACAACGTTACATCTTCCTCAGATCCCTATCTGAATTTAGTATCGGAGTGCAATCGGCCACCACAATGGTGGTCCGTGGCTCACGTGCGTTACTTGTGCAGCTCAACGAATCAGCGGGACTAGGTCAAAGCAGGGAGTGGAAAATGACTACATTACCTCAACTTATCAAATAAGAAAGGATAAGCAATGTCTGCAATTTGAATGTGAAAACCTGACACATAAAAGATACCAAAACAATATTAAAGATAATGTTTATCACCATGTTGAGTAAATCGCTACAATTTGAATTGTGGAAGTTATCTCCTATTAATGATAATGTTTATCACCATGTTGAGTAAGTCACTAGGATTCAAATTGTGGAAGTTGGCTCCTACAATCTTGTGTTGGTCCAGCTCACAAATAAAGCTCCTGAGAAATTTGAATTCCATTCAAATAGAGACTTTGTTGTACCTTTCCTGGTTTTTTGGTTCCAACAATATGTAAACCTCTTGTATATATAGAGTTGGATTCATGTAAAGGAAAAAAAAGTAAACTCTCATTCAATGTGTTTTTATTTTGGTATCAGAGCGATAAAAGATCATTTGTATCAATTTTTTTTTCCTACGATTCCAGCTACTCCATCAATCAATTTATTTCCTCTTGCGAATTCCTACAAGAACTATAATGGCTGGCACAACTTCTCAATCCTCAGCAACCAGTATAAGTGCTCAATCCAATAATTTTGCTGAACCATTCGAGAATCCTTGTTTTTTACATCATTCAGACAATCCAGGTATCGTGCTAGTCTCTCAACCTTTAACTTGCAAAGAAATATTTTCAACTTGGTGCCATGCCATGATTATGGCTTTAAATGCCAAAAACAAAATAGGGTTTGTTAATGGATCTATTCCGAATCCACCAACAACCACCGATCCTAAGCATTTGCTTTGGATACGATGCAACAATATGATCCTATCATGAATTCTGAACTTTATTTCCAAAGAGCTGGCTGCAAGTGTTATCTATGGCGATTCAGCCCATGAAGTTTGGAAGGAACTTCATGAGTGTTTTTTCGAGCACAATGCTTCTCACATTTTTAAATTCAAAAGGCTATTTCTTCTCTTCCACAAGAGCAATTATTTATGGGAACTTATTTTAAAAAGATAAAGGGATATTGGGATGAACTCATGACATATCGTCCACTTCCTTCATGCTCTTGTGTAGCAATGTAAGTTTTAGCTGATTATCTTCAGCAAGAAAATGTGATGCAATTTCTTATGGGCCTTAATAAAAGCTATGCTACTATGATATGGCAAATCCTCTTCATGAATATTCTACCACCTATTAATAAAGTCTTTTCTCTTGTGATCCAAGAAGAATGACAGCATGGTCTCGCAACAATGGCTTCTACACCAATGATGCAACATCTGCATTACTTGCTAGAACTGATGTTCAAAAGAAAAAAAAAAAGATTATACTCGCAGTAATAACTATAAGAATGACAATACAATCTTTCCAGAGCAGACTTCACATAGGCCAATTTGCACCTATTGTGGAAGGGTTGTACATCTCCGTGAGAAATGTTATTATCTTCACAGTTTTCCTCCTCGACGTAGGTTTCATTGAGCTAATAAACAAGGAATAGTAAATCAAGTTGCAAGGCCATCTCCCAACAAACAAAACTCTTCAAATCCTCAAATAAGTATGCCTTTTACACCTAAACAATGTCGTCAACTCGTAGCTCTTCTCAATTCCAATAACTCAAAGCCCATGGTCCACCAAGTAGGTACCTCACAATCAGCTCTAAATTTCTCAGGTAAATCGCCTTGTTTTATTTCTCTACATGGGGTTCCATGGATTATTGACCTAGGTGCAACTAAGCACATAGTTTGTTCTATCTCTTATCTCACACAAATCACTTCTCTTGGTACTTCTGTTAAACTTCCTAATGGCACTCTTGCACCTGTTTTTCATGTTGGAACAATCTATTTCTTTTCTTCCTTGTTATTAACAGATGTCTTGTGTGTCCCTTCTTTCAATTTCAACTTAATCCCGGTATCCAAGCTTACTCGCACTTCCAGCTATTCCCTAACATCTCTTTCTGATTCATTTTTCATGTAGGACCTATCCTCGAATATGATTATTAGAGCGAGTAATGAGAAAAATGTCCTTTATTACCTAGACCCTTCAATTAATGGGCATTATGTGGCTTTGTCGTCTTCTCATTCTTCTTATCTTTTGCATCAAAGGCTGAGGCATCCATATTCTCGTTGTTTTGAGTGTTTAGCCAAGAAATTTCAGATATTAATTTCGTCCAATAATTGAGCATTGTAGTGTTTGTCTTATTATTAAACAAACTCGTCTTCCATTCCCTAAGAGTAACATTGCGACTAATGCACATTTCAATCTGATTCATTGCGATATATATGGAGGTTACCACACTCCATCTCTTAGTGGTGCACATTACTTTTAAACAATAGCCAATCATTTTACATTGTGTACGTGGATCTATCTCATGCATCATAAATCAGACACCCATCACATTCTTAAGTCTTTCTTTGCATTAGTCGAAACCCAATTTGAAAAGAAAATCAAACAACTTCGCAGCGATAATGGGTTGGAATTTGACATGATATTTTTTTTCAAGAAAAGGGTGTTCTTCATCAACAAAGTTGTGTGAGCACTTTGCAACAAAACTGAGTTGTAGAGTGCAAACATCGACATTTCCTAAATGTCACTTGAGCATTGCGCTTTCAAGCTCATTTACCCGTTCATTTTCGGGGTGAATGTGTACTCACAACCACATATCTAACACCAATTCCCATATTCCTTGGTAACACTCCTTAGGAAATTCTCTTTGGCTCAAAACCCTCCTATTCCCTCTTAAAAGTCTTTGATTGCCTTTGTTATACATCGACCCTTGTCGCAAATCGATCAAAGTTTGACCCACGAGCTAAAAGATGTATATTTCTTGGTTACCGACGTGGTAAAAATGATACAATTGGAAAAATAACATTTCATGGTGAAGGAGGGTATTGTGTTAGGTCACATAATTTCAGAAAGAGGTGTTGAAGTAGACAAAGCCAAAGTTGACACCATAGCAAATTTACCACCTCCAACAACTGCCAAAGAAATATGATCCTTTTTAGGACATGTTGGTTTATATCATCAGTTCATCAAAGATTTTAGCAAAATTACAAGGCCCTTGTGTGCACTTTTGGCCAAGGAAGCCTCGTTCGAATTTAATGATGAATGTTTGAAGGCATTTGAGCAGTTGAAGTCTGAAGTTACCTCAACACCCATTATTCGTCCACGTTATTGGAGTGTTCCTTTTGAGATAATGCATGATGTGTCTGACTATGCTATCGGCACTATGTTGGGGGCAACAAATAGAAAAATGTTCCCATGTGATCCATTATGCGAGTAAGATTCTCGATGGTGCACAACTCAATTATTCCACCATGGAGAAAGAGTTGTTGGCAATTGTTTTTTCCTTTGAAAAATTTAGATCATATCTCATTGGATCCAAAGTTATTGTCTACACTGATCATGCTACTTTAAAATACCTTTTGTCTAAAAAGGATGCAAAACCACGTTTGATCAGATGGGTCTTATTACTTCAAGAGTTTGTTCTAGATATTCGAGACAAGAAATGAATGGAAAATGTGGTTGCTGACCACTTATCTAGAATAATTATGGAGTCGGAGAAAGAATCGTTACCAATAACAAAAAATTTCCCTGATGAGCAATTAATGATGATCGCTCACGTCCAATCACAACCACCTTTGGTATGCTGACATTGTGAACTTTCTTGTTACAGAGAAAATTCCAGAACATTGGTATGGGCAAGATAAGTTCAAGTTTCTATCCATGGTCAAGTATTTTTCTTGGGATGATCCTTATCTCTTCAAATATCGTCCATATCAAATCATTCATAGATGTTTTTCTGAGTTAGACCAAAGAGATGTCTTGGCATTTTGCCATGATCATGCCTATGGAGGCCATTTTAGTGCGAAGAAGACTGTCGCAATTTTTTTCTCAATGGGGTTTTTATTGGCCTACCTAGTTTTCGAGATGCCCATGTACACTATCAAGCTTGTATAAAATGTCAACAATTATGGAGTATATCTCGTACACACATGATGCCTTTGACTCCAATCCTGATTGTGAAACTCTTTGATGTGTGAGGTATTAATTTCATGGGTCCATTCCCAACTTCATATGGTTTCATGTACATCCTTGTTTTGGTAGATTATGTCTCAAAATAGATTGAAGCCATAGCTTGTAGGACCAATGACCACAGGGTAGTTGTCAACTTCTTAAAGGAGTACATTTTTGCTCGTTTTAGCACATCTCGTGCAATCATCAATGATAGAGGTAGCCACTTTTGCAATAGTGTTTGAGAACTTAATGAAAAGTATGGAGTTACCCACAAGGTTGTTGTACCATACCATCCACAAACGAGTGGTCAAGTAGAAGTTTCCAACTGACAAATCAAACAAATCCTTGAAAAAATTGTCAAACCAAATAGAAAGGATTGGAGTTTGAGATTGTTAGAGTCTCTTTGGGCATACTGCACTGCATTCAAAACCCCAATAGGAATGTCGTCATACCGTCTAGTATTTGCCAAACCTTTTCATTTATCCATTGAGCTTGAGCACAAAGCTTTTTGCACAATCAAACATCATAACTTTGACCTCGATAAAGCTGGTAAACATAAAGTTGCAACTAAATGAGCTTGATGAGCTCAGAGATGATGCATGCGATCTATCCAAGAATTATAAGGAGAAAATGAAAAAAGTCCATTATAGTCAAATCATGCGAAAAGAGTTTCACCCTGGTCAAAAAGTACTTCTGTAAAATTCTCGCATTCACATATTTTCGGGGAAGTTAAAGACTCGTTGGTTTGGACCTTTTACTGTCAAAATTGTCCCCATGGGGTGCCATCACAATTGAGAACCCAAAAGACGGCAGTAGCTTCCAAGTTAATCGATAACGTCTCAAGCCCTTTTTAGAGCTTCGTAACCCAAAAGTTGAGGAGATCCTTCTGGAAGACCCTGTCTACTAAGATTAACTGTCATTTGTACTCATTAATTGTTTATACCATTTCTATGCTTTTGTGTTATTTGGATGTCTTGGTTAAACCTTTAGATCATACCTTGCTCGTGGTCTGTGATATGTCAACATTCATTTGAGCATCAAACAAGCTTACATTGATCTCTACCTTTTGTTCCATTGTTATTGTTTCTCTTTAGTTCATATTTGACCCACAATGTCTTATTTTAGAACATTGAGAACAATGTTTGATTTAAGTTGTGGGGGGTATTTCAAAACTTATGTCTCATTTGAAAATGGGTTGTACATTGCATAAAAAATTTGTGTTTTTCGGTCTTTATAACCCAAGTGCTTATCCATGATAAGATTAGGTTCCATAAATATAGTTGCAAAGGATTTGAAACTTTGAAAGTTAGTAGTTTGTCAATATTAGACAATAGTTTGTACTATTCATTAGCTAGGCATTTTCTAAGAGTTTGCATTGAAAGTTGTGTTTTAGCTTCTATATTCTTGTTTAAAATTGGAAAAGTGGATTAGTTATCTGGTGAACATGAGAATAATAGTGGAGACTTAAACTCTATGATATTCCTAGCTTTTCTTCTTTTTGAGGAATATACGTTGATTCTGAATTTCTTGAGTCCGACCCTATCTTGTGCATGATCTCTATAATTTTTGCTTCTGTGAAAAATTGAGAATAAAACATCAAAGTTGAATCATACCACTACAACATGTTCTGAAGTTCACCCAAGGCATAGAAACCATGTTATTATTGAGAAATGAAGAAAATTCCTTATTTGCCTAGATTGAGCCTTTTAACCTACCCATGTATCGTTTACCCTCGGAGCCAGTTTGAAGCCTGTCATATTATCAATTTTGCTGTAACCCACTAATTGATAACCCAGAATAACCCAATTATGTTTTCCTGACCCTTTATGCTTTGTATAAAGGTTAGAGATGAATAATTAAATAAGGTTTTATCACCATTAATTGATAGGTACATATTCTTAATGGAAAAACAAATAGAAAGAGCTTAACATTCCATTACCATTTTGTACAAGGCTTTCAAAAACACACACACACACACAACCTTTTCACATTAATGAAGATGTAAAGCTCTTTAATAGAAAATGAGTTTAGCCAATCCATGAAGTTTGACACTTATAGAAGACCTCTGACCTCATCAAAAGTACTTTTTTGTCCTTAACCTTCATTGTGACCATTTCCTAAGCCTTGTTACAACTAGGGGTGGGCATACCATCCCGAGATCCCGATCATGTTTCGATCTCGTCAAGTCCCAATTTTTCGGGTCTTAATGGGATTGATCAATCCCATCTTGATCCTGTCCCATCCCGATCTAGAGTGGGACGGGATCGGGATGAAGATTTTCAATCCCACCCGTTCCGTCCCGTCCCGTCCCATCCCGAATTGATTTTTTTTAAATATTTATTATTAATAATTTTAACATTATTCATGAAAATAATAACACACGGATTATATTCTAATAGGAATTGTTTTCTATTGTTGTCTTATTCATAAAAATAATAACACATGTATTCTATTACAGATAAAACACAAGTTGTGAACCAAATAATGTTCATTCACGGAAAGCTCAGTTTACTAAATATTTCTTATAAAATTTCACATGTTAAGAATGCATAACAAAACATATTCATATATACAATAGTATGTATCTATCCATTCATATAAGTACTAGTAAAGCTAATACAATTATTTACATTTGAAAACAAAGAATAACATCATTGTAAAATAAACAAAATGTTTTATTTCCTGCTGATCTCGTCCCGTCCCAATCCTGTTTGGGATGGGACGAGGTCGGGATGAGGTCCATCCCGTCCCGATTCCCTCTCGATCCCGAACAAATGAAATGGGATAGGGATGAGGTCCATCCCGTCCCGTGCCCACCCCTAGTTACAACCTAGTCAAAATTTTATCTGATCCTTATGAAAATATAACTGAAGTGTATTGAACACATTTATTACATCTCGAGTTCCGATCTTTTTATATGTAAACTATCGCTTACTCATTATTTCATCTTACTCACATACATTTGAGAAAAAATAGCCAAATCTCTTAGTGATTTCATTAAGAGTGATTATATACCTTGGGAGATTGAAGTTGTAGTGAATTCTCTAGAATGTGATCCAGAGATTTGTCCACTTTTAAACTGAAATTTGAAGAAGATGATCAATTTCTTAATATAAACTTGAATGAATAATTCCTATGTATTTTGAATAGTGCTTACTGAAGTCACTTATTAACTTAGTACTGATCGAAAAGTTATAGGAATACATCTCTTAAAGCTTAAAATTCAAGTAGGAACACTCTGAGGTTAAATAAGGAAAACGATTTTTTTTTACTAATTTTTTTAGTCGGAGTCTCGAGTATCACTGATGTTTGTGGGTATCATCTTTGGACACCCTCACGAGACTATAACTCATCCACTAGGGATAACCTAAAGGTTTAAAGGCTTGTTGCATATGCTAAATGTAATCGGGACTCCTACGAAAGTAAGTTAGGTTTTAGTCTTTATTTTCTTTTGTTCAAGGACTGGCAAAATGTAGGTTTGGGAGATTTGATAAGCATATAAATTGATGATACATAAAAACGGTCACACCCCTGAGCCGTACACATGTCATTATTATCTCGAGGAATTACGAGCCCCAGCATCAGCCCAATACTGATCCGGCCCAAGCGATTTTAAGCCCGCCCAATTCATTCCGCCAGACTGACCCGAACTCTCACAACATGCTAGGCCCACACGTCTCACAACTATCCTCAATACCCGTAAGTCCTACTAAGGCAAGTATCTCAAGAATAAGCTTCGGACATGCAACTACAACAGCTCTCTGCTTCCAACTAGGAAGCAAATACCAGAGTATATCCCACACAAAGAATCTTCCTTCTACGGATTGCTCCTGCATTGAGAACTATTCCCGTGTATCTAGCAGCACAAGGCTAACACGAAACTTCCCTCCTACAACACGACTCCTAATTAGAAAATGATCTCCCCCAAAATCTCCTTCCTAAACTATGTCCTCGATGACCTGGAAGAACCCAGACTCCT